>BSBN01001313.1:2400000-3115148 GCA_027924645.1 Cunninghamia lanceolata
GATGGGGTTGTATATTTTATCCGACACTTGGCAGTGGAAGCACTTGTGTTTTCCACATAGTGACTATGATGATGTTTCTATCTCATTTACAAACCTTAACAATACTGCTACTCTATGCACCTTTGTTTATCTTTGAATCTAGCCTTGGCGGTACTTGATTCAAAGAGCTTCGTGATATGGCCCCACAGTTATCCTCAAACTTTGAACTCGTTGTATAACCTTGGCTCTTTGTGTGGCTAAGCATATGCATTGATGTTGTTGTTTATCATGATTTTGTAGACACTAATATGTTTCTTGCAGTGATGTGTTTGTTGGAACATTTGGTGATCATAAAGTACATGTCACCTCTGAGGGGCATGGGCTTTGTGAGAGTCTATGTTCCCTTGTGTGTTTTATTCCTACCTTAACGTGCTTGATATCGATGCATGATATCAACCACCTTAAGGTGGGGGCATATATAAGGTAAGTTGTCTGTTGTAGATGTTAGCAATGTGCTTGTCCTCAAGTGTAGAATAGTGTGATGAGTACTTCCTGCATCCTGAGTTTGTTTGCAATCAATCAATCTATCTTGAAATCTATTGTGTATACCTCCTTTTCACCATAACGCATCTCTGTGATGTGGGTGGGGTTGTATACTTTTGATCTCATACCTCCTTTTCACCATAAGACATCTCCGTGATGCGGGTGGGGTTGTATGCCATGCTTCTTTTTCACTGTAAGGCGTCTCCATGACGCGGGTGAGGTTGCATTTTCAAAAGTCCTCTACAAAGGCAAGGAGCAGTTCTATGACTAACTCAACCCTTAAGCATGTTTTTGATGATTGTTGTGGTGAATCCCAATCATCGGTGTGTGCCTGTAATGTGCCTAAGATGGTGTTGGACCTAAAAATAGGTACACTCCATCGTTTGTCTGCCGTGCTTTCTCTATGTTTCAAGTGTGTGTGTTTTGGCGTGCTTGCTTTGTTTGGCCTGTTTGTTTCCCCATATGTAGAATAAAGACCAATGCCTTTGGGTTGTGTTTCCTACATTTTGGGAGGTTTTGCATGTCTTGCGTGTGTGTTGCCCCATATATACAAAGACCTACACGATGAGTGCATCATGTATTATGGAAGGTTTGTTTACTTTCCAGTATTGGCATTTGCATTGCATATATATGAGAAAAAGAAAATAAAAGATATCATTTCTGTCTTCCATGTATTAATGTGTCTTCTATTCATTGACTGTATTCTCCATGTTCCACGTGACTGTAACTGTCTTCTTCATGTTTTGCGTGCCTATTACTATTTTCTATGTAAATTTTGTGTCTTCTCCGTGCTTGATGTGTTTGTTGTGTTTGTGACCTTACTTTAATGCATGTATTGGCCTTGCGTTTATACATACATTAAAGTGGGGGCTAAATGTAACATCAGAAAATGTCCCCTTGGGGGCTTTTCCCTCATAAGGTTTAGCTCTTGGGTCTTTTACATGTATTTAGGACATCTTAGTTCATAATTTGGCATCTCAATGGAATTATCCCTAGGTAACATGACAAATGGGACCTAGGAGGACCCCTTGAGATGTACCCTGCCCAAAATAGGGGGGGAGGACTTGGGCACCTGTGCCCTAGTCCTGCCCTATTTTGGGGCAGCCCTAATTTTTAGGTGTCAGTTTATGACTGTTATTTAGGTCCTTTGCCGACATGGTAAGTTTCAATTTACAAAATCTTGGCGGGAGTGTTTGTAGTTGCATATAAAAGCATGTTTAGGCATTCATTTGTAAACTAGATGATTACTAGCAAGCTATTGTGTTCTCAAGGTGATTCAAGGCTTTCATTGTGTTGCAAGAGTAGAATTGTGTAGATTATGTGTTTGTTTGTAGATTTGAGCATCCATTTCATCATGGAATGAAGAGTATCTTCCTCCTAGATATCTTCTCTACAAGGTGACATTATATTGTGTTTTCATTATCAATTCCTTTGGTTTTTCCCTATACCTCACAAGGGCATGCACTCTCTATTTGAAAATGGTGTTTAGAGACTTAAGTCTCCTCTGGGGCTTGACTGAGGCAAGCCTCTAAACACCACAACCCCCTCCCAAAGTCTTGTGATTGCAGGTTACAGGTGTCGCATTTGGGGAAAAGTGAAGTTACAGGAAGGGTTGGCAGACATCAAGGATTCAAGATATGAAAAGAAGTAGGACACTGGAGCATTTCTAGGACTTGAGTGCTTGCACTAGTGTCCTCCAAAGAAAAATTTCTAAAAATAGAAGTTACAGTGCTGAATAGTCTCATAAGGAGGTCTAGAGCCCGTAAAGAAACTAGTATCTTGGACTAGGGCGCCCGCACTAGTGTCCCCAACTATTTTGCCTCAGAATCCTAAAAATAGGTACTTTGTGACTTGCTATTTTACTTCTGTCTGCAAGATCTTTTTCCGTTATTCGTCAGTTTATTTCCGTATTTGCATAATTAGGGTTTTAATGGTCAATTAAGCATAAGAGAAGATAAATTGGTGATTAAATTCTCTAATCCAAGTTTCCCTACATCTCACAACAATCTAGGGTATGATAGTGAATTGCCACTCGACCCTAGATCCTTGAATGTAAAGTGGAAAGGCGGATTCAAACATCAAAACACTAAAAACATTAACAAATCCAATTTTCCACTAAACATTTCACACACTTCTACAAATTTTTATCTCTGGCTATTGTTGAGGTAGAAATACCAAAGACGGGGCTTGACTGAGGCAAGCTTCTATATAGCTGCAACATCTTCCTTCTTTTTTAAGTTTGTGATAGGACAACAAAGATCAATTCATGTATGAAGCGATGAACAAGGTTTTCATGATAAAGGTTACTGTCAAGATAGCAGTAAGAGACAATAAAGACAATGAAGAGAAGATTTAAGGAATGAAACAAATCATGGAATAGTATTGCATTCTCAATAACAAGCTTTTATTCTCAGTTTTGTGATAGTCATTTTGAAAATACAATCATCTTTCAAAGGTTGAATCACACACACAAGGGCAGTGTCTAAGTCACAGGTTGAAGACCATCAAATTCCTTCATTCCAAGGTATTCTAAGTATAAATCATGAATGGAAAAAGTAGAACTTTATCAATAAAGAACCATGAGACCTCTTCATATAGTCATTGAAAGAGATAGAATAGTCACTAATGATAGAGCACCAAACTTTCAGAGATACAAAACTTTAGAGGAGTCTAAGAGAAGAATAGAGGTACATGGAAAACCCTACCTCTACTTCATAAAGCCATTTGTTATCTGTCATCTATCTGCCATCTATCTACTCCTTTGATATCTACCGTCTATAGCTAGAAATCCCAAAATTCCCTCCTTTCTTCATTCACACAATGATCTCAAAACTATTTCCAAACTCAAAGAACTGCGGCCATGAACAATCTTCTCCTGTTCGACTACTCATACCCTATTCTTGGTGGCCATGAACAATCTTCTCCTATTCGACTACTCATACCCTATTCTTGGTAGCCATGAATAATCTTCTCCTGTTTGACTACTTTGCATACCCTATTCTTAGCGGCCATGAACAATCTTCTCATGCTAAACACACAATCTTTGCTTCTTTATAGGTTTCACTTTTGTTCAAAATTCATAAACGCACAATCCCTCCATTAATTCCCTCCAAAACTAAAGTGAAAGAAAAAAGAATAGAAGAATTTATTTAGTACTTTATTTATTCAATTTTATTTGTAGTTGTGTTTTTTTGCCCCATGACTAAATTAGTCATTTATTTAGTCATTTCAATAGTCATTTCAACCAATGACCAAATTACTCATTTATTTAGTCATTTATAACTGTGTTGCAAAAAGTTTTAGTCATGTGATTAAAAGTTTGGTTATGTGACTAAAAGTTTTAGTCACCTAGTCATTTATTTGCCATATTTCTACTAGTGTTTGACCAAATTTCTAGAGCAATTGGTCAATTTGTAGAGGATTGCTGATTGTCCATAGGGTTCTTCATATAAAAAGAGCAAATTAGATTAAAACTAAGAATGCAATTAATGCAGATCAAATTTGGTTGGTGATAAGACTATATAGGCAATGTTTGATGATTTTTTGATCTCATTTGATCAAAGCTAAGTGTGTGGAAGAGCAAAAGAAGATTAGGAGATTCTTAGCAGAGCACTTGTGCAAATCCTATTCACCCCATCTTCAGGTATTTCTCAATTTCATTGGTTAAACCCTGGTTTCTAAAGGTATTATAATGGTGACACCAGTTGTAATACATGTTGAATGGCCAAGGCCAAAATTCAAGAAGCACCCATTCAAATCAATCGAAATAGATAAAGATGGTGCCTTCTCACATGTTCCTGCAAATGTTTTACACACTAAAGATGTTTGGATCTATATTCATTCACATATATATGAATATGATCATCTAAAACTGGAACAATTTAGGAATGATAACCTGTTAGGAGATGACTTTCAACTAAAACCAGAGTTCGCCAACATGGCTGCAAAAATTCTTGATATCTGGAAGGATTTTCCAAACTTTTGGTATGAGGAAGGGTGGGTTAAAATTGCACTAAGTTGAATCCATGGAGACTTTTTTGTCTAGATCAGCCATATTTAATCACCAAACTGATGCCAGTTTTGAAATCAGTTAAGAATGAGGAAGTGATGAAGCTAACCGAAACAAAGTTTGACAAGAGGACATTGACAGTAAATGATATTGAGGATTTGGGGGTCCAGTATGCAACAATAAACATTGCATACAATATTTACTACACCAATAGAGAGAACTCTGCCACCGCCACTACAATCTATACATCCTATCAAATGGTCAAAGAAGGGAAAGATTATGACCTATGTGAGCTTCTACAGCAACAAATTTTGGACAACCTGAAAAGAACTAAAGAATCAAGATACAAATTCTAACTTTTCAAAAGAATATGTAGATGAGGGAGATAATCCCATCAAAAGTTGTCAACAAATATGAATATGATATAACATTCATGGTTGATAAAGACAACATTATATGGAGAATGTTGATCCAAGAACATTTTGGATCACAACCTTGCCATATGAGGTTTCTAAGTTTAATTTAGTGGGATATGCTAATATGTTACTCAGCAATCCAAAGGATCCATCTACTAAAAGTTTTGGCACTTATGATGAAATTATTAATAAATTAGTTAGAGGAGAGGTAGAGGAGAATGTAGAAAAGGTGAAGTCTAAGGTAGAGAAAATGAAATCTGACCTTGAAGACATGTTCAAATCTCCTGAAGGCTCTTTAGGAGAAGCACAAAATCTTCCACTGCACAAATTCCTAGAAGAACAAGCAGATCGGTATCTATTGTAGCTACCTCTTCTATCCCTTCTAGATCATCACAATTAATTGCCAAAAGAAGTGCTATTGAAGTTTCTGAGCAAACCCAGACTATGGAAAATAAGAAACCTAGGTAGAAGAGACAAACAAAAAGAGAAAAGATCAAACCAGTTAACATAAAGGATGATGAAGATGTTGAAGAAGAGGAAGAAGAAACTGAAGTTTTGGAAAAAAAGAAGAAAAGAACAAGAGAAGAAACTGAAAAGGAGGAAACATCTTAAGATAAAGGAAAAGGAAAAGAAAAGAAGATCAAGAAACCTGACTATGTACCCTTGTAACTTGAGGCAATAGTAAATGCAATCACATAATATGGTGCCTTAAAGGAAGTTGTAAAACTTTTTGATGAAAGGCCTTCCAATGACAAATCTACTATTGAGGAAGTAATAATCAGGTATATGGGAGCCTACAATGTAGCCTTAATTGAGATTATATATCAACTGCCTAAAAGCCTTGGTGATGTTCTTACTAAAAGGCAAAATGAAGCTATGGGTAGAGAAGCTGAGATGAAGAAAATTGTAGTTGAAAAGGTTTGTCCCTCCATCTCTAAAAAAGAAAAAGTCAAAGTATCTCAAATTCTAGGAAAAGAGTTCATGACTAAAGGAGATTGAATATTCTGATGTAAAAGGACAAGGAGGAAATAAAGAGAATGGAAAAGGAAACACTGAAGAAAACTACTAAAATTCTTAAGGGGATGAAAATTGATGCGGCAATTATTGAAGATATATCTGATCAGTCTGCCTCTGAAGGCAATGATAAAAGTAATGACAAGACTAAGAAGAATGAGGAGATTGCTCCTTGTTGGTATAGCTATTATTCATAACACAAATAAAATTTTATACACAACAAACCTTTATCATCTTGTAAGATACGATAAATTCAAGATGAATTTATGATCCCAAGTCTCTGATAGTCAGGATATGACCTTCTGACAATCACTCATTGGTTTGATGTGATGATGCTTTTAATCATTCAAGGGCCTCATGCATGAATTTGATGTAACTTGTATCCGTATATTGTCATGTATACCTATTATACATGAATTCTCATTCAATTATGTTAAATCCCATCATCTTCAGTTAGGATATGCTGACATTTGCATGAATATGTTTTAACTTTGCATAATTCTTCCACAATTTATCAATACTTGAGATTATCTTTAAGTTTGATCTAATTCTTCTAAAACTATCTCAAATTTACTTATTCTTTACTTCTTTACTTCGATTCCTCTAAATATTGTGCCTATAAGTTGATATTCCTATGTTCTTTGTCATTATTTCTAAACATTTGCATGATATTTTCAATGTCTACATGCAATTTGCTCAAATATGCACATGATGTTTAGTTATCTATGGATATCTACACATTTATTCTGTGTTATGCTTATCATTTGTCAATATTTGTAGTTGTGATGATGATATTTATGAAATTTAAAGGAAAACAAACTAAAATAGTAAATTCAATGAAATTAAGTGAAGTTTGATCATTGATCCACATGTATCTTTGACACTTTCATCAAAAGAGAGATGAAAACCAAACCATGCTTTGTCAAGATAGTCAATGACTACACATGACAGGTGTGAATCTTCAAAGGAAAGGAATGAAGACAACATGTACTTTGTGAATGCACCTCTATTGAGTGCACCAATCCACAGTTACACATCAAGAATTCATTCATAGATTATGCAAGATATATGATAATTTGCAATCAAAATGTCTCCATCTTCATTAAGTATGCAAATGAGAATAGTGAGGAATCACTAAGCACAAAATGTTCACTAAGTGTCCACTAACCACCAATTCTATCTCAATTGAGCTTCCAATATCTTACAAAATGGTAATCCATCTCCTTTTATAGACCAATGATAGGATGCGGTTACAAATGATGGATCAACTTAGGATGATCTAATGGTCAGAAAATGTGGCACATGATTACATCTTTTGGCAATCCATTTGTTGAGGACAACTGGTAAAATGACATATTTTTTGAATCCTTGACCTGGTCAACATGACCTACTCACTCTGCATTCTCATCAAACTCTTCTTCTATTGATGCTTGCTCTGATATCTGGCACCCAATGCCTTGGACGAGCTCATATGCTTTGAGAGCTCTATCTATCTCTACTTTATTCTGCACCTTAGCCTTCTCAGTTGCATGCTCTTGAGCCTTCAATTGCTCTTTCAAGAATATCCACTTGTTAGTTCTATTGTCTAGCTCTTTATTATATGCATCAATCTTCTATTTCAGTAGTATAGCCTGATCAATTGTATTCCTTGAAAAGTGTTAAACATGATCCTCTATGGCTAACCTGAAGTTATCTCTAAATGCCTTAATTGCAAAATTATTATCTTGATTTTCAATATTTCTGTCAACTTCACCTTCCAAGACTTCCAAAATCTCTAGCTCCTCTACCAAGAGTTCATGCACCTTAATACTGATATCCATAGCTTTAACATTGTATCTTTTCAAAATATTAACCTCAAACCTTAGGTCTTCAACCAAGGTATCCATTTGAGGCAACGTTTGCAGTGGAAAGACCTTCTTTGTCATGAGGGTATTTATATCCGCTTTCCTCATATCTTTCAATGTAGTCAAGTCCTAACTACTCTTAGTCAACCTTTGACTAACTTCCTTCTTTAGTTTGCCTGCTTTGCTTTTTATGTTGCTGAGCATGTCCCAATTGGACAGTGAAATATTTATTACTTCATCCCTTTCCTATAGGAACTTGATGAACTAATCATTCATCACATGTGCTTGATGCTTCAATTCATCCAATCCAGTCTCCTACTAAGCTTTTAATGTCAAAGGTGTGGTTGGTGTAATCTATACATTTGTAAGTGCAACCAACCCTTTGATGAAGGCTTGCAGTTGACCAATGTGCTGTTTATACTTTTTATTCTTGGCCTCTATTTTCATTATCCTGGCCTCCACTGCATTGGTATGATCTCTCAGCCCTTGGATTTCTTGTTCCTTGGTAGTGTGCCCTAAGTCAATTGTTGTTATTTGGAATTCATTAACACTTATTTCTCCTTTTATCTTATCAACTAGAGGCACAACTAATTGAGTTGTCCTCTTCCTTGTGGTTGGATCTCTCTTTATTATCAAGATTGTCCTTGCTCTTCTTTTGGGCTTGGTTCCCTCAAGAGAAAATAACGAAGAAATATCAAAATTTGAAGAATCAGGAGCTGGAGGCTTACTTACCTCTTGTGAAAGCCAATGTGGTGCACCAGATATTGACCCTTGCTGGTTAGTCTGATCAATATGAGAACCATGTATTTTTACATCCTTGTCCTTTAGAATGTTTGGATTGACATTCTATTGTTGGTCTCCATTAGTAGAAACTTGCTCATACACTTGTTGCTGATTTTGTTCTTGTGCAACATCTCTAGATGTCATGTCCTGGTCTTGCAATGTCTCCTTGGTAGGTTCTTGACTATCAGGCACATGAGTCTGAACATCTTTATCTTGTTTATTGGTATCAACATGCATATCTTGATGTGTCTCTACATTCTAACTTTGTACATGCCATATGTTTTGGGGTTGAGGGTTACCTTAATTAAGCTCCTGGTGGCCATGATCTTGCATATCCTAATGTTCACCTTGATCACCACCATTTGTTACTTTTTCTACCTTCTCCTCATCACTTTTACTCTATGGACCTTAATGTTTGGATGTTAGAATTTCCTTAACTTTTGGATCCTCTAACCCAGATGTGGCCATAGGACCTACTTGTTTGGATGTTGGCATTTGTTGTTCTTTATCAACAGCCTCAGCATGTCCCCCCTCAATATCCTAGACATTATACTATGAAGGCACTTTTGTATGGATTTCCATGTCTACAACTATATTGTCATTATTTTTCCCATCATCCATGGCTTCATCCCTATCTTCATTTTCACCACCATCGTATGATAAATCAATTACTGTTGGGTTGGTGACCTTTCCTACTAACCCATCCAGGCCAATATTATTTGCCACCATCTCAAGATCTTCAACTTCATTCTCATTCCTAGTGGTCTTTTGTGCCTATGGAATGCCTTGAGGCTGTTGGGAATTAAGGTGTCTCAACCTTGGTAATTCTCTGCATTTGTAATGTTTGTATTTATTATTTAATTGCCTATGTTGTAAATATTTGGAAAATCCATATTGTCATATTATGGGATGTGGCACGGTGATGTGTCAATCCTACATGGATTATGACAACTTGTATTTTTGTCCTCACATGAGGAGATAGGCATCCCACTTAGTGGTAGAAATATTCTACCATGTGTTGGCATCTTCTATGTTGTGTAAGGAATGTTTGACCGAAATGGTTATGATGGATTCCTATGACGAATCTATGACATGTAAGAGTCAGAAATAGAAGGTTGTAAGACAGGAGATGACATGTGTCATGAAGCATCTTTGAAGAAGGCATATTTGGGTGCCCCAAGGTGGAATATGACATATTGTAAGAGAATATGCTATTTATAGCATGTGTATGACAGATTCTCTTACAGCTATAAGTTGTAACTGCTATGACAGATTCTATGATGGTCATAAGTGTCGTAAGAGCATTTGTCATAGCCCATTTTGGAAATAGGTGACCTCTTTGGGATGGGAGCTGTGGACAAGTGTCAGGCACATTCTACAATGTTGACCAAGTGTCCCTAGGCATGGATTTTGGTCCAAGATGCCATGTTGGATGCCCATTCCAAGATAGGTCCAATATTGCCTTGTATTTCCTTTATATACAGGTGCTTGGAGATGGAGTTTGTATCACAGGTTTACAGGTATTGTTATGCTACCAGATTGACTCTAGACACAAGTGTCAAAAATCATTGAAGCTTGCATTGCAAGTGTATTGTAAACATTCTTTCAGATTTGTTAATGCATTGTGCAAGTTTTTGAGTGTGGGGTTTTTCACCCAATAAGGGTTATCCCACCGTAAATCTTTGTCTCTCTTCTTCTGTCTACTTTCTGGTTCTTGTGTTTTTCTACAATATCTCATGTTAATGGTTTAACATTGTTGTAATAGTTAGGATAAAGTTGAATTTGCATAGCCCTCTCCTAAATAGATTAGTGTAGGAAGTGATTTCCGCACACCTAGCTTCCTTTCAGTTGGTATCAGAGCTTGATCACCTTTGGTCCTAGTTGTAGGGTAGGGGTTTTTTGAGCTAATTTTAGGTTGAGTGGGAGTCTGTGTAGAGCATTCTGTATCTTATTGTAGCAAGGAGATGGTAGGTACATCAGGAAGGTTTGAAGTAGAGAAGTTCAATGGCAGTAATTTTGAGTTGTGGAAGCTCAAAATGGAAGACATGTTAGTTGACCGAGACCTTTGGGATAGTGTGAATAGAACTAAACTAGCTGTAATGTCACAAGCTAATTGGGATCTCAAGGATCAGAAGGCTAAGGGTCTCATAAGACTTAGTCTTGCTGATTCTGTGTTGTTAAATGTCCATGAGGAGACTACTACAAAACTCCTTTGGAAGAAGTTGGGGGATGTGTATCAAGCCAAATCCCTAGTTAATAAACTTTTTCTGAGAAAGAAGTTGTATTCTCTTCAAATGGAGGATGGAGGATCCGTGGCTGAGCATATGAATGCCTTTAACATGTTGGTTGCACAATTGACATCTATTGGTGTAAAGATGGAGTAGGAGGATCGGTGTATGACCCTGCTTTGTTCTTTGCTAGACTCATGGGATCATCTTGTCATGGCAATTGGAAGCACCACATCCACATTCAAAATGGAAGAAGTGGTTTCTTCACTGTTGTCTGAAGAGATGCAGAGAAAGTCTTCTAAGGTAGCCAAAGAGGCCCTTGTAGTTCATGGAAGACCCAAGGAGAAAGGGAAGAAGAAGGACAAGAAAGCTGAGAAGGGTAGATCCAAATCCCGTGGGAGATCCAAATCTCCTGGGAAGTTCAAGGCTCTTTGTTGGAATTGTGGAAAGACCGGGCATTTCCAAAAGGAATGCAAAGAGAATAAGAAGAAAAAGAAGAAAGCTCCCGATTCAGATTCTAACAAATCACAAGATGACGGTGATGCTTTCATCGCAGCCTTGGCAACCCATGCATCTAATGATGTGTGGCTAATCGACTCTGGTGCATCATTCCACATGATCTTGCATCGAGACTGGTTCACTAAGTATGAGGAGTTCGATGGTGGAAAGGTGTATCTGGGTGACGAATCTCATTTGAAGATCATTGGTCGTGGAAGAGTCTCTATCCAATTCCCTAATGGTCGAGTGAAGGGGATCTCTAGGGTTCTGCACATCCTAGGCTTAGCATGGAACCTGCTTTCTATAAGTATGTTGAATGATGCAGGTGTGCAGGTTGTCTTTTCAAAAGAAGGATGCAAGATGACTAGAGGAGCTATGGTGCTTGCTAAGGGTACTAGGAGAGGTACTCTATTTCAGCTGGAGGCATGCATTTCACAATGCAATAGTTCTTTTGACTCAAGGAAGAGGGCAGAAATCACTTCATCCCCACCATCTGAATGAGCAGTGAAGAAATCTGTTGTTTCTAGTCTTGATGGTTGTAATCGTGCATTGGAAGTTAAACTTCCTCCAGAAAAGACAATTTTATGGCATAAGAGATTTGGCCACATTGGTGAGAAGGGTCTGTGTACCCTGAAAAATAAGAACCTCATTAAGGGGTCAGATGATTGTAATCTTGAGTTTGACTTTTGTGAACATTGCATATATGGAAAACAAAACTGTGTTCAATTTTACTCGAGTTCTCATAAGTCTTCTGGTGTATTGGACCTCATTCATTTTGATGTGTTTGGTCCTGTTAAAGTTCCTTCATTATCAAAATCTGTATACTTTGTATCTTTTGTAGATGATTATAGTAGAAGGACATGGATTTATTTTCTCAAAAGCAAATATGAAGTCTATAGCAAGTTTAAGGAGTTTAAAGCCTTTGCTGAAAATCACATTGGTAAAAAGATTAAATGTTTGAGAACTGAAAACGGTGGTGAGTTCTTTTCTATAGAATTTGATAAGTATTGCAAGGAACTTGGGATTGAAAGATATAAGACAACTCCATACAGCCCGCAGCAAAATGGAGTTGTAGAGAGGATGAATAGGACACTGATGGAGAAGGCTAGGAGTATGCTTAGTGGAGTTGGCCTGGAATAAAAGTTTTGGGCTGAAGATGTTGCCACTGCTTGCTATCTAGTAAATAGATCTCCTACATTAGCTCTTGTTGGAAAGACACCCATGGAGGTGTGGTCCGGTAGAAAGCCTTCAGTAAGGCATCTTCATGTTTTTGGTTGTGAGGCATATGCACATGTGCCTAGGGAGAAGCAGTCAAAGTTGGAAAACAAAGATGTTAAGTGTATCTTCGTCGGCTATGGTGTTGGTGTGAAAGGATACAAACTTTGGGACCCCGTGGCTGAAAAAGTGTTGTATAGCAGAAGTGTCATATTTAGAGAGCTTACACCTTCTTCCACTATTTTGTAGCCAGAAGAAAGAGAAAAGAAAGAGGATGTTGTTCAGTTTCCTCTCACCCCTAAGAAGACTAAATAGAAAGACAATGTTAGACTTGATGATGAGGAGAGCTCTAGCATCTTCGAAAGCTCAGACGAAGAAGCTGAACCTCAACCTTAGCTCTTGAGGAGGTCTACACGGATAAGAAATCAACTTGAAAGGTTTGGTTTTACATTGCTTGATTCTAGTTGTGCTTATGCTTTTCTTACTAATAGTGATGAACCTAGAACTATATCAGAGGCTTTGGATATGAAGGAGGCCATGTAGGAAGAAATGGCTTCTTTGGAAAAGAATCAAACTTGGGACTTGGTGCCTTTGCCTCCTGGATGGAAACCTGTTGGATGCAAATGGGTGTTCAAGAAGAAAATTGGTGTAGATGGTAGTGTTGAGAAGTATAAGGCTAGATTGGTTGCGAAGGGGTATTCACAAGTGGAGGGTATAGATTATGGTGAGATCTTCTCTCCCATTGCAAAGCTGACATCCATTCAATTCTTGTTGTCTCTCATAGCAGCTTATGACTTAGAGGTAGAACAGATGGATGTGAAGACAACTTTCCTTCATGGTGACTTGGAGGAAGAAATCTACATGTCACAGCCAGAGCATTACATGGTGAAAGGTAAAGAAAATTTGGTTTGCAAACTTAAGAAGTCTTTATATGGTTTGAAGCAATCCCCTAGGAGATGGTACTTGAAGTTTGATGCCTTTGTGTTGTCAATTGGATTTGTGAGATTGAAATTGGATCATTGTGTGTATTATAAATTTGATGGTGATTGTATTTTCATTGTTGCACTGTATGTTGATGATATGTTGCTTATTGGGAAGGGTAAGAATATGATTTCTGATTTTTAATCTTAGTTGTCAGATCAGTTTGAAATGAAAGATTTAGGGGCAGCCAGGTACATTCTAGGAATGGAAATTAGAAGAGATAGAACCAACAAAAAACTTTGGTTAAGTTAGTTTAAGTATGTGAAGACCGTGTTGGACAAATTTAGCATGGCAGATTGTAGACCATTGTGTGTTCTCTTTTCTTTGGGGACAAAGTTGTCTGTTGAGGATTGTCCAAAATCTCCTAGTGAGGTGGAGGACATGATGAGAGTACCTTATGCTAGTGTTGTTGGCAGTTTGATGTATGCTATGGTCTGCACAAGACCAGACATTTCCCAAGCAGTGGAAGTCCTTAGTCGATTTATGGCTAATCTTGGATGGGTTCATTGGGATGTAGTTAAGTGAGTGTTTAGATATTTGAGGGGTACTTCTGAGTATTCCATTTTCTATCATGGTAATGTTCCAGGACCTCCGCATTCTGTTGATATTCATGGATTTGTGGATTCAGATTGGGTAGGTGACATTGACAGTAGGAGATCCACTAGTGCTTATGTTTTTACACTTTTTGGTGGTGCTATTAGTTGGGTGAGTAAGCGACAACTTGTTGTTGCTTTATCCACGATAGAAGTTGAGTATATGGTAGCAACTCATACTTGTAAGGAAGCCATTTGGATTAAGAGATTGTGTTCAGACATTGGTGTTGATGCAGGTCAGATCATGATCAGTTGTGACAGTCAAAGTGTAATTTACCTTGCAAAGAATCTAAATTTCCATGCTAGAACAAAGCACATTGATGTTCAGTTTCACTTCGTGCAAGACATGGTTGAGGATGGAAAGGTAAATTTGGAGAAGGTAGATACTTTGAAGAATGTTGTAGATGCATTGATGAAACCAGTGGGCACAGAGAAGTTTAGATGGTGTTCAGAGTCTATGGGCCTCTCGGCCTATAGCAGTTAAATCTTATTTTTCTATTGGCTCTTACAAGGTGTTCGAAAAGTGGGAGAATGTTGGGAATTAAGGTGTCTCAACCTTGGTAATTCTCTGCATTTGTAATGTTTGTATTTATTATTTAATTGCCTATGTTTTAAATATTTGGAAAATCCATATTGTCATATTTTGGGATGTGGCACGGTGATGTGTCAATCCTACATGGATTATAAAAACTTGTATTTTTGTCCTCACATGAGGAGATAGGCATCCCACTTATTGGTAGGAATATTCTTCCATGTATCAGCATCTTCTATGTTGTGTAATGAATATTTGACGGAAACAGTTATGACGGATTCCTATGACAAATCTATGACATGTAAGAGTCAGAAATAGAAGGTTGTAAGATACGAGATGACATGTGTCATGAAGCATCTTTGAAGAAGGCATATTTGGGTGGCCCAAGGTGGAATATGACATGTTGTAAGAGAATATTCTATTTATAGCATGTGTATGATAGATGCTCTTATAGCTATAAGTTGTAACCGTTATGACAAATTCTATGACGGTCGTAAGTGTTGTAAGAGCATCTATCATAGCCCATTTTGGAAATAGGCAACCTCTTTGGGATGGGAACTATGGACCAGTGTCAGGCACATTCTACAATGTTGACCAAGTGTCTCTAGGCATGGATTTTGGTCCAAGATGCCATGTTGGATGCCCATTCCAAGATTGGGCCAATATTGCCTTGTATTTCCTTTATATACAGGTACTTGGAGATGGAGTTTCTATCACAGGTTTATAGGTACTGTTATGCTGCTGGATTGACTCCAGACACGAGTGTCAAAAACCATTGAAGCTTGCATTACAAGTGTATTGTAACCATTCTTTCAGATTTGTTAATACATTGTGCAGGTTTCTGAGTGTGGGATTTTTCACCCAATAAGGGTTTTCCCCACCGTAAATCTTTGTCTCTCTTCTTCTATCTACTTTCTAGTTCTTATGTTTTGCTGCAATATCTCATGTTAATGGTTTAA
Organism: Cunninghamia lanceolata; assembly: GCA_027924645.1. NCBI lineage: Eukaryota > Viridiplantae > Streptophyta > Pinopsida > Cupressales > Cupressaceae > Cunninghamia > Cunninghamia lanceolata. Next base: position 2,415,595 of record BSBN01001313.1, read on the forward strand.
CATTGCTGTAATAGTTAGGATAAAGTTGAATTTGCATAGCCCTCTCCTCAATAGATTAGTGTAGGAAGCGATTTCTGCACACCTAGCTTCCTTTCAGAGGCGTCAGTGCTGTATTCTTGATAAGTCTCTCAAGGGGACTGGATGTCACCTCCCTTGTCACATTATCATCAGTGAGATCAATAGTTTTATCCAGTGGCAAGGAGGGATCATTCACCTTTTTTCTTTCTTCTCTTATTTCCTGAGCTAACTCAGACTTAAAATTTACAATGGCAAGGATGGGAACATCATGTTGAAACTCTATTTGTACTGTTTCCACATCCTTACCCTTAAGCACCATTGATTTTGCAGCTTTGTCTACTGTAGTTTGCTTAGTAGAAAACTTCTTCTTAATTTTTGTGAACGCTTCACTTTCCTTGAGTAGGACACATGGCTATTTACTAGTGGAACCTCTCATCACAGGTACTTGTCCTCTATTTTGCTTAGGGATATTGGTCCCTTGCAATATATCTCTGCCTCTTTTAATCAAAGGTACCTCATCCTCCTCATCCTCCATATCTTCATATGTAATCCTAGGTTCCTCTGACTATCTGGCATTTAATGCAATTGCTGGGATATGATCTTTTTCTTTTTGAGGGAATGGTCTAGTGGCTATAGTGACTCCACTATCTATGAATTCTTTAGCTTCCTGTGATGAAACTAGCTTGGCCCTCTTAGGCTCCATGATTTGTTTCTTGTGAGTCAAGAAGTCATCATACTCTGTTTCAGGAAACTCTTGCCTCTTCCTCTTCTTGTCCACTGTTAGAGCCACTCCCTTGACTTTAAGGGCAGCCAACTGTTGATCTACCCGTGCTCTTGTCAACTTCATGACTCTAGCTGTAATGAGGTCTATTGATGTTACCTCTGGTTGGCTCCAATTAGGAGGAAATATGGTCTCATTATAAATCTTCTTATCTTCATATTCTTTAGATATCCTCATCCCATCATTAGAATGCAACTGTGGAGGGAAATCAAAACAATCCAATGTCTAGATCTAGTTCAATGTCAGCCTTTGGTAACTTCTTCTCACCTCCACATCATTTGGACAATCCACCCAGTAATCCTCCAAGTGCACTTGATGCATTGGCTTCTTGCTCACATTTCTTTCCATCCTTCTATAAGGATTATATTATCTTTCCAATGGAAAAGGTTGCAAGTTCAACATGTGTAATTTTGCTTTTGAACTCTTGGTTGAATTAATAGTCAGGAAAAAATACCAACCAATGATGTAAGGAAACTTAATATTACCTTTCTTGTTCCTCTTCACATATGCTTCATATGAAGGTATTATTTGTCTTGTTAATTCTAACAGAATGATTTTATCTGTTGGATATCTTGGCAACATTAGAGGTTAAGCACTGAATCCCTCCATCTTGAGGTAGGTGAAGGTTTGGAACTAGATAAACCAAGTTCCATTTCTTGAAATTGCCTCTTGAGCCTCAGTTCTCAGTCTTTTGGCTCTGTCATTGTCCATTAGTCTAACTAGATGCATGACAAAACAATCAATCACTCTCTTGTAGTTTTAAATAGAGGATTTTCTCTCCAACTAGGGATAATGCTCCCATATGTTCACATCTAAATTCCTTCCGACCTTGTCTACTATTTGTAAGCCATAAAAATTGGATTGTGTAGCACATGCATACGCATCATACGAAGGCATATAGAACAAGCACAATTTACCTCTAAACATCAGCATGCCTTCATCCTAGCTATCACTGATAAGTTGTGCCCATTACACTTCCATGTCTGAGGTCTCTACCAACTAGATCAAACCATACATCTATGGCTCAAAATTCCCTGCATCTACCTTTCCAGCCATTCGGCTTAGCATTACCATCATATATTGTACCTCTGGGGTGAAGTCAAACTTGTATAAATTTTGTGGCATCTTAGCCACTGCCTTGACCTTACTATCCGGTGCTCTCCAAGATGAGAACATGATCTTCTTGTAGTCATTGGTCTTACTCTTGTATTGGTTCTCTAAGGCCTCAAGATCTATCTTGAATAATTTTGGGCTTGTAGGCAAACGCAATGCCTCTGTAATACCTTTAACAGAAAAGTCCAAATACACCTAGCCCTATTTCTTTACTTTTCTATTTTCCTTATTATAATTCTCTGCATAGGCAACAACCAACTCCACCACCTCTACAGCATAAGGAAGCCACCAGCATGCCACATCCCTGAATTGTATATCTTCTACAGCATGGGATGTTAGCTCACCTATATCAACTTGGCGGTACATTCCTCTAGGTTTGTATTGCTGACATGAGTGTCACTGACCTTTCCAAATCTGAAACCGAAAGTGCTAGGGCTTGGGAACATAGGAGTTTTGAACTCTGCCTCATTTTTGTTTTTTCGATCTTGCATTGTATCATGCAATTACAGGAATGTGTATCTCAAAATACATCCTATAAATCATGTTTAACAATTAATTTTCTCAATATCCTCACATTTCATAGTTTACAAAGTAGAACATATGCATGTGCATCTAAGATTTTATCCTATGTGCAAAATTACCTTTTACTATGATGAATAACAATAAAACTAGGGTTTTACTGTTACATACCTATTTACCGCACTTAAAACCTAATTGAAAATGTCTGGATGTGTACTTTTACTATGCAATCTCCTTTTATTGCTCACCATTCACTACATGCACCATTCCATTCAAGGATAGGATCTCTATAACAATTACTATAATTATCACTGGAACTCTGTAATCTTTAATCTCTGAATGCTTTGTGGTGTTAAAATGATTGAAATCCAACCTTTATGCAATAAAATTAGGAGACTAGGGCATAATTAAGGCTAAATTCATTGGCTAGGGACATTTGGTTAAAGTCTTAGGAGATTGTTAAAGGTGGTAGCCTTTAATTTGAAAATTTGAAGGGCCAACGACCCCTTTTCACGACATTAATTGCAAGGTCAGGATATAAATGAAGATTCAGAAATTTGAACAATATGTTGCACCTTTGTGGAATGTCCACACCTTTGGATGATCTCATGTAGATGTTTGGTCAATGTTGACCGAGGGTAGAAGTTGGGGTAATAGCATTCACCTTTAATCTTCAAATGTTAGGACATTACAACTGTCCAATAGGAAAAGTCAAGCTTGTGCCACGTGGCACCATCTTATTGGTCCATGGAAGCTATAAATTTAGGTCATAGGAGATAGGGATATGGATATTAAGAAATATCTAGACATTAAGAGTTCATGAAATATCTCCTAGTCTAATGTGCTGATGATGTCATCTTTCTTAAGGTAATTCTTTGTCAGAAATAATGTGATGTCATCAGGATATTTTGGAAGTCTGGACATTAGTTAATGTCTAGACCTTAAGATTCATGATATGTGATGTGCCCTTAATATCTAGATGATGTCATCACTCTTTGATATTCCTTTTAAGATGAGATCATATGATGTCATCAGGATATTAAGGAAAGTCTAGATGTTAAATGTTTAAGTGTAATGTCTAGAGTCCAATGCCCAGTTGAAAAGTCAAACAGGAGACATCATCAGGATATTTGAAAAGACGGGACATTAGTGAATGTCCAGATGTTAAGATTTGTCAGGATATAAAGCAAGTATGGATATTGAGGAAGGTCTGGATATTAACAAATGTCTGGATGTTGAGATTGAATATGCATACCCACGAATATCCATGTTATGTGAGTATGCGCATGATGGTTTGATTGGACCATGTGTTAAATTTGACATGCGCATCTTTGCGATTGTTGGGATATTGCTCTTTACTTAGCAATTTCTTGGGTCGGGACATTAGTAAATGTATAGATATTAAGACTATGTGAACATTCCTATGACCCATTGACCAAACTTTGACTAGCATAACTTCCTAGTTTTAGGGAATTTCTAGGTTCTTCAAAAGGCAAACCTACTAAGAATTTTATCCTCTTTCATTTGGTAGGCTTCAGGAGGGGAAATTCTAACTTTGAAGATTTAGATCCATGGATCAAGATCTGGATATGCCCAGGATAAGATCTCAACATACATTTGGTAGCATTTTACCATACCGCTTGAAGTAGAGGGAAACAAAACAAGCCAAGCAAAAGAAAGTAAAAAGTTGGGTTCCTATTTTTCTAGGGCAAATGGGGCGTGTTATGTAACCACACAACTTGCTACCAAAGAAAACAACCAAATTCCAATAATTCAAGAGGGGAGAACAAATCAAGACATAGAATTCCAACCCTTATGATACATAAGCATCTTGACCTTTCTAACTAAGATCATATTCATTAACACAATTGTTTGATGAGAAGGAATCAGGTGTGTGCATGTACTTCATTTCCTTCATCTTGAAGAAAGGTTGAAAATAATAGTAGTTAGTGTTAAGCTACATAGTTGGATTTAATCCTCTAAGACAACCTTTGATAGAGCCTTATTGCCAGTTAGGCATCCATAGCCTCGACAAGATTATCTTTGCAATTCTCCCAAGTAGAGCCCCACTGCTAGACAAGTGTCCATAGCCCCGATAGAGTTACTTGGATGACCTAAAAAATTCTTTTCTTTTGAGATTCAATAAGTTTCTTTTTTTTTTGTTTCCAATCATTCATAAGATATGATCTTGTAAGCTCATTTGTAAGGTGTAAGCACTTTCTTGTTTAGGTAGAGAATTGTAGTGGTAGCAAGGGTAAACCTTTAGATTTTTCACTTAACACAGACACTAGTACTTTCAACTAATCCAAGGCTATTAGATGTATTCATGTGATAACCTCCTTGAACAACAAGAGTTAGCATTGATGAATATGATTTCACAGACATGATCAAAGTACGTGAGTATACAAGAGTTGCAACCTATGTGGGAATTTGTAATCCTTTCTTGAATTCTAAGAATTTTATTGGTTTTCTAAAGTGAAAAGGTGCTCCATACTACCTATCCAAAACATGGACTCAATAACACACAAAACAAAGAAAAGCACACAAAGAAAGAAAACTATATAGGTATTTACATAATGTACATTGTTTTGACCCTTCCCCATCTAGGCTTGAAAATAGTGTTTGAGGAACTGCCCATTGACTGGCAATGGAACATCCTCACTCGTTAGGGTTTTAAGACTATAGGTACTGTCACCTAGTATCTTTGATATCTGAAAGGGACTGGTCCACAGTTTGTCAAACTTTCCATGGACACCTTTCTTTTCATGGGCTTCATCCCAGGATAAGACAAGGTTTTATATTCTAAAGGTTTTAATCTTGGCTCTTCTGTCAAACCATCTTTTGACAATAGCTTGATGTTTTGAAAAATGGTCTATAGCTCTATCTCTTTTTTCTTCCAGTTGTATGAGCTGTAGCAACCTGACCTCTAGTTTGTCATCTAGACCAAGGTATTCTTATGTGAATTGGAGTGTAGGGATCTTTAAGTTCACTAGTAAAATTGGATCTACTCCATACACTAACTGATAAGGGGAGTTCTCTAAGGCTACTTTCATTCTCATCCTATCTACTCATAATGCATATTTCAATAGGGTATGCCATTCTCTATGGTTTTTGTCTACTAACTTATTTATGATATTTAATAAGTTCTTGTTAGTGGATTCTGCTAATCCATTACCTTGAGGATAATAGTTAGAGGAAAACTTTGAGGTTATACCATACTCAAATGCCCAATTAGAGAATTTCAAAGAAGCAAATGCTAGACCATTATCACATACCAAAGAGAAAGGAACACCAAACCTTTGTGATGATGTTACTCTCTAGGAACTCGATCACATCTTTAGTGGTGCAGGTCTTGCTACTGATTGCTTCTATCCATCTAGTACAATAGTTAGTCACTATTAGGAAATACCTATGGCCAACTGATGTAGGAGCATCCTTGGTTCAAGAGCAATCTTGCATCAACAAAAAAAAATTGCATTTTAGTTTGTTTTTTTCATTTTCTAGTTTAGTTCAGGCAGTTCAATCAGAAGCAGTTTCTGTATTTTGGTCCAGTTGCATTTCATACCTTGTGGAGCTAGACTTAGCATCTACATTCATTCATCTACATCATATCCAGAATTCAGAGATCCACACATCATTACCGGAAAGATATTGCTATCAAAAGATTGACTGTTTCTCAGAACAGAGCATCTTGATAATCACAGATAACCAGCTGAAGGAGAAACCTGTGGAAGCATTTCTTGACTTGTGGAGCTTAATGACATATCATTCAATGACGTTTGGTTTGTGGCCAACCTTCTCCAAAGATCCACACATCATTCCATTCATTTTCCAAAGGAGTTCTATGCAATTAGGTTTGACCTATCCGTCTACACACGTTACAGCTCTTCATTGGAGTTTGTAATCCTCCTTGGCCGACGCGGAGGAATCTTATGATTCATATATGATATATATTGATGTAATAGATCCTTGGGAAAGTAGTCATCAAGTAGTGATTCACATAGTAGTATCTGATAGTTAGATTTCTACGAGGAGCTTCAAAGCTTTATCTTGCGCATGTATGTAATCAGGCCTGTGAGCCCTAATTGTAAGCCCGCATGTTGCCAGTCGATCTCTATTTGAATTCTATTATATACTGAATGATTGAATCTACATTTGTTCCATTTCTCTAAGTTGTTTCCATTGTATTTACTCTTACTGCACAGTCTGAATAGTTCATTCTATGAACCCTCCTACCGTGACTGCACCACTAGCTGAGGAAGGTGGGATAATTGCTCCTATGAAGTCCATTCCCCATTGTGTAAAGGGATGCATCTCCATCATTGGCTATAATAGTTGTACAACATATCTCTCCTTATGTGTGTCTATTTGGCATGTATGACCCATGTGGCAAGGTATGACCCATGTGCAGTTCCAAACCTGTCATGCAGTTCTTGTAAAACTTTATCATCTTCTTTCCTATCCAGCATCTTAGATATATCCCCTCATGGTTTCTTCTAAAAAGAATTCCTCCTTTCATCATGTAGTTCTAATATTTCACCTTCAATGCTCTTCTTTGTGATGACTTCATGTTACTAGGAAGCTTTCCTATGACTAGGATATGCTTAATGTTTGAATACCAGTCATCTGAACTACTAGAATCTAATGTGTATTGCTAAATGATCAAGGTTGGATCAGTTTTTGTAATCATTGAGTTAAAGCTTGTCCTCTAACTAGCTTCATGGGGGTGATCTCTATGTCATATTCTTGTAGAATAGTGGTCCACTTGGCCCTTTTTTCACCTGGTTCACTTTGCATCAGTAACATCTTCACTACTGCATCAGGGACTATGGCGATTACCTTGCTTCTCAATATGTAGTGTCTGAACTTGTTTGTGACTCTTACCAAGGACAAAGCTTGTCTTTCCACATCCATATACCTCAATTTTGCATCTATGAATGAGACACTCATAAAAGCTATAGGCTTCTCTTCCTTGTTCTCATTTTTCTAGGTTAATACAGCTGCACAAGTGTGAATTGAAGCAAAAGAATATATATATAAATCCTTGGCATAATCTAGCTACTAAGCACTGGAGCATCAACTATTGCCTTCTTAATGTCTTCAAATGCAGCCTTGGCTTTAGGAGTCCACTCTGTCTTTGCATCTTTCTTCAGCAGTGCATTTAATGGCCTAATTATTTCTACAAATCTAGTGATAAACTTTCTAAGAAAGTTTATTTTCCCAAAGTAGGAATTTAAGTCTTTCTTATTGTTGGGCAGCTGGAGCTTCATGATTGAACTTACCTAGTCTGGATCTATGGTGATCCCATCTTCTGATACTAGGTGTCCTAATAATTTATCGGTTGTGATAGCAAACACACACTTCTTGGGATTTAGGGATATACCATACTTCTCGCATCTTTGGAGTACTTTCCTTAGATCCTCAACGTGATTAACTCTCTATTTTGAAAACAATCTCAAGTCATCCATGTAGATAACTATGCATTGGCCAACCAAACCTCTGAATGTGATGTCCATGGTGCATTGGAATCTTGCTCTAGCATTGATCAGACCAAAAAGCATCTTCTTGTAGGTGAATATCCCCCACTTGGTGGTGAAGGTAGTCTTTAGTTTGTCTACTTTATCCACCATGATTTGATTATAACCAGAGAAATTGTCTAGAAATGACATCATTTGTGCTCCATTAACCATCTAGAGCACCTCATTCAATGAAGGGAGAGGATAATTATCCTTCTTTGAGGCCTTATTCAAATTTCTAAAGTCTACACACAAATGGATATCCTCGTTCTTCTTCCTCATAGGTACCAAGTTGGCTACCCATGTGGAGTGTCTCACTGGGAAAATGATCGGAGATACTAAGAGCTTCTTAACTTCTTCAAATACGATTAGCTCTAGCATGGTGTTCACTAGCCTTTGATTCTGTCTAAATGGCTTAATGCCAGGTTTTAATGAAATTGTATGAGTGATAATGGATGTGTAATATGTCTATAGTTCATCATACATCAAGGCTATTACATGTATATAATCCTTTAGAGCCTGAACTATCTCTTCTCTTTCAGCCAAAGTGCATACCTTTACTATCAGGATATTCCTAATATCTGGATCTTGACTGATATTGATGGGTTAATACTCACCTCCATCAGTTTTGGTTAAATTCTTTTGTTGAGTGATCTTTTCTAGATCAAACATTCTTTCCAGTTCTATCATTCCCTTGGGGATCTTATTGTTTGGCAATTCAATGATCTCTTCATCATTCCAAACCTGGTCATCCAAATTATTCTCATCCATTATTTGAGCTTCAAAGATATATCTATTTGCAATGAAGTCAAGGATGTGTTGATCATCCTCAAAGACTTGAACACATTGTTAGGCACTGAAGGCATCGACACTAATTCAACTAAGAACTTCTTGAGTCTTGACACTATTAATGGCTCTAATGTGGTAGCAACTAAAGCTCGTGCATCTGCACGTAGATTTTGACTCCTTGGGACATGCATAATGATGGTGTCAATTCCTTCAATTAAGTCCTAGAGCATGTGTCTATAGTTTGATAGTTTTTGGTAATTTCATGCATATTATTTTTTCATTTTCCTGACAACTAGTTTTGAGTCTCCAAATACATGCAGTAATTTAACTTTCTTCTTCAAGGTGAAGAGCAAGCCATGGATCAAGGCTTCATACTCTACCACATTGTTTGTGCAGTGGAATTAGAGTCGGTATGCTGCAAGGTATGACTTTCCCTGCAGATCTTTCAAATCTACTCCTACCCCAACACCATGTTTTGACTTAGACCCATTGAATCTCAATGTCCATGGTCTCTCTATGGGAGGATCCTTATCCGGATCTTCCTTTTTTCTTCTGGCACATGCAACACTTCCTGCAGATATCCATTTGATTTTTTGTGGTTCATTCTTTATCACATCTAGGTGCTTCTGAGGAACTAAAACATCAGTACATTGTTCTTTCTGATTCTTAATATCTAGGATATCCTTCCCTTTAATAGACTGACTATCTTTATGTGATATATCCTTAGATATTACCTTCTTTTCTTGTGATTCATCCACATGTCTCTTCACATCCTAAATCAGGCATTTATGCTCATCTTTATCTGTATTCAACTTTTCAATCATTTTGGGCAATGACCTAGTTTTTTGGCCTACTCTTTCTTCCTTTTCAATTATGTCCAGACATAGCTCACACGTGTTTTCTGAGTGTACATCCTCATGCAGTCTGCACCATCCTCTCATGAGTACATCTTTGACAAATGTTCCTTGCAGCTGGGATTTCTAAACTTCACTAGACAAATATCTTTGAAACTCTAGAAAGTGATCCACTTCATCTTCATCTAATGAATCATGACTAGGCTCTACCATCATACTTGTTCCTGGAACAACTTTGTCCTTCATACTATCTTCATGCATTGACTGATGAACAACAATCCCTGCATGAAGTATTGTAGACACACTCAGCAGCATTCACCTGGAATTATAGTGACATGAAAGGCATTGATCCTACCTTATGCATACACAAAATATACATTGATGATGGCTATAGACCTATTAGGTAGCAGTAGAGGCGCATGAACCCCACCCTCAGAGAGATTGTGAAAACTAAGCTTCAAAAGATTTTGGATCTAGGCTTTATATACCCCATTTCAGATAGTGAATGGGTGTCACCATTGGTCACAGTACCCAAGAAGGTGGAAAATGGAGGATTTGTGTGGATTACAGAGAAATAAATACTGCTACCAGAAAATATCGCTTTCCATTGCCATTTATTGACCAAGTTCTTGACTCTTTGGTAGGTAAGAAATATTTTTCCTTTCTTGATGGTTTTAGTGGCTATAACCAAATCAAGATTGACCAGAGGATCAAGATAAGACAATGTTTACTTGTCCTTGAGGGACCTATGCATATTTTGTCTTACCCTTTGGTCTGTACAACGCTCCAGCTACATTTCAAAGAGAAGTCCTTAGTATTTTCTTTGATTTTGCCCATGACAACATGGAGATTTGTATGGATGACTTCACCACATATGGTGAAACATATGATGAATCTTTACACAACTTGGAGAAAGTTTTGAAGAGATGCACAGAGCACAACCTCTCTTTGAGTAATGAAAAGTGTTTTTTGATGATGAAACAAGGAATAGTCTTGGGACATTTTATCTCAAGTGCAGACATACAAGTTAATCCAAAGAAGATTGAAATTATCTCTACCCTACCTATTTGATGTAGAGAAAGGTAATAAGTTCTTCAACTCTCCAAAGAACCAATTTGCAAGTTTCAAAACTCTAGGGTTGGTGATACCTTCCACTATCTTCCTTATACCTTGTAGTACTCCTAACTAGGTTTTTTCAGCATTTTTTTTGGAGAAGGCCTCTAAGACACAAATCAATTATCTTTCTAAGTACTCTATATGCTTTTATTTAACATATCAAGAATTAGGATATGGTTGTTTCATACCAAACCTCTCATTAATTCACTAATGTTGTTGCACCTAAGCCTAATTAGGCTACTTTTCCAAAGCAAGTGTGTAGATTTCAACCTCCAAACTTCCAAACTCTACTTGAGGGCTTTCAACACATCACATATGGTATAATTATGTAGGTTTCACCATCAGAATCCATCACAAGTACACTAAGTTTCAAGGATTCAAGTCTAAAACCTTATAAAGCCTAATACACAAGAAATCAAGCTAAGGTTTGGTCAAACTCCATTCCAACTTCATACCATTCTCTTGAAAACCACAAAATCATTGAAAATACATTGCATGCTTCCATTCTACCAGGTTTCAAAGGATTTCACTGGTGGAAAGGCTCACAAATTCATTTTGTTTGCACAAAACCCTAAACCCTAGTCTTACCAACTATTTTCAATCAAATGCTAATAAAATCCTACTATTATGATGAAATCACACCAAATCACTTGCAAATGAAAGTAAACTCAGAGTATCATCTCTTTAAATGAATTTTAGAATATGATTGGGCCGTACGTGACCATACAGTTGCAGGAACAACAGAAAAACATAGAATTTGATTAGAAAATAGGGTGATTTTGTATTGTTTTAATCCTTATCCACCTTCAACAGTCTACCTCAAAGCCTTGAAAGCATATTTATACTTATTCCATCCCAAAACAATGTTCAAGACCTCTTTTTGAAACAAATGACTCTTCAACTTCCAACTCATTCCAAAATATGAAGGTGCAAAGCCACTTTTGTAACCAAACAAACAAAAATATCATCAAACTGACCTCAAGAGATTATTTACATTGCAACATGGTCTAAATAGATCTTATTACTCCACAAAAGACTCCAAAACACCTAAAACTGACATTTACCCCTATTTACATAGTTTGACTAGATGCCCCTACACCATACACCCAAGGAGAAAAGAATCTCAGGTTCCTCTTGAGATCAACTCTTGCATTGATGTTCCATGCTTCTTGGTATCCTCTTCTGACATCCAAGTTGCATCTTCAGGTGGTAAGCCTTGCCACTTCACAAGATATTCATTGTAGACTTTGTGCCTTGTTCTCTTCACCTCCTTTGAGTCCAAAATGGTTTCAAGCTTCATTGGTTCAGTAGGTGGTAGATTTTGACCCATTCTTCATCAGCACATGTACCTGCATCTACAAATCCCTTGAAGGGTATAAATTAGCAACATTAAAGATTGGAGAGATAGCAACTCTAGGAGGGAGTTCTATCTCATATGCATTAGCCCAAAACTTATGGACCACTCTGTAAGGCCCAATTTTCTTCATCAGCAACTTGGTGTATTTTCCCTTTGGCAACCTTTCTTTCTTCAAATGTACAAAGACCAAATCTCCCACCTTGAATTGTACATCCCTTCTCTTCAAATCAGCATGCTTCTTATGCTTATCAACACTTTTCTACAAGTTCTCTTTAACCTATTGTTGTATCTCTCTCATAGCTTCTGCAAATGCTTCTCCCTCAACACTTCTCTTCTCCATCCCTGCCAAATCTCTAAGCTCAAATACACCTCTTAGTTTCAGACCATACACCACTTCAAAAGGGCTTTTTCCTATGCTTCTGTTGACTGAATCATTGTAAGCATATTTAGCTTGAGGAAGAACTAAGTCCCATTGCTTCTCATGTTCCTTTGTGAGACATCTCAAGAGGTTTCCAAGTGATCTATTGACCACTTCAGTCCGCCCATCCATTTGTGGATGATAGGCAGTACTAAAGGTCAAATTGGTTCCAAGCTTCCTCTAAAGGGTCCTCCAAAAGTGACCAATAAACTTTGAATCCCTATCAGATATAATTGTTAATGGAAGACCATGAATTCTAACAATTTCTTTGAAGAATAACCCTTCAATATGAGAAGCATCATTTGTACACTTGCATGGAATGAAGTGAGCCATTTTACTTAATCTATCAACCACAACAAATACACTATCATAACCCCTTTGAGTTCTTGGCAAACCTAATACAAAATCCATGCTTAGACTCTCCCATGGCCTATTAGGTATTGGTAAGGGCTGATAAAGCCCTACATTAGAAGTAGAACCCTTGGCTCTTTGGTAGGTTGTACAACTTTCTACAAACTTTCTGACATCTACTTGCATTTTTGGCCAAAAGTAGAACCTTCTTACCTGCTCCAATGCCTTATAAACCCCAAAATGTCCTCCTAGACTCCCACAATGTTTCTCCTTTATCAAATTTGTTCTCATGGAGCACTTTGGAATGCATAATTGAGCACCTTTAAACAATAGGCCATCTTGCAACAAAAAATAGAATATTCCTCATGAAAAGTATCCTTAAATGGAGCACAAACATCATATACCTCTTTGAAGTCATCATCTTCAACATACATCTCCTTCAATGCATCTATTCCCACACTCTGAAGTTGGATTTCATGCACCAACATTGACCTTCGGCTTAGAGCATCAGCTACCTTTTTGGATTGGCCCTTTTTGTGCTTGATAGTGAAGGTATAGCTCTGCAGTTGTTCAACCCACTTTACATGTGTATGACTCAACTTATCTTGACTATTTAGAAATTGCAAGGCATGGTTATTGGTAAAGATAATGAACTCCTTTGGCAAAAGGTAGTGCCTCCACTTCTTAAAGGCCTATAGTTGTACCATTGCATACAACTCTAAATCATATAATGAATACCTCTCTTAGCTTCATTAATCTTTTCACTGAAGAAAGCCACCGGTTTGCCTTCTTGGCTTAGGACTGCACCAATTGCAAAGCCACTTGCATCACACTCTATGGTGAAAACCTTGTTGAAATTAGGTAAGGCAAGGATAGGTTGTTGAGCCACTCTATTTTTTAGGTATTGAAAACTTCTTTCTACCTCATCAGTCCACTGCAATCTTTTCCTTTTATCTCCCTTAATGGTGTCAATGATGGGTGAGCAAATATGACTGAAATTCTTGATAAATTTCCTATAGAAAGTAACAAGTCCATGGAATCTTTTTACCTCTCCTACTGATTTTGGAGTTGGCCAACTGAGTATGGCCTTAACTTTGGTGGGATCCATCTTCAATGAACCCTTGAAGATCACAAAACCAAGATACACTAGTTCCTCTTTCATGAACTCACACTTTTTGAGGTTTATCATCAACTTCTCTTCATTCAACTTTTGAAAAACCATGTCAAGATGTTGCAAGTCCTCTTCTTTAGTCTTACTAAACATAAGTATGTCATCCAAATACACAACAACAAATTTCCCAATGAAAGGCTTCAAAACCTCATTCATTAGCCTCATAAATGTACTTAGAGCATTTGACAGTCCAAAGGGCATCACCATTCACTCATACAGACCTTCATTAGTTTTAAATGCCATTTTCCATTCATCTCCTTCCCTTATTCTAATCTGATGATAGCCACTTTTTAAGTCAACCTTTGAAAAATAGCATGCACCTCCCAAACAGTCCATTAGATCCTCTATTCTAGGTATTGGAAACCTATATCTGATGGCAATTTTGTTTATTGCCCTTGAGTTAGTACACATTCTCCAATCCCCATCCTTTTTAGGTGCTAAAACAGTATGGACAACACAAGGGCTCAAACTTTCCCTTATTAGGCCTTTATCTAACAATTCTTGAACTTGCCTTCTTATTTCTTCATTTTGTTTAGGGGTCATTTTGTAAGCAGCCTTGTTTGGCAAATTTGCACCAAGGATCAGGTCTATATGATGGTTGACATCTCTCATGGGAGTCAAAGAACTTGGTAAGTCATCCACTACAATATCCTTGAACTTATCCAACACAGCTTGAACCTCACTAGGTATATCCTCTACCTTATTTGCTACTAAAACAGACTTGGATTTAGGTCTGATCACTAAGGTAAATCCCGGTCCACTTTCTTCCTTCATTGCTTTCAAAAATTCTTTCTCTCCCACTACCATAACACTAGACCCAACTTGTTTGTCAAATTATTCATTTTGTAGGGGTGTCAATGTGAATGAGACTCCATCTTTGTCTATTACATAAATGTTTTTCTGCCCATCATATTTGATTTTTCTATCATACTGCCAGGGTCTTCCTAGTAGCAAGTGACAAACATCCATGGGAATGATGTCACAAAGGATTTTGTCTCTATAACCCCCACTATTAAACTCTACCCATGTCTTCTCATTTACCAAGACTTGTTGACCTTTGTTTAACCATGACACTCTATATGGTGTGGGGTGAGGAATTCTCTTCATATTCAATTTTTCTACCATTTCTAAGGAAACCAAATTATCAGTAGATCCTGAATCAACAACTACTTTGTATACCTTTCCATGTGACTTACAAGTGGTTCTAAATAAGGATTTCCTTTGTGGAGGTTCTTTGATTGTTGGCACCTTAATGAGTGTCCTCCTTATCATCAATCACCTACCTCAGGAGCAACATTTTGAGATGGTGAATTGACACTCTCATTGTCTTCTTCTTTCACCAATTGTGTTCTCCTCTCATCACCTTGTGATGTAGAAGCTTGTCTCTCCGGGCACTTCCATGCTGGATGTCTAAATTGATTGCAATTGTAACATCTACCAAAGAAGGTATTTGACCCTCTCCTTTGTCCATCAAACCTTCCTCTGCCACTAGGTCTTCTTCCTCTGAAGTTACCTCTACCAGTTGATTCACCACTTTGTTCTTGGTGGTTGTTTGATTCTCCTTGATGCTTTTATGATTGTCCTCTTCCACCAAAGTTGCCTCTACCTCTAGAATTCCTTCCCCTTCATCTTCTTTCTGCTCTTGTCTTCCTTTTATTCTTTCTTCTACCTTGAAAGCTAATTGAAAACACTCTTCAACTATCCTAGGTGTAGAGAGGCTAATTTCATCTTAGATGTTGTACTTTAGGCCATTTAGGTACCTTGCCACCTTTTCTCTTTCATCCTCTATCCTACTCTAATAATTAACTTATGGAACTCCTCAGTGTATGCCATAACACCTAACTCCTTTTGTTCTAGACTCTGCAATTTCCTAAAGGTTTGAATTTCATAATCTGCAGGTAGGAATTGTCCTTTCACGTTAGCTACCATTCTATCCCATGAACTTATCTTTGCTTTACCCTTCTTTTCTCTCTCCTCTTGAACATAGTTCCACCATGTTAGGGTAGGGCCCTTCAACTTGGTTTTTGCATACTTCACCTTCTTATCATCTTCTACCTCCTCAAATTTAAAGAAATTATCAAGAGCATCTATCCAACCCAACACTTCTTCACTGTCCATCTTCCCACCATACATAAACACTTCCACTTTCAAATTAGGATTACTTTCACCCTTGACAACCTTTAGCATCTTGAATATTCTTTCTTCATTAGGGTCCATTTCTTCTTCATCTTGGACTCCTACTTGAGGGTTCTCACTCTCACCCTCTTCTTCCTCTTGGTCACTTTCATCACCACTGACCATTCCTCTTCTTTGTTTTTTCTTTAGGTCTACAATTCTGGAAAGGGCAGCTTCATGAGACTCCTTGACTTGTCTCAACTCCTTGGCATGTTATTCTTTTAGTTCTCTTACTTCTTTGGCTATATGATTGCTCTTAGGAGGCATCTTACTTCTTCAACTTTAACCTCTTTTCAAATTTTCAATCAGAACCTAAGCTCTAATACCACTATGATGTAGAGTAGGGTAATAAGGTCTTCAACTCTCCAAAGAACCAATTTGCAAGTTTCAAAACTCTAGGGTTGGTGATACCTTCCACTATCCTCCTTATACCTTGTAGTACTCCTAACTAGGTTTTTTCAGCATATCTTTTGGAGAAGGCCTCTAACCCACAAATCAATTACCTTTATGAGTACCCTTTATGCTTTTATTTAACATATCAAGAATTGGGATATGGTTGTTTCAGACCAAACCTCTCATTAACTCACTGATGTTATTGCACCTAGGCGTAATTAGGCCACTTTTCCAAAGCAAGTGTGTAGATTTCAACCTCCAAACTTCCAAACTCTACTTGAGGGATTTCAAGACATCACATATAGTCTAATTATGTAGGTTTCATTATCAGAATTCATCACAAGTTCACTAAGTTTCAAGGATTCAAGTCTAAAACCTTATAAAGCCTAATACATAGGAAATCAGGCTAGGGTTTGGTCAAACTCCATTCCAACTTCATACCCTACTCTTGAAAACCACAAAATCATTGAAAATAAATTGCATGCTTCCATTCTACCAGGTTTCAAAGGATTTCACTGGTGGAAAGGCTCACAAATTCATTTTGTTTGCACAAAACCCTAAACCCTAGTCTTACCAACTGTTTTCAATCAAACACCAATAAAATCCTTCTATTATGATGAAATCACACCAAATCACCTGCAAATGAAAGTAAACTTAGAGTATCATCCCTTTAAATGAATTGCAGAATATGACTAGGTCGTATGTGACCGTACAGTCACAGGAACAATAGAAAAACACAAAATTTGATCAGAAAACAAGGTGATTTTTTATTGTTTTAATCCTTATCCACCTTCAATAGTTTTCCTTGAATCCTTGGAGGTATATTTATACTTTTTCCATCCCAAAACAATGTTCATGACCTCTTTTTGAAACAAATGACTCTTTAACTTCTAATTCATACCAAAATATGAAGGTGCAAAGCTACTTTTGTAATCAAATAAACAAAAATATCATCAAACTGACCTCAAGAGATTATTTACATTGTAAAATGGTCTAAATAGACCTTATTACTCCACACAAGACTCCCAAACACCTAAAATTGACATTTACCCCTATTTACATAGTTTGACTAGGTGCCCCTACACCACTATTCCATAGAAACAGAAGGATGTAAGGAGCTTCCTGGGACATGTAGGTTATTACAGGAGGTTCATTCAAAATTTTATAAAAATTGATGCACCTCTATTTACCCTATTGACAAAGTATAGTGAATTTGAATGGACACCAGATTGTCAGACCTCCTTTGAAAAGCTAAAAGCATCCTTGCCGCAGGCTCTAGTTCCCATAAGTCCAAATTGGACACTACCTTTTCACATCCACACAGATGCATTAGACTTTGCCATTGGATCAGTTCTAGGCTAGCAAGAAGGAACTAAGGAGTATGCAATATACTATGTAAGTAAAAATCTGCAATGAGCTCAGTTAAACTTGTTGATTATTAGGAACACTGAGAGGGGGTTGAATCAGTGTTTTAAAAGTCTTTTCATGCACTTCAATCTTTAACCATTCCAAAGAATTAATGAAATAGAAGCATAATATACAAATGAATAGTGATCACAAAAGCATGACACATGAACACCAAGATTTTTATGTGGAAAACCCAAGAAGGGAAAAACCACAGAGAGGATTAACTCTCAAACATATATTTCAATCTTTAGAAAAATAATCTTCAGGCTTGGTCACTCCACGGGCCTAGAACATGTTGGCTCACTGCCATGAAGTACAACTAGGTCTAGTAGGCTCACTATCTCAACCCTAAACCTAGCAAGATTACAATAAGGGCTATTAAACCCTATTGAAGGTTCACTATCGGCTCACTGCCTTGAAGATGAAAGCTTGCTTCTAATCAAATTACACATGAAAACTAAATACTGCTTAAGCATCTGCCACTATGCCAGGTGCAGTCATTTATCAACTAAATTTTGAATCCCAAGTCTTCATCACTGATGCTCTTCTAACTCTACTCTTCTATTCACATGCTTGCATCACACACACACACACCACAACACCCACAACTAAATTTCATCACCTTTATATATCCGCATCATGAATTGATTCACAATCAGGTCAACATCCAATAAATGAGATGTGTACATAGAAAGATGTAGCTTGTCGGCTTAATCCAGTGTACTAAAATTTATGTGGACCCAAATCTTTTCCCAAACGTGTTCATATAGGTCAGCTCTAATTATTCAATTACTTACATAGATCCTCCAAACATTAACTCTTCTCTGCATAATGATTTAACATACTAGTCGACCTCTTCCTTAAGAGCATGCTTAATCAATTCATCTGCTGAATTACAACTTTTATTGCAGGTCTCAAAATGCTACCAAAATCACATCAAGGACCCTTGACACATTCCCAATCTTACCCTCAGAACCGTAAGGCATGATATCATCTTGCAGAGAAATGCGAACCATCAAAACTTGGACTCAGTCTCTATCAAACATTATGCCGATACTTAGCAGCTCACAACTAACTTTTCGGTGGACTTTAGATTTCCCAACTCTAGAATTAGATACTTCATATAAGTGTTTACAACACCTCAAAATTGCATAACAAAACACTCACTTGCCGAGGAATGCGGACCACTGCACTATACCCTATTCACTATTCCTTCTATAACTTTGCTTACCCAGACTTAGACATTTCTCAAGGTGACTTCCGGAGGAAGTTAGGACATAATCTCTAAAGCATAACACTATCAAACAATTAAGAACATCATACATGAACCACATTACCAGATCATCATCTGTGGAAGCATACTATCCAGCTTATTGTCCTCCACTCAGAATACTTTCCATGCTTATCTATTTTCTGCCAACCAGACCTAAAATCTAATAAGTTCTTCCAGAGATATCTCTTCCTGTCATGGTGATAGGACCTCTGAGCCTTGTTGTCATCAATGACAACATACAAGTCAATACTAGAGTAGTGTCTCTTGCCAACAATCTCCCCCTTTGGCATTGATGGCAACACTTAGTGAAAAATGGTTGACTGCTCCCCCTTACTATATACACTTCATTCTCCTACTCCCCCTGAAATGTTTATCCATTTTCACTGATCTTCTTCTCCCCCTTTGACATCAATGGAAAAGGGTGTTATCTGGAACCAAAATTTGTCAAAATTTCAAAAATTGTATGTACTCAGCCGCATATTTACAAGTACAATCTTCATCTTAATTTGTGAATGGAGGCAAATTGTCACTATAGATAGTCTTTATCAGAGCTATTTCTCTATTCTATCTATTTCATGCACTTTTTGGGATAAGGATGTGACTAGTCATAAAAATTATTAACTTCTCTGCTTTTTGAACATCTGATGATTTCCCCCCCTTTTTTTTCAGGGTGTGTAACTCATTATGAATACTTGCAAATTGTGTTTCCTTGACATATGTTTCAGAGATATTGACCATTTTGAGTTGCAAGTCTTTAATCTTGTCTTCTAAGTCCTTTGTGATTTGATATTGACAGATGCTTTTGTAGATTTTTTTCAAATGACTCAAAATGCGTACTTACAGATTTCAATAGCTCCTCAGCAAGATATCCTTTTGAAATGATGGTATCAACTTTTCCAGAACAATTGTTGCATCATTGATCAATTTACTATCTTTATCATGAGATTTTAGCACTTCTTCCTATGCCCTGGCCTAAACAATGGATACTAATTTGAACTTTTGTGCCGGTGACAATGAATCTAAATTGATTGGTCCAAAAAAAAAAGAGTTCAAACTCATCTGCATCTTGTTCCCTTCCAGCACTGACTAAGACATCTGCAGTGTCTCTTGCCCTCTCAGATATTTCTTCTCAATTTCATTCTAGAGGATTTATGTCCATATTTTCTTGTTGTTCTATGTTTTGTTCCAGTGTAGGGCTCCTTAATTATTCCCTATCTTCTACCTCCTCAGCTTGATGCTCAGGAGACAAATCCATTTCAATTCTGCCTATATTGCCTCTATGTTTGCTTCTGTAGCACCACTCTTTGCACTGTAATAATTTTTTCATCTAGTCCAGCGATGAGAGAATGGATCATACCCAGTCTCACCTGCTTTGAGATTAAAGTTAGCAGGCTTGATCATTGAAGCATTCTTAAAATTTTCAAATTGTTTTTCTTATTCATCTCTGCAAGCATTATGGCTTTTGCATTCTTGCGTTTTCTCTGAAGTGAAAGAACTTCTGTCATGTCTCAAATTTTGATACCATTTGGGTTTACTTTAAATGGAAATATTTCATTTATAATTATATGCAGATAGATGAATAATTTGTTATGAATATTTTAATATGAAAAGATGTAATGAAATAAATGTAATATTCATATTAGTAATGCTTCGGCTATGTTTTTTTTGGTTACAAATCTATTAACAGAAATTGGAGTTTACTATGTGTTGCAGGTTGTCAAAGACAAGAGTGTGGTTGAGGTAAAGGAGATTAGCATCCTAGCAGGGTTAAGATGGAGTGATATCTCTCACACACTTCACATAGTGTCATGTAGCTGCATATGTTGCATATTGAATGATTTAATAGTTTAATTTAAATTACATTTTTTTATTTTATTTGAATTATATATCGCATAGTTAGTTAATGGTAATTTAATTAGATTATTTATTTAAATATCTTGAGTGTTTAGAAAAAAATAGAATAAATGATTTAGTTATTTAATTTGTTTTATTTAGAGAATAATCATATTATATTTAATTATTAGTTTTATAGATATATTGTGATAAATATGTGAATTATTTTAATAATATTTTTAAAACTAGAAATAGAATAAAACATGTTTTTGAAACAAAAACTTATTTGAGGAAAAAAAAAAGTTCTGGAAAATGAAACACTTGAGGAAGAGGAAAAGAGGAGTTATAATTCATTTCTTGCTCATCAAAACTTCTATTTAACATCTTGCATTCTCAAAAAGAGGGGATCATCAATTTTCTCTGTTATTGCATTCAAGTCATAAAAATAATTGTGAAAGCTTTCTGGGCACAAAAGGGAAATTAAATCAGATCAAGGGAGCTTCTGTAGGAATTTGACATTCAATTGTATTAAGGAACGAATTTCTAGGTTTTTATTAAATCTTAATTTCATCTATTTATGTGTTTGAATCTTTTCTTATTTGTTAAATACATGATCATCTATCTGAAATTGTTTTAAATTATTAGACTACTAGTTGTGGTTTTGTTAAAGAAATGTTCTGTTTCAATCTATATATATACACACACACACATATATATACAGATTATAGTGTGTATAAATATACATATATATTTATATATATAAAGATAACTTCATGGTAGATTATAACTAATCAAATAAATTCTGAGTTGAATTGAATTATAAAGACCGATTGTATTTCATTCTAATCAACTGTATAAAATTTAGAGTCCTCTGTATAAATCTGTCAACAATTTTATTTCATTTTTTTATTGCAAGAAACGTTTATTACACTGGCCATAGGCCGTTAGCTATTGAAAGAGAGAATCTGTTTCCCCAAATGGAGCCGCAATCCCTTAGGGACTGCAACCCCATTTGGGGACAGTCACCCATTCAACCTAATTTTTAATCTATTAAACAGTTTGTAATCGCCCTCAAATAATTGTGACATCTTTGAATATTTCAATTTGTAAACATAACTCAGCTGCGTTTAATCAAGTTCAGTCTGTTATGTTGATATATATATATATATATAATGCATATCATTCTCTATTCTTTATAATGAAATGACTGTATCTTTACACTCTGGAAGCCAAAAAGTTCTTTATATCAGTTTATAACATAAAGATTTGTCTGAAAATTGGAATAACTATAATCTTGTTTATTTCCAATATATATATATGTTGCATAGATTTTGATAGTTAGAAATGAATATGATGTAATAAACTCTCATTATTCTTTGAGTTTAGTTGAGAATTTTATGAGTATATATATATATATATATATAATCTTTATATATTATATCTAAAAATTAAATTCATTGTTATGTAGAAAAGGAAATTATTCTTTTGCACTAATAAGAAAGAATTTTCAAATCATTGAGTTCTTGTTAAATGTTATTTTTTACATTTTAATTACTACTAGTATAACCAAATTCTTGATTTATGAAAGAAATGCATTATGTTTAAACTGGTAATTCTTCACATATAGAAAAATAGTAAATCTTTCAATAAGCAAACCAGTGAAATAATTTGATCAATGGAGAATATTTTGTTTTGAGATTATGGAAAATCAAACATAAGAAAACTGTATTGTATGTATCTTGGTAAAGTATGAACTTTTAGAACAGGATGCCGAATGTGGGTCTAGAGAGATGATAGTTTTACTTTTTCTAAAACTATCATTTTATTTAAAATGCTTGACCAAGCTACTAAACCATTGAAATAGATGGATTTGTTTAAAATCCTAGAACTATGTAGTCTATGCCACATCTTGTTTGCAAGAGTTTATGTCATTCTAGTATTAGGATGTAATACAGGCAACAAACATGCATCGAGAGTTTCCCTCCTTCTTACACCATTCCAGGTTGCTAGGCTCCTTGTGGAGGGTCGATGTTTTCTTCAAGTTAGGAAGAAACTTGGGGAAGTTCAGTACTTCGTGGTTGGGTGGAAAAAACACCTCAACCACTCTCTTGGACTTGGTTTGCGGATGATCAGAGGATCGAGGCAACTGAGATTAGATATTATTATTGATATGGATATTTGCTTCTTTGTATGGCTTCTTTTCCAAGTTGCAATTGTAATATGATTCATGGATATCTTGATGATAGTTCTTCTTTGTGTAACATTGGAATAGATGTATTGTAACACGAAGTCGGGTCTTTGTAAGCTATTTTGTAATCCATTCTGTTGTATGGATGATTATTCTTATTCATGAGTTCTTACCATTATATAATTATGGATATTTGGAAACCATTATTCGTTGATTATATTACTTTGGAATATGCTTCGAGTACTATTTTTAGATGGTAAAATTTTTGCACCTTACAATTTCTAAGTCTTTCAACCTTGTTTTGATCCTGTCTACTTCTAAATAGTCATGTTTTCTCTCTGCAAGCTTCATCTCTTTCCTTGGCCTATCCCTCTCAGCAGCTAGATTTGATGGCCTTGCAAAAACCATCTTCTTCTCCTACAGCATCTGCTTTATAGTTTCTGCAGAATAGACAAAATTGTTTATTTCCTTCAGTGCATTTTTCTTCTCTTCCACATTAGATCGACCAAAAATTCAGCCCTTAGTATGCTCTACTTCCCGTTCTCATTCCTTAAACTCTTTCTCAAGATGTGGTGAATCAAACACCCTCTCCATCTGCCATTTAACTGTACTATCATCATTGCCCCAAACACGATCCAAGTACTTGTGGATAATCCTATTCTCAAATTTGTAATGCTTGTTAGCATTGGTTGTGTCTACATTTCTGACCATGCAAAGACAGTAATTATGTTGTCCTGACCTTGACATACCAATCCTAATTCTCACAAAACAGCCCACAATGTTCTTTTCAAGGAATGGCTCCATGAACCTCTTGGCAAGCTTTGATCTCTGGATTGTTATACTATTAATATCTTCAAAGGAAGGAATATCAGAATTTGTGCCTTTTCCATCACTATTATCTGGATCTCCATGATTGCTTGGACTATGGTCCCTATTACTAGAGGATGATGAACTAACACTAGAACTAACATGAGACTTTCATCTGCCAGGTGAAGAATCCCATCCTCTAGATGACCCAGCAGTATCCCTTCACTTTCTTTGCACATCAAAATCCTGTGCCTTCTGTCCCCTTGCAACTAATTAATTTTAAGGCATTTTCTTTCATTGTCCTGGTAGATTTTATAGAAGAGCACATCCGTGAAGATGGTGGCTCTACATCTTTTCCCTCTAATTCCTAGTCTCATTTTGTCAAGCTTTAGCCCTCTTCTACACCAAAAAAATTATCTCTTGCCTCTGCTCTCTCTGCCAAAATCATCTCCCTATCTAGTTCAGACACCTTTTGAATTTGTTCCCTATCTTCATCCTCTTTGTACAAATTACTCCCAAATGATAATCCATCACTATCTGAATCATCTCTCTAGCGCACATCATCATTATCTTTTTCACCAGAATCAAATCTCTTCTTCAAAGGCATCCTTGACCCAGATCAAAATCATCCCCATTAACAGAATTGGAATCACTGCCATAATCTGAAAAGGAATCAGATTACTTCCTCTTTGTTGGAGCTCGATTCATATGCTTTCCATTAAGGGTGATAGTTCAACTTGCTACCTCTAGTAGAAAATTCTTAAAATCTGCCATAGTCCTTGCTTGATTTACAACTACTACAAATACAACCTTCCAAGGGCTTCTATATGTGTATGTGACCAAATAGAATCATTTATCCTCAGTGAAAAGGAGAACCTCCATGGCGCAGGTTGAAAAATCCTGTAGTTCACAAAGTAAATTGATACACTGTTGTGCCAAATGCAAAGTGAAAGCAAGTTCCTTTTTATCCTCCGCGTGATTTGACCTAGTCGTCATTAAATGCTTATTCCAAAAAGCTATGAAAACCCTTCACTGTAGAATATAGTCGATTAGGATTGCTTCGTAATATGTTGCATTGACTCTTTTTCTTGCAGTTCTTCCTTTAAGAGATGTGTCACATCAGATTTGATTATATACCTTCATGTCAGATTCTGGCACCTAATTTCTAGCTGGGGGTTTTAGATTTTCAACACTGCTCCCCCTATGCCAGAGCTCTCAATTTACTTCCCGGAGGAAGTAATTGTACCAGATATTGGTGCGGATCGATCCCTAACTTCAATTACTTCTTTCTTGATCAATACCTTGTCCATTTCTTTCTTGGTTTCAATTGGATTAACTTTCTCTTTCCCTTATCATTTCTCTGCTCTATTTTTGTTTCTTCATAATAGAAATTTCTCTTCACATTCCTACTTCTACAAAACCTTGCAGTATGTCTAGATTTGTTTCAATTGAAGCATACCACATTCTTTTGACCTTGATTCCTTCCATTGATTGATTTTGATCTGCATTGATTAGCCATATGTCCAAATCTATTGCATGCAAAACACTTTCCATTGAATGATTGACTATTCCTTATATTTTGAAAATTTGTTCTTACTGAACTTCTACATTCAATAGCTCTATGACCAATGTTATTGTAGGTGAAGCATTTACCTTTAAAAGATTGTTCATTACTCCCATTGTTGAAACTTTTCCTAATCTAATTTCTACATTCATTTGCTCTATGACCAATTTTCTTGCAATTGAAACACTGACTAGAGAGTGATGGAACAATTTGATTTATTCTGCTCCTACAGTGAGTAGCCTTATGACAAAACTTATTGCATGAATTACAATAACCATTGAAAGATGGATACCTTTGAGCATTTGGTTGTCTGACCAGAGGTCTTTTGGATCTTCTTCTTTGATTGTTGAACTAGTATTCTCTGTTTTGCCTTGAATCATTGTTTATTTGACTAGATTTTGAACTTTCTCCTTTCTCAAACCCTAAACTATTTTTTTCATCAACATTCTTCTGGCTAGCAATCATTTCATCAAGCTTAGCAGTACTTATCTTGAAATTTTCTTTAAAACTTCTGGCCTTTTTCTAGGTCTATTTTTAAACTTATAATTTCTTTTTCAAGTTTTGCACAATCTTCTAATCTATTTTTCACAATTAGATTCAGATCATCTTCTGCTCTTGCTCTCTTCATAACTTCTACTTCCAATTCATTTAGGGCTTCATTTGCTGAGATCAATTGATCATTAACTTCTTTGTATTTGTCTTTGAATTTCTTGACTTGCTCTTTTACCTTAGAGATGCATTCATCAGCTTGTTGCAAATTTTCTTTCAGATCCCTGACTTCTACTTCAAAATTTTCAAGATCCATAAGAGTTGCTTCTAGTCGCTTGTTGCCTTCATAATTTCCAAATCTCCTTGCTGCCATGATCACACTATCCCAAATCTTCCTTAAGCTGTTAGACTTTTTCCAAGGAACCTTGCTCTGATACCAATTGTTGATTATCAGGAACACTAAGAGGGGGGGGTGAATCAGTGTTCTAAAAATCTTTTCATTCACTTTAATCTTTAACCATTCCAAAGAATTAATGAAATAGAAGTATAATATACAAATGAACAACCACAAAAGCATGACACATGGACACCAATATTTTTACGTGGAAAACCCAAGAAGGGAAAAACCACAGAGAGGATTAGCTCTCAAAAATATATTGCAATCTTTACAAAAATAATGTTCAGGCTTGTTCACTCCACGGGCCTAGAACATGTTGGCTCACTGCCATGAAGTACAACTAGGTCTAGCAGGCTCACTGCCTCAACCCCAAACCTAGTAAGATTACAATAAGGGTTGTTAAACCCTGTTGAAGGCTCACTACTGGCTCACTACCTTGAAGATGAAAGCTTGCTTCCAATCAGATTACACATGAAAACTGAATAATGCTTAAGCATCTACCACTATGTTAGGTGTAGTCATTTATCAACTAAATTTTGAATCCCAAGTCTTCATCACTGCTACTCTTCTAACTCTACTCTTCTATTCACATGCTTGCATCACACACACACACACACACCACAACACCCACAACTAAATTTCATCACCTTTATATATTTGCATCATGAATTGTTTCACAATCAGGTTGGCATCCAACAAATGAGATGTGTACATAGAAAGATGTAGCTTGTCAGCTTAATCTAGTGTACTAAAAGTTATGTGAACCTAAATCTTTTTCCAAACGTGTTCATATAGGTCAACTCTAATAATTCAATTACTTACATAGATCCTCCAATCATTAACTCTTCTCCACACAATGATTTAACATACTAGTTGGCCTCTTCCTTAAGAGGATGCTTAATCAATTCATCCGTTGACTTACAACTTTTACTGTATTTCTCAAAACACTACCACAATCACATCAAGGACTCTTGACACATTCCCAATATTACCCTCAGAACCGCAAGGCATGATATCATCTTGCAGAGAAATGTGGACCATTAGAACTTGGACTCAATCTCTGTCAAACATTATGTTGATACTTAGTAGCTCACAACTGACTTTTCAGTGGACTTTAGATTTCCCAACTCTAGAATTAGATACTTCATATAAGTGTTTACAAAACCTCAAAACTGCATAACAAAACAATCACCTGTGGAGGAATACGAACCATTGCACTATACCCTATTCATTGTTCCCGTTATACCTTTGCTTACCCAGACTTAGACATTTCTTCAAGGTGGCTTCCGGAGGAAGTCAAGACATAATCTCTAAAGCATAACACTATCAAATAATTAAGAACATCATACATGAACTGCATTACTAGATCATCATATGTGGAGGCATACTATCTAGCTTATTGTCCTCCACTCAGAATACTTTCCATACTTAGCCATTTTCTACCAACTGGACTTGAAATCCAATAAGTTCTTCTGGAGATATCTCTTCCTATCATGGTGATAGGACCTCTGAGCCTTGTTGTCATCAATGACAACATACAAGTCAATACCAAAGCAGTGTCACTTGCTAACAAAACTACACCATGATAGAAAAAGAGATGTTGGCAATTATTTATGCCATAAACAAATTTAGACACTACATTACTAGTTATAAAGTGTTCATACACATAGATTATGCAGCAATTAGATATTTGATGAATAAGCCAATAGTGGGTGGTAGGCTTGTCAGATGGTTGTTGTTACTACAAGAATTTGACATAACAATTGTTGACAAGCCAGGTAAGGCTAATGTAGTTTCTGATTTTATGTCTAGACTGCCTACACAATCAACAGAAGGAGTGGTTGATGACTCTTTTCTTGATGAGCATATCTTTTCTCTCAACATACACACTCCCTGGTATGCAGATATAGCTAATTATTTGGTTTCAGGATAGATTCCAGGTTACTTTTCTCCAAGGGAGAAAAGATAGCTAGTTCACAAATGTTTTCCTTATTCTTGGATTTCTGGATTCCTATTCTATACTGACCCAGATAATATTATGAGAAGATGTATCAGAGAGGATGAGGTGTTTGATATATTGAAGGCCTATCATGTTGAACCTTGTGGGGGACATTTTGTAGCCAAGAGGACAACCTTCAAAATATTGACAACACGATATTACTGGCCCACACTTCATAAAGATGTTGTCAAGTATACTAGAAGCTGTGATAGATATCAATGAATGGGAAGACCTACAAGAAGTGATGAGATGCCTTTGTAGCCACAAATCTCATTGGCTCCTTTTGATAAGTGGGGGTTGGATTTTGTTGGTCCTATCTCTCCTACATCAAACAACAAGGAATACATCCTTGTATGTACTGATTACTTAACTAAATGGGTGGAAGTTAAAGCCTTACAATTTTCTAGAGATGGCAATGTGGCCAAATTATTGTATGAGGACATCTTCACTAGATATGGTGTGCCAAGGGAAATAGTGACTTATCAAGGACCACAATCTACATCTTATTTAATCATCAGGCTGGTGGAGGAATATCATATTTGACATAAGAAATCCACTCCCTACCATCCTCAGGCTAATGGTCAAGTTGAAGTCAGAAACATAGAAATTGAGAACATCTTGACAACGACACTACAACTTCATAGAAGAGATTGGGTTTCCAGGCTACCAGAAGCTATTTGGACATATAGAACTACCTGAAAGACAACTACAAGGTTTACACCTTATGAGTTGGTCTATGGAAATACAGTAGTCCTGCCTATTGAATTTGAATACAAAACGCTGAGGACAACAGTGGAATTAGGGATGGATTTGACTGCAGCTCAACATGACAGACTACAACATTTGAATGCCCTAGATGAATTTTGGTTAGAAGCCATCCATCACACAAAGGTCATATAGAAACAAAGAGCCAAATGGCATGACAAGTACATCAAAATTGAAGAATTCACTTCTAGTGATTGGGTACTACTCTATGATTCAAGATACAAGGACTTCAAGGGCAAGCTTTAGTCTCGTTGGTTGGGACCCTATGAGATTAAACAAGTCTTTCCTAATGGTGCAGTCCAATTACAGACCATTGATGAGGTTCAGTTTTCATTGCTAGTAAATGGACATAGGCTGAAACTATATAAGAAGCCACTTCAGAAGGATGACTTTCTTATTTCTGTACCTACTTAGTATGGTACTCCTTGCACTTTTGATGAAGGTTCTGTAACACCAGCTAATACACTGTCAAATGATGATCCACCAATCCTATCTAGTGATGCAGAGGTTGAGTTGCAATACTCAACCCCTATCACTGAGACCTAATTTTCCATGCTTTATACATCACATGCACACATATCACATTATCCACAATGACCACAGTCAACTTCAGAGGTACTTATTTTTCTCTCTCAGAGGGACCTATTTTTCACTCTCAGAGGAACCTATTTTTAACATGCAGTTGGGACATGGTATAATGTTTTTGTACACATTTGGTTGGGACCTGTACTATGGGTTCCCATAGAAACAAGTGTTTGTGGAGATTTTCAACACTTTGGCAACATTCCATTCTTCTTCCCACACATTTCATTCTTTCTACACATGCTTCATCCATTTTCAATAATCCAATGGTTGCGGCATGCTTGTTCAAATCACATTCCCAAGCTATTACATCAATTGTTGTGATCTGTCACATCGCATCAGTTTTGACATACCTGCCAACCTCCCATCTACTCTAAGCATATCACTCTACTCGTGCCTAATAAATGCCAAGTACATGATCTCTAGTTCCAAGGCTCACAACTCAATGCACACACATAAGGTAGCCTTTAATGATTAACTTAAAAATTCTATTTATATTCATTATTACTTGTGTTTATTTCATGTATGCGACACTATATCACCCTTTCCATGTAATCATTACTCTTGCATCCTTGCAAATTCATTCGTGAAGTGTGGTCACTTCAACTTTCAGTTGGGGGGACGGGTATATGGTTAGTCATTTTTTATTTTTGCCAAGTGTTTTTAGAAGCTGTCAAGGTTTTCATGTGTCATTTTCCACGATAGTCGACCTTCCCTAAATTGTGAGCTTGTAGTTTCCTTGTGAGTGAGCTGAAATTTTAATTTTTTTCATAACAAAGAGCTCTAAAAGCTATAGTTGGGGGGGGAAGAATTGAAAGGTAGTCTTCTGAAGGTGGTGAAATTGAAATTAGGCAGAATTAAGAATTGATAAGAGTGCAGAATACAGGTGCAATGGGGGATGATGTTATCAGAAGAGAGCCATCGGTGCATAAGGAGATATTGGAGGATGTATTGGTTCTTCCACTCTTTACCAGAGTGGGGTGGTTAGACTATTTTCTAAAATTAACCGAGTATCATAATGAAATGGCAAGGGATTTTGTAGCAACATTGCAATATGACGAAGCAACATTCAGAGGATTGGTCGTGGATGCCTCTAAAATAGCCATTGCCCAGGTCACTGGTTTACCATGTACATGGTCTGCGTATCTAGCTCGTGCTAATGCAGCTACGATGACAGAAGAATTTTGTGAGTGTGGTGAGAACCTGGACTTGACCACACAAGGTACACAGAGATTATCCCTTCCATTCTTTTAGGGGAAGTGCGCTTCATATATTATCAAATATATTACCTATGATGGTTGACATAATTTGATGTATACTGCACACTTTAAGTTGTTAAATCACCTGCGTCATGAAAAACTAGTTAATGTTCCCAATTATCTTTATAATATGTTGAAAAGAATGGCATTTGAGTATTAGAAAAGGCAAATAGAGACTACATTGTCTCATCATTGTTTGATAGCTCTGTTGGTTAAAAGGAGTTTGAGAATTCAGCACCCACAGGTTAATTGGGATGCTTTTAAACAATCCACGAATATATCAGAATTATTGGAAGTAGATGAACCCAAAAAAGAACCTGATGTTGAACTAGATGTTGAACCTAAAGTTGAACCTGAAGTAGAACTTGAAGTTGAACTTGAATAGGAAGAGCCATAGGAGAAAATTCCTCCAGAAACTAGGCTGATGACAGTAGAAGAACCCTCACCTCCTAACCCTAAACCTATGAGAGGAGCCATGAGAAGTGATGCTTCTACTTCTTCTAAGAAGAAGAGCAAGAAGAATGTGAAGAAGCATAAGGGTGTTGAGAAAGATAAAGGTGCAGGGGAGAGAAAGGAGAGAAAGGAGAGGAAGAAGAGGAAAAAGAGAAAAAGTGAAGAGAAGCTAGAAACTGTCACACCTAGGTGTTCAGGAAGGCTGAAGATGTGGGATGTGGGAAAAGGAGTTGATGAGGAACAAGGGGAAGCAGAAAAGGAAGAAGCATAGCAGTAGAAAGATCCAACATTGTTGGACATAGCTTCAGAAAAGGAATGAAATACCCCTGAGAATGCTCTTACTGATGCCAGTATAGCTACTAAATGAAGAAGGTATGTTTCTTCATCCTCTAGTTCTGATTCAGAAGACATTTTCATAGCAAAGAAGATGGGAAAATCAGTTCCCGGTAGCCCTGCTCAAGAAATTTTTGATGTTACTAAAAATAAGGATGAAAGTTTTGATTGTCGAAAAGAAAAAGAGTTGTTGGAAGATAGAAATATAAGGTAAGAACTTCAAGAAGCCCTAGATAGGATAAAACAATTAGAAGAACAAGTGAAACAATATGAGGAAAAGGATAGGGAAAAAGAGATAAGAATACAAGAGTTGGAGGAGAAACTTCACACTTATGGTCATGGAACCAATATGGACCTATTGGTACAAGTGGTTGAGAGTAAAATGGAAAATGAGGGAAGAGAAGAACCAATTCTATAGCCTCCTATAATAAGACCTCCAAGATGCCTCACTGTTCTATCTTTGGGTTTTGAATTGGTGAAGTTCAAAGATAAATTGAAGCAAGAAAAGGAAAACTGGGAGAAAGAGAAACATATTCTTAATGCATCATTAGAAAGTAAAAATGTTGAATTGAAAAGGGTGGAAGGAAAGCTGACAGAGTTAATTGAAAAAGCAATTCAAATAATTGAATGTAGACCCCCACCGAGAGTTTATGCACTATTTGTTAAGAAAAATTTCTAAGTCTTCAGTTTAATAGATTCATTAATGATTAGTCTATTTCTATTTATTCAAGGCATCATTTTTTCCAGTTATTTCAAGAATTTAGTTTGGAGGAACAAGATCAGTTGTGCGAATATTGTTTGCACAATTACTTGATAGAAGAAGATATAGAGTGGAATCCCTTGATTTATGTTGGTGATCTTCAAGTTAGAGCATTGTTATCTTACTTTAGGAATGAGCATCTTAGAGGAGAACTGATGGATAGGTATGAGGAGCAAGAAAAGAAAGTGCCACTGCAGATTAGGAAAGAATCCTTAAATCCTAATGTGATCATGACCCAATGGTTAACACTCCTCTCTCATAAGGGTCCAGGTAGAGTAATTATAGATTTGACACTCGGGGATTATAGAAGGATACAATAGGTAGCATTGTCTATTATTCAGAACTACCAGAGGCATGTGCAGAGTAAATGGGATAGTCTGACCCCAGAATTGCAGAAGAAAGAGCCTCACTCTTTCCACAATTTTATGAATATGTTTGAGAGAATATTTTTCCAAGAGATTACCATCATAATATGTTATTTTTATATATTCTACAAACCTTGAACCTATTCTGGCAAATATGAAACATGGTGTTAATATTTGTCAAATGAAAGAGTTAGACATGAGTATGTATGCATATAGATGAGATTTTATAGTTTAATTATTAAGGTTATTTACATGCATATGTTCTATGGATTAACCCTTGTGTAGCAGTGAGTATGTGGCATCGAGGAGAGGATAATTCGTACCACATTGCAAAATAGGGCATTAAAGGAAGTCACAATCAAATGCCAACTGAAGCTGAATGTGATCATTATGGAAGAATAAATACAAAAGGAGAAGACTTGTTCTAGGATTCTGATCGTAGCTTGTGTGTTTCATATATGAGCTGTTGTATAGGAATTTCTATTTGAATAGGAATTTGCTTCCTCTATTTAGTTAGATTAATAAATTGATCTCAAACTTGTACCTTGATATCTAGGGATGGATTGATGATCAAAGTTAGTTGATAGTTACATAACACTCTCCTGTTTTTGTATAAGTTAGGAGGGATGAGTTTGATGTCAAGTTAGTTATTTCTAAGTTACTTCATTTTATATTTGCCTAGCTATTACTCCATTTTTCTATGTTTGAAGATCCAGACATGTTTTATTGAATACAATCTGACAAGATCATGTTTATGATATGAATTCAATACAACTATGTGTTATAAGAATGTGTGAGAATTTGAAGTAGATTTGATTTCTAGTTAAGTGATATAGTCCCCTAAGCTGGCCACTCAAGGTACTGGTCTTCACTTCATCCATTTCCTTATTTATTTATGCATTTCTAGTCAAATCTATTTCTTTGATATTTCATAAATTGCATTGTGAGTTAAGTAAAATATTCTAATTACTATTTCCAGTAGTTGTGATTCATGAATGAGTGCATGCTTTGTTTACTATAAGTCCTCTAGAGGTCAGTGTTAAGTTCTTTTATCATTCTGGATATTTTGAGTTAATTCTGTAATTACCTGTTGAATCAGTTATCTACAACTTATGCTGCAGGTACCCGTAGCCACTAGGTTCTATAGTTGTTTTTACAGTTTTTGTATTTATGAGAATTCCAGCCAAGTAGAATACTCTAGGTAGGTTTGAATAAGATAGTTTAGGATAGATATGATTCTTGGAGGCACATACAGTACAAGTGCCATCATAAGCTTACGCTCCTTGGTTGATGATTTAATGTAGGAATGCAATGATAGAGTGGACTGTTCAAATAGGTTTACCCGTGAATTATTGTAAGTCTACAACGCATTAGTTTTCCTCTATAGGAAGTATCTACACTAGAGGCTGGTGAGGATCCATTCTTCACCACATTAACACCTTTATTGATCCAAACTTTGCTCATTTCCTTCTTGATTTCCACTAGATTAATCTTGTTCTTACCTTTATCTTCTCTCTACTCTATTTTCCTCTTCTCTACAAAATAGTCTCTTTTCTCATTCTTTTATCTATAGAATCTTGCAACATGTCCAAACTTATTGCAACTATAACATACCACATTCCTCTATCCCTGACTCCTTCTATTGATTGGGTTCATTCTTGTTCTGCATTGGTTAGCCATATGCCCAATTCTATTGCATGCAAAACATTTTCCATTGAAGAATTGAGTATTCCTTGCATTGCTAAAACCATTCCTTACCAAACTTATGCATTCATTTGATTTATGACCAATTTTCTTACAATTGAAACATTGACCAGAGAATGATGGAACATTCTGAGTAGTCTTATGGCCAAACTTATTTCAAATAAAATAATGGCCATTGAAAGATGGGTACCTTTAAGCATTTAGCTGCTTGACTGGAGGTCTTTTAGGTCTTCTTCTTTGATTCTAGAACTGGTTGTCTTTGTTTTTCTTCATCTCAATGTTTTCTTGACTTGATTTAGAACTTTCTCCTTTTTCAAATCCCAATCCCTTCTTGTCATCTGAACTTTTATGACTTTCAATCAACTTCTCAAGCTTTACAGAGCTTATTTTGAATTTTTCTTTATAGCTAGTTGTTGCTTCCAGGTCATATTTTAGAAGTAGAATATCTTTAGCCAATTTCTCACATTCCTCAAACTTATCTTTTACAATTTGATTCAGATGCTTTTCAATTTCCTCTTTCTCTTCAATTTCCAATGTTAAGTTGTTTAGGGTTTCATTTGCTCCATTCAATTGTTCACTTAATTCCTTGCCCTTTTCTTTGAACTTTTTGAATTGCTCCCTTAGCTTCAGAATGCATTCATCAGATTCTTTGACATTCACCTTCAGTTCCCTGACTTCTACTTTAGACTTTTCAAGATCTTTAAGAGCAGCTTCTAGTTCTTGATCAATTGTGACACTACCTGGAGTAGGGTACCTTCTAGTTGCCATGAGTATTCTTTCCTAGATCTTCCTCAAGCTATTAGACTTCTTCCAAGGAACCTTGCTCTGATACCAATTGTTGAATACAAAGAATATTGAGGGGGGGGGGGTTGAATCAACATTTTTATAAACTTTCATTCACACATTTATTGATCCATTTACCAAATTCAATAACATGAAAGCAAAGTACACACAAGAAGAGCATCCACAAATTCATAACAAAAAGACACCAAGATTTTATGTGGAAAACCCAAAAAAGAAAAAACCACGGTGAGTGTTAGCTCACAATATATTATGATAGCAATATCAAATTACATAAAGGCTCACTACCTTAGGGCTCACTACCCAAGGACTCACTGTCCAAAGAAGTGCTCACTGTAATAGGCTTACTGCCAAATAGAAGAGGGAAGAATATAGAAAGAAGTGGCTCACTGCCAGGAGAGGACTGCTACAAGTGCATCTACAAAATGTTGTGGTACAGTATCAATTTTCTCAGTATACAGATTCAAAGGACTTCATATTATCAGCCCTACTTTTCTTCTCTGCTTCACATATACTTCTGTCCTTCTACCTTTACTATCCTTTTGCTAATCACAAAACTACCTTAGGTCGCACAATCATGGAATTCACATTCTATCCACACTTCCACACCTCCAACATCAAAATCCATCAAGTATATATATTTGCAACAAGATTCATCTCACAATAAGGTTGGTAAGCCAGACAAGAAATGTGTATACAAGTGTTATACCTTTTTAGCTTGATCTTGTGCACAAGCAGGGATGTGAACCCAAATAAACATACAATAGTCTTCATATGAGTCGGCATCAATCATTCAACCACTTGGATTATTTCTTACAACAATATATCCTCACCGCATATAGATCTAACTCGCCTGTTGGCTTATTCGTTAAGTACACACTTGACCAGTTCAACTATCATACCAAAACTTCTAATGTGGATCATATGAGACTCTTTTTAATAAAAGGGGTAAAAACTTTATTGAAATTCAGAAAAGATCATTACAAAACATCAAAGGGCCAAGGCCCCGAGAATCCAAAAGAAACAACCATACAAAGTATCAAACAACATCATCCTTCACCAATACCATTCCCATCCTCAGTAAGAATCCTCTCCAAGTCATGTCAGAGCTCATGAGGAACCTGCTCCCACTCATCAATCTTCTAGCCATCTAAATGCTCAGAAGCCCACTTAGCCAAACAATCTGCTGCCCTATTCCACTCCCTTTGAATATGGACAAAAGACACCATCTCCATCACAGAACTTATCTGCAGAATCTACTGCACCATCATAGCCAACTTCCAACTAACATCAAATACCTTCTGTTTATTCAACAAATTAATCAAGACCTATGAATCACACTCACAGATAACCTTGCGCCATCCCAAAGCATAAGCCCTCTCGAACGCGTAGAAGATTGCCAAACCTTCCATAAGGTTGATAGTCTACAATCCTTCATGAACAGAAAAGAAAAAAACCACTGATCCCAGAAAATCCCTGCCAGCCCCACCAATCGCAGCAGGCCCAGGATTACCCCTTGAAGAATCATCAGTATTGAGCTTCAGAATGCTAGTCAAAGGGGGTAGCCAACTCCCCACCCTTTGAACTTTCTTTTTCACCTGCCTTCCTCTCCTGACACAAGCAGAAGCTGAAGACAATCTCTGAATACCTAATCTATCCACCATCTCAACATCCCTTTTCTGCAAAGGGAACACCACATCACACTTAGCTTCCACCATCTCCCGAATCATACCCATAATTTTGTTCCAAACTTGTTGAATCAACAACTTCTCACCTCAAAATATTCTTCTATTCCGTTCCAACCAAATCTGCCATAGTATGAAGGAAGGCCCAATGTACCACACATCACCATAGAAGGAGGTCTACCCAGACTACTCCAAAAATCGACCAGGGAGGAAGCATGAACACAGGGGCTTTTCCAAACTCCTCACCAAAAATGCCAAAGCTACAAAGTCAAGGGACAATGGAAAAACAAGTGAGAGGAGTCCTCCTCTCCACATCCACACAAAACACACATAGAAGGACCCTGAAAACCCTGCTTCTGAATATTATCCCAAGTCAAGCACCTATTCCAAGCCAAAGTCCGAATAAAGTAGTTACACTTTGGCCAAGAAAGCTTATTCCACACTTTCTTCCACCAGTGAACCTCCACCCCATCTAGCTGGTGAGATAACAACACCTGATATCTAGAAGCAATAGTATAGACACCCTTAGGATTAGGAGACCAAGAAAGAACATCCCCTTTCTGGAGGGAGCTACAACATCTATGAGAAAGGATACTATGAAGCTCAGCACACTCCTCTTCCATACCAACAATAGGGCACTCATCAGGATACTTCCATCTCACCACCACCAACTGCCCATGAGAAGATAAGGACTTGAAGTCACTCACCCCTGACCAACTTGCCTCATAGAACCTCTAGCACAGAGTCACCAAATTAGGAAACTGAGAAATAATGGGAGGAAAACCATCCCAAGAATCAGACCAAAAAAGAGCTTTCATCCCTCTTTTACAAATCCAAAATAAGCCATCTAGGGGATAATGAGGAATATCAATCTGAGGGATCCTTGGGAAGTATTTCTGTGTTAATATCCTAGCCCAGATCCCATCCTGCTTCACACAACACTGCCAATACAATTTAGTAGCCAACACCATCCCTGACAATGACAACTGCCTTAACCCAAGGCCGCCAAACTGCTTCAGGCTACAAATAATGTCCCATATGACGAGGTTCCATTTAGAGGACAATAAGCTACCAGCCCATAAAAACTGTCTTGCTAAAGAATCCAATTCCCTAACAAAACCCAAAGGGGCCAGCTGAATCATACATCTATAAATGGGGAGGCTCTGCACCACAGACTTGAGCAACTGAACATGATCTGCAAAGGACAACCAACAATGGGTCCAATGATTAAATTTCACACAAAATTTATCTAGAGCATTCTACCAAG
The DNA here is from genome assembly GCA_027924645.1 of Cunninghamia lanceolata. Classification (NCBI taxonomy): domain Eukaryota; kingdom Viridiplantae; phylum Streptophyta; class Pinopsida; order Cupressales; family Cupressaceae; genus Cunninghamia; species Cunninghamia lanceolata. Next base: position 2,454,097 of record BSBN01001313.1, read on the forward strand.
AATCCCTGGGTAGTCTTCTAATAGATATGGGAATACCAAGATAGGTCAAAGGGAGAACCCCAGTCTGAAATATCAAGATATGAGCAATTTGCCTGTGAATGGAACCTGGAGTATTAAAGAAAAATATGGAAGACTTATCTTCATTAATCAATTGGCCCAAAGCAACAAGATAAACATCCAACACCTCGCGTAAATTCAAAGCTTCCCTAATTGTAGCCATACCCATCAAAGCAGTGTCATCTACAAATTGCAAGCGAGACTATGGAGGTAAACCACCTCCCCACCCCCACCCCTAAATGAAACCTAACTCCACATTCCTTCTTATCAAATGTCCCAGACCTTCAACAAGAAGAAGAAACAAGTAAGGAGAGAGGGGATCACCTTGCTGCAAACCCCGAGAGGCACCAAAAAGATCAGAGTGCTCACCATTTATCAACATAGAGAAGGAGACTGAAGTAAGACAACTCATAACCTAATAAATCCACTCATCCCCAAAACCAAAAGCACTACGAACCTTCCAAAGGAAGGACCATCAAACTCTATCATAAGCCTTAGCCATATCAAGCTTGATGAACATCACCTTAGAATGGTTTTAGTTGCAATAACAACCCCATCCAGAATCTGTCATCCCACCACAAAACAACTCTGTTGCTTAGAGATCAACACTTTAAGCCACTTTTTCAACCTATCAGCAATCAATTTAGAGATAATTTTATAAATCAAATTGCAAAGAGAGATAGGATGAAATTTACTTAACCTATCCACCCCATCACACTTTGGGATGAGAGCAAGGAAGGTAGAATTCAAATCTCGTAACATCTGTTTATTCTTATGAGACTCCTGAACAACCGCCAACAAGTCCAACTTGATAATCTCCTAGAATTCTTGAAAGAACTCAATCAGGAAACCATCAGGGCTAGGAACTTTCCCCCTCTTCATTTGAAACACAATCCCCTCTAGTTCCTCAATCAAAATATCACTCATAAGATGCTCATTCATCTCCCTAGATACCAAAGAAGGGATACAAGAAAGGACCTGAGCTTCCTCATCAGAACCCCCCTGTGAGTCCTCCCTGAATAATGAAGCAAAATATTGCATAGCTTCATGCGTGATTTCATGAAAAGAAGAAAGAGTTTCACCCCTGTCATTCACTAGAGTAGAAATAAAATTGCCATGTCTCCTGGCTTTCACCGAGTTGAAGAAAAAAGTAGTATTTTTATCCCCTTCCTGAAGCCACTTAATCCAAGCCTTTTGTTTCCAAAACACTTCCTCTCGTAGCTCACACTCTTCCAGTGCTTTCAAAGCCCTAGTCTCTTCCCGTAGGAGGTCCTCAGTCACTCCATCCTCCCTAATCAACCTCGTAATACCATCCAACTCAGCCTGGGCAGGAGTCTTAGCATGGAAAATGTTTCCAAAGCATTGCCGATTCCAACGTTTAAGTTGATACTTGACAAATTGAAGTAACTTAGAAAAAATATATGTTACTGTACCATAAGTAGGTCTACCATACCTCCACCACTCAGCAACATAGTCATGGAGAGAGGAGTCACACAACCACATAAGTTGGAACTTGAAGGAAGGAGACTAAGGCACACTAGCTAAAGAAATAGCTAGCTTGATAGGCCAATGATCTGAGCCCCTCCAATCCAAAATTTTAGAGCTAGAAGACCACAACCCACCAACCCAGTAGCAAGAAACTAGAAAGTGGTCAAGTCATTTTGCAATGCAATTATTCCCAATCCTTCGATTGTTCCAAGTAAATTGGCCATTAACTTGATATCAACAAGATTTAAAGCTGAGATGTTATCCTGAAGTAGCAACGCAGAAGACTCAAGCCTCGCAATACCACCTCGCTTCTCAGCCAACTCAGAAATAGCATTGAAGTCTCTAGCCATAATCTACGGATGGAAAGGAACCATGCTTCACACAAACTAGATATGGGACCACAAAAGTTGCTTACCCTGAAGTTCAGCAGGCACATAGATATTGGAGAAGAGAACAGACTCCCTCGTCTCAAAACAAGATGCAATCATAGAGATAGAAGCCTGAAAGGACAGCCACCAAAGAGGATGGATCTTCTGAGGATTCCATAAGCAAGCCACTCCCCCAATAGACCCTTGAGCACCAATACACTGGTACTCTCCACTCCCCAACAACTTAGGCACTAAACCAAACATACACTCCACTGATAACTTAGTCTCCTGCAGGAAAAGAACATCAAGAGATTGACTTCTAACCAAATCACAAACAACTTTTTGTTGAGGGCCATTGTTCAAGCCCCTTACATTCTAGGATAGAACAATCATTTCAAGGGGCTCAAAAAATGAGAATCCAGAGTCTTAATAGACCTTGACTCTACCAAAGTTTCCCCTGTTAATTTAATCTTTTCCAAATCCTTTTTTCTACCAAGCTTGGAAGACTTCTTCCCAGCCCCTTTTTTTAGATCCTTTTGATGAAGACCCAAATGAGAAGAAGAAGACTTATTATTCTTCACCCCCTTAGTACCTGCATTTGAAACAAGAGGAGATCCATCCTCACCACCCTTCTTCCCTACTATAATAGGAATTGATTCCACCTGAACTTCCATTTGAACATGTGTCTATTTACAAAGCACTGTTATCCTGCAAAACCTGAGTAGCTTTAGAAAGAAGGCCCTCCTATCCTATACCCAAAGCACCTTGATCTAGATTCACCAAGCCTAGATTCACTTCTTGCTAGTTGAGATCATCTAAAACTTCAAATCTGTTGAAAGAATCTTCATCCTGCCTTTCCTTCAAAGTCCTCTTTTGACCCTGATTCTTGTTTCGAGCCTTGACTAGAACAAAACCATCAGCCCCATCCACATCACCAGGAATGGGTTCCTTCCCCTTTTCAACCCTAGGGGGATTGCAGGGAGGTTGAGAAGGTTGGGAATCCACATGCCTAGCCTTTGGGCATCTCCTCTACAAATGTCCATATTCATGACAGAGATGACACCAAAAAGGAAGAGTCTCATAGTCCAACTACTACACCCAAGAGTAAGGACCCACAAACATATCCACTAAATATGGCAAAGGTTTACTTAAATCAATCTCAACACAGATATGAGCAAAAGTCATCACCTTTTTAACTTGAGTCTCCTGTGAAGCACCAATTGGTTTTCCTAGCATCGAAGCCAGCAAATGCAAAACATCATCCCGCCAACATTCCACAGGAAACCTTGGAAGTTGAACCCACACCGGAACCCAATTTAGAAGCTCTTTAGCAGGATTGAAGCTCGCATGCCAAGGTTTAATAAATAACCCAATCTGCTTATTAAAATAGGGGCCTCCTTCAAAGGCCTTGTTGCGATCCACCAAGCAATTGAATGAAACCATGAAATAGTTATTTGCTAAAAGCATAACCTCCATTTCTCCCTCTGGCATCCAAGTCCGTTGGGCCCATGATTCAATAAATTGTAATGAAACACGTATCCCCATAAACTTGCACATCAATGCATGCTTCAAATAATAGTCAATATCTTCTGCAATCATCTCTAGTGGGATAACCAATTTTGTCCTCTCCTCACAACGTTCAAGACATCCATTGATCTTTGTAATCTGTGTACCACCAGACAAACCCAAACCAACCAACCCTAAATTTGGTGAGAACAAGTTATTATTAAAAACCTTCGAAGCCTATGAAGGAGAATTCACACCAACCATTGCTGAGCAAAAATCCATCTTGGGACTAGCCCCTGAAGACTCCCTGATCGGCATTGAAACTAAACAAGACCCAAGGCGGGCATGCAGGCCCCTAAGAAAAAAAGAACCACCACTAGGCTTTAACCAACCCACCATCTAGTACTACCTTCAAACTGTAGACCCAAACCAACCAGGCACAAAAACCCCACCCGCAGCCTCCAACCAAGCATAAAACCCCTACACATTTAGGGAGAAAGAGACACTAATGCAAATGAAAAAAACTTTGCACTAATAAAAATCACAACCCCAGACCTCCCCAAAACGCATGCACTCCCCACACTTCACACGGCCAAGAAAAAACCAGAGGATCGGGCTAGGGCACGAAAGCCCTAGCTCGACATGCAAAGAAAAAAATTGACATCCTTCGGATCATATGAGACTCTAAAAATCATAGAAAAAATTCATTATGGGCATCTTAGCATACCTTTAGAACCACAAATCAAAATACTCAATAGCGGAGGAATGTGGACCCTTTTACTTAGATGCTTTACATTGTTTCAGGCTTAACTCTATTCATCCGAACTTAGACAATTTACCATATGACTTCTGGGGGAAGTCAGTACTTGAACACTGGAAATTATGATCACCAAATAGCTATGAACAACATACCTAAACCGCATATAATAATCTTCAACTATGGAGGCATACTGACCCAATCTCTATCACTTACTCTGTATATTGCCCATACTTAGTCATTTGAGGCTTCCAGACCAGAATCCTTTTATGCCTTGTTTTCAAACCAAATTGATCTACCGGAGTAAAGTCTCTTTACCTTGTTGCCATCAATGACAACATTCAATCATTCATCAGAGTAGTGTCTCTTGCCAACATCTTGCACTAATTATTGAGTGCATCTTCTACCAAATTGACCCTTGTGGTTTGTTTAGGTTCAAGAGGGGTTGGTTATCTAGAGGTGAAGGTAAGGAACCATTATTAGGTTTGGTGTTCTAGACTCTTGGAGGCCTAGGAGAATTGTTATTGTAATTACTATTATTGATGTACCCCCTGTCAAGATATGTTCTATTTTGTTGATTCTAACCACTAGCTTGAGAATAAAAACTTTGATTTCTCATTTGAGTTACCTTAGTGGTCATCTCTTTAATTGAGCAATTATCTCTCTCAAATCTTATTTCTCTTCCTATGCTTTGGCCACTACGTTGTCTTAGCTAGGTTGAAAAAATGAACTATCATTGTCATTATTTCCAGTCTCCTGAGGCACATGCTCTAGATGTGGCACGATTTGACCATTTCCCTGAGGAGGCATGATTCTTAGAGATGACACTCGCAAAGGATTTATCATTATAGAAGGAGGCATCAAAGCTCCACTAATTTGTGTTTGATTAGGGGAGGCAGGATATCCTAAGTTAGGTGCAAGACCATGTCCTAATGGTTTCATTTCCAGGTTGACTTTGACTACCTCAACAAAGGCACCAGTAAGGGATGCAATTGCAAGGTGGGTCATTTTGATGAACATTGATGTTAGAGGATCTAGAGTAAAGTAATAAACTAGCCTAGTTGCCTCATCTGGAATATTATATGGAGTTGTCATCTTAGAATACATCTTTTGAAACTGAGAATTGAAATTAGAGATCAACTCTCGTTCTCCTCTCTTGATTGTAGTGAAGTGGTGATACATGGTGGCCATATCTATAGGTATCTTAAACCTTATTTTGAAAGCATTTTCTAGCATATCCCAAGAATCTATGGATGTTTGAGGTAAGCTCTCATACCAGCCATATGCTTCTCCTAGAGAGTAAGGGAAAAGCCTGCATACAACATCTTCATGTTGAATCCTTTCCCTAAAAAAGTCCTCCTTAGAGGTCTGGATATGATCATCTGCATCTTTATATGGATGGTATTTAGGACAAATTTTGTCCAGATTCTTAGGAAGAGCATTGTAAGTAGCAAAATTAAGAGGTGCCTCGACAACAAAGAATGACATTGCAAGTTGTACTGGTGCTACTACAGGAACTATTGGAGAATTAGGAAAAACAAGTCTAGGTTGACTGATTGAATGCAGTCTTGATCTAAAGAGAGGTAATTCTTATAAAGATCCAGTGGATCTTGACCTTGTGTATGGTCTGTGAGCCAGTTCTTAAAAGCTCAAGGTAAACTTTGGATATCTAGATAGGATCTCTACAGAGTTATGGATAAATCCTCTATAGGAGTGGATATTTTGGTCAAGTGTCTTAGATGATGAGATTTATGAAGTATTTGCAGAGAATGTAAATTTTTAGTTCAAACTCAAGAAATATAGTCAATTGTCTATAAATATCAGGGTAAATATCCTCGAGGAAGCGATATTTATGATCATATTCCTCAAATTTTCAAATATTGGTGGAATATTCACACAAACACTCAAAGTTTGGGAGTAAACTAAGAAATTCAAAATAATCCTCCACAGGACACCTTTGAGTGACAAATTCTTCCAAATTCCTAGTGATCTTGGCCCTCCTTCTAGCGCCAATTTCTGTTGATATAACTGTTAGTCATATAACACAAATAAAAGTTCATACACAACAAACCTTTATCATCTTGTAAGATACAATAAATTCAAGATGAATTTATGATCCCAAGTATCCGATAGTCAGGATATGACCTTCTGACAGTCACTCAGTGGTTTGATGTGATGATGCTATTAATCATTCAAGGGCCTTACACATGAATTTTATGTAACTTGTATCTAGATATTGTCATGTATACCCATTCTACATGAATTCTCATTCAATTATGTTAAATCCTATCATCTATAGTTAGGATATGCTGACATTTGCATGAATATGTCCTAACTTTGCATAATTCTTCAACAATTTATCAATACTTGAGATTATCTTTAAGTTTGATCTAATTCTTCTGAAACTATCTCAAATTTACTTATTCTTTACTTCTGCACTTAGATTCCTCTAAATATTGTGCCTATAAGTTGATATTCTTATGTTCTTTGTCATTATTTCTAAACATTCACTAGATATTTTCAATGTCTACATGCAATTTGCTCAAATATGCACATGATGTTTAGTTATCTATGGATATCTGCATATTTATTCTCTATTCTACTTATCATTTGTCAATATTTGTAGTTGTGATGATGATATTTATGAAATTTAAAGGAAAACAAACTGAAATTGTAAATTCAATGAAATTAAGTGAAGTTTGATCACTGATCCACATGTATCTTTGACACTTTCATGAAAAGAGAGATGAAAACCAAACCATGCTTTGCCAGGATAGTCCACGACTACCCATGATAGGTGTGAATCTTCAAAGGAAAGGAATGAAGATAGCATGCACTTCGTGAATGCACCTCTATTGAGCACAGCAATCCATAGTTACACATCAAGAATTCATTCACAGATTACACAAGATATATGATAATTTGTAATCAAAATGTCTCGTTAAGTATGAAAAAGAGTACACATATACAGATGATCTCAAGAGAGAATAGTGAGGAATCACTAAGTACAAAATGTTCACTAAGTGTCCACCAATCACTAATTCTATCTCAATTAAGCTTCCAATATGTTACACAATGGTAATCCATCTCCTTTTATAGACCAAGGATAGGATGCGGTTACAAATGATCCAAAGATCAAGATCAACACAAGATGATCTAATGGTCAAAAAATGTGGCACGTGATTGCATCTTTTGGCAATCCTTTTGTTGAGGATAGCTGGAAAAATGACATATTTTCTGAATCCTTGACTTGGTAAACATGACCTCCTCACTCTTCATTCTCATCAAACTCTTCTTCTGTTGATGCTTCCTTTGATATTTGGCACCCAATGCCTTGGATGAGCTCATATGCTCTGATAGCTATATCTATCTCTACCTTGTTTTGCACCTTAGCCTTCTTAGTTGCATGCTCTTGAGCCTTCAATTGCTCTTTCAAGGATATCCACCTGTTAGTTCTATTGTCTAGCTCTTTATTATATGCATCAATCTTATATTTCATCAACATATCCTAATCAATTGTATCATATGAAAAGTGTCAAACAGGATCCTCTATGGCTAAACTGAAGTTATATCTAAATGCCTTAATTGCAAAATCATTATCCTGATTTTCAATCTTTCCCTCAACTTCGCCTTCCAAGACTTCCAAAATCTCTATCTCCTTTGCCAAGAGTTCATGTGCCTTAATGTTGATATCCATAGCTTTAGCATTGCATCTTTTCAAAATATTAACCTCAAATCTTAGGTCTTCAACCCAGGTATCTATTTGTGCAACGTTTGCAGTGTCAAGACCTTCTTTGTCATGAGGGTATTTATATCCGCTCTCCTCATATCTTTCAATGTAGTCAAGTCCTGACTACTCTTAATCAGCCTTTGACCAACTTCCTTCTTTAGTTTGTCTTCTTTGCTTTTTATGTTGCTGAGCATGTCCCAATTGGATAATAAAATCTTTATTACTTCATCCCCTTCCTATAGGAACTTGATGAACCAATCGTTCATCACATGTGCTTGATGCTTTAATGCATCCAATCTAGTAATCTCCTATTGAGATATTAATGCTAAAGGTGTGCTTGGTGTAATATGTACATTTGTAGGTGCATCCAACCCTTTGATGAAGGCTTGCAGTTGAGCAATGTGCTCTTTATGCTTTTTATTCTTGGCCTCTGCTTTCATTATCCTAGCCTCCACTACATCGGTATGATCTCTCAGCCCCTAGATTTCTTGTTCCTTGGTAGTGTGCCCTAAGTCAATTGTTGTTATTTAGATTTCATTGGCACTTATTTCTCTTTTTACCTTATCAAGCAAAGGCACAACTAATTGAGCTATCCTCTTCCCTGTGGTTTGATATCTCTTTATTATCGAGGTTTCCCTTGTAATTCTTTTGGGATTGGTTCCCTCAAGAGAAAATAATGAAGAAATATCAAAATTTGAAGAATTAGAAGCTGAAGGCTTACTTACCTCTTGTGCAAACCATTATGGTGCACCAGATATTGACCCTTGTTGGTCAATCTACTCAATGTGAGCACCATGTACTTCTACATCCTTGTCATTTGGAATGTCTGGATTGACATTCTATTGTTGGTCTCCATCAATAGAAACTTGCTCATACACTTGCTGCTAATTTTGTTCTTGTGCAGCATCTCTAGTGGTCATGTCCTGATCTTGCAATGTCTCCTTGGTAGGTTCTTGACTATCAAGCACATGAGTTTGGACATCTTTATCTTGTTTATTGGTATCAACAAACACATCTTGATGTGTCACTACATTCCAAATTTGTACATGCTATGTGTTTTGGGGAAGAGGGTTACTTAAATTAAGCTCCTGGTGGTCATGATCTTGCGCATCCTAATGTTCACTTTGATCACCACCATCTGTTACCTTTTCTACCTTCTCCTCATCACTTTTACTCTGTGGACCTTTATGTCTGGATGTTGGCATTTCCTTATCTTTTGGATCCTCCAATCCAGATGTGGCCATAGGACCTACTTGTCTAGATGTTGGCATTTGTTGTTCCTTATCAGCAGCCTCAGCATGTCCCCCCTCAATATCCTGGACATTATGTTGCGAAGGCACTTTTGTATGGATTTCCATGTACGTAGTTGTATCATCATTATTTTTCCCATCATCCATGGCTTTATCCCTCTCTTCATCTTCACCACCATCCTATGATAAATCAATTATTGGTGGGCTAGTAACCTTTCCTACTAACCCATCCAGGCCAATATGCTTCACCACCGTCTCAGGATCTTCAGCCTCATTCTCATCCTTGGTGGTCTTTTGTGCCTGTGGCATGCCTTGAGGCATTAGTGTTGTATTCTTGATAAGGCTCTCAAGGGGACTGGATGTCACCTCCCTTGTCACATCATCATCAATGAGATCAATAGTTTTATCCAGTGGCAACAAGGGATCATTCACCTTCTTTCTTTCTTCTTGTCTTATTTCCTGAGCTAACTCAAACTTAAAATTTACAATGGTAGGGATGGGAACATCATGCTGAAACTCTGTTTGTACTATTTCCACATCCTTACCCTTAAGTACCATTGATTTTGTAGCTCTATATGTTGTAGGTTGCTTAGTAGAAAACATCTTCTTAATTTTTGTGAACCCTTCACTTTCCTTGAGTAGGACACCTAGCTATTTGCTAGTGGAACCTCTCATCATAGGTACTTGTCCTCTCTTTTACTTAGGGATAATGGCCCCTTGCAATATCTTTGCCTCTTTTTATCAAAGGTACCTCATTCTCCATATCTTCATATGTAATCCTAGGTTCCTCTACCTATCTAGTGGTTAATGTAATTGCTGGTACAAGATCTTTTTCTTTTTCAGAGGATGGTCTAGTGGCTATAGTGATGCCACTATCTATGAATTCTTCAGCTTCTTATGATGAAACTAGATTGGCCCACTTGGCCTCCATGATCTGTCTCTTGTGAGTCAAGAAGTCATCATACTCTATTTCAGGAAACTCTTGGCTCTTCCTCTTCTTGTCCACTATTAGAGCCACTCCCTTGGCTTTTAGGACAGGCAATTGCTGATCTACCCATGCTCTTGTCAACTTCATGACTCTAGCTATAATGAGGTCTATTGATGTTACCTCTGGTTGGCTCCAATCAGAAGTGGATATGGTCTCATTATAAATCTTCTTATCTTCATATTCTTTGGATATCCTCATCCCATCATTAAAATGCAACTGTGGAGGGACATCAAAACAATCCAATGTCTAGATTTGGTTCAATGTCAACCTTTGGTATCACCTCCACTTCATCTAGATAATCTACCCAATAATCCTCTAAGTGCACTTGATACATTGTCTTCTTGCTCACATGTATTTTCATCTTGTATAAGGATCATATTGCCTTGCCAATGGAAAAGGATGCAATTTTAGCATGTGTAATTCTGCTTCTGAACTCTTGGCTACATCAATAGTCGAGCAAAAATACCAACCAATGATCTAATGAAAACTAATATTACCTTTTTTGTTCCTCTTCACATATGCTTCATATAAAGGTATTATTTGTCTTGTTAGTTTTAACAGAATGATTTTATCTGTTGGATATCTTGGCAACATTAGAGTTTGCCCACTAAATGTCTCCATCCTGAGGTAGGTGAAGGTTTAGAACTGGATTAACAAAGTTCCATTTCTAGGAATTGCCTCTTGAGCCTCAATGCTTATCTTTTAGCTCTGTCATTGTCCATTAGTCTGACTAGATGCATGGCAAAACAATCATTCACTCTCATAAAGTTTTGAATGGAGGATTTTCTCTCCAACTGGGGATAATGATCTCATATGTTCACATCTCTTAAATTCCTTTCAACCTTGTCTACTATTTGTAAGTCATAAAAAGTGGATTGTGCAACACATGCATACACAACATACGAAGACATATAGAACAAGCATAATTTACCTCCGAACATCCACATGCCTTCATCTAGGCTATCACTGATAAGTGATGCCCATTGCACTCCCATGTTTGAGGTCTCTACCAACCAGATCCAACGATACATCTAGGGCTCAAAATTCCCTGCATCTGCCTTTCCATCGATCTGGCTCAACATTACCATCATATATTGCACCTCCAAGGTGAAGTTGAACTTGTATAAATTCTGTGGCATCTTAGCCATTGACTTGACCTTACTATCCAGTGCTCTCTAGGATGAGAATACGATCTTCTTGTAGTCATTGGTCTTGATCTTGTATTAGTTCTCTAAGGACTCAAGACCTATCTTGAATAATTTTGGTCCTGTAGGAAAATGAAATTCCTCTATAATACCTTTAACAAAAGAGTATGCATACACCCGACAATGTTTCTCTACATTTCTGTTTTCCTTATTATAATTCTCTACATAGGTGACAACTAACTCCACCACCTCTGCAGCATAGGGAAAGCCACCAACATGCCACATCCCTTAATTGTATATCTTCTGTAGCATGGGATGTTTGCTCCCCTGTATCAACTAGGTGGTCCATTGCTCTAGGTTTGTATTTCCAGCATGAGTGTCACCAACCTTTCTGAATCTAAAACTAGAAGCACCAGGGCTTGGGAACATAGGAGTTTTGAACTCTGCCTCATTTTTGTTCTTTTGATCCTTCATTGTATCCTACAATTATAGGAGTGCGTGTGTCAAAATACATCCTACAGATCATGTTTACCAATTAATTTTTGCAATATCCTCATATTTCATAGTTTACAGAGTATAACATATGCATGTGCATCTAAGATTTTACCCTAGGTGCAAAATTACCTTTTACTACAATGAATGATGATAAAACTAGGGTTTTACCATTACATACCTGTTTACTACACTTAAAACTTGATTAAAAATGTCTGGATGTGTACTTTTACTGTGCAATCACCTTTTACTGCTCACCATTTGCTGCATGCACTGTTCTATTCAAGGTTAGGATCTTTGCAACAATTGCTATAATTTTATCACTAGAGCTCTGTAACCTTTAATATTTGAATGCTTTGTGGTGTTAAAATGATCGAAATCCAAACTTTATGCATTAAAATCAGGAGATTAGGGCATAATTAATGCTAAATTCATCGGCTAGGGACATTTGGTTAAAGTCTTAGGAGATTGTTATAGGTGGTAGCCTTTAATTTGAATTTTGAATGGACAATGACCCCTTTCCATGGCATTAATTGCAAGGTCAGGATATAAATGAAGGTCTAGACATTTGAACAATATTTTGTGCCTTTGTAGAATGTCCACACCTTCGGATGACGTCATGCAGATGTTTAGTCAATATTGACCAAGGGTATAAGCCAGTGTATTAAGGCCCAATAGCATTTTCCTTTGATCTTCAAATGTCAGGACATTACAAATGTTTAGTAAGAAATGTTAAGCTTGTGCCATGTGGCACCATCTAATTGGTCCATGGAAGCTATAAATTTAGGTCATAGGAGATAGGGATATGGAAATTAAGAAATATCTTGACATTAAGAGTTCATGGAATATCCCCTAGTCTAATGTGCTGATGATGTCACCTTTCTTAAGGTAATTCTTGGTCAGGAATAATGTGATGTCATCGGGATATTTGGGAAGTCTGGATATTAGTTAATGTCCATACCTTAAGATTCGTGATATGTGGTTTGCCCTTAATATCTAGATGATGTCATCACTCTTTGATATTCCTTTCAAGATAAGATCATATGACATCATCGGGACATTAAGGAAAGTTTGGATGTTAAATGTTTAAGTGTAATGTCAAGAGTCCAATGTCTAGTTGAAAAGTCAAACAGGACATGTCATTAGGACATTCAAAAAATAGGGACATTAGTGAATGTTCAAATGTTAAGATTTGTCAAGATATAAAGCAAGTATGGATATTGAGGAAGGTCTAGATGTTAACAAATGTCCAGATATTGAGATTGAATATGCATACCCAAGAACATCCATGCTATGTGATTATGCGCATGATGGTTTCATTGGACCATGTGCTAAATTTGATGTGTGCATCTTTACAAATATTGGGATATTGCTCTTTCCTTAGCAATTTATTGGGTTGAGACATTGGTAAATATCTAGATATTAAGACTATGTGAACATCCATATGGCCCATTGACCAAACTTTGACTCGGCATAACTTCCTGGTTTTAGGGAATTTCTAGGTGCTTCAAAAGGCAAACCTACTTCAAATTTTATCCCCCTTCATTTGGCAGGCTTCAGGAGGGGAAATTATGACTTTGAAGATTTAGATCTATGGATCAAGATCTGGATATGCCTAGGATAAGATCCTGACATACATCTGGTAGCATTTATCATATTGCCCAAAGTAGAGGGAAACAAAATAAGCCAAGCAAAAGAAAGAAAAAAGTTAGGTCCCTATTTTGCTAGGACAAAATGGGGTGTGTTGTGTAACCATGTAACACTTCTGCAGAGGATACTGGAGCATAAAACATAGAGGGTCAGGATAAAGGCAATACTTCTCCTCCAAGGAATATTAATTCTAATGTAGAGCATGATAATTTTCCTCTGGAGAATACAGGGAATGAGGAGGAAAAGAAAGAAGATAATCCTAAGGAGAAGTAGGAAGAAAAGGAAAAGAGTGATGAGAAACAAGAAGATAAAGAGGATAAGGAAGAAACAGAGGAGGAAGAGCAAGTCAAGGATGAATCAAAAGGAATAGAAGACATAGGTCAAAGTGCTTCAGAGATAGATTCATTCAAAGACCTACTGGACTTGCAAATACAATTTAAACCAATAATTACCTCTCAATTGCTGCAAATTCCCACTCATGGAGGACAAATTGATTTGACAAATATTTCTCCCATTCACAAACTACAGCTTGGTTACATACTACATGCCTCTGTAAGAAAGGAGTTCTTTCAAGAAAATCTATTGAAAACCAGTTTGGTTGAGGATGTTGTGAAGGTAATTAAAGAAGGGTTACCATAGGTAAGCCTTGATTCCTCTCTGTCTCCAGAGAAAAAGTTGAAGATCTTAATGGATTCCTTCAAGGACCACTCCTCACATAGAACAAAAGGTGCAACAAGAGGCCTTGAGGAAGATGAATGACAAAAGGCTAGTTGAGATATCTGATAAATGGGCCAATACACATAATAAACTTTAGGAAAATATAAAGATGTTTAAGGGATGCATTGATCAAGCCACTGCTTTATACTTGTTTTGTCTAAAATGGCCTAACTCCACAAAGAATATCAAAGTTTAGATTGACTCCATTGAGTCATAGATCTCTAAATTAGATAAAACATATGACTTGTCAAAAGAGAAGAATGGGGTAACTAGGGCACATGTTGCAAATCTTCATGGACAAATGTCACAGCTGCAGGACCAAAGATAACAGATAAAGAAGTAGCAAATCTTAGACTTGCTTCATTATCAGGGTTGCTTGGTGAAGCTGAGAAAGTTGATCAAAATATGAAGATCCCAAGAAGTATTAAGAAAGTTGAGGGCTTATACAAACAATGTGAATGATAAAATCATATCCTTGCCTTAAAAAGTGTCATTTGGGCATCTACTCTGACTCAAATCAAGGTGATTCTAGCTTCTAAATGAGTTGCAGACTATTGTAGAGAAGAAAATTTTGAATGTATATAGTCTTGTGGAGGATAGTAGTGTCATAATATGTACATAGCATCAGTTTTTGAGGCATATTTATCTTAGGGGGAGTAGTGGTTGTAAAGAATATATGTTAAGGGGGAGTTTATACAATGTTGGATTGCTATAAGAAAAAGATATCAGGCCCTTTGTCCTTGATGTCAAAGGGGGATAGAGAGGAATATACATCTAAGGGGAGTAGTTGTACACATTTTGTTCTGGGTGTTGCCATCAATGACAAAGGAGGAGATTGTTGGCAATATGTGTTGTCATTGATGTCAACATAACATGTGTCAATTTGAGGTCATACTTGTATAGAGTTGAGTAGTTGAAGAAGCTAATAGACAGTGGGAAATTTGAGAGAGATGGTTTGGCATATTTGTTGAAGTTGATGGATAATGGAAGATTAGAGAGAGACAGCTTGACTAAGTTAAAGACTTAGGATCAACATGCTTAAAGGAGGTAAGTCTGGAAGACTTAGTAGATGAAGAGAAAATTGGCTAAGTATGATGTAGTGATTAGTCTTGTATCTAAGAATGATGTAGTGATTAGTCTTGTATCTAAGCATGATGTGGAGGTGTATACTCATGTCCTGACATGTCTTCTATATCCCTATATTTCATCAGTTTAAAGTATCGCACCCAGAGACAAGTTGTAGAATTTTGATTAAGGCATTCACACTATATATCTTAAAGCAGAGGTACAGTATTTTGATTTGCATTTCTGTGCATTGTAAGATCTAGTCCTGTGGTTCAGAATACAAGATGAGCTAGGCATTAAAATTAAATATCCAAGATTTCCTATCACTACACCTTTAGCAACAAAAGTTACAAGTGACATAGTTTTGGTTATTACTCAGATAGAGGAAAGCAAGGATGGAGACCTATTGGAATGCTTCGCATTCCTCCAGAAGTAAATGGATGATCATGCGGTTTTGAGAATAGGCTCAAGGATGTATAAGGTATTCTATATTAAAGCTTCAAGTGGTCTGGTGGTCCGCATTCAAGCAACAAAGGTAATATAGACTGTTCCAGAAGCCTCATAACACATGTTTGCATATTTGCGAAAGATGAAATACATATAGATCAGCCATAAAAGATTGTACAGAGGTTCTACATGCTCCAATATACCTTAGGATTGAACTACACACAAATATCTCTTATTTTCGGTACCACACAATATATGTAAGTCAGTTAATGAAGAATTGTATATCCTTGTTCCTCAGACTCCAATATACCTTAGTCTAGCTTTTGTTTTTTCTTTGGAAATGATAGATGAGGATGTGTAGATCTAGGAATGATGTTTAAGTTCATCTCTAAAGGTTTTAGGCTTTTTGATGTACCACAATGCCATATCCTAAATAGTGGAGTATCACAGTTAGTCTAGAATACTCTTTTTGCAGCAGTTCATCATATCTCTTGTCTTGTAGCTGTATAGATTGATCTGATACTTTAGTAGAAAGGTGGCTGAATGATGTTGAGGTAGTACAATGTTGAATTCTTGGTTCGCATGATGTTTTTGGCTTCTCCCTGGTGGTATGAAGATAAACAGTTAACAATGTTTGTAAAGTTTGGGCCAACAAACTACTTTCTTTTATATGTGGTGGATCCTGATCAATTGTTTTGACTTTGGAAGATGTGAAGTGATGTTCCTTGAATCCTTTCATGAAGTCTTGAGGTCCGTAACAAGTTTCCTTAACATATTTATGTATTGAAGCCAACCTTTGAAGAATTAGATGTTTCATCTAAAGATTTTTATGGTATTGACCTGATCAATGTTTTGAAGTATTGCAGAGGGTATTTATAGGAGATCAAAGTCATTTGTGAAAGGCAAATGTGAATGTGAATATGAGAGAGCAGAATGAGAAGTATGAAGTGTTCAAAATTAGTATGATGGAGTAATTGTGCAAAAAAAGAGAACTGCAATATCAACATGAATCAGATGCTTTCTTCATAGCAGTTCAAAGTTTTGTTTATCATTCTAATTCTTTGTAGCAGTGATCTTTCTACAAGGAGTAGTAGCTTCCTTGGGTTGTAGCCCTAAAACAAAGTCAGCGGGGAGTTGTAGCTTCCTTGGGTTGTAGCCCTAAAACAATGTTGTAAACTTTTTATAGTAGTGACCATTATATTGTGAGTTAACACTCATCGTGGTTTTTCCTAGTTTTGGGTTTTCCACATAAAAATCTAGGTGTCATTCTGTTGATGAATGTGTTGCATGTTTTACTTTTTGTTTTCTAAGAAAATGAATTTGATCTACAAATGAAGTAGTTAAGTTTTAATATATGTTGATTCACCCCCCTCTCAACATCATTGTGTGTTCAACAAGATAGATATGTAAAAATGTAAATTGTTGTATTAGTAAGTCCTCATGAATACAATTATATTGTTATTTAATTTCATTGTTTAGTTTACTTGATTTCTATTCATTACTTATATTAGTTTTACCCAACTAATTAGTTTAATTTTCATCTTTTATAGTTGAAAAACAAGTACCCTACTCTTTGAGACACTTTGAAATCAGTAGGAGACTTGTGCAGTTAGGTAAACTTCTCGTTTAAAATTTGTTCAAACTAGTATTTTTCTACAAGAGATAGTTTTAGAAAAACAAAAATTGTAGTGTTTTTGTGTTCATGTTCATTCTTATAGTGTTTTGTAAGGGTGTGCATGACATTAGGTATCAGAGCCCAGGTTTCCACACTTTGGCAACTCTAGGGTAATTGTGATGTTGTATAATCTTATTTTCTTGATCTTGTATTATGCCTCCCTGACAAAGGCACACTCATTCTGTGCCATTGGAATTAGACCATTTCAATGAACATGTCAATCACGGGCCTTAGATACTCCAAACTTTGTAGCATCTAGTAGATGTTATTCAGGATAGACTTCCTCCACCTGCTACTAACCCTCCCCATAATTAGGATCAACCTCACTCAGAAGAGCATCACTCTGTCCCCCGATAGTGTAGTAGAAGCCCTGACAGAGCTAGAACAAAGCATACTGAGGAAGGGATGGGTGAACCAGGACATTATGAATCCCCTCCTTGTCTTGTGTGAGTTTATTAGGATGCACCTTTCAATGTTGGTAAACAAATCATAGAATTCCTCTGCCTTCAACCTCATAACTTTTTCTGGTTCCATTGATGGTACCGAGGTAGAATCTTGGTTTTTAGGTCTTGAGAAGTGTTTTGCACTCAAAACCTATGAGAGTAATCTCAAGGCTAGGTTGGCAGTTCATTTTCTCAGAGATAATGCCACTACTTGGTGGTGTCAGGAGGAGAGGAAAGGACACTTGATACCAAACATTGTTACTTGGGAGACCTTCTTGGAGTTATTCAAGAAAAGATATATCTTAGAACACTTCTAGCATTGGAAGATTGATGAGATTCATGATCTCTAGTAGAGAGGACTCATAGTAGCGTAGGGGAATACATTTCTAGAATTACTACAGTATGTTGATTATATTGAGGATGAGAAGTTGAGGGTCAATTTCTTCATTACAGGACTCAACCATGGTATTGCAGGACCTGTATGATTGTTTAAGCCTTCAACTTTGAGACAAGCAGTAGAGAAGGCCCTAATTGTAGAAGAAATCTAGCCCAAGTGTCATGATAACCGAGACAATTTTTGAAATCAATCCCAACAGAACCATAACTTCTCTCATCCATTTGTGCCTCCTAGGAGTGGATCCAAGGCTAACTCTTTGAAAGGAAGCAAGGTATGTGGAAAATACTTCCTACATTGATGATGCAGAGCATCTCAAGCTCCCAAAGTTATCTGCATCAAAGTGTACATAAACAATTTTGTTTTCTAATGTTTGTTGTATGGAGGATGCATTAAAGTTCTTTTTGTGTCTCAAAATCACTGTAAAACCCTAGCCCCATTGGTTCGTGTTAACTCCTTCATTGGGTAATAGCTCCATTTTGGTAGGACATAGTACTTAGTCCCATCAATAGACCAAAAACTTATCAGTAGGAGGTGGTTGAATCATTGGGACAGAATCCCATGTCTCTCTGATATTGGTGGAACCTGTTTACTTTGGCGGGACTCAGAATGAAGTCTCTTCAATGTGCTGATAGTGTTGATCAATGTAGTTAGCAACCCCATGGTGCCATTGGTGGGACCCAGTCTGTACCTCATAGTGGAGTGGAGAATAGTATTCACAGTAGTGACGTGGATGATGCATGTGCATTTGGTAGGGTCCATTTGGTGCTTTTGGTGAGAGATGATATGTAGTCCCTCTGATATGGAAAAATGTTTGACTCATCTGGCCTATAACCTTTGTGGTGGGTCCTGAGTAGACTTCAAGGGAGAGCAGGGATTGGCTGTGTTAATAGATGATCAATGGAGGATGACTTGGCAAGTAATTTAGTTGTCAAGATGACATATTTTACAGTTATTCAACTACTCTTCTGAAGTGGCGTGATGTCAAACTGCTTTACTTCCAACTGAATCTGGCTGAGTATTTTAGGGGATTTTGAGATTTATTTTGATAGAATGAGAAAGTGCAGACTGTAATAGTTTTGGGATTGGGAAGTTGGCAAAATTTGTACTTCTCTGTAACAAAACTACTGATGTAATCTATAATCATTTTGAGAATAAGTAAAGGAGGGTTGATTTCTTTTTGCAATTGTCAAACTGATAAGATTGTTTTACTGCTTGATTGACAGCCTGACAAGAATCTTCAATCTTAACTACATCAAGTGGCATCAGAGAAGGTTTGCTCCTGGAGAAAGTGTCAAAGATATTACGAAGTCCTGAAGGGAATTTGTTGTGGGTAAGTGAGCAAAGGAAGAAGACTTGCAACTGCAGAGGGCTGCATAAAATGGCACATAGAGGACATGGCAGAGGAAGAGGGGCACGAAGAGATGCAAACTCTATCCTTATGGAGATGTTGAGGGGAATTACAACCAGACTAGAGGCCTTTGAGACTGCACAACGAAGAGGTCATCATGTCAAAGACATGAGTGATGTGTTGGCAAGAGACACTATGTGGCTTCATGAGTGTTGTCATTGATTGCAACAAAGTCTATCCCACACATCTGCAGTACATAGTATGCCTATACTGAAAGTCAGATTGAAGATTGTTTTGGTCTAGTGAACAAGAATAGAGTATGTACAAGGTTTGACAATCAAGTTCAGATCTCTCAGATGGTGTAACTTAGCAAGTTGTAGACTTGGATAAATTAAGAGGAGTATCATGACTACTATATTCCAGAGATTAGCCTCCAGTGATAAATCATGAAAAATATATGAGCATTTGAGTGTTAGGTTCCAGACAGGCAGAGTAGACAGAGAAAGAACTGACCGACAGAGTATCAGACTTCAATCCAGATGAGTAAATGATGTTGATTAAGCAATTTGTGGGATCATATATTGTTGGCTGACATGATTAATGACTTCTATGTCTATGTTTTTGATACGCATCACAAATCAAGCATGGATTCAACCGACAGATCAGTAACTTGTAAATATCTTGTGTATTCTTGTTATCGACTAGAAATTTGATGAAATCCTTGATGCGGATATATATACCAGATGAATTCTAATATGTAGGTGTGTAGAGAATATAAATGATGAAATAAAGTGCGAAGAAAAGTAGGGACAAGTGGGAAAGCAACAAATCAAGTCTGGCATGTGATAGAGCAACAATATCAAAACAAAGGAAGAATAAAGTGTATCAAATTAGTGTATTGTGCCTAACCAGAACTGAAATCCTACATTTGTAGATGCCTCTCATTAGTTCAAACACCTGATTACCTTCTGTAAGTTTTGTAGACAGTGAGTCTCTTGTAGGCAATGTGCCTCTTGTGAGCAGTGTGCTCAGGTAGTGAGCCCTAATTGGCAAATGTCATTTTGTACTTCTTATTCTTTTAATAGAGAAAACAATCTTGGCTTAGTCACTGCATGGTTTTTCCCTTAACAGGGTTTTCCACATAAAAATCCTTGTGTTATGTGTGTTGATTTTATTTTTGTTCTTATATGCTTATATGATTTGATGCTGCACTGATTATTAAGATAACAAAAGAAAAATTTAAATAAATTTTGTGATAACTGATTCACCCTGCCTCTTAGTTATCTGTCTTATTTCCAACAATTGGTATCAGAGCTAAGTTCCTCTAAACAGAGCCTAACAGCTTGAGGAAGATCTAGGAATCTCAATGGATATATATGGTATGAAGGAACAACTTCAGTCTACCCAAGATGATCTTGAACAATCCCACTCTGAAGTTAATAACTTGAGAGAAAGACTCAAACAAGATGATGATTTCATAAATGAGCTAAAAGAAAAACTAAGTATCTCTGTGAAAAAGAGAAAGGAACTACTTCAAAAATTAGCAAATCAGAGTGAAGCCAATGATACTAATGAAGATCTAGATGAGAAAAACAAGCTATGTGAGAAGCTGTCAAAAGAGATCATTATGGTAAGGCATGAGATGGAATTAGGGGTTATGAGATTCACCCAAGAAATTGAAGAAAAAAGAAAAATTGAAGATAATCTAAAACAATCCCTCAAGGAGAAGATAGAGGACTGCCACAAAATGGACACAGAATAATTAGGCATCTTGAATCTAATCTTGAAGAAGCTAGAGATAATGAAGAACAATTTGAGAATCAGATAGATACTCTTAAACAAGATCTTCAAACAACAAATGAATACAAAGAGAAATTCAAGATAAGCTCAGCCCAACTTGAAGTTCTTCTTGAAAGCCAAAATAGGGTATATGATAAGCGTGGCTTGGGATATGAGAAAGGTGAAAGCTCTGGATCTGGTCAGAAGAACTTTGGATCATGAAATCAAAGAAACAGGCCTAGAAGACCTCCGGTAAGGCAACCAAATGCTCAAAGATATCCATCCTTTAATGGATACCGCTTCAATTAAAACAACTTTGGTCATAAAGCAACTCAGTGCAGAAGGAGAATGAATCAGACTAATCCATCCTTCTTTGGACAATGTTTCAACTGCAAAAGGTATGGTCACAAATCTCATGAATGCAAAAATATGCAAATAAACAATTCATTCAATGGTAGATGCTTTGCATGCAATAGAATGGGACATATGGCTAATCAATGTAGATCAAGAGGATATCAATCAAATATGCAAAGAAATGTTGTTTGTTACAATTGCAATAGATCTGGTCATATTGCCAAATTCTACAGAAGTAAAAATCAAGATAAAAAGGGTCCGGTGCATCATAATAAAAAAATAAGATAAGGGAAAAGGCAAAGTGAATGCAGATGAAGTTCAAAGAGAGATGAGCAAGATTTGGGTGAAGAAGAGTACAGAAAATATTGGGGATGGATCCACACTGGAATCCGGTGTTGATATTCCTTCCGGAAACTAAATAGATGACCTATGGCTCAAGGGGAGTCACAGAGAAAAATAAATTCCCCTAGCCAATCAATTAGTACCTAAATTTGGCACATGGAATGCTGCAAATTAAAGGGTTCTCAGAACAATATCTAAATAATCCTCGGTAAAAATATGAAAGATCCGCATGGAGTTTTGCAAGAGTTTAACCATTCAAGTTGATCTGGTTTGACAGCCATTTGGTAAAGTAAGATTTTCACAGATAGATCCGGTATGATTCAAAATTGAGATACTTTGATCTGCAGACCCATGGCATGACTGAAGAAAAGAAGATACATTGTCAATCCTCACTGATAATGATTCTAAGATCAGCACAATGATTCGAGAAGATCTCTCTTAAAACAGGGTAACCAGAAAACTTAAGTTGTGTATTTATTGCAAAAGGAAATTAGGGTTTGCATAAGAATAAAAGGGTTCTTCCACTCATCATTTGTACACTTGCATTCACGAAGAAGATAAGAAGAGCTCTGCAATGAAGTTTCTACAATCCACTCAAAGATCAACTGGGAAATCAAATTCAACCAACAATTTGTTCTGGCTCCTATTTCAAACCCTGAGGCATAAAAAGGTACTTCCATTCTGAAAATATCTCTCTGAATCTTTTGCAAGATGGCTACTCCAATGGTTGTAAAGATTACTGATAGGCCGCATCCAAAATTCAAGAAACATCCCTATAAATCTCTAGAAGTTGATCCTTTAGGTGCATTTTCTAGCATTCTGCATGGGGTATTGCATGTAGAAGATGTTAGGGTCTATATCCACACCAACATTGAGGAATTTGGAGACTCTAAGCTGATGGACATCTATCACAAATAGCTAATAGATGAGAGTTTTGAACTCAAACCTCAATACAAGGCCCTCCAGGATAAACACTTCAGACATTGCATACACTTCCCCTGTTTTGCAGAAGGTGATTGGGTCTGGTATGTCCTAAGCAGGATGCATGATAATTTCATGTGGTTAATGAGGCCCTTCAAGATAACAAAAGATGCCATCAGGGCAGTAACTAGACTGCACTCATCTGGTGGGTTACCTGCCCTCAAATTTGTCAAGAACCAGATAGTAACTGAAGCCACCGAATCTAATTTTGACAAGAGAGCAATGACCATATATGACATCATAGATCAGGATGTCAAATTTGCCTCAATAATAATTGGCTATAAGATCTATCATTCTAGAAGGGAGAATTCTATGTCTGGGACTGCAATATATGCAACATATCAGATGTTGAGGGAAAATGCAGATTATGACCTATGTGATCTTCTCTTAAATCAACTATTAGAAAACTTGTAGAAGTTCAAGAAGGATAAGAATAACTCCTTTAAGTATGGTTGTTTAATATTGTGTCTATTCTTCTATTACATGAATGAGCTACCTAGATCAAGTGGTTGGGTTTGGCAAAATGACAAACTGGTTGCAATCTAGATTAGAGATTATATGTATGGACTTGGTGATGCTAAAGCTCAAAGCACAGCTCTCTGGGGTTACTTTAAGAACTTCCAAAGCATGATGCAAGCCAGAGAGAGGATACCTCAATCCATAGTTGAGAAATACAAGGATACAATGTGCTTCATGGTTGACACTGATCAATGCCTAATGGAGGCAGTTGAGCCCAAAATAGTGTGGATAATTCCAATGGGACACGAGGTTGATGATAAAATCTTGGAGATACATATTCAACACCTGTTAGGCCAGACTAAGGACCCTGAGGCAGAAAGGTTTGGAACCTTTCAAGAACTAAGTGTAAAAATATATGTTGAGCTAAGACAACTGGAGATAAAGAGGAAAGTTAGAAGGGAAGTTGAGGAAATTGCCAAAAGATTTGGCATATCAAAAGAGGTAGTAGATGCAAATAGAGAGAAAATGAAGAAGGTTGAGAAAGAGAAACAAGAAGCAAAGAAAGGAGGTGTTCCAGTACAAGCCTCTTCCCAGACTAGATCCTCCAAGAGCTCTGTACCTGCCACTCCTAAAAGCTCAAGAGCCACCAAACTAGAAGTCAAGACATCCGGAAAAGGAGAAAAGAGAATGAAAACAAAAGCCACAAGGTCATACACAAGTCTCAAAGATGATGAAGGAACAAAATCTGATGAGGAAGTTAAGAAAATGAAGAAGAAGAAAACATCCAGGGAATTCTCTGCTAGTAAAAACAAAGAAGAAAAGGTAGAAGAATTTGTTGAAAAGCCCACTCTTTCCATTGATGATATCATCAAGGCAGTTACTGTGGATGGGAACTTGCAACCAGTAACATAGTTCTATGATGAATACAGTGATACTGACAAGAGGATTTTAGAAGAAGCTACAGTCAGGTACATGAACATCTACAATAAAGTATTCATTAAAATTATATCATTAATTCCCAAAAGTCTAGAGAAGGTACTTGAACTAAGAAAAGAGAATGCAAAAGAAAAAGACTTAGAGATTCGGGAACAAATAGTAATTCAGCTCTACCCTTCTATTACTCCAAAGCAAATGGACATGATCTTTAAGGACTGTAAGGATGAATTCCAGAGTAAAGAAAGAATGAATAAACTTATGCTTGGAGAAACTGACCAAGTAGCAAGAGAAACAAAAGACATCCTCTGGAATGCCTTCAAAAGATTCAATCTTCCTATTGTAGAGGAAACAGATGAACTTTCTACCATGGATGTTGAAGCATTAAATGTAACCAATGGAGAATCTTCTAACAAAACTGTAGAAGGATCAAAAGAGATAGATGAAGAGAAGTCTAAGGACTTGGGTTCCTCTGTTCTGGAAGAGGAAGTTCATGAAGCAATAAACACAGGCAACATCTCTCCTTCGGATCCCACTGCAGACATTCTAGATTTAGGAGCTGAAGGAGAAGGAAGAAAAGAGGAGAAAGTGAGTCAAGAAGAGGAGGTAAAGGGAAAAGAAGAAGAACAAGTAGAGAAGACCTATGATGACAGTTCTGAGATCCCAAAAGAAAAGAAGATTCAATCTCTGGCAAGAGACACTGCAAAGGCAGTGAAGAATTTCTTGAGCAAAGAAATGATAGAGATAGATGAACCTAAGATATTTCAAGGGCCACTAAATTTTGACTCTCTCTCTTTGGTCCAGACAATGAAAATAGCATCTTTTGCTCAAGCCAAAGCAAAAGAAAAACTCTTGAAATCTCACATGGAAGATTGTGAACTATTGGAGATTGCATCCGGGATGCTGGAGAAGATCATGCCATCATTTCAAAAGGATCCTTCGGCCTCTCCATTTGGTAACTTGAAATCACTGGTAAATTCTGTTAGCACTCATTTTGAATCTTTAGAGAAATCGATAGAAGAAAAGGTCCAGAAGGAGTTTTTGGGAAAAGATTCACTAAAGTACATGGACTCATTGCTAATGATAGGAGGACCCTAGACATTGGAATAAAGAGCCTTGAAAATGCTCTTAAAGATGGTGGGGACATGTACAAATTTTGTCTATCTTGGCCCAAAGTGATTGAGGATATTGAAAATAAGGTGAAAGAACAAGAAGGTAAACTATCAAGTTTATCTCAGAATTTTGATCCCCTCACTATATCCTTAATGAATCAAGAATGTTAGGCCATTGTCATCATAAATGAAATAAAGAGACTGAACAAAGAAAAGAAGGATATAATAAATAGAATGAGTGAACACAGAGGGATAATTATCCCTAAGTTAGAGGCAATGCATGAGGCCTTGACAAATGCTTAGACCACAGCCTAGACCAGTGATCTGACAAATTTAAGAAGGGTAGAAGCATATGCATTTCTTTTGAGTGGTCACATCTCCATTTTGGACAGGATGAAGCAGAGCTAGGCCACATAATTTGTACAGTTGAAGGCCACTTTTGTGGATATGCTTAAGTATATGTAATTATAACATATATATATACTTATGTGGCCATGTATAGGTTAATTTTTGTAAATTTTGCTATGCGGATTCCACCATTTGTCATTAATGTCAAAGGGAGAGTGAGGAGTAGTGAAAAATGTGGAACCCAACTAAGGGGGAGCTCCAATAAAATAGTGCAAAAGACAGAGTATCAACCAAGGGGGAGTTTACTGTGACACTTAGCCATTTTTCACTAAGTGTTGTCATCAATGCCAAAGGGGGGATTGTTAGAAAGAGACACTGTGTGGCTTCATGAGTCTTGTCATTGATGGCAACAAAGTCTATCCCACACATCCGCAGTACATAGTATGCCTATACCGAAAGTCAGATTGAAGGTTGTTTTGGTCTAGTAAACAAGAACAAAGTATGCAAAAGGTCCAACAATCAGGTCTAAATCTCTCAGATGGTGTAACTCAACAAGTTGCAAACTTGGATAAGTCAAGAGGAGTATCATGACTACTATATTCCAGAGATTTAGCCTCTGGTGATAAATCATGAAAAAGATATGAGCATCTGAGTGTTAGGTTCCAAACAGGCAGAGCAGACAGAGAAAGAACTGACCGACAGAGTATCAGACTTCAATCTGGATGAGTAAATGATGTTGATCAAGAAATTTGTGGGATCATACATTGTTGACCAACATGATTAATGACTTCTATGTCTATGTTTTTGATACGAATCACAAATCAAGCATGGATTCAGTCGACAGATCAGTAACTTGTAAATATCTTGTGTATTCTTGTTGCCAACTAGAAAGTTGATGAAATCCTTGATGTGGATATATATACCAGATGGATTCTAGTATGTAGGTGTGTAGAATATATAAATGATGAAATAAAGTGCGAAGAAAAGTAGGGACAAGTGGGAAAGCAACAAATCATGTCCGATATGTGACAGAGCAACAGTATCAAAACAGAGGAAGAATTAAGTGTATCAAATCAGTGTATTGTGCCTAACCGAAACTAAACTCATGCATTTGTAGATGCCTCTCATCAGTTCAAACACCTGATTACCTTCTATAAGTTTTGTAGACAGTGAGTCTCTTGTAGGTAGTGTACCTCTTGTGAGTAGTGTGCTCGGGCAGTGAGCCCTAATTGGCAAGTGCCATTTTGTACTTCTTATTCTTTTAATAGAGAATACAATCTTGGGTTAGTCACCCTGTGGTTCTTCCCTTAACAAGGTTTTCCACGTAAAAATCCTTGTGTTATGTGTGTTGATTTTATTTATGTTCTTATATGCTTATATGATTTGATGTTGCACTGATTATTAAGATAACAAAAGAAAAAGTTAAAGAAATTTTGTGATAACTGATTCACCCCCCTCTCAGTTATCTACCTTATTTCCAACATGATGATGAAGAAGAGAAGGTTGAAGTTGAAGGAGAAGAAAACCAACCTAAGCTTGATCAAGGAGAAGAGAGGTTCATTCGAGCCTTAACCAGAATAAACACTAAACCCCATTTTAACCCTCCAAACTATAGTGGTAACCTAAATTTAAATGAATTATTGGATTGGATCACTGAGATGGAGAAGTACTTTGACTTTGAAGATACAGAAGAAGACAAGAAGGTAAATTATGACGCTACAAAGTTGAAAGGGCATGCATCCCTGTTGTGGGATCATTTGCAAACTAATAGACAAAGAAGAGGCAAGGAGAATATAAAGTCATGGGACTGAATGGTAAACAAATTGAAGACAAAATTCATGCCTATAGACTATTAGATAAATCTATTTAGAAAATTGCAGAACTTGAAGCAAAGAGAATCCAATTTCAAGGAATACACAGAAGAGTTTTACTGATTGAGCATTTGAGTAGACCACTTGGAGAATGAGGTTGAGCAAGTTGCAAGGTATCTAAATGGATTGTGGGTGTCCATACTAGATGAGATTAGATTGCTCAGATTGTAGAGTGTGGAAGAGGCCTATCAATGTGCCTTGATGGTTAAGGAGAAGTTAAACAAGAAGCAAAAAAGCAATAATAGGGGTAGAGGCATAAATGCTCATGGTAGAGGGCAGAGCAATGACAGAAGAGGATATCCTACCAAACAAGATGAAGATGGTACCTCTCAGACTCAAGAAATGGGAGGTAGAGGAAACTTTCGAGGAAGAGGTAACTTTGGAAGAGGGAGAGGCAGAGGCTTCACTGGTACATGCTACCAATGTGGAGAAATTAGACATAGGTCTTTTGAATGTCCACAAGTTCAAGGTGGAGGTAAAGTAAAAGAGACCAAAGTTCATGTGGCCCAAGCAGAAGATGAAGTG
Organism: Cunninghamia lanceolata; assembly: GCA_027924645.1. Classification (NCBI taxonomy): domain Eukaryota; kingdom Viridiplantae; phylum Streptophyta; class Pinopsida; order Cupressales; family Cupressaceae; genus Cunninghamia; species Cunninghamia lanceolata. The sequence continues at coordinate 2,482,324 of BSBN01001313.1, forward strand.
GTAGAATCTTCAAAGCAGGATAAGACCCAGAGGATAGAAAGTTCTTGATGATAAGAAATATTTTGTTGAGTCCTGAGAAGGTAGAAATAGAACAAATACAGAGAAGAAATTTGTTTAGAACCAAATACAAGTCAAGCTGCAAGTGTTGTAAAGTGATTGTAGACAGTGGCAACACAGATAATATTATGTCTGAAGAAATGGTGAAGTTGAAGTTGAAAAGAATGAAGCATCCTAGCCCGTACAAGGTTTCATGGTTGTAGAAGGAGCACCAATTGGTGGTAATAGCACAATGCTTGGTTAATTTCTAGATTGGAAATTACAAGGATGAAATACTCTGTGATGTAATGCTAATTGATGTCTGTCATATCTTGCTGGGAAGACTGTGGCAACTTGATAGACAAGCTATTCATGATGGTAAGAGTAATACATATACAATTAAGAAGGATAGTCAGGAATTTATTTTGAATCCTATGAGGGATAAAGATGAAGATACAAAAGGTACTTCTAGGGTGTCTCTTGTCTTAGGAAAGAAGTTCCTGAATGATGTAGAGGAAGGTGGCAAACACCTGACTTATACCAAATTTCACAACTTGACTTCTAGATTGACCTCACAAAACCACACAAGGATTCTTCAATGAACTAGTTTCTAATGAATTGCAATAATCTAGACCTTCACCAGGGTATAGGAGACATCTAACAAGATTAAATCCACTAATCAAACATACCTAAATCACTCTAAGAATCAAGACACTCCATCAATACTCTTTTCCCATATAGGTTGCTCCATACCTTGTATCCCTTCAATGAAGAACAATCACTCATATCTTCTGAGGTAGTTCACCAAATAATACTATGAGAACATATTTGGATACCCATTTGAGAGTTCTCAGACATATGCCAAACTCAATATATGTTACTTTGTAAAGAACTATCCAAAAAGGGACTGATACAATATCAATTAGGCCTATTAGGCTTTACTCTACCAAGGGCTTATTGGTTCTATAGGTTCCAACCCCAAATTATTTCATCTATCACTTGGATCATGTGTGGTTAGGTTCATTCATGCTTATTCCTTCATTAGAAATCTAATTTCAAGGGCCTCTTAACAAACCCTAGGCTCTAGGCTTCACTCACAAAACTCTGACAGTGACTGTCATAAAACTGCCATGCACAGATCAGTGTACAAATGGACACAAAGACCTTATTTCACCAAACACTACTTAGAGAGGGCTCAAAATAAACAATATACCCTTTCAAATCACTATTACCAAAATAGAATACCCTTTACATTATCCAAAACATAAAATATTTACTGAACACTGTCAATTTCCAGAATTTTGTACAGTTTACAGACCTAGGGTTTTGTAGAAACTGACCAAAATTCAAGCATTTAAAACTTGTAACTTATGAATCCTTTAGAACACACATAAATCTCCTTACCCATAAATTTACACCGATTTTCAATTGTCAAATATTGAGAAACACAATTTTTAGTGCACACTGTTACCCTAGAACAAGGTTTTGACTGTTTTCAACAAATTCACAATATCTTGTTCAAATGGAAACCAAATTGCATGAAAAAAAAATAAAATGGAAGGTTATTGAATGTATTACCATTACAACCAATTAGGCATCATTTTATGTCCATACTAGGCCGTACACAGTCAAGAAACAACGAATTTCTAAGAGAATATACAGAAAACAATGTTTTAATTTGATCAACTTCTTACATTCAATCACCCACACTTTCCCAAATGGATACAAGGCCTCTTATAGGCATTTACATCATAACTTCCAACTGTTTGTTAACTACTTTCCAATGTTTAAACCCTCATGACCTTTCAACTTCCTTGTTTACATCATTTTGCAATTTTATACCTTTGCAATTTTATAATATAACTCAAAACTTAAACTCTAACCTTCCTAATGACTTCAACATATGAAGTATGACTCAAATGACCCTAAAACATTATAAATGGCCTTGATATGGCCTTCTTACATCATTATGACATCAAACTTAAATCAAGATTTGAAGTTGCCTCATGGAGGCCTATTCATACTAGGGTGCACCTGCACCATACAACAAGCCTGTAAAAAGTTTCCAAGTCCCTTTGGAAACATGTAGTATCAACCTTGAATCTTCATTTCTTCTTCAATCTTGCCTTGGACTGCTGCTTCTTAGAATCATGCTCTTTGTCTTTACTTTGACACCAACTTGTCCTTACTTTTCATTTTGTCTTTATTCCTGCCCTTTCTCTACCTTTAGTTCTGCCTTCACTTGTCTTCATCTTCTCATCTAATCACATTAGTGGAGTACTCTTCCAATTGACTTATAGCTCTTCAAATGGCTGCAGACTTTTCGAGTGCTTCTTCAGATAGATATCCATCTCCCTCACTACTTTACCACACAAACTCAACAAACCATCCATCTTACCCAATAGTAGGTCCTGGAAGATGCACCTACCACTCTCTCCTTGGTGGTGTCACTCTCTCTGCACCTTCTCCCCAGCTTAACCTCTGTTGGAGGATAGTAAACATAGACTTTTCCTTGTTTGTAGCCAACACATTCTCTAGCAACTCTTTCTCTTTTGCAGCTTTAAGATGGATCAAGCACCTACAACCAATAACTTAGTAAGAACTCAACCAACCAGTCAAAATCTTGCTAGCTCTGATACCAATTTGATGCAGAGGAAGGTGGCAAACACCTGACTTATACCAAATTTCACAACTTGACTTCTAGATTGGCCTCACAAAACCACACAAGGATTCTTCAATGAACTAGTTTCTAATGCATTGTAATGATCCAAACCTTCACCAGGGTATAAGAGACATCTAACAAGATTAAATCCACTAATCAGACATACCTAAATCACTCCAAGAATCAGGAGACTCCATCAATACTCTTTTCCCATATAGGCTGCTCCATACCTTGTAGCCCTTCAATGAAGAATAGTCACTCATATCTTCCAAGGTAGTTCACCAAATAATACTATGAGAACATATTTGGATACCCATTTGAGAGTTCTCAAACATATCCCAAACTCAATATATGTTACTTTGTAAAGAACTGTCCAAAAATGGACTGATATAATATCAATTAGGCCTATTAGGCTTTACTCTACCAAGGGCTTATTGGTTCTATAGGTTCCAACCCCAAATTATTTCATCCAACACTTGGATCATGTGTGGTTAGGTCCATTCATGCTTATTCCTTCATCAGAAATCGAATTTCAAAGGCCTCTTAACAAACCCTAAGCTCTAGGCTTCACTCACAAAACTCTGACAGTGACTATCATAAAATTGCCATGCACAGATCAGTGTAGAAATGGACACAAAGACCTTCTTATTTCACCAAACACTGCTTAGAGAGGGCTCTAAATAAACAATATACCCTTTCAAATCACTGTTACCAAAAGAGAATACCCTTTACATTATCCAAAACATAAAATATTTACTGAACACTGTCAATTTCCAAAATTTTGCACAGTTTACAGACCTAGGGCTTTGTAGAAAATGACTAAAATTCAAGCATTTAAAACCTGCAAGTTAGCTGATAAGGGTGTGGTTCAGTGGTTAAGTCGCTCAGTTGTAGTGGTGGCCACCAGAGTTCAAACCCCCACTGGGCTAACAAGCTCGCAGGCTTTACGCCTTCACTGGGCCAATGAGCTCGCGGGTTTGAAGTGTTCTTGCTAGGGGATGAGGTCCCCCATGTTGTGGCCTCACCGGTTCATTGCTCCAGGCAAAAGCATTCGCGTGGAGCCAGAGGCGTGTCGTACTAGCGTTGCTGGTCATGTTAAAAAGTTTACCAGGTGCATTTAAAAAAAAAACCTACAATTTATGAATCCTTTAGAACACACATAAATATCCTTACCCACAAATTTATAGCGATTTTCAATGGTCAAATATTGAGAAACACAATTTTTAGTGCACACTGTTACCCTATAACAGGGTTTTGACTATTTTCAGCAAATTCACAATATCTTGTTCAAATGGAAACCAAATTGCATGAAACAAAAAGCAAATGGAAGGTGATTGAATGTATTACCACTTACAACTAATTAGGCATCATTTTCTATTTGTACTAGGCTGTACATAGTCAAGAAACAATGAATTTCTAAGAGAATATACAGAAAACAATGTTTTAATTTGATTAACTTCTTACATTCAATCACCCACACTTTCCCAAATGGATACAAGGCCTCTTATAGGCATTTACATCATAACTTCCAACTATTTGTTAACTACTTTCCAACGTTTAAACACTCATGACCTTTCAACTTCCTTGTTTACATCATTTTTGCAATTTTATAATATAACTCAAAACTTAAACTCTAACCTTCCTAATGACTTCAACATATGAAGTATGACTCAAATGACTCTAAAACATTTTAAATGGCCTTGATTTGGCCTTCTTACATCATTATGACATCAAACTTAAATCAAGATTTGAAGTGGCCTCATGGAGGCCTATTCATACTAGGGTGCACCTGCACCACTGAAGGATCTGAAGAAGGATGGTGTTTGTTATGCATTTGTTGCCCAACCATCTCAAAACCTAACAGAAGAAAAAGAAGAAAGGTTGTTGATAGAAATTCAAGAATTGGTTGATGAATATGTTGACATAATGATGGAGTTGCTAGATGGACTGCTTCCAGTGAGAGAAATCAGTCATTGTATGGATTTGATCCTAGGTGCAAGTTTACCAAACAAGGCATCGTATAGGATGACACCTCAAGAGAATGAGGAAATAAATAGACAAATCCAAGAGTTGTTGGATAAGGGGCTGATTAGGGAAAATCTCAATCCATGTGTTGTACTTGCAGTATTAATGCCTAAGAAGGGAGGTGAATGGAGGATGTGTATAGGCTCCCATGTAATCAATAAGATCACCATCAAATATAGATTCCCATTGCCCAGAATGGATGATTTAATGGACTGTTTGAGTGGAGCAAGGTACTTCATAAATATTGACTTGAAGAGTGGGTACCATCAAATCAAAATCTATGAAGGGGATGAGTGGAAGACAGTGTTCAAGACAAATGATGGATTGTATGAGTGGCTGATCATGCCATTTGGATTGACAAATGCACCTAGTACATTCATGAGATTGATGGATCAAGTGTTGAAGCCCTATCTTGGTAAGTTTGTCATGGTTTATCTTGATGATATTTTAATTTTTAGTAAGACAAAAGAACATTTATAACATATTAGGGTTGTCTTGCAAAGATTGAAAGAAGAAAAACTAATGGTGAATCTGAAAAAGTGTACTTTCATGAAGAAGAAGTTAGTGTACTTGGGATTTGTAGTTTCAGAAGAAGGATTGAAAATGGATCTTGAAAAAGCAAAGGCTATTGTTGAATGACCATCACCAAGGAGTACTTTTGAAGCCCATAGTTTTCATGGGTTGGTGAGCTTCTATAGGAAGTTCATAAGAAATTTCAATGGGATATGTGCTCCCATTACAGAAACAATGAAGGGAACAAGAAGAGAGTTCAAGTGGATGGTTGCAGCAGAGAAAAATTTTTAGTTGTTGAAGAATAAGGTAACAGAACAGCCGGTGTTGGCGCTACCAGACTTTGGAAAATTTTTCTAGGTGGATTGTGACACAAATGGAACAACAATAGGAGTTCTCAGCCAAGAGGGAAGACCAATAGTGTACTTTAGAGAGAAGTTGAATGAAGCCAAGAGGAAATATTTTGTGTATGACCAGGAGTTCTATGCAATTGTGCAAGCACTCAAAAAGTGGAAGCATTATTTGCTGCCAAAAGAATTTGTGTTGCATACAGACAATCATGCCCTGCAGTTCATAAATAGCCAAGGTAAGTTGAACCAGAGGCATATGAAATGGATTGAGTTTTTACAAAGTTATTCTTTAGTGTTAAAACATAGGAGTGGTAAATCCAATCGAGTTGTTGATGCACTAAGTAGGAGAACTTTGTTGTTGAATGAGATGGAAGTGAATGTTGTTGGTTTTGATGCTTTGGGTGAGTTGTATGAACAAGACCCAGCTTTCAAGGAGGCATGGTTAGCATGCAAGAATCCAGTGGATTGGATTGAACTCCATGGCTGGAGTATTTCATTCAAGAGAACCAATTTTTCAAAGAAAAGAGGTTATGTATACCTAGAGGCTCCATGAGGGAAAATCTAATTAGAGAAAAACATAGTGGCAGATTGGGTGGACATTTTGGAGTAGATAAAACAATACCTCTACTAAATGAGAGTTATTATTGGCCAGGAATGAGTGTTGATGTCAAGAAGATGGTACAAGGATGCATAATTTGTCAGCATGTGAAGGGTATGAAGAAAAATACCAGACTGTATCAGCCATTACCGATTCCAAAGAGACTGTGGGAACACATTAGCATGTATTTTGTTCTAGGACTGCCTCAAACTCAAAGAGGTAATGATTTTGTTTTTGTGGTTGTTTATAGATTTTCAAAATGGCTCATTTGATTCCATGTCAGAAAACTAGTGATGATTCCCATAAAGCAAATTTGTTTTTCAAAGAAATAGTTCAGTTGCATGGCTTGCCTAAGAGTATCATATCTAATCGAGATATAAAGTTTGTTGGCCATTTTGGCATAGATTGTGGAAGAAATTAGGCACACATTTGGGTTTCAGTTTAGCCCCCCATCCACAAATAGATGGTCAGACTAAAGTTGTGAACAAGATTTTGGGTAATATCCTTCAGTGTTTGATTGGAGACAAACTAAAACAGTGGGACTTGATGTTGCCACAGGCAGAGTTTGCCTATAACAATTTGGTTAACAGGAGTGTTGGAAAAAGTCCATTCAATGTGGTGTATGGTTATAGCCCTAGAGGTGTGGATGAACTCAGAGATAGTGTAGATTTGGTACAAACAAGTGTAATGGCAGAGGATTTTGTAGAGTATATATAAGGTATTTGCACAAATAAGTGAAAGAAAGTTGGACAAAAGTATGACAAAATACAAAGAATTTGTTGACTGACACAGGAGAGAACAAGAATTTCAGATTGGGGAACTAGTCTGGGTTCATTTGAGAAAGGAAAGATTTCCACAGGGAACCTATAAGAAGATAAAATGGAAGAAAATAGGTCCTTGCTGGATCCTACATAAGTTTTCAGCTAATGCTTACGAAGTTGAACTTCCAAAGCATGTGGATATATCTCCTATCTTCAATGTCAGTGATTTGTACAAATATTTTGAAGGCGAGACAAGTACTCAACCACATCTACTTGCAAATATAATGGATAAATACAAATTGGGTGAATCAACTACGTGAGAAGCAAATTGAAGAAGTAGATGAGATCATTGATTCTAGGGTTACAAAGAAAACACGTGGTAAAGGAGTACCTGGTTTGCTGGAAGGGAAAATCAGTGGATGAAGCATCTTGGTTGAAGGCACATGAGTTGGCTCAGTTTGGAATTTTGATTCTAGATTGGCCTAAATGTTCTTGAGTCTCCATTGATGGAACATTTCTCCTTCCCAGGGTGTTTGATGCGGAGCATCTCAGGCTCCCAAAGTTATCCGCATCAAAATGTACATAAACAATTTTGTTTTCTAATTTTTGTTGTTTGTAGGATGCATTGAAGTTCTTTTTGTGTCTCAAACTCACTGTAAAACCCTATCCCTGTTGGTTGGTGTTAACTCCTTCATCAATGTGACAACTCCATTTTAGCGAGATGTAGTACTCAGTCCCATCGATAGACCAAAAGCTTATCGGCGGGAGGTGGTTCTATCGCTGGGATAGAATCCCATGTCTCTTTGATATCAGTGGAACTTGTTGACTTTGGCGGGACTCAAAATGAAGTACCTTTGATGTGCCAATAGCATTGATCGATGCAGTTAGCAACCCCGTGGTGCCATTAATGGGACCCAGTTTGTACCTCGCGGTGGAATGAAGAATAGTATTCGTAGTAGTGATGTGGATGCTATGTGTGCATTTGGTAGGGTCCATTTGGTGCTTTCGGTAGGACTTGTTCACTTTGGTGGGAGACAATATGCAGTCCCCCTGATATAGCAAAATATTTGATTCAGCTGGCCTCTAACCTTTATAGTGGGTCCCAGGTAGACTTTGAGGGAGAGCAAGCATTAGCTGCGTGTTAATCGATGATTGATGGAGGATGACTAGGCGAGTAATTAAGTTGTTGAGATGGTGTATTTTACAGTTATTCAACTGCACTTCTGCAGTGGTGTGATGTCGAACTGCTTCGTCTTCCAACTAAATCTGGTCGAGTATTTTAGGGGATTTTGAGAGTTCTTTTGATAGAATGAGAAAGGGCAGACTGTAATAGTTTTGGGATTGGGAAGTTGGAAATTTTTTTACTTCTCTATAACAAAACTTCTGATGTAATCTGTAATCATTTTGAGAATAAGTAAAGGAGGTTGATTTCTTTTGGGCAATTGTCGAACTAATAAGATTGTTTTGCTACTTGATTGACAGCCTGACAAGGCTCTTCAATCTCGATCGCATCAATTGATCTACTGAGGAAAGATTTATGTAAATTTTAACTTTTTTAGTTACAGATTAAGATGCACATTAATAGAAAGATAATAACAACATTCAAATGCAAAACTCACAACACTAGATATACGTGGGGAAAACTCGTTTAGGTAAAAAAACCCCACACTCTAAATCCATCCAATATATTATTCAAGAATCAAGAAGGTTACAATATACTTGTAGAGAAAATTTTCACAGGAGTATAACAAACCAGAGATATAGGAGGTAACTCAACATCTATAAAACTCTTACACACAACCTCCATCTCAAGCTCCTGATATATAGGAGATACAATACAGTAAACTGTCAACGGTAATTACAAAACCATGAGTTGAAACCACCCAAAATTGGCGCCCAAATTATCTCCAATAAAAGATGCCTTGTGATGTGCTAAAACACATACTAACATGTGTAAATCTCCACTTTACATCTCTTTTGAGTGTCCAACATGTTTTTACATTTTCCAAAAATAGGAGGTCCAACTTCTAGAGGCCATAACTTTTGATCCGAGTGGCTGATTGACGAACCATTTAATGCGTCAAAAATCTTGTGAAGAGATCTATCATTCTATAGCCCAATTCATCAATTATGACAATTTTTGGGAAGTTTAGGGAACTCTAAGTGCCTTAAAACTCATATGGGGTTTACTTAGCAATTCCAGATATGATCTTCAGTTGAAACTCATATGAGATGTTTACTTAGCAGTTCCACACCTTTTGGGAAAAAAATTGGGTCAATCCAAGGTCAAATGTAGAGTTACTAATGTATATGCCTAAAAATGACAAAACTCGATCTAAATAAATATTTTTAATATTTATTTCATTCTAATTCTTCTATCAATAAATAAATAAACAAATTTATTTATTTGATTCATATTCTTCTAAGTAATTAAATATCAGAATATTTAATTACCTTTTCTAAAGTCAAAATTAAATAAAATCCTTTATTTAATTTAATTCTTCCAAATTCTTCCAAACAATTAAATATTTTTTAATTATTTAATTAAGTCATTCTTCTTCTAAATTTAAATAAATCAATCAAATTTATTTAAATCCTCACAATCTCTAAAAATAAAAATAATCAAATATTTTATTTATTCTTCCACATCATGCACAACAATTAAATAAATTTATTTATTTAATTTGCTTTCTTATCTTCTAAATTCCCAGGAATCTTCCAAATCTTCTAAAAATAAATCGTCTTCTTCGTGCACACAAAATTAAATAATTTATTATTCAATTCCTCTCAAAACATGTAAAAGCAAATCATGAGTCAACTAATTGATTCCAAAACTCTTGAAATAGAAAAAAGCTTTATATTTTATGACAGCATATCTTATCTTCAATAAATAGAAAAATAGATGACTCAAAATAGCTTTTGTGTGACACTTGTCTTCTTTCTCTTTGCGCACATTCTCTCATTCTTTCTCAACCATTGATCTTCTTATTCTTTCTCAACCGTTGATCTCTTCTCTCATGAGTCTATAAATTGAACCCTCTTCTACCATTTTAATCATCCAAGCTTTCAGTATCGTTACTCTACAGGAATTCCATTTGCTTCCGATCAACTTGTTACCATATCACCATTACCATTGTTGTGAAGCTCATCTTCATTACAATCAATTATCATGGCCATTCCCACCTGACATCTTGGAATAGCAAGGAGGTGTACCTTCTGAGGGCATATTCAAACACAAGATCATTTGTGATAGGCCACCAATGGAAGCCATGAGGTAAAGAGTTTTGTTGAGGTATTGTTCATCATTTTAGATCTTCTTTATTTCTATATTTCATTGAGTTATGAGTATTATTGATGTCTGTTGATATTCACGCATAATTTCCCCTGACAACTAAAAATAGTAAGTCCCGTCATTTTTAGCCCTTTTGGAAACTTTAAAAGTTCTAAACCATTCTCCAAGATAAAGAGTATTCAAAAGACCAAAACTAGGAAGAATAGTAACCTTTCAAAGTTGCAAGGTTGAGACACTTTTCCTAACACTCTTTTCCTACTAGGTGAGCTCCACAGCAGTAGCAATAGGGTAAGAAAGCTAAGTCTTTTTAGGGAGGACCATCTAGATCCTAGTAGGCTCCACCTCAGAGGAGAGACTAGAAACCACAAACATAGTATGTGGGGCCAACTCGTATACAATAGAGTTTTAGAGGTAGTTAGGCCAACTCTAGTAGACCCACTTTTCAGCCGCAAACACAGGCACCACCTATGGGTCCTTGTTATACATGTGAAGGTATTGGACATATTGCTTGAGAGTGTCTATAGAATAGTTCAGTTATGTGAGGTCAGTAGATAGCTACTTCTGAGCTTACAATTGATGATGTGGGGAAAGCACATTGGGTCTTTGCAATAGTAGATAGTCAAAAGGCCGATCATTAGGCATCAGTCATAGAGACTCCTGGTAAAATTGGTAATATTGTTGTTTCCATACTCTTTGATTCTAGGGCTACAAATTCATTCATATCCCCGACAGTAGTGGAGAAATGCAAGCTAGTGGTTGTTAAATAAGATGCTAAATGGGATGTAGAGTTATCTTCGGGAGCCAAAATGTTTGTTAGATCTTTGGTCAAGGATTGTCAAATAGGACTTGAGATTTTTCCACTTTGGCAGACCTTCAAGTTATTCCTTTAGGGTCCTATGACATGATTTTGGGTATGGATTGGTTGAATTCTCATGAGGCTAAGATTGATTGTCACAACAAATCTATTGAGTGCTTGGATGATGAGGGTAATAGGGTGAGGAGCTTAGGAGTGCAGAGGCTAGTGTCACTCAAGATTATCTCAGCTATGCAGCTTAAGAGCAATATGCAGAAGGGATGCCAACTCTTTGCCATTTCTATGAGCAACAAATCATAGGACAAGCGCCAGAGACTTCTTTGTATGATCATCCTATTATTATGGAGTTTGTCAATGTTTTTCTTTCAAAGCTTTCTAGGATGCTCCTACGGTGAGAGATTAATTTTCACATCAACTTGGTGCCAGGAGTGTAGCCTATTTCCAAGGCTCCTTATATAATGACAACTCAAGAGCTCCAGGAGCTTAAGTTGCAGTTGGAGGAACTTTTGTAGAAGGGTCATATTCATGCTAGTGTTTCTTCTTGGGGTACACCTATTATCTTCATGAAGAAGAAGGATGGGTCTCTTCGCATTTGCATTGACTACAAGTAGTTGAACAAGCTCACAATGAAGAATTGCTACCCATTATCAAGGATTGATGATTTGTTTGATCAGATTTAAGGAGTGAAGGTTTTCTCAAAAATTGATCTTATTTACAAGACAACATTGCACACATGCTATGGTCACTACAAGTTCACTGTAGTTCCTTTCAGTTTGACCAATGCCCCAACAACTTTTATGAGCTTGATGAATGGAGTTTTCTGCACCTTCTTAGATCGGTTTGTGGTTATCTTTCTGGATGACATTTTGATTTATTCTTGAATAATAAAGGAGCATAAGGAGCATTTGCAATTGGTATTGCAGTGTCTAAGAGAGAACCAATTATATGCTAATCTTTCCAAATGTGAAATTTCCGGATGGAGATCTAGTACCTGGGACATATCATTTCAAGAGATGGGATTTCAGTGGATCCTTCAAAGATTCAGGCTATCTTGGATTGGCTCACTATGACTAATGTTGTTGAGGTTAGGAATTTTATGGGTCTAGCTAGCTACTACAAGAGGTTCATGGAAGGCTTTTCCAAGATTGTGCATCCAATTACTTCTTTTAAGAAGTAGAGAAAGAAATTTGTGTGGACCAAGCAATGTGAGAGAACTTTTCAAATTTTGAAGGAGAAACTTACCAATGCTCCTATTTTGGCGATTTTGGATCCTACAGGTGACTTTGTTGTTTGCACAGATGCTTCAATTAAGGGTCTTAGAGTGGTTCTCATGCAGGAGGGACATATGATTGCCTTCGAGTCTCGCAAGTTGAAGGTGCATGAACTCAATTACCTGACTCAGGATTTGGATCTTGAAGCTGTGGTACATGCTTTAACTATGTGGCATCATTTTCTTCTTGAGCTTCATTTTGAGCTACACTCTGATCATCGAATCCTTTAGTACATATTTTCCCAACCTAACCTATATGAACAGTAGTACTAATGGATGGAGTTTCTATGTGAGTATGATTTTGAGATCTAGTATATTAAGGGGAAAGAGAATGTTGTGGCAAATGCTCTTAGTAGGCGAAGACATGACTTGTTCTCATTGATAGTGAAGATAGATTTGAGAGGGCATATCTTGGAGAATTTGCCACAAGATGATTTGTATAGTGAGATAGTCCAAGTTCAGGGTCCCTTGAGGGATAAATTCAAGGGGTATTCTTTCAATGATGATGGCTTGCTCAAACACTATAGACGTATCTATGTTCCTTCATTAGGGAACCTCAGAGAGTTTGTTCTTATAGAGGCTCATAGAGAACCATTTACAACACATCCATGAGTCAAGAAAATGCATGCAAATATTTGGAAACTCTACTTTGGGGTAGGTATGTGGAAGGATATAGCAAAATTCATTTCTCGTTGCCTTGAATGTCAGAGGGTGAAAGTCGAACATCAGCATTCAGCTAGATTATCGTATCCTCATGCTATTCTAAAATGAAAGTGGGATGTCATATTGATGGATTTCATTGTAGGCCTTCTTATGACTAATCGGTGACACAATACTTTCATGGCAACCATGGATAAGATAACTAAGGTGGTACATTTCTCTCCAATGAGCTCTTCATACAATGTTGCTTCAATGGCTAGGGTTTTTTTGCATGACATTGTCAGACTTCATGACATTCCAAGGAGGATTATTTTAGACAGAGATCCTATTTTTAATTCATCCTTTTGGACTACACTACAATAGGCTTTGGGTACTCATCTTAATTTCAACACTGCTTATCATCCAGAGACAGACAAGCAGACGGAGAGGGTGAACCAAGTATTGGAGGATATTCTCAGGATGTACATCATGGATCAGCAGTCCCTTTGGGAGGAGTACTTGTACCTGGTATAGTTTGCCTATAATAATAGGTACCACAGTTTGCTTGGCATGGCACCGTATGAGGCATTGTATGGTAGACCCTACAAGGTGCTACTAAGTTGGGATTGACTAGAGGATCATGTTGTAGGACCTAAGTTGGTTCGTGAGATGGAGAGGCAGTGACTAAGACTTGTGAGTAACTATAGACATCATAGGAATGATAGAAGTAGTATGTAGATACTAGGGGAGTGGATCTAGAGTTCTAGGCTGGGGATAGAGTCTTCTTGCATGTTCACCCACATAAGAGTTCCATCCGTTATAGAAAGGGCTCTAAGTTGGCACAAAGATTTGTTGGCCCTTTTGAGATTCTAGAGAGGATTGGTCCCGTTACATACCGCTTAGCTTTGCCACCTAGCCTATCTCATATCCATGACATGTTTCCTATTTTTGTTCTTAAGAAGTATGTACTTGATATGTCTCATGTTCTGGAGTGGGATGCTCTACAGGTGGTGTAGTACAGATAGCTAACCCTAGAGCTTGTTTGCATATTGGATCATTGAATGTTGGCACTGCGAGGGAGGCAGTTGGATTAGGTTAGGGTCCAGTGGGGTCTCTATGATGAGGCTACTGCAACATGGGAGGATACAACTTGGACAAGGTCTCTGTTTCCTTACCTTTGAAGGATTCCAGGAGGAAGCCTAATTTTAGAGGGGGAGGATGTGAGACCTAGCTAGCATTTCCACTAAGACTATGAGGTGGCTACTTGTTTATAGTTGATTTTATTGATCATTGTGTGTGGACATGGTTGATACTACTATTTCAGGATCATGGACTTATGTGTTTTGATATACATATTTTATATGTGTGTGTGGATATTATTCTAGATCATAGTTGGTATTTGATGTTTAATTTAATTGAATGTTTTTAATTAGGTAATTTGTATGATCATGTATTTAATTTCTGCAAATATGAATAATTGTATTTTAATTATGAAAATTAATTAAATTATTTTTATTTTTAGATATTTAATATTCATATGTTGCTTTGGCTATCTTTTCCATGATATACTAATGTTTGAAATTGAGTTTTGTAGGTGGACAGCCCAGATCCTTTTAGTCTGGAGATATTCTCAAGATGCCCAATTTTATTTGATTTTCTAGATTTTGTTACGGTTAACCCAATTGTTGTGTGTCAAGGATTACTTGGGTTAATTATCTTGGTCATTTTTTAATTTATGTGGAATATTTTAGTGGTGTGAAGGTATTTAATTTAACAATTGTTATTTAATTTTACATTATTTCATTTTATTAAGTATTGTTATTTAAGAGCTGTAATATTATTTTATTAGTCTTTTGAACTTCCAATTGGAAGTTGAAAGGGGAGTTTGTGAAATTTATTTATGGAGAGGAATTTTATTCATTCCTCATGTTGTGTGTGCATGTTGGATTTTGGTTTTCTCCTCTTTGCTTATTCTTTTGTTGGAAAAAGACTTGGGATTTTGGCATTGGTTGGAGATTGTTGGCGATGGAAAGAATGACTGGAAGGTGGCTGGAATTTTTTGGTTGAGAGGGTTTCATTTCTTATTTGGAACCCATTTTCTTGGGCTGCTCTTAACTTGGACAACCAAGGTAGGGTTTGGAAATTTATTTGTTCTTTCTAGATTCATGGAAGAAATTGTGGATTTATCACATGATTATTGTTGTATAACATTTGTGTTTTGTGTGTGTGTAAAAGAATTGATTTTCATTGCAAAATTTTGGCTATTTGTTGGTTGGATTTGTGATTGGGTTTTAGGTGTATAAGGGAGTAGATCTCCCCTGATGGGTGAGAGCTGCCCTCGTGTGGGGTTGAGAAAGGCGTGGAGCCTCTCTTGGGGAAGTTTGGTTGTATAACTTGCATTATGGTGGATGTGGGGTTTTGGCTGTTGGAAGAATTGTGGTGTTGTGGAGTGTGATGTGGCTTTGTTGAAAGGGTTGTGGTGTTGTGGGGATGCCTCTGGTTTGAATGGAGGAGTTATGGTGTGGGTTGTGATGGAGTGAGGGTTTGAAGGGTTGTGGTGATGATTTTTGTGATGGTATTATCTGTGAGAAGAAGAATTATTGTTGTTATGATTAAATCCCCAAGAGGGAAGGGAATCCCCTTTCTCCCCCTTTGCAAGAATCTAGAAAGGATTCTTTGTGTGTGAGTCAGTCTTTGTGAATATTGGTTTTAAATCTTGTTTTATTTGTAGTTTTATTTGTTGAACTTCATTTTTGGGCTCTTGAGATTTATCTCTCACTCGGGTGTGGGCTTGAAAACCAAGCCCTACGGTTGGGAGGAGAGTAGAACTGGTCTATTCATTATGTGTGCAGGTTTTATTTTCAGCCAACTAGATGTTGAGCTAGCTTTCTCTATTTTAATGGATGAGCAAATCCATCTTGATAGTTGTGACTTGGGATATCAATGTATAAATTTTGTTATATTTATGTGAAATGCCCTAGTGAGGCAAGAAATAAATATATTATTTTCCATTAAATCTATTATTAAAAGAAGAGTTTTGCTGAGAATAAACTTTGTTTTAATTTGTGATGGAAACTGCAAAAGATCCCTATGAATAGTAATGATATTATTGATTTTGGATTACAAATTATGCTCACCAATTGTAAGCATTTCATTTAAATTGGTGTTGGTTAAAATACTATGTGATTTGATGCCTTTTATAATAAAATTTTGGGTATTTTGTATCTACATTTTATATGGCAAACTGAGTAGTATTTAATTGAAAACAACATTAAACAAACTATATTTTTTGTCATATGGTATAGTATGTTTTTGTGTTGCTTTGGCTGTGGAAGCCATGACATCCATAGCTACCATGACCCAAATAGTTGTGGGAGCTATGGGGAGCCATGACCCCCACCCCACGACACGGCTGGCCATGGCGGGGTATTGGCCTAGCCTGTTGATGGTGGTTTTAGCATGTAATAACATAGGTAAGATACTATATATCTCACCTCTCTTGGAAGGAATCTTATCCTAGCAGATCTAGAATAAGACTGCCCCAAGGTTTCTAATGTCAGGTCTTGACTTACATGGTAACTTAGTGATTATGTATTCAGCTATTCCAAGCAAGGAGACTTACATGCAATGTAGGGTTTGTGAAAATATAACAACAATATGTATATAGAACCCCTAGGTGATGTAGACTATTAAGTCTAAAATTTATTAGCAAATGGATAATGTGGTACTGTTTTAAAATCCTAAGTCTAGCCTTTTTTATGTAAAGGAAATGTAAAAGGATTAAAGGGTAAAGATATGGATGCAAAACCTAAGGACAATTCACAACTAGATTAAATGTTGTAGATAGACAAATACGCTCAATAAACCATTTTTGTCTTAACCAGGTCACAACCACAATGCTGTAAAAATGATGTAATCTTCAATTGTAATATAAGATTTTTAAATCACAAACACTCAATAAACACCCAATTACTGGTATATATTAATTAATGTTATGCAATTGAACTAAATTCACTTAATAAGGTTCAAACTAACCATGGAAAGTTACTTACAGTTAGCAAGAGCAAATGGTATGAACTAGGGCATTCATCAAATATCAAAGCATTCATTCACCATTGCAACTGTACTTCATTTAAATTTACGTTGAAATGAGACATGAAATCCAAAATAAGATAACACAATAACACAATGTTCTAGCAACACCTATAAACCTATTTTGTATTATATCAATATTTTGGCACAGACTCAACAATTCATTTGTCCAACCTTACAAAGAGAGAAAATGACCACCTTTTTATAGATGGGCAGGCATACTGAGTATTTGAA
This sequence comes from Cunninghamia lanceolata, assembly GCA_027924645.1. NCBI lineage: Eukaryota > Viridiplantae > Streptophyta > Pinopsida > Cupressales > Cupressaceae > Cunninghamia > Cunninghamia lanceolata. Next base: position 2,499,607 of record BSBN01001313.1, read on the forward strand.
AGAACGGTGGAGATTAATTCATCACCAAGGGCTTAGATTTGATTACATTGAATGTTGGATGATGGGTTGTTACAATCCCATAATTACTTTTGTCCTTTAGGAAAAAGAAAAAAAATACAAATTTTCAATACATGAGAATAGGACAAAATAGACACTTTTTGTGTTGTCTATACAGATAAAACCCATTTATAATGAATAAAACAAAAGAGAGAGACATGTGGCACTTTTTTGAGGAGGTGGCAGCCTAGCTAGACTTGACATTCAAATTATGTGGCTCATGATTCATGTTTTTGCTGACTATCCTCATCTAGATTTACTTTCTTCTTCTCTGCCTCTCTATTCCCATAAGATAGTAGGGCCTCTAATGCTAGATTTATCTCTACACGTTATGGATCCTTGAAAAAATTAATCTTGAATCTCATAGTGTCTACTGCCTAGGAAAGTTTGTGATACACTGCCACCGTTGATCTTTTGTTCTTCTTGAATTCTTTGAAAAGAGCCCTCAGATCACTAACTCTGTCTAGGTTTGTTGCACAAAATGACAATAAATCACCTTGCACTACATTACTAATCTGCTTCTTACACTCCTCAACATCAACTAGAGTTGTATCATCTAAATATAATTTTGTTAAGGCTCTAAGGAGATCACTGAAACCATAGATAACCTCCATTAGCTATGTCTTAGATGTCCCTACTTCTGCTTTAGCTATATAAAAAATCTCTCTTCTTAGCTTCATCACTTCTAACCAATGATTAGGCATATGCAGCTTATCCTTAGTCAAAATTTTCTCTTCTACCAAAACCTCCTCTAATAGCTTGCTCATCATGAGGACTAGGGGATGCATATGTGATGCAGAGCATGGAGGATTCACCCAAAACAAACACCAAAGACTTTTCTCACAAACTTCCATTGTGCTTCCATGAGAGCAACAAATAGAGTTTTTTTGACGTAATTTTCAAAATACAAATCAAACCCATGATTTAAAAACTTTTTTGGATACCCATTATCCTCTTACATAACATACTTCAAGTGCAAGTGGGGTTGTTTTGAAACATAGAAGTCAAATATTGATTTTTCCTGTTGTTGAATAGATTTGAAGTAGAGCAACAAATGAGGTTTTTCAGCCATAAATTTCAAACCAGAACTGATCTCCAAAAACTCAAACCTGATTCAAAAAACCATTTGGCCCTTATTTAACTTATCTAAAAATGGGTAGGGGTTACTTTTGAAAGTATGCTTAAAAAATAGACTGTTACAGAGATGGAAACCCTAGTAGATCACAAACCTGCCCTCACCAAAAATGGCATAACTCATTTAATTCTTAATGAACATTGCCCAAACTAAAATAATATGAAACTAGACTCATATATTCATCTTTTCCCTTTGGTTTCAGACCTGTACTTGATCTGTACAATCTGTACCATTCCAAGCAAGATGACTATTACAGTAAAAAAACTGGAAGTGTCAATCACTAAATTCATCATAACTTTCACAAAACATAACACAATTTGATGCAACCAATGCCAAAAGAAAGAAGACTTAGATCCATTTCCAAACAATCCAATTTCATGCTATTTGGAGTCCATACAGGGCCATACCAGCCTTAGGAACAATGAAAAAAATAGAAAAATGCAGAAAACTAAAACTTTTTTTATTCATTTTTCCTCTCTAAACTTCATCTCTCCTCTTGCATGAAATTTCAAGGCATAAATAATGTCTTTACATCCATATTTTTTTGTTCCATAACTCCACTCTCTTTTACACACAAAAAGAAGAGGCTATAAATAGCCAAACCACTAACACTACTCAACTTAGAAAGTACTAAACTTGAGCAAACTTAAAGCTCCACTACCAAATGACCTCTAAATACATAAGATTGGTCCTACATAGACATTTATTATAAAAATAATGAAATAAAACTCCTCCAATGTGATAAACTACCTTTTAAACTCCCTATGACCCTTCATATTCCTCTTTTGTTTGCCCTTTTTGCACTTTTTGCAATATTGACAATTTTACAATTTTTGCAATCCTTTACAAAATAACTCCAAATCCCACTAGAACCTAATCAAAGGCCTCTAATACATTGCCAATGGTCAATTCATGACCTTATTACATTCTTAAAACACCAAGACTAGATCAAAACCAAAAGTTGCCTCATGGAGGCTTAAAGCTAGCAAGGTGCTCCTGCACCATACTCCCGGAGAAAACAAAATTCAAGTCCACTTGAATAAGGGATATCATCATGAAAAAATATGTTTGATAGTCTCTGACTGATGTCTTACATTTCCTACATTCCAACCTTCTTGAAACAAATGAATGTCTACTTCATTTTCACTCTTGGGTTACCCATTCTCTTGCTTAAGTACTTGGGCCTGTCAAAAGGAAATAGCCGCCTCTTCCAATCTGCCTTTCTAGGTACTTGTACTAGAATAAATACAATAACAACTTCATTCACAAAAATAACTTGATTAGCATCAATATCATTCATGAAATCTTTGCCTTGTCTATCCATAACCACATCTGATAGAGTTATCATGACCTGCCATTCCTTATCAACAACTTCATTATCAGTAACAACTTGATTCTCAATATCAACCTTATCATTAACCCCTACATTATCATCTCTTCCTACTAGTTCATCAGCAACAATTTCATCAACCACTTGATTACCAACAACAATCATATCATTAATCTCAACATCAATATACCCTTCTATTGGTTCATCATCAAACAAAGAGGTTTGTTCATCTTCAAACACAACTAGAATATCATGCATCTCAACTTGTAACTTACCTTGCTCAACTCAAATAGTAGATTCAAACTTTACCTCTACCTCATTTGTTACTGTTCGTACTTGTCTTTTTCTTCTTTGCATAATCTTCTTGATAGGCCATGATACCCTCTTTCTCATTGATAAGTGCCAACTTTGCTCTTGTTTAAGCAAATCCTTCCATTTCTCTTCCATTCTTTCTCTCATCTCTTTTAGTTCTTCCATAGTTTGCCTCAATTCTCTTATCTCTTTCTCAACCTCTATTTGCCTTATGTTTTCCTTTTTCCTCTTCCTCTCTTTTTCTTCTTGCTTCTTATTTTGTGAACCCCCAGCCTGCAAGTACCTTCTAAACAAACCCATCTCCTCTTCAAGCAAGTTTCTCCTTGCTTCTCTTTATCTTTGCCTCACCTAGGTCTCTTCTTTTTTTCCTCTACCTAGTCTTTTGGCAACCAGGTTCTCTCTTCAACCTGCACAAACACACAAACACAAAACCAAACTCTCTATTACCTAGACCTTCTGATCTCTGATACCAATTGATGTAGAGCATGTAGGATTCACCCAAAACAAACACAAAAGATTTTTCTCACAAACTTCCACTATGCTTTCATGAGAGCAACAAATAGAGTTTTTTTATGTAATTGTCAAAATACAACTCAAAACCATGATTTAAAAACTATTTTGGATACCCATTATCCTCTTACATAACATATTTCAAGTGAAGGTGGGGTTGTTTTGGAACTTAGAGGTCAAATCTTGATTTTTCCTACTCTTGACTAGATTTGAAGTGGAACAGTAAATGAGGTTTTTCGGCATAACTTTCAAAATAGAACTGATATCTAAAAATTTAAACCTGATTCAAATACCTATTTGTCCCTTATTTAACATATCTAAAAATGGGTAGGGGTTACTTTTGAAAGTATGCTTAAAAAATGGACTGTTACAGAGATGGAAACCTTAGTAGATCACAGACCTACCCTCACTAAAAATGGCATAACTCATTCAATTCTTAATTAAAATTGACCAAACAAAACTAATATGAAACTAGACTCATATATTCATCTTTATCCATTAGTTTCAGACCTATACTTGATCCATACAATCTGTACCATTCCAAACAAGATGACTGTTAAAGTAAAAAAAAATGGAAGTGTCAATCACTAAATTCATCATAACTTTCACAAAACATAACAAATTTTGATTAAACCAATGCCAAAAGAAATAAGACTCATATTCCTTTCTAAAAAATCTAATTTAATACCATTTGGAGCTCGTACAAGGTTGTACCAGCCTCAGGAACAGTGAAAAAATAGAAAAATGCAGAAAACTGGAACTTTTTTTATTCATTTTTCCTCTCTAAACTTCATCTCTCTTGCATGAAATGTCAAGGCATAAATAATGTCTTTACATCCATATTTTTTTGTTCCATCACTCCACTCTCTTTTACACACAAAAAGAAGAGGCTAAAAATAGCCAAACCACTAACACTACTCAACTTAGAAAGTACTAAACTTGAGCAAACTTAAAGCTCCACTACCAAATGACCTCTAAATACATAAGAGTGGTCTTACATAGACCTTTATTACAAAAATAATGAAATAAAACTCCTCCAACATGAGAAACTACCTTTTAAACTCCCTATGACCCTTCATATTCCTCTTTTGTTTGCCCTTTTTGCACTTTTTGCAATTTTTGTAATCCTTTACAAAATAACTCCAAATCCCACTAGAACCTAATCAAAGGCCTCTAATACATTTCCAATGGTTAATTCATGACCTTATTACATCCTTAAAACACCAAGACTAGATCAAAACCAAAAGTTGCCTCAGGGAGGCTTAAAGCTAGCAAGGTGCTCCTGCACCAATATGCGAGTAGTAATCATCATAGTTATTATAGTCCTCTAACACTTCATCCCATTCAGCCTTGAGGGCACAAAAATCTTTATGAATCTCAGCCACATCTTCTATTATTGTACAGCCATCCATGAAAATCCCCCTTATCTATTCTTCAGTAACTGAAGTTGTCAACCTTATACCATCAAATTCGGCAAGTTCTTCCTTTGAGAGGATGGAAGGGGATACAACTGCACCATATTCTGTATGGGATGGATTTATTAAATATCTAATACAAGTTTTCAACTCCTCATTTTTTTTCTTAAGTTTCTTCTTGGTTAATTCATCCTTATTCAGCCTGCTCAAAATATTAGACACTGAGTCTTTGAACTCATCAATTTCCTAAGTTTTAGAAGATGGAGCCATGTTAATTGATGTCATTGCATGGTCCTCTGAGCAGACATCCTCATTATTAGCTTAACCAGGAGGCACAAATTCTTCTATCCAACAACCTAAATCATCCTTATAAATTCTATATTGAGTTTTATCTTTCTTTTTCTTCTTTGGTTTCTCTATCCGAGACAAAAAGTTGTCTAGACTTAACTCTAACACCTCAATGCTAGAAGGATGATTATTGATCCTTTGTTGTAACCATACAGGAATTGCTATAGAATTATTAGGAGAGTCAATGTGGCTATCTCCTTTATTCAAAGAATCCAAAAGAATATTGTCATCAGACCTAGTGCCTTTACATGTATTATCTTGATCTCCTATGATTACTGCATCTGCCTTTGAAGGTGAGTCAGGCTGGCCTATTTGCTGCAAATCTTGTGCAATTATTTGGGCAGTAGTGTCTATTGCAGTATCATTTGTGCTCTCTTTGACTGGACTATCATCTAAGTCCACAATCTCCACTATGCTTACATCTGTAGGAGGGTTATCTATCACATCTTCAATTACAACCTCCTCTTCTGTAGTGATATTAATCTCAACACATACCTTTTCAATCCCCTCCAGCAAAGGTACCTGCGAGGAGGAAAGTCTAGGTACATCCTTGGTATCTTGAAATGGCTAATTCAAAGAATTATTAATTTCCATCAAAGAATTTACAACCAAATGGGGCACTTGCACATGGGACATTATTGCAAATGCTGCAAAACCAAAGGAAGGAGGAATGGAGGGAGGAAGAAGGATTGAGGAAAGAATGATCTGGGATTGGACAAGTTGAGGGATGGTAGGGAGAAAGAAGGTAGTGAAAGGATGGTGGAGATGAGAGGCAAAGAGATAATGGAAGGTGGAGTGATAGAAAGAGAGGAAATAGAAATGGAAATGGGGAAAGGAGATGAAGAGGATGAAGAGACAGGGAGATTGATGGATGAGATGGAAATGGAAGGTAGAGAGGATGAGGAAGTGGGAAAGCTAATGGCTACAAGTGAAGGAGAAGATGGTGGAGGAGAGGGAGATAATGCAACCACAAGCAAAACAATGGAGGAGGATACAATAGGAACACTTGGAGAAACTAGAGGTGAAGTGCTTGACATAGTAGGAGAAGAAGATACAATGATGTTAGGATTAACTAGTGCAGTGGAGGAGATAGGAGGAACTATTGCATTAGTAGTTGAAGAATCTACCATTGGTGCACTATGTGAGCCTTTAACCTTCTTTGCCTTGGAGCCTTCTCCTTTCCCACTAAGTGCAATCAACCTCTTAGAAGTTCTAGTTTTTACCGGAGATATACTTCCCCTCATGTGTTTCTTTTGTGGCTCTTTGACAACTTTGGCTTTACCCTTCTTATCTGTAAGAGGGATATTATCTTCTATTTCATCACTGTCTATATCTTGGGGTACTTCTCCTGTGGCTCCTTGTTCTAGCTCTTCCTTAGCCTCTATGGGTTCAACCCTCTCATCATCACTTTCTTGATCCTATGGTTGATGTGTGTATGTAAGAGACACACCTACTATAGTCAACTGAGCAACCTGATATCTAACCCACAAATCTACTATATTTAATGGGTAGTTTCATTATCTGTTCTAAAGAGCTCTCTTCAACCTCAACCCAATTTGGTGGTGGGATGGGCTACCTAAACACTACCCTCCATGCTTCTTATTGGACAACAACCCCATCATCTATTAACTTGTATGGTACTAGGGCAATGTTGAACATCATTATATAATTCAAAGGCAACCTTGAGCATCTTCTCCTTATTACTTCATGTTCATCTAGACAATTTGCCCATAAATCTTCCAAATATTCCTTATGAAACAACTTCCTGCCCACATGCTTCTCAATGGTATGAAAAGGGTCAAAATGAGTTCTTGCCTTATAAAAGTTTAGGTGTAGCAATTGGAGCTTAGTGTCTGAATAATCTGTTGCTCCTATAGTAACACAAGAGAAAAGGGCCCTGCCTAAAAAAATAGGGAAATTAATGTATGACCTATTCAAATGTTTTAACATTTCATGAAAAGTACACAACTACCTGGTTAGCTCCTGGAGCACCACCTTATCAGTTGGGTATTTAGGCAGTTTGTAGGGTGCTCCTCTAAAACCCTAAACTCTGATGTAAGTAAATTTAGGAAATTATATGTACCATCTCCTATAGTTTTGCACCACATTGGCAGCTTCCAGAGATAGTCTCCTAGACATATCTCCTTGTAACATCCTAGTTATGGGCATGGTGAATGCATCATTAACCCTCTTGTAGTGTCCTAATGATTGTGATATTTCTAATTGAGTATAACACTCATACACCTTAAGCTAGCAATCAACATTACCAAGTTCTCCTAATTGAGAGCGACCATAGTAAGCAAAAATCCTTGCCAACATGTAAACCACATAAGAGGTCCAATAGAAAATCTTGTCTTGCCTTAAGGGTATAAAGGCCTCATGGATTTTATCACTTAGAATCTGAGCCCAATGTATTTTCATCTCTCCATTAATAATCTCCCCAATGTATGCAAACATCCATTCTTCAAAGGTGGAGGTAGAAGGTAGCCCCATAATTCTGCTTAGTAATGTGACCAAGTCACCTATCTCCTCCTTAAAGTCACTTCTGTATAAAACTTGTGGGAGCTTAGATAGTGCTGACCTTTTCTATTTCAACCACTTCTCATTGATGACCCTTCTACAAGCATCTGGTCCTTCGTCATACATGTTTTGGTTATCTATTTTTGGCAACACAGTGAGAGTTGGAGATTCATGCTATCGACTCAACACTTAGGGAAATTTCAGCATTTAGGTTGCTTTCTATTGAATCTTCCCTTCACAAGACATATCCTCTAACCTTCATTTTTTCCACATGTCATGTGAAGCGCCCATTACCCACTTTCACACTTTAAAGTGCTTTAAATCATTTTGCGCTAATCTTCCATGGTACCAGACATGTCTGATGAACCTCGATTCTTTTGCTAACTGGTGAGGCTACTTTTCCCTATTGAGAAGACCGAGACTACCTTAGGTTCTTTTGCACTTAATCCTCTATTTATAGGATATATGCTATTGGTGCCTAAACCTGGAGTTAAGGTTTTGAGCTAAACATCTGCAGACATTTCCATTGTAAAACCTTCAAATTTTCTAAGTCTGTCAGCCTTCAACTTTTCATGCATGTATCTTTGTATATGCATTTCTGTTTGTATGTGCATTTGAATGTGCAAGCATGAATGTACATTGGTGGGTCCGAAAAATAAGTCAAATCAGCTTCAAAAAGTGCAAAAATTGGTTGTATGCATATCGGGCTTGTATGTGCAATTCCAGGCGTGAAATGTGGATGTACATTGAGGTTTCCATCGCAGATTCCTAGAATATTCCATGCTTGTATATAAGAATTGAATGTATATTTTGCATGTATGTTTGACATACAACTGGCATATACAATGAAATATACAAGGTAGATTTGCAAGGTCGATATGCAATGGAAAAGATGAAAGGGTCTTATACATTCGCCACATGCAAGGAAAGATCAATTGGAGGCATACAAGGAAAATATGCAAAAGGATCATCGGCAAAACAATATGCATCAGTAGCTCAACTAATAGTCTTTCCGATGGCCGATGATGGAAAGAGGAAACGTACAAAGACAAGATGCAAAGGAGGAGATACAAAGTATGGGGCCCACCAATTGTATGGAGGGTGATTGTATCTTTGCACATACAATCGTATATACAATGCGATATACATTTCTCAGATACAAGGCCCAGACCCGAAATGGATATACATTCTGGTTGATAAAGGTAGGTGTTTGTTTGCAAATTTGTTTGTATGTCCATGTTGTATGTTTGCACATACAAGGGTCATATGCAAAGGGAAAGCATACAATCTGGATCCGACTGGAGAATCAAATGCAAGGAATAATCATTTTGGGGTCCGTGGCTTGTATAATGAAGTGCTTGTATATGCCGATATACAAAAGGAAAAGATACAAGCAGATTTCAAAGTTTTTTTCCAATCCGACTGATAAATGCAATGGAGTTCGCAGTTGTATGCATATTGCACATTGTATCTGCAATATACAAGGTGATATACAGAGAAAAAAGATACAAGCCGAACCCGAATGTGATTTCAATTTGTTTCATAAATATTTGGGGTCCGCTACTTGTATACATTGTGATTGTTTGTATATGCAATTGCATATACAAATGCAAGATACAAAGGTTGATGCAATGGTCCGATAGCAAGAATGGATACAATGACTTGTCGGCAGGACAATGCATATCGACACACTTCTAGGGTCTTTCTGACAGCCGATGGAGATGCAAAGACACAGCGATAGAGAACCAACCAAATGTTGCCACATGTCCAAGTCAGTTGTATGTATATACAACTACACATGCAAAGATTTTTGAAGGCGAAAAGGGTAAAATGGAAAAGGGAAACGTCAATGATGGAAGAAGGAAAAGCTACCTGCGTGGCACAATTTCATTGGCCGGTGACTTTTCAGTGCGGTTTGAGGCCGTAGATCTTGGTGATAAGAAGGAAATCGATGGCCTATTTCAAATGTCCAAGGAAGGAAAGATTTGTATGTGTTCACGACTGCATTCCAGGCAGGAAGAACTTCAGAAGCACGTGAGTCGTTGCTGCATCCTAAAATAGGTAGTTGGCCATTAATGGCAAATTTGCAGGGGTATGGGTCTTGATTGACAGGCCAGCTACCATTTTTAATGAAAAATCTCTAGGTGGTGGCACATCCCCCAATCTCACCTACTCTTTCCTCTTCTTCTCTCAGCTGCATTGAATGTTTTGGGTGCCATTTTCATGGTGCGATGTATTTGGTAGTATTTGGAGATGACCATTGTCCTTGATTGCTGAGTACATGTTCTTGGTTTATATCAGAACTGTGTCACTCATTTTTGTGGTTGTTGAAGACTTGGGCAATTTTTGGAGAGAATAACGAAAAACAGAGTATTTCTTGGCTGGTTCTATCTCATTTTGAAGTTTATGAGTTGCATTCGAATGCACCTTGTACATATGTTCATTTTCATGTTGTGTTTATATGAAAAATGCATTGTTACATGTGTTTAGTTGTTTGTCTCCATTTGATGTATGCATTGCTTCTTTTGAATCTGGTTGCTAAGGGTTCCTCAAATTCTAGAATATAGACTTTCTGTATTACATGATTAATCTTTGACTTCCATTCAAGGAGTGGATTAAACTATTTTAGGTTAGGTATGAAGAAGAATGTATGTCAGCTAGGATATTTGTAAGTAGATGCAGCTAAATACTCAGTCTTGGGTGGTGTTTGTAAGGCAAATACCAGTTCTAACCCCTTGAAACTTGAATCTCTATTGAGTTTGTGCAAATCATTCATTTGTATACATCTAGTTGACTCCTTGACCTGTGATAGGCACTGGTCTGCCCTTGTGTAGTAGTTATGATCCAAAACCCCCTGTCTTGCATCCAAAACATTAAAAAAAATCTTTTTCAAATCTGCAACCTGTTAGTTTGTAAAGTAGAAATAAGACCCCTGCATAGTCTCATTCCTCGACTAGTTAGATATGTCTAAGAACATTACCATCCTTGTGATTTATCATGCAAATCTTGGTCCAAACATGAGAGTATTCTGCCTGTTGTTGTAAAGCTAAATCTTTTTGTCATTGGGTGAGTCAAAGTTAAATCTTTAGCTATAGGGATACCCCCCTTGATGCGGCAGAACCAGAAGTGAAGGGGAGGCAACTCACGCAACCTCCTGTATTTGTTGGCCGAATCTACCTATGCATTGGAACTGGCAAACCCTTTGCTGATTCAGAGATCCAAGAACCAACATATGCATTGATCCTTGATTTCCCCGCATATCGAGTAGAGTTAGATTTTTTCCGCAAATCCTTAATACCCTATTTACCAGATGCCTACGCTAAAACACTGCATGACATGATATATCTTGTGAACCATGATATCCCCGCAACTCCTATGAGGGCCTAAACGTCTGCTTATCCAGTGAACCTTGAAAGTCCCACTTTGTCCTGTCAAGGTCAAAAGACCCACTCCTGAGCTAGAATAACTAATTTAACTAAGGATTTTGTTTTGCAAAAGACCCATTATATCATGTTAAGTACTTTTTTATCATGCCTAGAAGGAATTTAGAGCATTAGCTAGTATTTGCATTACATGTTGATATGTTGTGATAGGGCAAAGGTTTGCTTTGTTGCTGTAGTCACTCCAGTTTAGTGTCTAAGTAAGTTCAGTAATTAAGAAATGTTAGTAAATTGATATCTTGCATCTTTTGGTGGATAGGATCTAGGTTTAGGTAATAAACTGATGATCCACTAGGCATTTTTAGGCACTTTATAGGCATGTCTTGTGATAGGACAAAAACCCACTTTTAGTCCAAAACACTGTAGTTTAAGACCAAAATGGAATCTAATGATTGTAAACATCTAGGAACATGATTTCTCAATAACTTTCATATTATCTAACATTTTGAACATATGTTTAGTTATATGGATCAGTATTTTGGAAAGATATTTATTGGGGTTTTGGTCCTATAGGATTGATGCCTACTAGGGTTGTAAACATGAAGTACGAGTTCAAGGGAATCCCTCTAGTTACCAAAATTACTTTATCTTGGAACAACATAGGAGACACCAATCTAGGCCATATTGACCTAGATGAGTTCAAACTTTGCATCTTTGGTCCTATTCCAACCAAATGGGCCAAGAAGATTAGGGATAATGGAATTGCATAGGGTTCAACCTTTTCCACCTTTGTGTAGTGTCTTGAACTAATTATGGCTTGTACAGAAACATACCATCCTAAGATGAGATTGGTGGTAACACAATATGGAAGGGTTATAGCCAGTTTAACTGTAATAGCTCTTGAAGAGGCATTCAATGTCCCACCTACTCCAACTCTGACTATGTTGAAAAAACAAATAACCAAAACATGTATGACCAAGGACCAAATGCTTGTAGAAGGATCATCAATGAGATGTGGATGGAATAGAAGAGCTTAGCATTATCTAAGCTCCCACAAGTTTTATAAAGAAGTGACTTTAAGGAGGAGATAGGTGGCTTGGTCACATCACTAAGTAGAATTATGGGGCTACCTTTTGCCTCCACCTTTGAAGGATGGATGTTTGCATACATTAAGGAGATCATTGATGGAGAGATGAAAATACATTAGGCTCAGATTCTGAGTGATAACATCCATGAGGCCTAAGCAGCCTTAAGGTAATACAAGATTTTATGTTGGACCTCTGATGTGATTTACATGCTGGCAAGGAATTTTGCTTACTCTGGTCTCTCTCAATTAGGAGAAGTTGGTAATGTTGATGGCCAACTTAAGGTGTATGAGTGTTATATTTAATTAGAAATATCACTGTAATGTCAGAAAATGTCCCCTTGGGGGCTTTTCCCTCACAAGATTTAGCTCCTGGGTCTCTTAGCTACATTTAGGACATCTTCCATCATATTTTGACATCCCAATGAAATGAACCCTAAGTTTCATGGAAAATGGGACCTAGTGGGATCCCTTCAACTTAACCTTGACCAAAATAGGGGGAAGGAATTGGGCACCTGCACCCTAGTCCTACCCTATTTTGGGTCAGTCCCAAATTTTGAGTGTTAGCTTGTAACCGTTATTTAGGTCCTATGCCGACACGGTAAGTTTGAATTACAAATTCTTGGCGAGATTGTTTGTAGTTGCATATATAAGTATGTTTAGGCATTCATTTGTAAACTAGAAAGCTATTATGAACTTTATGCATTCTAAAGGTGATTCAAAGCATTCATGGTGTAGCAAGAGCAGTTGTTTGTGTGTTTGTATTTGTAGATTTGAGCAATCATCTCCTCATGGCATGAAAAACTTCTTCCTTCCATGAGATCTTCACTACAATGTGACATCATTTGTGTTTTTGAGAATTTATCATTTGGTTTTTTCCTCTACCTCACAAGGGCGCACACTCTCTCTCTGACAACAGTGTTCGGAAGACTTGAATGACTCTCTAGGGCTTGACTGAGGCAAGCCTCCAAACACCACAACCCCCTCCCAAAGTTTCTATGATTGCAGGTTACAGATTGAAGATGTAGGAAAACTGGAGTTGTAGGAGGATATTGCAGAGTGTCAGAATTGCAGATCAATGCTAAAAATAGCACCCTAGACTTGGGTGCCTACTACCAAGTCCTCCAGATTCTGTGATGGGAAAATCTCTGATACAGCAGGAACAGGTTGCACATCAATTTTCCACATCCTGACAAAAACCTAGGCATTGGACTTGGGCGCCCGCTACTTAGTCCTCAATTGTTCTACTTTTTAAACTTCAAAAATAGGTGCACATTTATCTGTCATTTTACATCTTCCTGTAGTAGCATTTTGAGTAACTTGTCTGTTTGCTTTTGTAATTGCATAATTAGGGTTTTTAGGTATAATTGAGCATAATTAAATAAAATTGGCAATCAAATTACATAAATCCAACCTTCCCTACATTCCTAAGTGACCAAGGGTCTTGTAGTGCCTTTCCACTTGACCCAAAGTCCTTGAATGTAATTGGTGAAAGGAGGATAGACATCAAACTAATCAAACACCCACTATCCAAATTTTAACACCATTACATTTTGGTGAACCCATGTTGTTGGACTTGTTTGCACCTTACTGAGTGTTTTACTTTAGATTTGCATTAATTTCATTCATTCATATTATCATTCATCTTATTGCATTGGAAAACTTACAAAAAAATTTGAAAAATTGGAAAAATTTGAAAAAAAATTGCATTCTAGGGTTTCTATGTTGCATGAATTAATTTGAATTTCATAAAATTTCTGATTTTTGCATTAGATTGGAGTTAAATTGCATAAAATTACAAAAATTCAATAGCTTGCATTGCATTTTCATCATAAAATTGCTAGGGTTTTGTTGAAAATTGTGAATTTTGCATATAATCTATAATTTCAAAAACTAGGGTTTGTAGGTAAAATCGTGTTTCAAATTTTTATACTGATCTTAGACACTCATTCAAATTTTCATTTGGTTGTAGTGTTGCATTTTAGTGTAAATTTGCATTTAGATTTCAAAAAAATTACATTTTTACATAGAAAAATTTAACAAAAACTAGCATTTTTCATTAGATTTGCACTTGCATTTTGCATGGTAGGGTTTGAAAATCATTTTCAGATCTGAGTGGGATTATTTTTAATCATTAATCAGATTAAAAATCATTTATATAGAATTTTGCATCAAGATCTCAAACCTAGGGCTTGAAAAACTTTGATTTTCACTAGATTTGGCCTTATCGACTCTCTAGATTTGCACTATAGGCATGTTGTAAAGAATATTTTTGAATTAATTTTCTTTTATTAGGGTTAGTATCTTCTTCCCCTCCTAAAATTCTTTACAACACCTTTTTATCGGGCCCTTGTATTGAAAATTTGGTAAAAAATTGCACATTTTTACTATATTTGCCCTAGGGTTTGACCTAGTTTGCACTCCAAGTGTGTTGTAAAAGATTTTATGCTTCTAGGTGACTGATATAACTGATATTATTTTCTTCATCTCATAAAATTCCTTACAACACCTCTTTTATTAGGTCTTGGGATTGAAAAATTGTAAAAAATTACATATTTTAATGCATTTTCACTAGGTTTTGACTCGTCATCATCCTAGATTTGTATCAAAAGTGTGTTGTAAAGGGTTTTGTTGCTGTATTGGACTGAAAATAGACATATTATTTGCTTCCCCTGATCAAAATCTTTACAATACCTTTTCTTTCATATATTTGCATTGAAAAATTACAAAAAAATCAAGCATTTTAAGTCACTTCTGCATATAGTTTTGCACTTGTCTTTGGCATAATTTTGGAAAACTTTTAAAAATCTGATCTTGCATTAATTTGAACATATACACATGTCCTCTAATTTTAGAAACAACAATAGGTTCCCTCCTAGGCCTTACATGAAGAGAAAGGTCCGTGAACCTGAAATTATGTTTACACCTCATGATAGAACAATTGGAGACACTGAAGGACCTCTTTACATCACTATGAAAATAATGGAAAACCCTATGGATGGAACCCATATTTACCCTAATTACATGACCAATATAGCTACAGAAGAGTTCATCTATGCACATAATTTGATGCAAGGATCTTATGACCCTTCAGATATGATGATCAAAACACATAAGGGAGCCTTTATAAATCCTTTGGGTAAGATATCATTGTTGGTAACTGTACTTGAGAAACATGTCAAACAATGGTTGATGTTGTCCCTGTTTCTGATCTCTTTCACATAAAACTTGAAAATCCATGGTTAAAGGCTATGAAAGCCGTCCTTCAACAATTCACAATTGTCTAAAATTTCCTTTGAATGGACAAGTGCTTACTATACCTCACAACAAGTATAAACCTTTGGTTAGAAGAAAACATTTTACACTAGATTACTTTTGGGACAAATCTAAAAAGGAAATGGAGCCACAAACAAACTTTAACTTTTGAGCTATAGAAATTACAAAGCAAAACTATTACATCTAGTGGCCGGTCCTTCTATACAACAAATAACAAAATACAAGCAACCCGCATTTGAAGAGAACCCTAGACCGAAAGGACAAGGTCCCTATGTTGAGGTTCCTCCCCTGCCATCCTTACAAGGATTAGGAGGTAATTGTCAACAACAAAGCATTCCACCTAGCCAAATGAGATTTGATCCTGGTGCTTCCTCTTCTAAAAAGCAAAAGCCTATGAAAGAACAAATCCCTATCTTACAAGAGATAAGTCATAAAATAAAAATAAATAGAAAAGCAAGAGAAAGAAGGAGAAGAGGACAAGCTTATGCCATAAACCTTGCATCTCAACAAGAAAACATTGATCCAAACATTGAACCAAATAAAGATGATCCTAACAATGAACAATCTAAAGATAAGAACAAGAATTGGGCTATGGTACCTTATGTCCCACTTTCCTCTACCATTCAGAAGTGGGAGGACAACGATGATTTAATTGATGATGAGACTTAGCACAAAGATCCTACAGGTAAGTATTTCTAACCCTTTATCTCTCTGGTGATGTGCTTTCCCCATGATGTGTTATGTGTTGTTTAGGCCTCCTGGGATGACCCCATATTCTCTTGTAAGGTCTAGAATACCAAGAGACCACCTCTGTTGTGACCTTCTTCTATTTGTATCATCATTCTTCTATATTGCCTCTCTCTTTGATTTCATTGTTATGTGTTGTGTCTTATGGACATAGCATTGTGGTTGGTGAATTGGCCTCCTACGTGATTGTCCCTAAGGCACTTGTTTCTCCTCTCTTATTTACTGTTTCCCTTCCTCTAGTGTTTCTATCTAGCAGGCAGATGATGAAAAACATTTATACTGATGCGGACCTAGCGTCACTTTAGTGAGAAATCAAAAATTGGGCTTAGTTCCTAATATGATGATGGGGTTGTAATATTTTATCCGACGCTTGGCTAGTAGAAGCACTCGTGCTTTCTGCGTAGTGATTTTGAGGATGTTTTTATCTCACTTACAAACCTTAACAATACTGCTACTCCACACACTTTGTTTGTCTTTGAATCTCACCTTGGTGGTACTCGGTTTAGAGATTTTCATGATATAGCCCCACGGTTATCCTTGATCTCTGAATTCATGGTATAACATTGGCTCTTTGTGTGATTGATCACATGCATTGATGTTGTTGTTTATCATGATTTTGTGGACACTAACATGTTTCTTGCAGGGATGTGTTTGTGGGAACATTTGGTGATCGTAAAGTACATGTCACCTCTGGGGGGCATGGGCTTTGCTGAAGTCTGTGTTCCCTTGTGTGTTTTCTTCCTACCTTACTGTGCTTGATATCGATGTGTAATATCAACCACCTTAAGGTGGGGGCATATATAAGGTAAGATGTCTGTTGTAGATGTTTTTAACATGCTTGTCTTCAGGTGTAGTTTAAAGACTGGTGGTGATGAGTCCCTCCTACACTCTGAGGTTGTTTGAAATTAATCAATCAATCAATCATCTTAAGCCCTCTGCAGAGGTGGGGATGGTGTATCTCTTATGGAGAGTGCTCATCCTGTCATTTTCAAAAGTCCTCATCAGGAGGTGGGGAGCGGTTTTGTGACTAACTCAACCCTTAAGCATGTATTGGGTGATTGTTGTGGTGAAGCCCAATTGTCAATGTGTGCCTCTAATGTGCCTAAGATGGTGATGAGCCTAGAAATAGGAACACTCCATCGCTTGTCTGCCATTTTTTCTCCGTGTCTTCAAAGTGTGTGTGTTTGGCATGCTTGCTTTATTTAGCATTTTTGTTTCCCTATATGCAGTCTAAAGACCAGCATGATGAGTTCTTCCTGCATTTTGGGAGGTTTGGAGTGTCTTGCATGTGTGTTGCCCCATATATGCAGTTTAAAGACCAACATGATGAGTGCTTCCTACATTATGGGAGGTGTGTTTACTTTCCTGTACTTGCATCTGCATTTCATATATATGAGAAAAGAAAAGAAAAGAAATCATTTTTGTCTTCCATGCATTAATTGTCTTTTATGCATCTGTTGTCTTCTCTGTGTTTTCCGTTACTGTAATTGTCTTCTCTATGTTTTGCGTGCCTGTATTGTCTTCAATGTGATTGGCATGTCTTCTCCGTGCTTGGCATATTTTCTGTGTTTGTTGACCGTACTTTAATGCATGTATTGGCCTTGCATTTATACATACATTAAAGTGGGGGCTAAATATAACGTCAAAAAATGTCCCCTTGGGGGCTTTTCCTTCATAAGGCTTAGCTCCTGGGTCTCTTAGCTACATTTAGGACATCCTGCATCATATTTTGACATTCCAATGAAATGAACCCTAAGTTTCATAGCAAATGGGACCTAGGGAGATCCCTTGAACTTAACCCTGACCATAATAGGGGGGAGGACTTGGGCACTCGTGCCCTAGTCCTACCCTATTTTGGGTCAATCCCAAATTTTGAGTGTTGGCTTGTGACCATTATTTAGGTTTTATGCCAACATGATAAGTTTAAATTACGAAATTCTTGGTGGGAGTGTTTGTAGTTGCACATATAAGCATGTTTAGGCATTCATTTGTAAACTAGAAATCTATTGTGAACTTTATGCATTCTAAAGGTGATTCAATGCATTCATGGTGTAGCAAGAGCATATTTGTGTTGTTTGTGTGTTTGTATTTGCAGATTTGAGCAATCATCTCCTCATGGCATGAAGAGCTTCTTCCTTCCATGAGATCTTCACTACAAGGTGACATCATTTATGTTTTTGAGCATTTATCATTTAGTTTTTGGCTTTGACTCATAAGGGCATGCACTCTTTCTGACAATGGTGTTCGGAAGACTTGAATGTCTCTCTAGGGCTTGACTAAGGCAAGCCTCTAAACACCACAACCCCCTCCCAAAGTTTTTGTGATTGCAGGTTACAAATTGAAGATACAGGAAAAGTGGAGTTGCAGGAGGATATTGCAGAGTGTCAGAATTGCAGATCAAAGATAAAAATAGCACCCTAGACTTGGGCGCCTTCTACCAAGTCCTTCAGATTTCGTGACGGGAAAATATCTGATACAGCAGGAATAGGTTGCAGATCAAGTTTCCAGATCCTGACAAAAATTTGGGCATTGGACTTGGGTACCTGCTACTTAGTCCCTGACTATTCCGCTTTCTGAACTTTGAAAACATGTGTGCATTTATCTGTAATTTTACATCTTCATGTAGCAGCATTTTGAGCAACTTGTCTATCTTCTTCTGTAATTTCATAATTAGGTTTTTGAGGTATAATTGAGCATAATTGAACATAATTGGAAATCAAATCACATAAATCTAAGCTTCCCTAAATTCCTAAGTGACCAAGGGTCTGATAGTGTCTTGCCACTTGACCCAAAGTCCTTGAATGTAATTCATGAAAGGAGGATAGACATCAAACTAATCAAACACCCACTATCCAAATTTTAACACCATTACAATCACAATCATTAGTACACTACAAGAGGGTTAATGATGCATTCACCATGCACATAACCAGGATGTTACAAGGAGATATGTCTAGGAGACTATCTGTAGAAGCTACCAATGTGGTGCAAAACTATGGCAAATGGTACATACAATTTCCTAAGTTTACTTACATCAAAGTTTAAGGTTTTAGAATAGCACCCTACAAATTGCCTAAATACCCAACTGATAAGGTGGTGCTCTTGGAGCTGACAAGGCAACTATGTACTTGTCATGGAATGTTAAAACATTTGCATAGGTTATCCATCAAGTTCCCTATTCTTTTAGGCAGGGACCTTTTCTCTTGTGTTACTATAGGAGCAACAAAATATTCAGACACTGAGCTCCAATTGCTACACCTAAACTTTTATAAGGTAAGAACTCATTTTGACCATTTTGTTACCATTGAGAAGCATGTGAATAGGAAGTGGTTTCATAAGGAACATTTGGAAGATTTCTGGGCAAATTGTCCAGATGAACATGAAGTAATAAGGAGAAGATGCTCAAGGTTCGCTTTGAATTATATAATGATGTTCAATGTTGCCCTAGTACTAGACCAGTTAATAAATGATGGGGTTGTTGTCCAAAAAGAAGCATTTCATATGTTATTGTGTTATCTTATTTTGGATTTCATGGTTCATTTCAATCTAAATTTAAATGAAGTATAGTTACAATCACACTGAGGATCACTCTATATTCACTTAGGGTTACCGAAGCTCAAATTCACTAAGAGATTTTGAAAGCAAGTGAAGAATATCAATAAATTGGCCCTTTTAAACTTTCTTATAGAGCCATTAATGCTACTGTCAATT
This sequence comes from Cunninghamia lanceolata, assembly GCA_027924645.1. NCBI lineage: Eukaryota > Viridiplantae > Streptophyta > Pinopsida > Cupressales > Cupressaceae > Cunninghamia > Cunninghamia lanceolata. Next base: position 2,519,432 of record BSBN01001313.1, read on the forward strand.
GATAGAGTGTTAGGCACCTAGGGTCAAAAAAGTAGAGAAAAGACTTCAAACCGGATATGCGGAAAAAGGATTCCTCACAGGACATATCCTATGACAACATTAATTAGCACAATGTCCAGTATGATAGGAAATGCCCGCTTTCCTTCGAAGTTTGTTGAGTATAACCTTAGTGGGGCTTTTGTTGGTCATGAGACATATCTGATGGTGAGAAATTTTATCGCTTATCCTATGAGGCTGCATTTTATCATAACGTATGGTGACTTTATTTTTAGTGCTTCATCCAGCAAAGCAAGGTTTTAGCACTATATCTGATGACACAGGATTTTAGTGCAAACTTCAATGAGGTATAGTTTAGTGCAAAAGCACTCAAGGGACCCTTTTCTTGGATCCAAAGTCAATGAAGGCACTTCAAATTTAATCCTTAAAATATCAAAGAGAGCCTAATCATACCAATTTGTCCAAATGCAAGACAAACCATCTAATTGACCAAGTCTTCATTTCTCACAAGAAGAATGTCAAAATCTGAGACCAAGCCAAAATAACAAAAGAGGGGGTCTCCATTTGGAAAAATGGGGCATGTGTGCAAGGCACAACAAATGGTGACTCTACTGGGGAAATGCTACAGAGAATTTCTAAGATAAATGATAGTTACGAACCCAGAAACTCTACATTTCCTACATATCATACCAAATGAACGTGAAAACAAGGTCAAAGAATCATAAGTCAAAGACTTAGTACAACCATCAGTATCCCAAGGATTTGAGTGTGTGCAGATGTATTCATTTCCATCCCTTAGGAACTATGATCATCCAAGTTCACTTGCATTAAGCCACATAAATGATACTCACCTTATGAACTACCTTGAACATTGCCTCGCTACCAGTCAAGTGTCCATAGCCCTGACGAGGTTGTCTGTATGATTTCACTCAAACATTGCTGTATTGCCAGCCAGGCATCCATAGCCCTGATAGAGATGCTTGAATCCTCCAGCTAATTGAGTGATGTTATAGGAGTACTATGAAGTACAGCTTTGATAAATTCTTTAGTTGATGATTCAATTAGCTTAGCTTTTGATATGAGTACTAGAAAATACCACATACCCTTATAGCACATGATAAATATCACATGGGCTATGTACATTAGATCAACTTCACTAGGCTGGGAATCATAGTCATAGCAAAGGTGAGCCTATAATTTTTTTCACTTAACCCAAGATCAGAAAGACTCCCTTAGAAACTTCATGATTATTAAAAGTGTGAAAAGGTATGAGATCTCAAAATACCTCAAATCAAAATAAACTAGTGACTCCCTTTTCCAAGAACAAGCATTAGGCCATCTAATGTTAACAATGGAACCCACATTAACTCCTAGTTCCACAACCAACGTTTCTCAAGGAAATCCTAGATCATAGGCCCAGAGAACATTGTTTGGAATGCCTTACAAATAGCCACCTTATTCAAAAAGTGGAAGAACCCAGCAAAAAGTGGAAAGAAAACAACAAAGCAGGAACCAAAACAAGCAACAACTAACCCTAAAGTAAAAACTACTCTAACCAAAACACAAAACAACAAGAAGCAAAGGATAGAAAAGATAACTATGTACACAAACAGAAGGTAGAAAATTCCTCCTAAGCCTGAAAATAGTGCTTTAGGAACTACCCATTAACAAGCAGTGGGAGTTCCTCAGCAATAAGGGTTCTTAAATGATACATACTATCTCCCAAAATTTTAGCTATTTGATATGGTCCTAGCCAATGTTTATCAAATTTTCCATGCTCTCCTTTCATCCCATGAGCTTTATCCCAGTATAGTACCAAATATGAGATACGAAAGGCTTTTACTTTGGCTCTCTTATCAAACCATCATTTTATTATGCCTTGATGTTTGGCAAAGTTTTTAATTGCAGCATCCCGCTTTTCTTTTAAATGTAGCAACTGAGTCAAGCAAGTGGAGGTTTTGTCATTAGGTTCCATGTAATCATGTATAAACTACAAGATATGTATCCTTAAGTGGGTATGAAATACAGGTTCTAGCCCATAGACCAAATGGTACGGTGAAGTTCCTAAGGTGGCCTTATTTTTATTCTGTCTGCCCACAAAGCAAAGTTGAGCTAGTGTGCCATTCCCTAGGGTTAGATTGTCAAGCAACCTCTTGATGACATCAAGCAGATTCTTGTTGGTGGATTCCGCAACACCATTACTCTGAGGGTAGTAATTGGATGAAAATTTTAACTCAATGCCATAATCAAATGCCCAATTTGAAAACCATAGAGATGAAAATGTAGGTTTGTTATCATAGACAAGGGAAAAGGGATAACCAAACCTTGTAATAATATATTCCTTAATGAATTTAACCACTACCTCTGTTGTACATTGCTTACATGCTTGAGGTTTTGACCACCTAGTGCAGTTATAAGTCACAGTTAGAATATACCTGTGGCCTGCAGAGGAGGGTAGATTGATCATACCAATACATTTGATCCCCCATTGGGCAAAGGGACATACCTCCACCTCTAGTTGCAATGGCATGGCTGCATTTCTTTCTCTCAAAGAAATCGTCTAGAAAATATGGCAAGTCTGAATGTGTGCATGAACATCTTTGAATGGTGTAGGCCAATAATATCCATCTCAGAGAATCTGATTCATAGTTGAGTGGCCAGAACCATGGCCTGTTCCAATTCTTTCATGAAAACTAACTGAAACTTGGGCTACTTCTATTTTGTCAAGGCATCTTAGATAAATCCCTTCATGGTTCCTTTTATACAACACTGATCCTTTGACCATAAAACCCTTCAACCTTAAAGCTCTTCTTTGGACTGAATTCAAATGAGGAGGACATCACTGATTGAGCAAGTAGAATAAAATTTCACTATACCAATCATCTCGAGATATATCTTCCAATGCATACTGCTGGGAAACTAAACTTGGATCCATCTCTACCATGGTTCTAGTGAGAGCCTGTCCTCACACCAACTTCATAGGTTGTATCTCTAAATCAAATTCTTGCAATATTATGACACATTTGCCTCTTCACTCTCCTAGCTCATTTTGCATCAATAAGATCTTGACAGTAGGATCAGGGACTATAGCTGTCACTTTACTTCTCAGGATATAATGATGGAACTTCTTAACTACCTTCCCTAATGCATAGTCTTGTTTCTCCACACCTGGATACCAGAGTTCTATTTCCTTTAATGGGGTACTCATAAAAGCAATTGGATGTTCATCAACAAGCCCCTTTTTCTAAGTCAACATGGTCATACATGTGTGTTATGAAGCAAAGTAGTAAATGAAAAATGGTAGAGTGTAATATGGGCTCACCAAAATAGGAGCATTCACAATTACTTTCTTTATTTCTGAAAAGACCACTTTTACTTCAGGTGTCCACTTGATCTTTGCATCATGTTTCAACATAGCATTCAATGGTCTAACAATTTCAGCAAAACTGGTGATGAATTTCTGCACAAAGTTAATCTTTCCAAAATAGGACTTCAGTTCCTTCTTGCTTGCTGGAGGCTGATTCATAAGGATATCCTAAACTCTATTAGGTTCTATGGATATACCTTCCTTGGAAATGACATATCCTAGCAACTTCCCTTCAGTCACACCAAATATACGCTTCTTGGGATTTAATGAAATGCCATAATCTCTACACCATTGCAGCACCTTTCTCAAATCAGAGATCTGATCACCTCTTTTCTTGGAAAATAGAGACAAGTCATCCATATAAATAATGATACATTTTCCAACCAAGCCTTTAAAAGCAATGTCCATAGCATGTTGAAATGTTGCTCCTGCATTAATCAAGCCAAAGGGCATCCTCTAGTATGCATATATTCCCCACTTGTAGGTGAATGTTGTCTTCAATCTGTCAGCATACTCAACCATTACCTGATTGTATATAGAATAAACATCCATAAATGATATCATTTGAGAACCATTGATGATCTGCAATACTTCGTCAAGGGATGGAAAAGGATAATTGTCCTTTTCTGAAGCTCTGTTTAAATTCCTGAAGTCAACACAACTTGATTTCACCATTCTTCTTACGTACTTGGACTATGTTAGCTACCCAAGTAGAGTGTTGCAATAGAAGATGATCCTTTCTGACAATAACTTCTTCACTTACTAAAAAAACTAGTGGCTCTAAGAGGGCATTAACTGGTCTCTATTTTTGATGGAAAGGTTTGAATCCCGATTTCGAAGGTATAGTATGAGTTATGATAGAAGTATCATAAGTTTTCAGGTGTTCATAACTCCATGCAATAACATCATGATAATCTGTCAAAGCCTGAATAATTTCTACCTTTTCTACAGAGGTACAAACTTTACCAATGAACACATTTTTGATGTTATCTTTTGTCCCTAAGTTGTGTGGTTCACATTTTCCCCCAATGGAGTCTGCTTGCTTCCTCTGAGTCCTAAACTGATCATGGTCAAGCAACCTTTCTAGCTCCACCATCCCTTAGGGAATGGTATTAGTATTGAGGTTCAGAATACCTTCCAAATCCATTTTAGCTGGCTATGTCTCCTCTTCATCAATTATTTGAGTAGAAAACACATCTGAACATGTGAAAAAGTTGATTATGTGCCTATCATCTTCAAAGACCTAAAAGTGGATAACATTATCTAGCATGAAGGGAGTAGGAACCAACTCCACATAAATCTTTTTCAAATCAAACATAGCTAAAGGTTCCAGGGTACTAGCAGATTGTGATAGTGTATTGGCAACATGGTTTTGTTTTCTTTGAATCAATTGAATATTGAAATCGTCAAAGCACTCAACAAGATCCCATACTCAGTTTCGGTAGCAACTCAATCTTTTTTCATGATAAGAGTATAACTTTCTCACTTTATTAACCACCAATTCAGAATCTCCAAAGACTTGAATTGCTTGAACTTTCTTTTGAATTGCGGTCAACAACCCATGGACTAGTTATTCATATTCTGCAACCTTTTTGGTGCAAGGGAACTACAATCTATAGGTAGCCAAATAAGATTCCCTTGTAGGGCTGATTAGTTCAAATCTAGAACTAGACCCTTTCTTTGACCTAGATCCGTCAAATCATAATGTCCAAATCTAAGAATCTACAGGTCCCTTTTTAAGATTGATGCCCTGAACACATGCAGTCTAATCCTTTGGTTAGTTATAGGTAATGGTTTGGTCTTACCTTCATCTTTGGTGGAATACAACTTCAAACATTTTTGAACTTGATATACTACCTCCTAGCATAAGAAATATTCAAACTTTGAATGAGATGCATTATGAATGAGACACCAGTTGGGTAACAACATCTCCTCCATTTGAATCTTTCTCCCGACAGCTAGTTGATCCTTCATAAATCTGGCCACAAAATCTCTAAAACCTTCAAAGATGCAGGGTCCTTCATTGGATGAGGAGTCATTATCAGACTAAACACATACCTCAGTACTATCTTTATGTCTATTCAAAGGTGGTTCATGATACCTACAACTATCTAACACTAGAATCTCCTCTACTTGATTTATTTGAGGCAAATAGACACCCAAATCTACCTCAAAATATAGGATTTCATTAGTCTGATTATATTTAGTTATCATGTGCTTCATCTTTAGTTCCCTTTCAATATGAATCTAATTAGAAACTCCTCTCCAAGGCAGCCACATGTGTGAAAAGTCAGTAGCCATGTAGCCATTCAGAGTCTTGGACCAATCCCTACTAAGCAACATAGCATATGTGTTTACAATATCTACCACTTGTATATCTATGTACTATTGCACCCATGGGTCTGAGTTCTATTTAATTCACCCACAACCCCAACCTCCTTCTTGTCCAGCTAAGTGACCTTTCTAGAGGATTTAGTAGGGGTTAGGCCTAGAGCTTTGCAAATAGATAATGTCATAACATTAGTGGAGGCTCGTAAGTCTACCAAGCAATTATGGAGATTCTTTCCAAATGTCCTCAATGTCAGCAAGAAAGGGGGTGATTCTCTCCTTTCCTTGTATAGGGTTACTTTCTATTCAGTGTCTGAGACATGAACTTTATCCTTACTTTTGTTATGATTGTCCTTTTATGTAACCTCTTTTGGAGATAGATCAAACTTGGTCTGCATCCCCATGCCCTAGAGCAAAGTTTCCCTAACTTCTAAAATTTTCATCAGCTCAAAAATTGATAGACTGACCTTCATTTTTCTAAGTTCATCCACCACATATTGACCCAACTTAGCTACTTCAGGCTTCTTGGATGATTCTGCAGGTTCACTTTGGTTCATGGTTTGTGGTGTAACCTTAGGAGGATCATGATTATTAGAGGCTTTAGGGTCAGGGGTGACCTGATAGTTATTGGGAGGAATGGAAGTGGTAAAGGGCCCATTAGGTTTATTGCTTCTAAGGTCATATGGGGTTCTATTGTATTGCAAATAGGCTTGGACCTCATCAACTTCTTCTTCTTTAGGTTGATTATCATCTTGAAAAGGAAAAACATAACTTTCCAAGACTAATGCAGTATCATACCTTTGAGTGGGCACCAACTCGTATCTTGTAGGAGGTGGATTTTCTTGTGTCTCAACATTTTAGACCTCTCTTTGAAAGATGTTGGATGTAATCTGAAACTCATGACAGTTTAACTCTGAATAGGCATTTGTGTTATGGATCTTGCACCAGAAGGACAAAGCAGCTTCAACTAACATTACTCTCCCTGGAGGGTGGTTATCTCCATTTTGGGACTCCAATGGTGACAACACACCTCCATTGTTAGGTCTTGTATTCCATGTTCTATTTGGCCTTTGATAATTCTAATTCTGGTATTGACTTTGGTTTTGATTTCTTTGTTGCAAGTAGGCATTCTAATTTTTGAGGTGTGTCACTTTAGTCTTAAACTTTTTCATTTGTTTAGCTAGCTCTCTGATATCATCCCTATCATCCCTAGCTTTAGCATTTGTATGTTCAAACAATTGGAGGAATGGTAGCTATGTTGGAGGTAATTCAGATACAAGAGCCCCAGGGTGAACCATCAAAGCCTGAGTTACGATAGGTACTAGAATAGGATTCAACATTGGGGTATGATTAGCCAAGGCATGATTGATTAATGGTACTTTATTGGGAATGCCTATAGGACCAATGTGGTTAAGCAGACTTGACCCTACCTATCCAAGCTTTATATTTACATTGACTATTTCAGTGTAAGCTTCTGCCAAAATTGTTGTTGTGTTTGCCCTCCAAACAAACATTGATGCTAGTTTATCCAGTGCAACATAATAAATAAGCAATGCAGCTACTACAGTAAGATCATATGGTGTCTAAAGATGATAGTAAGCCTTGTGGAATCTATTGTTGAATGTGATTATCAGTTCTCCTTCTGCCCTATGGATCTCCACAAAGGATCGATAGAGATTAGAAGGGGATGTGGGCATCTGAAATCTATTCAGAATGCATATTTTAGGGTTTGCCAAGAATTGATGGAGGCTGTAGGTAGATTAGAAAACCAGTAGTATACTTTATTTTGTAGGGAGTATAGAAATAGCCTGCATATCACATCCTCATGCTAGACTTGTAGCATGTACATGTTGCTTTCAAATATCTTTATGTGTTCCTCTGTAGTTCTCTCCAGATCATTGGGACAGAATTTTGAACAAAACTTATCAAGATTTTTGGGCATATCATGGTAGTGATTAAACTGAATAGGGGAGGGGTTTGCAACAAAGAAATCCATGTTGAGGAAATTTACTTGAACTATAGCAGGATTCCTAGGAATGGATCATCATCTTGGAGTTTTGGGTATCCCTTGATTTCTCATTTTTTTGAATTAGGTTAATGATAGCAAATCTTCCCCAACTAAGCTAGATCTTGTATGTCTCTGTCTAGTCCTCAGCCTTACTTGTCTATGTGATAAGGATTAATGAAACCACCCTACTTCTAGTGCCAATTCCATTGATGGTGGTTTTAGCACACACAAAAAAAAGATACCAGATATCTCACCTCTCTTGAAAGGAATCTTATCCCAACAGATCCAGAATAAGACTGTCCCAATGTTTCTAATGTCAGGTCTTGACTTGTAGAGTAAATCTGTGATTATGTATTTGGTTGTTCCAACCAAGGGGACTTACATGCAATGTAGGGTTTATGAAAATATAACAACAATATGTGTGCAGAAACCTTAGGCAATGCAAACTATTAAGTCTAAAATTTATCAACAGATGGATAATGTGGTGCTACTTTAAAACCCTAAGTCTAGTAGTTTTTATGTAAAGGAAATGTAAAAGGATTAAAGGGTAAAGAGATAGATGCAAAACCTAGGGACAATTCACAACTAGATTAAATGCTGTAGATAGCCAAATACTCTCAATAAACTATTTTTTTCTTAACCAGGTCACAACCACAATGCTGGAGAAATGATTCAATCTTCAATGGTAATATAAGATTTTCAAATCACAAACACTCATTAAACACCCAATTAATGACACAACCTAATTAATGTTATGCAATCAAACTAAATTCACTTAATAAGGTTCAAACTAACTGGTGCAATCATGACTAGGAGGGTCCACAAAGTGAACAGTCTAGACCATGTAGCAAGAGTAAACACAACAGAAGTAACTCAAAGATAGGATGCAAATGTAGATTCAGTCATTCAGTATATCATACATTCAAAATACAACCATGCCGACAACATGCAGGCTTATAGATTAGGGCTCATAGGCCTGATTCTCCAATTACAATATATGCACAAGATATGGCTTTGAAGTGCTTTATTACAAAAGAATTTGAACTATCAAACTATGAACTATCACTAACTAACTTCCTATGCATCTATTACATGAATATATATCATCTCCAGATCACAATATTCCTCCACGTCAGACAAATAGATTACAAACTCCAATGAAAGAGATGTAACATGTGTACATGGATAGGTTGGACATAAATAGATGGGAATCCTCTGCAAGTGAAGGGAATAACATGTGGATCTCAAGGAAGGTTGGCCACAATCCAAAGTTCCTAGAATGATGTGTCATTTAGCTCTACAAGTCATGAAATGCTCTACAAGTCTTCTCCTTTAGCCAATTATCTGAGACTATCAGGGTGCTCTATTATGAGAAAATAGTCGACTTATGATAGCGATATCTTTCCAATACCTGATCCAAATGATCTGAGTTTTGGATATGATGTGCATGAAGATGTCTAGATGCTAATTCTAGCTCCACAAGGTCTAAAATGATACTGCGGCAGAATGTAGACCAATCTACTAAAATTGCCACTGACTGAACTGACTGTATTGAACTAAAAAATGAAAGAAAACAAAATGAAATGCAAATATTTTTGGTTGATGCAATATTGCTCTTGAACTAGGGATGATCATGCATTAGACACCCGGGGTTGTTGATAAAAAGTGAGTCCCTCACTTTGTTGGGGCTAGAGAAAAACCAAGACGGTCCACCTCAGCTTAAGAAATCCAAGATGAGTCTTCTTCCGGTCTGCCTTTCCACTTTACAAGATATTCTTTGTATTGCTTGCCTCTGGTGCTGCGTCAATTCTATTGTCCAAGATGTCTTCAATCTGCTTCAATGCTTGTTGTGGTAATTGCTTCTTCAAGTCTACTTCAATGATGTCACTAAACTCTGCTTCATGATACTGATATAGGTCTAAAATGTTGAAAATAGGTGATATGCCCAATGTCTCTGGTAGCTCCACTTCATATGCATTTCCTGAATCAAACTTTCTAAGTATCCTACATGGTCCAAATTCTTCATCTTCAACTTGTTATATGTCCCAACAAGAAATCTTTCTTTTCTCAGATATACCATTACTTCATCTCCAACTAAAAATTATTTGTGTCTTCTCTTCTCATCTGCTTGTTCCTTATACTTACTGTTCATCTCCTCCAAATGTTTCTTAACCTGATTATGCATCATCTCCATGTATCCTACAAATTCTTCTACTTTTACACTCCTCTTGTCCTCCATGTTGATATCTCTCAACTCTACTACTCCTCTAAGGTTAGTTCCTATCACAATATCAAATAGTGTTGTTCTGGTACTCCTATTTACTGAATTATTATATGAAAACTCTGCTTATGATAGAATCAAGTCCCAATTTCTTTACTTCTCTCCAACCAAACATCTCAACAAGTTACCCAAACTCCTATTCACTACCTCTGTCTATCCATCAGTCTGTGGATGAAATGCTGAACTGAACTTCAAATCTATCTTCATCTTCTTCCAAAGTGTCTTCCAAATATATCCAAGAAATCTTGTATCTCTATCTAAAATTATGCTCTTAGGTAATCCATGCAATCTCACAATCTCCTTGAAAAATAGGTCAGCCACATGAACTGCATTAGTTGCCTTCTTACAAGGTATGAAATGTACCATCTTTAAAAATCTATCCACCACTACAAATATAGAATCATGTCCTCTTTGTGTTCTTGGAAATCCTATTATGAAATCCAAGCTAATATCCTCCCAAGGTCTCTCCGGTACTGTCAAAGATTTGTACAAACCAATATTATAACTACCCCCCTTTGCAATTTGACATACTCTACAACTCTAGACAACCTTCCTTACATCCTTATATATTGAGGCCAAAAGTAATGTTCACTTACCAAAGCCACTGTCTTATCAATTCCAAAATGTCCTGCCAATCCACCATTGTGTTTCTCCTTGATCAAATTATCTCTCATTGAACTCCTAGGTATACACAATTGATTTCCTTTGAACATACATTCCTGAATGAAATAATCTAACCTCTTACTTCTATTTTTCACAATAGGTTCCTTACATGCTTTCCATGGTTCTGCAAAATTAAGATCTTCTTCATACATGTGCTTTAACTCAAAACATAATACTTCAACTCTCATCTCTGTTAGCAAGTTCCTTCTTCTACTTAATGCATTTGCAACTACATGAACTCTACCCATCTCATATGTCTCTAATTCAACTTTCCTTGACTGTTTAGATATTGTAAAGCCTGATGATCTGTATACAACACAAATTCCTTAGGCAACAAGTAATGTCTCCACTTCTTCAAGGCTTGAATTATGGAATAGAATTATTCATGATCATAAACTGAATATCTTCTCCTTGCATCATTCAACTTCTCACTAAAATATGCTACTGGTCTACCTTCCTGACATAACACTGTTCCTATTGCATTTCCACTTGCATCACAATCTACTTGAAATACCTTGCTGAAATCTGGTAATGTTAACACTGGTTGCTCTGTCACTTTCTACTTCAATAATTCAAAACTCTTGTTTGCTCTTGATATCCACTTAAAGTCCTTTATGTCACCTCTCATTGTCTCTGTCATTGGTGTGCATACTAAATTGAAATTTCTAATGAACTTCTAGTAGAAACTAGATAATCCATGAAATGAGTTAACTTCTCCAATGCTCTCAGGTGTTGGCCACTCAATAATTGCTCTAAATTTCTTAGGGTCCATCTTCAATCCTTCTGCAGAAATCAAAAATCCCAAATATACCAATTCCTTCTTTATGAAACTACACTTTTTGATGTTTATCAACAATTTCTCTTCTCTCAGTCTCTGCAATGCTTTTGTCAGGTGCCACAAATGTTCTTCTTTTGTATTACTAAAATAAGAATATCATCCAAATATACAATAACAAACTTACCCAAGAATTTATTCAAAACTTCATTCATCAATCTCATGAAAGTACTCTGTGCATTAGTGAATCCAAAAGGCATCACTAACCACTCATATAATCCTTAATTTATCTTTAAAATAGTCTTCCATTCATCTCCTTCTTAGATTATGATCTGATGGTATCCACTCTTCAAGTCTATCTTTGTAAAATACTTTTTTCCACTCAAACAATCCATAATATCATCCATCCTAGGCAAAGGAAATCTATACTTAACCGTGATCTTGTTGATTGCTCTAGATTTTGTACACATCCTCCATTCTCCATCCTTCTTCAATGCTAACACTACAGGTACTACACAAGGGCCCAAACTTTCTCTGATCAAACCTTTCCTCAACAACTCATGTATTTGTCTATTCAGTTCTTCATTCTCTGTCGATGTCATTCTATGTGCTGCTTTGTTAGGCAAACTAGCTCCAAGTATAAGATCCATGTGATGACTAATACTCCTGATTGGTAGTAATCCTTTAGGTACATTATCTAATATGATGTCTTCATATTTTGTAAGTATCTTAGTTATCTCCTTTGGTTGTTGTTCTTCAGTCTCTATTTTTAGGCTTCATAGGAATCAAAGCATAACACATATTCTCATGTCTCAAACCATCCAAAAATTTCCTTCCATCTACCAAATAGATTCTAGCATTTCCACACACTTCACTCTTAGGTTCATCTTCCAAAGGAATCAAAGTAATTCTCTTTCCATTTGATGTTATAGTATATGTATTCTTTCTCCCATCATGTATAGCTTCTCTATCATACTGCCATGGTCTACCCAACAAAATATGACATCCATGCATAGGCATAATATCACACAATACTTCATCATGATAAGATCTAATATGGAATTTCACAAAACATTGTTCACTCACCAGTACCTTATGATCATCTTGAATCCATGCTATCTGATATGGCTTAGGGTGTTTCAATCTTTCCAACTTTAGCTTAGTCACCATCTCATCCAAAACTAAATTATCTAAACTACCACTATCAATTACAACTTTACAACATTTACCTCCTGATTTGCATCTGGTTCCAAATAAAAATTTTCTTTGTGGTGGTTCCTCATTTGTATCTACCTTAAATAGTGATCTCCTCATGAAAAGTGATTCTCCTTTCTTAGGTTTACCAATTGAACTAGGTGATCTAATAGGTTCTTCTTCCACATAGGTTGCTCTTCTACCATTCTCTATCTTCTTACTTGTACTTCCTTGGTTACATTCAAATGCTCTGTCCTTCACCTCCACACTTAAAAAAAGTTCCTTTGAATGTTCTCTTATCAAATCCTCTTCCATCTCTTTTATATGCTTCACTCTGGTATGAACTAGGGTTTCCTCTATGGTAGAAGGTTTTGTCATCTCTCTGTTATGCATTGTTTTCTCTATCTTCCCTCTTGAATATGTTATCTTGTCTGATCTGCTTTGCAAATGATCTTTCTCCTCTGGAAAATGTTCTACCTCTCTAAAATTTACCTCCTCTACCTCTCTATCTCTGCTCATGCTTCTTGTTCAACTTTTCTTCAACTTTCATGGAAAACTGATATGTTTCTTCTAATGTTGTCACCCTTACCAAACTCAGTTCTTCTTGAATGCTTAATCTCAGTCCATTTTTGTATCTAGCTACTTTCTCCTTGCTTGCTTCACCATGTCTTATCCTTATAATCATCTTATGAAATTCTTCAATATACTCCTTCACATATTTCTCTTTTTGTCTCAGGTTCTGCAATCTTTTCAACAGTTCCAACTCATAGTCCACAGGTATAAACTGATTCTTCAATTTTATCACTATTCTATCCCACTTTGTAATCTTTTCTATTCTTCTTTTGTTTCTATCCAACCAAACTTCTTTCCACCAAATAGTAGCATGTCCTTTCAACTTAGTCTTTGCAAATTTCACCTTCTCTAGATCTTCAATTTCCTCATATTCAAAGTATTCTTCTAGGTCATTTATCCAATCAATCAGCTCTTTAGGACTCAAATTGCCAGTGTAATTTAGTACATCAACTCTAGGTCTTTTCCCAATCTTTGAAATAGCTCGCAACATCTTCACTTGATTTGATTCTTCTTCTTCTCCTAGGGTTTCTTCCTTTTGATCAGCGGATTGAAATTCTTCATCATCATCACTTTCAACATTAGGTCAAGGTGTAAGTCCTCTTCTTTGATCTTCTTCAACAACATCCAAGAGAAATCACATTATCTTCATCATTTCCATTATCTCATCCATTCTTCCAGCCATAGTACCAACAACAGGTATTCTCCTCAGTGGCATCTCTTCCTAGGATCAAGTGTAACTGCCTCAAATTTGGAAATCGGGCTACAAGGTGACAACTGCCTCCCGATAGGTGATCGGTTGACAACACAAGTAGTCTTCCTCAATTTTGGTGATCTATCCACAACAAGATCTTACAAAATGCCTTCACAAAATTCATTCAATTCACTCACTTTTCTCGCAAAGATTCAAACTACACTCTAATACAACTTGGTGTAGTCACAGCTAGGAGGGTCCACAAAGTGAACAGTCCAAACTGTGCAACAAGAGTAAACATAATGGAAGCAACTCAAAGATAGGATGCAAATGTAGATTCAATCATTCATTATATCATAGATTCAAAATACAAACATGCTGGCAACATGCAGACTTACAGATTAGGGCTCACAGGCCTAATTCTCCAATTACAATATATGTGCAAGATATGGCTTTGAAGCACTTGATCACAAAAGAATTCAAACTATCAAACTATGAACTATCACTAACCAACTTCCTAGGCATCTATTATATGAATATATATCATCTCTGGGTCACAAGATTCCTTCGCATCGGCCAAACAAATTACAAACTCCAATGAAAGAGATGTAACATGTGTACATAGATAGGTTAGACCTAAATAGATGGGAATCCTCCGCAAGTGAAGGGAATAATGTGTGGATCTTAGGGAAGGTCGGCCATGATCCAAAGTTCCTAGAATTATGTGTCATTTAGCTTCGCAAGTTGTGAAATGCCCTACAAGTCTTCTCCTATAGCTGACTATCTGAGACTCTCAGGGTGCTCTGTTATGAGAAAGCATTTGATCTTTTGATAGCGATATCTTTCTGGTACCTGATCTAAATGATCTGAGTTTTGGATATGATGTGCATGAAGATTTCTAGATGCTAAGCCCAACTCCACAAGGTCTAAAATGATACTGTGATAGAATATGGACCAATCTATTGAAACTGTTACTTACTGAACTGGTTGTACTGAATTGGAAAATGAAAGAAAAAAAAATGAAATGCAAATATTTTTGGTTGATGCAAGATTGCTCTTGAACCAGGGATGCTCCTACATCACTAACCATGCAAAGTTACTTACAGTCAATAAGAAAAAAAGGTATGAACTAGGGCATTCATCAAATATCAAAGCAATCATTCACCATTACAACTGTACTTCATTTAAATTTGGATTGAAATGAACAATGAAATCCAAAATAAGATAACACAATAACACAATTTTCTAGCAGCACCTGTAAACCTATTTTGTATTAGATTAATATTTTGGTACAACCTCAACAATTCATTTGTCTAACCTTACAAAGAGAAAATGACTGCCTTTTTATAGATGGGCAGGCATACTGAGCTTTTGAAATAATAGTGGAGATTAATTCATCACCAAGGGCTCATATTTGAATACATTAAATGTTGGATGGTAGGTTGTTACAATCTTGGAATTGCTTTTGTCCTTTAGGAAAAAGATAAAAATACAACTTTTCAATACATGAGAATAGGAAAAAATAGACAATTTTTGGGTTGTTTATAAAGCCAAAACCCTTTTATAATGAATAAAACAATAGAGAGAGACATGTGGTACTTTCTAGAGGAGGTGGCAGCCTAGCTGGACTTGACATTTCACTTATGTGGCTCTTAAGTCACCTTTTTGCTGACTATCCTCATCTAGATTTACTTTGTTCTTCTCTGCCTCTATAAGATAGTAGGGGGCCTCCAATGGAAGATTTATGTCTATAGGTTCTAGATCCATGACAAAATTAATCTTGAATTTCATAGTGTCTACTACCCGGGAAAGTTTGTGATACACCACCAACCTTGATCTTCTATACTTCTTGAATTCTTTGAAAAGAACCCTTAGATCATTGACTCTGTCTAGGTCTATTGTACAAAATGGTAATAAATCACCTTCCACTACATTACTAAGCTGTTTCTTACACTCCTCAACATCTACTGGAGCTATATCATCTAAATATAATTTTGTTGAGGCTCTAAGGAGATCATTGAAACCATAGATAACCTCCATTAGCTGTGTCTTAGATGTCCCTACTTCTGCTCTAGTTGTATCAAAAATCTCTCTTCTTAGCTTCATCACTTCTAACCAATGGCCAGACATATGCAGCTTATCCTTAGTCAAAATTTTCTCTTCTACCAAAACCTCCTCAAATAGCTTGCTCATCATGAGGACTCAGGGATGCATATGTGAGTAGTAATTATCATAGTTATTACAGTCCTCTAATGCCACATCCCATTCAGACTTGAGGGCACAAAAATCTTTATGAATCTCAGCCACATCTTCTATTATTGCATAACCATCCAAGAAAATCCCCCTTATCCATTCTTCAATAACTAAAGTTGTCAACCTTATACCATCGAATTCAACAAGTTCTTCCTTTAAGAGGATGGAAGGGCCTATGGTTGCACCATCTTCTGTATGGGATGACTTTATTAAATATATAATGCAAGCTTTCAACTCCTCATTTTGTTCCTTAATCTTCTTCTTGGTTAATTCATCCTTATTCATCCTGATCAAAATATTAGACACTTAGTCTTTGAACTCATTAATTTCCTATGTTCTAGAAGAGGGACCTGGGTTAATTGATGTCATTACATAGTCCTCTAGGTAGACATCCTCTTTATTAGCTTGTGTAGGAGGCACAACAACTTCTACTATCTGAGAACCTGAAGCATCCTTATAAATTCTAGATTGAGTTTTAGCTTTCTTTTACTTCTTTGGTTTCTCTATCCGGGCCAAAATGTTGTTCAAATTTAACTCTACCACCTCAACTCTGGAAGGCTGATTATTGATCCTTTGTTGTAGCCATGCTGGAGATGCTAAAGAATTATCAAGAGAGCCAATGTGGCTATCTCCTTTATTCAAAGAATCTAAAAGAATATTGTCATCAAACCCAGTGCCTTTACCTGTATTATCCTAATCTCCTATGATTACATCTACCTTTGGAGGTGAGTCAATCTATCCTATTTACTACAAATCTTGAGCATTTTTTTGGGCAACAATGTCTATTGCAGTATCATATGTGCTCTCTTTGACTAGACTGTCATCTAAGTCCACTATCTCCACTATGCTTACATCTGTAGGAGGGTTATCTATCACATCTTCAATTACAACCTCCTCTTCTATAGTGATATTCATCTCAGCACATACCTTTTCAATCCCCTCCAGCAAAGGCACCTGCAGGGAGGAAGGTCTAGGTACATCCTTCATACCCTGGAATGGTCGAGTCAAGGAATTATTGATTGCCATCAAAGAATCTACAGCCAAATGGGGCACTTGCACAAGGGACAGGTTTGCAAATGCTGCAAAACTAAAGGAAGGAGGAATGGAGGGAGGAGGAAGAATTGAGGAAAGAGTGATGGGATTGGACAAGTTAAGAGATGGTAGGGAGAAAGAAGGCAATGAAAGGATGGTGGAGATGGGAGGAAAAGAGATAATGGAAAGTGGAGTGGTAGAAAGAGAGGAAATAGAAATGGAAATGGAGAAAGGAGATGAAGAGGATGAAGAGATGGGAAGACTTATGGATGAGATAGAAATGGAAGGTAGAGATGATGAGGAAGTGGAAGAGCTATTGATTGGAAGTGAAGGGGAAGATGGCAGAGAAGAGGGAGGTGATGCAACCGTAGGAAAAATAGGGGAGGATACAATAGGAACACTTGGAGAAACCAGAGGCGAAGTGCTTGACATAGTAGGAGAAGAAGATACAACGATGTCAAGATTAACTGGTGTAGTGGAGGAGATAGGAGGAACTATTGCATTAGTAGTTGAAGAATCTACCATTGGTGAACTTTGTGAGTAATTAACCTTCTTTGCCTTGGAGCCTTCTCCTTTCCCACTGAGTGTAGTCTTCCTCTTAGAAGTTATGGTTTTTACCAGAGATATACTTCCCCTTATTTGTTTCTTTTGTGGCTCTTTGACAACTTTGGATTTACCCTTCTTATCTGCAAGAGGGATATTATCTTCTATTTTACCACTGCGTACAGCTACTTTGTCAGCATTAAGAGCACCACCTTATCAGTTGGGTATTTAGGTAGTTTGTAGGGTGCTCCTCTAAAACCCTAAACTCTGATGAAAGTAAACTTAGGAAATCATATGTACCATCTATCCTAGTTTTGCACTACATAGGTAGCTTCCAAAGATAGTCTCCTAGACATATCTCCTTGTAACATCCTAGTTATGTGCATGGTGAATGCATCATTATCCCTCTTGTAGTGTAATAATGATTATGATATTTCTAATTGAGTATAACACTCATACACCTTAAGCTGGCCATCAGCATTACCAACTTCTCGTAATTAAGAGAGACCAAAGGAAGAAAAATTCCTTGCCAGCATGTAAACCACATAAGAGGTCCAAAAGAAAATCCTATCTTTCCTTAAGGATGCAAAGGCCTCATGGATGTTATCACTCAAAATCTAAGCCCAATGTATTTTCATCTCTCCATCAATGATCTCCCCAATGTATGCAAACATCCATCCTTCAAAGGTGGAGGCAAAAGGTAGCCACATAATTTTGCTTAGTAATGTGACCAAGTCACCTATCTCTTCCTTAAAGTCACTTCTACATAAAACTTGTGGGAGCTTAGATAGTGCTGACGTTTTCAATTTCATCCACTTCTCATCTATGACCCTTCTACAAGCATCTGGTCCTTTGTCATGCATGTTTTGGTTATCTATTTTTTGCAACACAGTCAAAGTTGGACTAGGAGGGATGTTGAAGGCTTTTTTAAGAGCTAATGCAGTGAAACTAGCTGTAACCTTTCCATCTTGGGTTACCATCAATCTTGTCTTAGGATGGTATCTTTCTCCACAAGCCATAATTAGTTTAGGGCACTAAAAAGAGTTGGGAAAGGCCGCAGCCTATGCAGTTCCATTATCCCTAATCTTCTTGGCCCATTTGGTTGTAATAGGACTAAAGATGCAAAGTTTGAACTCATCTAGGTCAATATGGCCTAGATCAGTGTCTCCTATGTTGTTCCAAGCTAAAGTAATTTTGGTAACTGGAGGGATTCCCTTGAACTCATACTTCATGTTTACAGCTCTAGTAGACATCTATCCTGTAGGACAAAACCCTAATAAATATCTTGCCAAAATATTGTTCCATATAACTAAACATATGTTTAGAATGTTAGACAATATGAAAGTTATTGAGAAATCATGTTCCTAGCTATTTACAATCATTAGATTCCATTTTGGTCTTAAACCGCAGTGATTTGGACTAAAAGCAGGGTTTCATCCTATCACAGGACATGCCTATACAATGCCTAAAAAAGCCTAGTGGATCAACAGTTTATTACCTAAACCTAGATCCTATCCACCAAGAGATGCAAGTTATCAAATTACTAACATTCCTTAATTACTAAACTTGAGTGACTACAACTAGAAAGCAGACCTTTGCCCTATCACAAGATATCAAAATGCAATGCAAATACAGGCTAATTCTCTAAATTCCTTCTAGACATGATAAAAAAGTACTTTACATGATATAATGGGTCTAGTGCAAACCAAAATCCTTAGTTAAATCAGATATTCTGGCTCAGGAGCGAGTCTTTTGAGCTTGATAGGACAAAGCGAGACTTTCAAGGTTCACTGGATAAGCAAACTTTTAGGTCCTCATAGGAGTTGTGGGGATATTATGGTTCATAGGATATATCTTGTCATGCAGTATTTTAGCCTAGGCATCCGGTAAACAGGGTATTAAGGATTTTTTAGGAAAATCTAACTATACCGGGTATGTGGGGAAATTCAAGATCAATGGATATATCCTGTAAACAGGGAATTAAGAGCAAAACAACCTAAGGCATTCTAAGTCTTCTCAGCAAGGAAAAGTAGCCTCACCAGTTAGCGGAAGAATCAGGATTCACCGGACATGTCCAGTACTGTGGAAGTTTAGCGCAAAATAACCTAAAGTTTTTTAAAGTGTAAAAATGGGTAATGGGAACTTCATGAGACATGCGTGAAAAATGAAGGTCAGAGGATATGTCTTGTGAAAGGAAGATTTAGCACAAAGCAACCTAAATGTTGAAATGTCCCTAAGTGTTGAGTCGATAGCATGAATCTTCAAATCAGCATGGTTTCTAAACCCTAAAGGATATGTCTACCGCAACCCAAAAGTCACGCAATCACCATTTTTCTATCTAGGGCATACTTCACAAAATTAGATGTTTCAAAAATTTAAACTATAAAGTTCATTCATGCCCTAATTTGAAATTATTTCCCAAGCACATGACATTCAAAAATTCAGACAAGCCTAATAAAAAATAATTCGACCCTCATGAATATAAAACCCTAATTTCTTGATTTAAACACAACAAGAAAAAATGAAATGGACTAGGGTTTTGCTTACACTCTAAAAATCATGATTATTCAAAATGGATCAAATTGATAAATCAAGCATGAACAAACATTGAGGGTAAAAATAGATGTTTCAATTGAATTTCAAAGGAATGCAAATGAAGACCGACTTGTGATGTAGCAAAACAATCTTCACAATACTTGCAGACGGATGATACAATTCACACAAGTCAACTTGATGAAGCTAGGAAATCACACTAAGGATCACTCTGTATTCACTTAGGGTCACTAGAGATCAGATTTGCCAAGAGATTTTGAAAGAAAGTGAAGAATAATCAATAAATTTGACCCTTTTGAACTCCCTGATAGAGCCATTAATGCTACTATTTGTTGACATAGTGTTAGGCACTCAGGGTTGAAAAAGTGGAGAAAAGACTCTGGACTGGATATGCAAGAAAAGGAGTCCTCACAGGACATATCCTATGACAACATTAATTAGTGCAATGTCCAGTATCATGGGAAATGCCTTCTTTCCTTCAAAGTTTGTTGAGTATAACCTTAGCAGGGCTTTTGGTGGTCACGAGACATATCTAGTGGTGGCAAATTTTAGCACTTATCCTATGAGGTTGCATTTTAGCACAAAGTCTAGTGACTTGTATTTTTAGCACTTCATCCAGCGAAGCAACGTTTCAGCGCTATATCTGGTGACACATGATTTTAGCGCAAACTCTAGTGAGGTATAATTTTAGCGTAAAAGCACTCAAGGGACCCTTTTCTTGGATCCAAAGTCAATCAAGGCACTTCAAATTCAATCCTCAAAACATCAAAGGGAGCCTAATCATACCAATCTGTCCATATGTAAGACAAACCATCCAATTTACCAAGACTTCATTTCTCACAAGCCAAAATAGAAAAAGAGGGGGTCTCCATTTGGAAAAATGGAGCATGTGTTCAAGGCACAACACAACCAAGCTTAACAAGGCTAGGTCATAGCTGCATATGTGACTTACTATTATTTAAAATAGTTTCGAATGCCTCCTTAAATAGTTCCATGTATATCATTTTATATATATATACTTTTAGTATTATATATATATATATATAATGTTGTGTAATATGATCTCTATATTATCTTCTTTGATGTATATACACATTCATTTATAAATGATGTTGTTCGATGAGCTCTGTATATATTACTTTGTTCTAATGCTCATTGTATATAAATACATAGATTTATATGTCTCAATAAAATTTATTTTGTCTGTGTATTTAAATTCAGAGACCTTTATATCAGCATGCTGCTCTGTGGCTTTGAGTGATATAATCTTGAATTCCATTTCATTTTTGTAATAGCTTCTAAGCTCAATCCTTTTTCATTTTTCCAATAGCTTCTAATCTCAATCCATTTCCTTCACATCCTCTTTTTTATCTCTATTTCCAAGAGGAGGACCTCGCTTCTACAGAGGAGGAGATGGTTGCTATAGGACTTCTAACGATATAATCTTAGCACTGAAACCCTATCCATACACGTTCTTTTATGCTTTCATAGTAATTAGATTAGAAATCTTGTTGTTGAAGAAGTAAAATGTTGTTTATCTTTCTCTTGATAGGTAAAATTTATTGTTTTCTTAGAGTGGATTTGTTTCCATTATGTTTGAATAGTTGTAATTTTAATAGTTTACAATCAAATTGAATCACAAAATATTAAAAAAATATATCAAATTGCATTAGGAAAAGTCATATTGTTGCATTCATCTTTCCTTTTTATAGTAATTAGTTCATCAAAAATTTGGAAAAGAACCAAAATTTGCTTGCATACATATAGATTAGTTGCATTAGAAATTCATCAAAATTATCAAAACACAAAAAAAAGAGAACAACAAAGAAGAGCCCTTGATTTCATCATGATGCACCAATAAAAATGAACAAATACTCTCCTCCTTGGCCTAGAATTCAATGTGCCCAAGTATAAGGGAAGATTGGGTCAAATCTGTCTTAGATGAGATCAAGGAAATAATCCCCCTACTAATTCCCACTGAGGAAACAACCCAAGAGAAATAATTAATCTTGAGGCTCATACAACAAGAAAACGCACAAAGGAAGCAAGTAGAGGAACTTCACAACCAATAACAAAGATTCCTCCAATAATTCATTCAATGAGAGAAAAGGGGGTTAGATGTGTTTCATCTCCATATAACCAATGAAAAAAATAGGATTATAGAAAGTGACCCTCTAAGTCATATAAGAATCACAACAACTACTCCCATTCAATGTCATAACTTCCAAAACAATAATCAACAACCACACACATCAACACACAACACTATCAACCCAATCATGACCCATGACATTTTGCTTCCCCACAAATGGAACAACCTCCCAATTTCACCTCCACTTGTCTAGCTCCTACCATGAGAGTGGGAATGACTGGGTGGGTACCAACTACAAGGACATGGTTCATGTTTCATATTAGTCTGACTCACTTGCATTGAGTCTAGGTAGATTTCGAGCAACACAGTCATATAAAAAGTGTTAGATGGAAAAGGGAGACTTAGCCTAAAAGGTTAAACTAAGTCAAACCCTCTTCTATCAACATTGGAACACAAACCAAGTTTAGCTTCTACCTTGTGAAGGAGAGCCAAACTACAGGGGTTTTTTCTCTTTGTTGTATAAAGGAGTGTCAAACAAATTTAACCAACCAAACTAGGGTAAAACTAAAACCCTAATTATGCAAGATTGATCAATAAATGACTGTTGGAAGTAGATACAAAGATTATGAAAGTACATCAGAGATTAGGAGATAGTGTAGAATAGGAACTTGAGTTTAGGAGTGTAGAAGTACCAGGGTGCTGGGCACCGTAGACCTAGATTAGGGTTTTCTAGAATCTTTAGATCTAGGTGCCTTCCTCTATTAGTCTTCTTACTTCCTATAGATTGTTTTTGTTTGATTCTTCTAGATGCAACCTGTACACAAAAAAGAAGGGAAAAAGGTTGTGCTATGTTTAGGGCCTTGACTTAGTCAAACCTTGTGGTGGTGTTTCCACCTCCACTACAACAATGATTAGAGATCCAAGAGTGTGTGCCCTAGGAGGGAAGAGGAAAGATATATAATAAACGATGAAAGAATGAAAGTAAATGATAAAGATTACCACAAGATATAAAACCCTAATTGGAGTAGGTGACTCAAGACCATGCACCAACAAGGAGATATAAGATGAAGGCTTGAACTTCCTGCAAGACCTGCAAATAAACATCATAACATCCACACAAGGAGTTTTTCCAACCATGATGAACACTTGAGCATAGGAGATCAATTCATCAAAGTAATTCACACATTCCCTTCAAAAGAAAGTAGTAATCTAGGTGATAAATCAACAATAAAAATCCTTTATATATGCACTCCTACTCACCAACAATGAATAAAATCAAATGGGGTTGACTAGGATATACCAAGGAGGTGTTCTAAGCCAACACCACAAAAATAGAATCACTGCTAATATTTGGGACCAGGGCACTAGGCACCCTGGTCCTTTAGCCTCCAAAACTTTGAAGAGTGTTAAATGAAGTGGGCTTAGACTAGTCCTAATTTTATTTTGTCGGGATTATTCATCAAGATCCATATTTAGTAGTTTAATGTTAAAAAATGTGTCAAAATAGGTCCTGATAAGCAAGGGTAGACATTTTAATCCATAACATTTAGCCCCCACTTTAGCGTGGGTACGAAATTACATTTGAACTCACACTAAAGTAAGGAGAAGACAAATTTCTAACATGAAAACATAGAAGTCCAAGGAATTCCACCAAGTTGTGAACTATAGTAGCCCCCAAGCTTAGGATTATAAGGTTGCAAACACACAAGACATTGTAACATAATTCACACATACATAGATTACTACAAACATATATAAGGAGTACACACAAGAGACACACAATACACAAAGGTAATACATGCCATACACAATGCATACATGCTCGACACAAAGCATACACATAAGGCATAAAGTAGACACATAATACACATGGAAAACATGATGAAGACACAAAAAACACATGGAATCATTAAGAGAATACAAGTTCAGACAATACATCACATAAACAAACATGGAAACAAACACACAAGCAACATGACTCTGACACTAGCTTTCTCTGTTGCTAGGGGTCATGTGAAAAGAAGTGTTCTCATGGATCATGGACTAGTAAGGACCGCCGAATTACTAGGTAACCATGACAAGTCATATGAAGTACATGGGATAGCAAACTTTTTTATACTAGTGTTATGTCATAAAATGCCCCCTAGGACTTTTACGTCCTAAGTTTTGCTCCTAGGTCC
The DNA here is from genome assembly GCA_027924645.1 of Cunninghamia lanceolata. Classification (NCBI taxonomy): domain Eukaryota; kingdom Viridiplantae; phylum Streptophyta; class Pinopsida; order Cupressales; family Cupressaceae; genus Cunninghamia; species Cunninghamia lanceolata. The sequence continues at coordinate 2,543,962 of BSBN01001313.1, forward strand.
CTTAAATTTAATCATGCAGCTTAGAAATGAATCCCTGAGAAAAATTCTCTGAAACCCATGACAAATGGGACTTAGGGGACATCTTTGACCTTAATCTAGCCCTAAAATAGGTCCTTGGATAAGGGTACATGTGCCCTTGTCCTGCGCTATTTTGTTGGAGTCCCAAATTTAAATGTAGGTTTTGTGACTATTAAAAGGTTTCCTTGTCGGCATCTTAAGTTTGAATTACAAAATCTTAGCGTGAATGCATATATAATCATGTTTAGGACTTGATTTTACAACTGGATGGATAATGCGAACTTGTGACCTTATGCTAAGGATATTCAAGTCTTTCATTGTGTTACAGAGCAGTATTGTATTGTGTTTGTTCATGATTGTTGTAGATTTTTCTTCATTAATCCATCTCCTCATGGCATGAAAGATCTTCATCTCCCCATGAGACCTTCACCTCTAAGATGACATTTACTTTATGTTTCAATCATTTATCATATCATTGCTTTTGCCTCTGTCCTGCAAGGACATGCACTCTCTGTCTAACAATGGTGTTGGAAGGCTTGAATGCCATTCCAGGGCTTGACCGAGGCAAGCTCCTAAACACCACAACCCCCAACCCCTCTCTTGTGATTGCAGGTTAGAAGTGTCAGATTTTGCAGAGAGGAGTTGCAGGAGGTTAGTGCAAAGTAGGAAGAATCCAAACTTGAAGAAAATGATAGAAAACAACCCTAAAAGGACAAGAACACTCACTCTTTTGTCCCTCAATTTGGCACTGTCAGGAATCTCTAAAGTGGTTGCAATCTGTAGCAGAAAATATCAAAAAGCCCTCAGAAAAAACATTGAATTGGACAAGGGTACCTTCTCTTTTGTCCCCAAAGTTTTTATCTTTTGAAATCCAAAATCTAGTAAGTATCTAATCTGCATTTAGTGTCTTCTTGTGCGAGCATTTGTCGGGTTTCATCTGTTTGTTTACGATTTTGCATAATTAGGGTTTTAAGCTTAATCAAACTAAAGTTAACACATTAATCAACAAATTTCAAATTTCCTTATCATTTAAAGTGACACCAAACCTATAGCTAAGTCCTCTTGCAAAAGTTGTGATTCAATTTGGTTTAATGTCCTTGAATGTATGTAGTGAAAGGAGGATCTAACTAAACTATCAATCAAACCAACAATCCCTCTTTTTCTACATAACATTTTGGTGAACTATGTTTTTATTTAATTTTGCACCTTTTTGAGTGTTTTACATCAGATTTGCATTCATACATATCATTTTCATCTTCATACATTTAAAAATCTTGCATAAAAATTGAAAATTTTGAAAAAATAGGCATTTTTGGCTTGCATTTAGACATAATTTGCATTATTTTCCTTGCATATTATTTAAAATATTTAAATTTTTGATATTTACATCAGATCTGAGATAAATTACAGCATTTCATATTTTCATGATCATTTACCTTGCATTTTCATTTCTCATTTGCTAGGGTTTTGCTTGAAATTTTGCATTTTTCATATAACCTAGTAATTCCAAAAGCTAGGGTTTGTAATTAAAATATTATTTCAGATTTTATTACTCATTTTCACACTTTTTCAAATCTAATTTTTAAATATAGTGTAGCTGCATTGTACATCTTTGCATTTACATTGAAAAAAGTATAAAAATTGAGCATTTTAGGTACATAAACAAGCATAGTTTTGCTTTGTTTCATTGCATTTGTCATTAATATCATTCATTTCTGATCTTGCATTAATTTTAAAACATATATTCATCCATCATTTGAAAATTTGGCATCATCTAAAACTTTAGATTGAAAATTGGCATATTTGTTAAATTACACATTGTGTATTTCAACAAGCATATCTTGCTCCTTTGGTTTGGTCTATTAGTTTATGAATTGAGTGTCATATGCTTTTGCATGAGTCTTATAACTCACTACCCTAATAGAAATATCCCTTTAAGGAGAAGTCTTAGATTAATGGGTTCTAGTGCTCCCGATAGCAATAGTGTTCCTACATCGAAAAATCCATTAAACACCTTCTTTACAAAAGGAGAAACACAAACTTTGCAAGATATCATACCTCCTACAACAACAATGGAAGAAAAAACATTTCATGATTTTGACGATCCTATTGATGTGATAACACATGTACCTAATGAGCAAATAAACAAACTTGATAAGGAACTAGCTGATTTTCAAGCATTTGTAGAAAAAGAAAGGATAGCTAAAGAAGTTGTACCTATTATTCATAATCTAAGAGAGTTTTTAAAATGATGCAAGAGAATACCAGGTTGTAGAGCAATCTTAGATCAACCAAAAACATTTTGTATTCTTTCTTTTTTTTCATTTGTAGTTTAGTTCAGTCAGTAGCAGTTTCAGCATTTTGTATCGCACTTTGCTGCATTTTCATTTCAAATCTCATGGAGCAAGACTTAGAATCTAGACATCATCATCTACATTATATCCAAATTTTAGGTCATTTGGACTTGTCTTCTAAAAGTTATCACTATCAGAAGATCACTTGTTTTCACAGAGCAGAGCATTTAGGCAACCAGTTGAAGGAGAAGGTTTGTGGAGCACTTCCATGACTTGTGGAGCTAAATGAAACATATCACATGACATATAATGATCAGATAGACCTTCTTGGAGGTTCACACCTTGATTCATGCATTTGCGGAGCATTACCAGATGTTTAGGCCCAACCCATTTGTTTCTACACATTACATTCCTTCATTGGAGTTTGTAACCTTTCTTGGCTAACGCAAAGGATTTCTTGAGCTTGGAGATGATATATATAGATCTTTAAGATGTATTAGGAAGGTAGTAGTTGATACATAGCATAATTCATAAGATAGGTAGTTAGATTCTTTTGGAGAAGGCACTCTAATGCCATATCTTATATATCTATTGTAGCTGGAATATCAGGCTTGTGAGCCCTAGTTTGTAGCTTGCATGCTTCCAGCATATAAGTATTCTGAATAAATGGTATATTGAGCATTTGAATCATTCATTACATTCTTTATTTGAGTTATTTCCATTGTGTTTACTCTTGCTACATGGCCTGGATAGTTCATTCTATGAACCCTCTGACCGTGACTGCACCAAGTGGTATTAGAGCAAAGTTTTGGATCCTTTGGGAGTGAAATTTTGAAGTGAAAGCATTCCAAAGATCTTGTGGTGAATCAATCACCAACCAGAGGCAGTCTACTTGTGTTTGTCAATAGATCATTAAGTGTGAGGTAGTTGCTACCTTGTAGTCAGATCACTGGATTTGAGGTAGTTGCTACCTTGTAGTCAGATCACTGAATTTGAGGCAGTTGTACCGAATCCTAGGAAGAGATGCCACCGAGGAGAATACCTATTGTAAGCACTATGGCTAGAAGAATGGACAAAATGATGGAAATGATGAAAACAATGAAAGTTCAACTAGATGTTGTAGAAGAAGATAGAAGAAGAGGATTAACACCTAGACCTAATGTCGAAAGTGATGATGAAGAATTTCAATCCGATGATCAAAATGAAGAAACCCTATAAGAAAAAGAAGAATTAGATCAAGTGAATATGTTGAGTGCTATTTCAAAGATTGGAAAAATACCTAGAGTGGAAATACCAAATTACACTAGAAATTTGAATCCAGAGGAATTGATTGATTGGAAGATCTGGAGAAGGTGAGATTTGTGAAGATTAAGTTGAAAGGACATGCTACTATTTGGTGGAAAGAAGTTTAGTTGGATAGAAATAGAAGAGGAAAACAAAAGATCATGAAATGGGATAGAATGGTGACAAAGTTGAAGAATTAGTTTATACCTGCTGACTATGAGTTGGAATTGTTGAAGAGATTGCAAACCTAAAACAAAAGGAGAAATTTGTGAAGGAGTTTACTGAAGAATTTCATAAGATGATCATAAGGATAGGACATAGTGAAGCAAGCAAGGAGAAAGTGGCAAGATACATCAATGGACTAAGATTGAACATTCAAGAAGAACTGAGCCTAATAAGGATGACAACAATAGAAGAAGCATATCAGTTTTCCTTGAAAGTTGAAGAAAAGTTGAAAAAGAAGCATGAGCAGAGACAGAGAGGTATCTAGGAGGTAAATTTTAGAGAGGTAGAACATATCCCAAAGGAGAAAGATCATATGTGGAGTAGAACAAACAAGATAGCCCATTTAAGGAGTATAGAGATAACAGTTCATACCAGAGAGATGATAGAACTTTCTATCGCAGAGGGAATCATAATTCTTACCAGAGTGAAGGATATAGAAGATATGAAAGAGGATTTGATAAGAAAACACTTAGAGGAACTTGTTTTAAGTGAGGAGGGAAAGGACATAAAGCATTTGTTAGTACTAATATCTTAGTTTTAGAGGAGATGACTAAGCTAAATATGGAGAGATTGAAATAGTCTAAGCCCTACAAGATAGCATGGATTTAGGATGAACACAAGGTACCGGTGAGTGAACAATGTTTGGTGAAATTTCATATTGGATCTTATCATGATGAAGTCTTGTGTGATATTATGCTAATGGATGTATGTCATATATTGTTGGATAGACCATGGTAGTATGATAGGAAAGCTATACATGGTGGGAGAAAGAACACTTACACTATAGTATCTAATGGAAATAAAATCACCTTGATACCTTTGGAAGATGAACCTAAGAGTGAAGTATGTGGTAATGCTAGAATTTGTTTGGTTGATGGAAGGAAATTTTTGAATGGTTTGAGACATGAGAACATATGTTTTTCTTTGATCCCTATGAAACATGGAACTCTAAGTACAAAAACTGAAGAATCATAGTTTGAGGAGATAATTGAATTATTGACAGAGTATGAGGACATCATATCAGATAGTGTACCTAAAGGATTGCCACCAATTTTGAGTATTAGTCATCATATGGATCTTATACCTAGAGCTAGTTTGCCTAACAAAGCAACACACCGGATGACACCAGCGGAGAATACAAAGTTGAATAGACAAATACAAGAATTGTTGAGGAAAGGTTTGATCAGAGAAACTTTGAGCCCTTGTGTAGTCCCTATAGTGCTAGCACCAAAGAAAGATAGAGAATGGAGAATGTGTATAGACTCAAGAGAAATCAACAAGATCACAATTAAGTATAGATTTCCATTTCCTAGGATGGATGACATTATGGACTGTTTGAGTGAAGTATTTCACAAAGATAGACTTGAAGAGTAGATACCATCAGATCAAAATCAAAGAAGGAGATGAATGGAAGACTACATTTAAGACAAATGAAGGATTGCATGAGTGGTTAGTAATGCCTTTTGGATTGACTAATGCACTAAGTATTTTCATGAGGTTGATGAATGAAGTCTTGAAGAAATTCTTGGGTAAGTTTGTCATTATATACTTCTATGATATTCTAATTTTTAGTAAGACAAAGGAAGAACATTTGTGATACCTTAGACAGGTATTGCAGAGACTGCAAGAAGAGACTGTAGAGTTGTAGAGTATGTCAAGTTGCAAAGGGAAGTAGTCAGAATATTGGTTTGTACAAATATTTGACAGTACCAGAGAGACCTTGGGAGGATATTAGCTTGGATTTCATAGTAGGATTGCCATGAACACAAAGAGGACATGATTCTATATTTGTAATGGTGGATAGATTTTCAAAGATGGCGCATTTCATACCTTGTAAGAAGACAAATGATGTAGTGTATGTTGTTAACCTATTTCTCAAGGAGTTTGCGAGATTGCATGGATTACCTAAGAGAATAATTTTAGATAGGGATATAAGATTCATTGAATATTTTTGGAGGACATTATGGAAGAAATTAAAGACAGACCTAAAGTTTAGTTCAACATTTCATCCATAGACAGATGGACAAATAGAAGTGGTAAATAGGAGTTTGGGAATCTTGTTGAGATGTTTGGTAGGAGATAAGACAGGAAATTGGGATTTAATTCTACCACAAGTAGAATTTGCATACAATAATTCAATGAATAGGAGTACAGGGAAGACAACTTTTGAAATTGTGATAGGAACTAAACCTAGAGCTGTAGAGTTGAGAGACATTAGTATGGAGAGTAAGAGAAGTACAGAGGTAGAATAATTTGTAGGATATATGGAGACAAAACATTATCAAGTTAGGAAGCATTTGGAGGAGATGAACAGTAAGTATAAGGAGCAAGCAGATGAAAAAAGGAGACAAAAAGAATTTTTAATTGAAGATGAAGTAATGGTATATCTAAGAAAAGAGAGATTTCTAGTAGGCACATATAACAAGTTGAAGATGAAGAAGTTTGGACTATGTAGGATACTTAGGAAATTTGACTCAGACAATGCATATGAAGTGGAGCTACTAGAGACATTGGGCATATCACCTATATTCAACATTGCAGATCTATATCAGTATCATGAAGGAGAATCAAGTGACATCATTGAAGATGATTTGAAGAGTTAGTTACCACAACAACAACTGGAGTAGATAGAAGACATCTTGGACAACAGAGTTGGACATAGCACTAGAGGCAAGCAATACAAGGAATATTTGGTAAAGTGGAAAGGTAGACTGGAAGAAGATTCATCATAGATTTCTCAGGCTAAGGTAGACCGCCTTAGTTTTCCTCTAGCCCCAACAAAGTGAGGGACTCATTTTTTTTTAAGAACCCTAGGTGTCTGATGCAGGAGCATCCCAAGTTACAGAGCAATCTTGCGTCAACCAAAAACATTTTGCATTCTTTCTTTTCTTTCATTTGCAGTTCAGTTTAGCCAGTAGTAGTTTCAGCATTTTGTACCGCACTTTGCCACATTGCCATTTCAAATCTCACATAGTAGGACTTATCATCTAGACATCATCATCTACATCATATCCAAATTTTAGGCCATTTAAACTTGTCTGCTAGAAGTTATTGCTATAAGAAGATCACCTATTTTCATAGAGTAGAGCATTCAGGTAGCCAATTGAAGGAGAAGGTTTGTGGAGCACTTCCATGACTTGCAAAGCTAAAGGAAACATATCACATGGCACATAATGATCAGATAGACCTTACTTGAGGTTTGCACCTTGATTCATGCATTTGTGGAGCATTACTAGATGTTTATGCCCGACCTATTTGTTTCTACATGTTACATTCCTTCATTGGAGTTTGTAACCTTTCTTGGCCAGTGCAGAGGATTTCTTGAGCTTGGAGATGATATATATAGATCTTTGAGATGTATTAGGAAGGCAGTAGTTGATAGATAGAATAATTCATAAGATAGGTAGTTAGATTCTTATGGAGAAGGCACTTCAATGCCATATCTTGCATATATGTTGTAGCTAGAATATTAGGTCTGTGAGCCCTAGTTTGTAGCTTGCATGTTGTTGACATATAAGCATTCTGAATATATGATATATTGAGCATTTGAATCATTCATTGCATTATTTATTTGAGTTGTTTCCATGTGTTTACTCTTGTTGTACAGCCTCGACAGTTCATTTTGTGAACCCTCTGACCATTACTGCACCATAAAAGAAGGACAAGATGGCGTTAATACACTACGTGGACTAGCCCATATAGCGCATAACAAAATTATGATGGTGACTAAATGTACAAACACTATTAATATATCACCTACTCATACACAAGTATTGACACCTATATCGACTACTAGAATGTCTACTTTTACATCATCAATTCTCACTACTAATGCACATGCTTGTAGTAATGCTACCACTAGTGTTGGAGTATCTAATGACATTAATTCACAAAATTACAAGGCTATGGGATTCAATTATCAAAACCTATCACCTAGGGTGACTTGTTATATGAACAATCACTCTCAACCACCTCTCCATTCCACTCATTGTCAACCACCTTTCACTTACAATTATTCCCAACCACCTTCCACTCACAAAATTATTCCCAACCTCCTTTTGTTACCACTCACAATCAATCACCTCAAAATTTCATGACCACAACCTCTAATTCTCAAATCGCATCTCCTAATGATGCCCTCCTAAACCAACTCTTGCAAAGCATGACTTCTTTACAACAGAAGGTGACAAGATTGACAAACTCTTTTCAACCTAATATATCAACTTATCATGCTCATAGTCCTCTATCTTTTGCAATCCTTAGAACTCCTATGCGCGATAAGTTTGAGGCTCCTTGCTTTGAAAATTTTGGTGGAAAAGGTGATTCTAGTACTCATGTGGCAGCATTCATGATGATGAGTAGTGATTTCTTCTTTGAAGAGGACTTGCTAGTGAAACTCTTCCCGTGATCTCTCAAAGATACAGCTTTGGAATGGTTTTGCTAATTACCTCTGAATTCAATACACTCTTTCTCTCAGCTAGTCGATCAATTCTTACAACTTTTTCAAGCAAACATTAGACCTCAAGTCTCATTGATTAATTTAGTTCATTGCAAGTAAGGTCTGAAAGAGAAGTTAATTGAGTTTATCAGTCACTATCAATCTCTTTATGAACAAATTCAATACCAGATGAATGATGAGGATGTTTAGAAGGTGTTTATTACAAATTTACAACCTAACATTTGTGATAAGATCCTCTTGATGAAATACAACTCTTTTCAACATTTATGCACAACTCTTTATGATTATCAGTTTTCATCTAGTCAGTATGAGAACCAAAACTCATCGAATCAAGGTGATCAAGCTCAAACAGGAACATCTCAAAACAATTTCAAGAGGAACAACAAGAATTTTATTAAGATAAATGGGTAGAATTCAAATAACTTTTCACAAGTGTCCCCTATCACTAATCCAAAGAAGGCATCGTTTCAGTTTCGACAACAACAAAGATAGTTTACTCCAATATCTGACTCTCTACATTCTATTATGAATCAAGTAGTAAGAAATAATCTCTTGAAGCTTCCTGCAGTCAAACCATTGGATAGTAATAGAATGCAAGAACCTCACTTTGATGCTAATGCTTTCTATCATTATCATCGACAACAAGGGCATGATACTGAATGATGTATGCATCCTAAACATTAGATTCAAGACCTCATTGACTCAAATGTAATACAAGTAACTGGTGTGAATGACAATAGAAATAAGTCAGTTGACCCTCTGAATCAAAAATTACAGATCTTCACTAATCCATTTCCTAGACATAACGAGAACAATATGGTTGAGCAAAATACAATAGAACTGGAAGATGATTATCTAGATTATGATCAAATAGTTGGTATGATAGAAGTGGATAAGGAAAAAATTGTAAATTTACCTTATCCACAGTTTGAAAGGGAATTTATGTTGAGGTTCCTCTATTGTTATCCCTTCAAGGATCAAGAGTTAACCAAGAGGTGTCGAAGTTACAAATCAAAAAACCATGACAAGATATTATAACACAAGAAAAGGTTGCCACGATGGAAAATGTTCCCTTCCATCGTGAAAGGTTTATTCATCAAAATAAGAAAGAAAAAGATAAAAAAAGAACAAGGCAGCTATCATCAATGGGAAATAACAATGATTCCCCTTCTCATAAGAAACAAAAGACTTCAAATATACAGGGACTTGAGAAATAAGCACCACATGGTCATACTAGAAATGAGAATTAATTAGGTATGAATCAATCTAACTTTGTACAAAACTTGATGGAGCACCTCTAAAAGATGATCACACATTGAAATCCTCTTAAGAAAGAATATGTGTGTGTGTGTGTGTGTGTGTGTGTGTGTGTTGTGCTCCCCCATAATGTGTTATGTGTTGTTTAGGCCTCCTTGGATGATCCTTGATACTCTTGTAAGGTCAAGGATATCGAGAGACCACCTCTGTCGTGAGCATTCTTCTAATTGTTTCATCATTCCTCTATTATTCCTCTCCTTTATTTTATTGTTGTGTGTCATGCCTTAGGGGCATAGTGTTGCGGTTGATGACCTAGGTGCATCCTCCTACGTGGTGTTTCTATTACACTTGTTCTCCTCTCTCATTTTATTGTTTACCTTCTTCTAGTGATTATACCTAGTTGACGAATGATGAAAACAAACAAATGCTAATACGAACTGAGTGTCCCTTCAATAAGGAAATAAAAAATGGACCTAGTCCATAGATGATGATAGGGTTAACACACACACACATACTAGTAGAATCACTCTGTGTGATGTATCATCTTATGGCATTACTTGTGACTAACATTTTGCAATCCACTTAATCTACTCTTGTACACTTTGATTGGTATCTCACCTTGTTGCTACATTTAGTTATGGGGTATCTGTAGTATAGCCCAATGGTTATACTCGGTTCTGATCCCGTAGTATAGCCTTGGTCCTTGATGTGATTGTTTTCATAGCTTTTATAATGTGATTTGGTTATTATCTTAGAGTAAGATTTTTAACCTCTCTTGTTATCATATCAAATTAATGTGTTTGTGGGAACATTCAGTGATCATAAGCACATGTCGCCTTGGGGGCATGGGCTTTGGGAGAGATCTTGTTCCGTTGTGTGTTTTCTCTCTACCTTAACGTGCTTGATACTAGTACATGACATCAACCACCATAAGGTGGGGGCATATATAAGGTTATCTATCTAATGATTTTGGTACTAACGAAGCATGTTTGTAAGCCCTCTTCATGAGGCTAGATGTTGTATCTTAGGCATGAGTACACATCTTTATTTATATTGCAATCAAAAATCCCTCTCCGTGAGGTGGGATAGCATATCCTTTTATCAAGAAGCCCTCTTTGGAGGTGGGATAATGTATCTCTTGAGCTAGTGTGTATCATTTTATTTAAGAAGCCCTCTACAAAGGCAAGATGGTGTATCTCTTGAGCTAGTGCACATCCTTTTATTTCAAAAGTCCTCTATAGAGGTGGGGTTGGATCTTGAGACTATCCTCCTATAAGCATGTCTTTGGTGGTTGTTGTGGCATAAGCCCAACTATCAAGTGTGTCTGCAGTAAGATTGAGATGGTGGGACTTAGCAATAAGCTCCTTCCATCACCTTGTTTGTCATGTTTAAGACGTATAATATGTCTTTGGCATGCTTTATGGCGCACATGTATTCTATGTGTCTTCTATGTGTTTTCCCCTATGTGTGGTTTCAACGGTGTAGTGATGAGACCTCCCACACTCGGGCTTTATTTGGCATGTTTTCCCCTATGTGTGGTTTCAAGGGTGTAGTGATGAGCTCCTCCCACACTCAAGTTTTGTATGGTGTGTCTTCCCCCGTGTGTGGTTTCAAGGGTGTAGTGATGAGATCCTCCCACACTCAGGTTTTGTATGGCATGTTTTCCCCCTGGTGTAGTTTCAAGGGTGTAGTGATGAGCTCCTCCTACATTCTGGGGTTTTGTGTGTTGAAATTTTTATTTCCATGCATATATATGAAAATGAAAATACCACTATATTCATCATGTTTTGCATGACTTCTCTCATGTCTTCATCATATTTTGCATGTCTTTAATACTATCTTCTTCATGTCTTGCATGCATGTTACTATCTTCATTGTGTTTTATGTGTCTATGATATGTTTTCTAGTGCTTACTTGAGATTGGGGGCTAGAAATAGTTCCTCAATATTTGTGTATACCTTAGCTTCAAGTGCCTGGCGTGTTTGATGTGTTTTCGATCATACGTACATTAAAGTGGGGGCTAAATGTTATGTAGTAAAATGTCCCCCTAGGACTTTTACCTCCTAAGTTTAGCTCCCGAGTCCCTTAAATTTAATCATGCATCTTAGAAATGAATCACGGAGAAAAATTCCCCGAAACCCATAACAAAGGGGACTTAGAGGACATCTTTGAGCTTAATCTAGCCCTAAAATAGGTCCCTGGACAAGGGTACTCATGCCCTTGTCTTACCCTATTTTTTCATGGTCCCAAATTTAAATGTTGGTTTTATGATCGTTAAAAGGTTTCCTTGTCGGCATCTTAAGTTTGAATTATGAAATCTTAGTGGGAACACATATAAAATCATGTTTTAGACTTCATTTTACAACTAGATGGATAATGCAAACTTGTGATCTTATGCAAAGGTTATTCAAGGCTTTCATTGTGTTGCATAGCAGTATTGTGTTGTGTTTGTTCATGTTTGTTGCAGATTTGTCTTCATCAATCTATCTTCTCATGGGGTGAAAGATCTTCATCTCCCCATGAGAGCTTCACCTCCAAGGTGACATTTACTTTATGTTTCAATCATTTATCATATCATTGATTTTGCCTCTGTCCTGCAAGGACACACACTTTCTATCTAACAATGGTGTTGGAAGGCTTGAATACCATTCCGGGGCTTAACCGAGGCAAGCTCCTAAACACCAAAACCCCCAACCCCTCTCTTATGACTGCAGGTTACAAATGTCAGATTTTGTGGAGAGGAGTTCCAAGAGGTTAGTGCAGAGCAGGAAGAATCCAAATCTGAAGAAAATGATAGAAAATAACCCTAAAAGGACAAGGGTGCCCACTCTTTTGTCCCTCAATTTGGCACTGTTGGGAATCTCTAAAGTGGTTGCAATCTGTAGTAAAAAATATCAGAAAGCCCTCAGAAAAAACATTGCATTAGACAAGGGCTCTCACTCTTTTGTCCCCAAAGTTTTTGCCTTATGAAATCTAAAATCTGGTAAGTATCTAATCTACATTTAGTGTCTTCATGTGTACGCATTTGTCAATTTTCATCTGTTTGTTTACGATTTTGCATGATTATGGTTTTAAGCTTAATCAGACTAAAGTTAACACATTAATCAACAAATTCCAAATTTTCTTATCATTCCAAGTGACACCAAACTTGTAGCTGAGTCCTCTTGCAAAAGTTGTGATTCAACTCAATTTAATGTCCTTGAATGTATGTACTGAAAGGAGGATCTAACTAAACTATCAATCAAATCAACAATCCCTCTTTTTCTACATTACAACTAGGTGGCTCATGGACCAACAAGAAAATGGAAACATAATGGGCTAGTGAGGCCCACCGAATCACTAGGTGAGTCCATGTCAACATAATCAACAAGTGTATAATCAAAAGGAAGCATGGCACGATGTATGCCCCCACCTTAAAGTGATTGCTTACTTCCTTGGAGAGCAATTGATTTAAGGTAGAACATAATACAAGATAGGAACGAGATCATTTTGGAAGCACATGCCTACATGATATGTGTTCCCAAAAGCTACATCACAACAAGGGGTTGCCACTAGAAAAGGTAAACCAAGGTGATGTTGTAAGCATGATACACAATGGCTTGTGTAGTCATGGTATGATGTCAAGCATAGCAACAAGGTGCCACATAAATCAAGTTATACAAGAAGTTATCATGTTAGAGTAAATAATATAAAGTAATAACACAAAGGGATCTACCTAACTGGCATCAATATATGAATGGTTTTATAATAGGAGATGTCTCATAATTATAAATATTTGGAACTATCATCATCTGCTAGTCAGTAAAACTATAGAGACAAAGGGGAAAATATCACATGAAAACAAATGTAAAGCCTTGGGTCAACAAGGAAGGATTCTAAATCATCATATGACTTGAATTGTCCCCAAAGGAAACAACAATGATAAAATACAATTTACGACATATAGAGGAATGATGACACAAATAGAGAGAATGTCACAATGGATTTCAATCCCTTTGTATCCTTGTACCAACAAGGGTTATCCAAAGAGATCTTAACAAATAAAAATACACATCAATAAACACAATATTGGGATAGTAACACATGCAATCATAAGACAAAAGAGAGAGAGGCCACATTTCCAAGTCAACCTAAAACAAATCGTCCTCCTCTCAATCTTTCTCATCATAAAGGGATGGAGAGCAAGATGTAAGAGGGACTATAGCAGATGCAGTGTATGGTACTATAGCCATACCTATTTCATTATTACCTTCTAATTCGTTGTAAGAATATAGCACAATAGGTTCTATTGTGGGTTGTGAAGGACTATCTTTTGCTAGAGGAGATGAAGCACTAGTAGATTTTTATTTCACATCCATCAGTGACTGACACTTGCAAGGAGAGAGAATCTCCTCTCCTCTAGCAAGGTGAGTTTAATAACACAATGGTGCTTCTTTTGTTCTTTTGTAATTTGATTTTGCTTAGTTTTATTTGTGATGTTTGTGAGGGGAACTATAGTATCTTCCAACATGGGTTCCTTTTCTTACTTTTCTTCAGGAACATTAGAAGAAATAAGAGGAACCACCAAAGGTTGAGAGACCATGGGGGAGGATTCCTTAATGCAGGCTGCTCTTTCCTCTCAACCTATGAAATAGGTGGAGGTACTTGAGCATCCTCAAGTGGTTGAGAAACCTCACAGAATAACTTACATGCAATTGATTTCTTTTCACTTGTCTCCATAGAGGTAGGTGGGACAAAAGTAATATTATGATTGCGAGGAGGTATGTTTTATGCTTGGAGGTTGCCTCATTTTACTTGAAAGGATGGCAGAGGAGGAACCTCAACATATCTACCAAATGCTTGAGGATGAGGAGGAACCTTCAATTTGGGCTTAACTTCATGTACCACTTGCGGGATAGGGGGAACTACTATTGTAGCCTCAAGAGATCAAGAGATTCAAGGGACATCACTAGAAGGTATGTTACTAAGCAACAAATCAACAATTTTCTATGCCTTATATTTTTGATATGACAAAAAGAATAGATCCTCTCTAGTTCAAGAAACTCCAACTAGTTTAGGCTAGAAGTAGTCAAGTGTAAAGTGTCCATAACGAGTGATGAACTAGTATCGACTATGATGTACAACATGCACACGTGTCTCAAATGAAAAACTTAAGCACTTATGAACCATAGAGGGGACTGCCTTCATGGAGTAGAGCTATGGGTGACCCAACTTCACATGAAATAAGTTTGATGTTGGAATGATAATAAAAGTAGGATCCAAGGTTCTTGGCCCAACCTTGACGGTAAGGGTCAAGACACCAAAACTTGTAAGAATAGACCCATCATGTGCACTAATTGTGATTTTTTATACATCGTAGTTTCGTGGTGTAGACCATGCATGTAGAGAAACTCTTTAGTTACTATATTTACCATGCAAATAGGATCGATCATAGCACCTCTTATGGGTTTATCATTGATTCGAATGGTGATGTATAGAGGTCCATAAAGAGCTTCAAAAGTAGCATCATGAAGAGTAAAAGATATAGTTGGTTCAAGCTCTGATTGCTCTTGATGAGGACGGGCATGCACCATACAAATATCTCCTTCATAATCTTGTTCTTGATGAGTATATTGTATTTCTTGAAATGGTTCCACAATGTTAGACTCATGATGAGGTAATGGATTTGTATATAATTGTAAGTTTTGATTAGGTGGAGCCACTGATTTATTTCCTTTGTCATTTATGCCAGCAACCTAGATGACATTAGAATTAATGAGGTCTTGAACTTCATGTTTAAGATACATACATCTTTCAGTGTCATGGCTAGTGGTGCAGTGAAATTGACAAAAGGCCTTTGAATTAAAGAAGATGATTGCATCTTACTTGGATCTAGAGGTTGAATAGGTGGAAGTTTGATGAGATTGTTGTTCAAAAGTTGCATCATTATGGAATAGAGAGATTCTGATAATGGTGTGAATTGTCTTGTTTTCAATTTTAGTTTGTATGGGGCAAAAGCAGAAGAAGATGCAGCCGCTACATGTTTTTGAATGTGATTTGATGATATGGCATTGATTTTGATGAATTTTTTTTGTGTCTTTTGAATGAATGAGTGTGTGAGGCTTCGGATTGACCAACCAAATTCAATGAGTGATTAGTCTCATACTGACCAACCAATAGTTGGTAATCATGGAGAGCCATGCAAAGTTTTGTGAAAGAATCATAACGCATCAACAAGATTTTGTCATGGATGTGAGGTTATAAATCTCCAATGAAAATTATTTGTACATCAACATCTGGAATAGAATATTGAATTTTTGAAAATAGGACTTGATAATGCCCCATGAAATCAGTTATTTTCTCCTTTATTCCTTGTTTATAATGAACCAAATTGGTCAAAGAGACTTTAGGTCCAGTGTTTTCTTGAAAGTGTTGAAGAAATTTGTTGATTAATTGTGAAAAATAAGTGATTGAATTAGGAGGCAATGATCAAAACCAATCCAAGGCCGAGTCTTTGAGTGACCTAGGAAAGAGTTTAGCCAATATTGCATCTTCAAAGAAGAAATCACTAAACATAGTTGTAAAGGCTACCACATGGTTGTTAGGGTCTCCCTTCCCATTATACTTCTCAAAGTGAGGGGTTTCAAACTTCTCAAGCATTTGAGCTCTTAGGATTGGATAAGATAATGGGTTGTGAATATAATGTGATGTCATAGTGGGTTTCAAGGGAATTTGGTTTATTTTTTATTAACTATTGTTGGATGGAATTCATATTTTGTAAAAGTTGGTTGATGATAGGGTTAGAAGGTGAACTAGGTTGAGATTGGTATGAATGGATAGGGCTAACTATAGGTTGCGATACTGTATGATTGGATTTTTGGAAATTGATATTAATCTTAGTTTGATTTGACGTAGGCGAGGTGACACTAGGCATAGTACTTGGATAATTGAAGGGAATAGCATTGTAATGACAAACGGGATTCCAAGTAGATAACCCAACACATGTGTTAGCACTATTACTTGGTTGTGTAGTTGTAGTGATAATAGTAGAAGTTTATGTAGGAATAGGGAGTGTTGGTATGGGTGCTAACACTTGAGTCCCTATTTGATTTGAAGAAGTCATATTAGTGATGATTTCAACACAACTAGATGCAAACAAAATGTTATTGTGCACTATGTGAGATAGGCCATGCAAGACTTCTAGTCCCTCTTGTCCTTTGAGAAATAAACTTCTTAGACTCTTAATGACAGGGATGACCTCCTCAGTTATATGTTCTAAGCTTACAAATTACTAAAAATTAGCCAACTCAGTGTCTAACCTTTGAATTTAAGCTTCAAGAACATGAGCCATGAGGTCCTCTATGTTGATGGATTCATGACAAGTTGTTGCTTTTGAGATATTTGAAGTAGGGATATCATGAAGTGATGGGCCTTCTTTTGTGATTAGATTCACAAATTGGGGTTTTGATGTGTCAATATTGGTGCTAGTCAAAGCATTAGAACCCATAATTCAAAAACTTCTTTGCATAAGAGTGTTAGAATCGGGGCACTGGGTCACAAAACTCATAAATTAGTGACACACAAGATGTACACAAAGAAGAAATAAATGATGTGATGAAAGAAGAAGTTGAATTTTTGTTTAAATGAATCAATATTTTGTACTTTAGGTCAAATGTAAACACATATAATGCAATAATAAACCTTTTGATCAAATTCACCTCTACTCAAATTTAATTTGAATTAAATAATGCTCATATTCAAATCAAGCCCTAAATCTAACAATTCAAGAATGCTCTATCTTTCAAATTTCAACAAAAGATGATATTTATGATATTCTAAAGCAATATGAAATTAGATTTGATAAGAAAACAACATCAGCAAAAATGAAACAAGACACTAATCACAAACCCTAGGTTTGAAGACTAGCTAGGCTTTCTTAAAAATGTAAGATTTTTTAAAAACCCTAATAATGAAGAGGTGTAAATGCAAAATGCACCACTATGAAATGAGTAATGAATGCAATACCAATCAGATTTGATGCAAAAATCAAAGATTTATATCATGCTATGATGATCTATACTTATGACATATAGACAATGTGACAAATATACCTTTTTCTATGCCTAAATCAAAATGCTTGATTTTCAAATTTTCAAATGCCAAGAAGCAAGAATGTTCTAAACACAAGGAAACATAAGCTACAACAAATGAAATCAATTTAATCAGCCAGTTAATGCCACCAATATTTGATACAACACACTAATCTACAAACCCTAGACCTTCAAGAGTAGCTAAATTTTTATGGAATGCAAGGCTTTTGTAAACACTAACAATGGATCAAATGCATAAAGCAAGGTATGTAAGTATGCAAATGATGGATAAACTAGATTCTAATCAGATATAGGACATAAAGCACATTATATTTAGATGAAGAAGGATGCAAGGGTGCAAGACACGTTGGATTCACCAAAATGTTTGATGGAAAAGGGAGACTTAGCCTAAAAGGTTAAACTAGGTCAAACCCTCTTCTATAAACATTGGAACAAAAACCAAATTTAGCTTTTACATTGTGAAGGAGAGCCAAACTACAAGGGTTTTGTCCCTTTGTTGTATAAAGGAGTGTCAACCAAATTCAACCAACCAAGCTAGGGTAAAACCTAAACCCTAATTATGCAAGATTAATTAATAAAGGATTGTCAGAAGCAAATACAAAGATTTTGAAAGTACAGAAGAGATCAGGAAACAATTCATAAAAGGAACTTGAGTTTAGGAGTATAGAAGTACCAGGGCACTAGGTTTCTTAGACCTAGATTAGGGTTTTGCAGATCTTTCAGATCTTGGTGCCTTCATTTGTCATTCTTCTTCCTTCATGTAGCTTATTGTTGTCTGATTCTTCCAAATGTGACCTACACACAAACAAGAAGGGAAAATGGTTGTGTTGTGTTTAGGGGCTTTCCTTAGCCAAACCCCATGTTGGCATTTCTACCTCCACTAAAACAATGATTAGAGATCCAAGAGTGTGTGACTTAGGAGGGCAGAGGCAAGATCTACAATAAATGATGAAATAATGAAAGTAAATGATAAAGACTACCACAAGATATGAAACCCTAGTTGGAGTAGGTGACTCAAGACCATGAACCAATAAGGAGATAGAAGATGAAAGTGTGAACTTCCTTCTATTATGTCAGAAAAAGTCCCCTTGGGGGATTTTCCCTCTTAAGGTTTAGCTCCCAGGTCCTTAGAATGCATTATAAGCATCTTGCATGTTAATTTTGAATCCTGATAAGAAAACCCCTGAATGTTATGGCAAATAGGACCTAGGGGGTTCTATATTAGTGAGTCCTGACCTAAGATGGGAGGGTGGACTTGGGCACTAGCGCCCTAGTCCTACCCTATTCTAGGTTAGCCCTAAAATTTTATGTTGGTTTTATGACCGTTACTTAGGTCCTATGCAGACATCTCAAGTTTGAATTATGAAATTCTTAGTAGGAATGTTTGTAGTTACATATATAAGCATGTTTAGCATTTCATTTGTAAACTAGAAGATGATTGCAAACTTTAGGCATATTTGTGATTTCAAGATATTCATTGTTACAAGAGCAGAGCATTGTTATTGTGTTTGTGGTTGCAAACTTAACTGCATCTTCTCATGTGATTGAAGAGCCTTCATTTATGTGAGATCTACACTACAAGGTGATATCTATTGTGTTTTCGATCATTTATCATTTGGATTTTTCCTCTATCCTATCGGGATATGCACTCTTATCTGACAACAGTGTTCAGAAGACTTGAGTGTCTCTCTGGGGCTTGACCAAGGCAAGCCTCTAAACACCATGACCCCCTCCCACACTCCTTTGTGATTACAGGTTATAGGTACTGAGTTTCACATAGTGGAGTTGCAAAAAGGAGGTTGTACACAACAAGGATTTGGGATCTAAAAGAAAGAGGACAGTGTTCAATATTTCAAGACTTGGGCGCTAGTGCCAGTGTCCTCCAATTTTTCTAGAGTAGAAACAAAAGATATAGTGTAGATCAGTGTCGAAAAGAGATTCAGATTCTGTGCAGAAAGTAGTACCTTGGACAGGGGCACTAGTGCCAGTGTCCCCGACTATTTTGTGTTGGGAATTAAGGTGTCTCAACCTTGGTAATTCCTTGCATTTATTTATTGTAATGTATTTATTTATTTAGCCTATGTTGTAATTTTGTTGCACATCCTATTTTGTCATTTAGTGTGAAGTGGCACAATGAGTTGTCACTCCACTTGTAAGATGACTAGGATGGTCAACTCACTCCATGTGGAGATAGGTGTCCCCTTTGTGTGGTAGAGGTTTTCTACCATGTGTCAGCATCTTGACTAGTGTGTAAGTGAATCTTGACTAAAACGGTTATGACAGATTCCTATGACAGAATCTATGATGCGTAAGAGTCAGAAATAGAAGATCCTATGATAGGTGAAGACATGTGTCATAAAGCATCTTGAAAGAAGGCATATTTGAGCACCCTAAGGAGAGTTATGACATGTTGTAAGAGAATACGCTATTTTTAGTTAGTGTATGACAAATTCTCTTACAACTGTAAGTACTGTAGTATGACGGATTCTATGACAGTCGTAAGATGCGTAAGAGCATCTGTCATTGCCCAACTTGGGAATAGGTGATCATATTGGGATGAGGGGATATGACAAGTGTCATGACCATGCTACAGTGTTGGACAAGTGTCCCTAGGCGTGGGTTTTTGGCCATGAGGCCAAGTTGGATGCCCATCTCAAGGAAAGTTTATTTTTGCCTTGTAAACTTCTATTTAAGTAGGTGCTTTGAGAGGAGATGTATTATGTGATTGATAGCTACTGTTATGCTACCAGATTGTCTCCAAATACAAGTGTCAAAGACTCCTGTAAAGACTTGCATTGCAAGTGTGTTGTAAACTTCATTGTTTAGATAATACATTGTGCAGGTTTTGGAGTGTGGAGTTTTTCACTCGTAAGGGTTTTCCCCACATTATATCTTGTCTCTCTCTCTTCTTTCTTACATTATTGTGTTGTGTATTGCTACAATACCTCTATTGTTGGGTTAATAACACTATAATTGTAAAGGTTAAAAAGAATTTGCACACATCTCTCCTCATTAGATTAGTGTAGGAAGTGATTTTTGCACACTTAGCTTCCTTCCATTTTGCATTCCAGATTTTGAAAAATAGTGAGTTAACAATCTTTGTCCTTCACCTTAGTCTGAAAGGATTTGTCATAATTCATCAATTTTCTTATTGTTTTGCTTATTTAGGGTTTTAAGAGTAATTGAGCATTAAATTGGCATATTGTTTGATACATCTGAACATCTACATCATTCCAAGTGGCAGCCCAACCTGATAGGTGATTGTTCTCGCTTAGTGGAGATTCAACTCAGTTGATATGCCCTTGAATGTTTGGTGAGAAGGGAGGATTTGCCTTTGAAACCTAAAACAAACTCATCCCCCCTTTTTAACCCTAAACATTTTTGTGAACCCATGTTTTTAATGAATTTTGCACCTTGCTAAGTGTTTTACTTCAAATTTGCATTTCTTTCATTCATCAATTTCATATTACATATGAAATTTACAAAAAAATTGACATATTTGAAAAAAAATTGCACTCTAGGGTTTGAATTTTGACATAGTTTGCATTAATTTAATTGCATCTAATTAAATTTCTGGTTTTTTCATTAGATCTGAAACTTATAGTCATTTAATCTCATAATTTTCTTATTGCATTTGAAAAATAACAAAAAAAAAAAATAAAAATTTTGAAAATTTTGAAAACATTAGCATTCTAGCTTGCATTTTAATTTAATTTGAATTAATTTTCATTTAATTTCTGATTTTTGCATTAGATTTGAAATTCATTTTCATTTAATTCATAATTCTCATATTACATTGGAAAATTTACAAAAAAATTAAACAATTTTAGAAAATTAAAAAAAAAAAACAATTGGCATTTTTGCTTGATTTTCAAATAGTTTGAATTAATTTGAATTAAATTTCATTTAATTTGAATTAAATTTCATTTAATTTAATTAAATTTCTGATTTTTAAATTAAATCTGATATAAATTACATAAATTCATCATATTTTAATCTCTTGCATTATATTTTTCATATTAAAATTGCTAGGGTTTGCTTGAAATTTTGAATTTTTCCTATAACCTAGTAATTTCAAAAACTAGTGTTTGTAGCTAAAATCTTGTTTCAGATTTTATTACTCATCTTAGGCACTCATTAAAATCTGATTTTTTATGTAGTGTTGCATTTTAGTATGTTTTTGCATTAATTTTGCATTTTCACATAGAAAGTTTCAACAAAACTAGCATTTTTCATTGATTTTTCATAAAAATTGCACTTGCATTGAGCATTGTAGGGTTTTAAATCATTTTTAGATCTGAGCTGAGTTGTTTTACATCATAAATTTTATTATAATTAATTTACATATCATTTTACATAATTTCATGTCTTAATTTCACAATTAGGATTTGAAAAACTTGCATTTTTCACTAGATTTGGCCTTATCGTCCCTCTAGAATTGCACCATAGGCATGTTGTGAAGGATTTTGTGGTACTAATTAACTGATATTAGGGTTATAATCTTTTGCCCCTCCTCAAATTCTATACAACACCATTTGTATTAGGCATTTACATAGAAAATTGGTGAAAATTTACATATTTTAGGTGTATTTTCACTAGGTTTTGACTCATCATCACTCTAGATCAGCACTACGTGTGTGTTGTGAAGGATATTGTTGGTTTATTGGATTGATATTAGGAATATTATTTTCTTCCCCTATTAAATTTCCTTACAACACTTCTTTTAGTGATTTGCATTGAAAAATTGTGGAAAAAGTGAACATTTTAGGTGCATAAACAAGCATAATTTGTGTTGTTTCATTACATTCAATATAAATATATCAAATCATCAATTGGGTCTTGTTTTTTTGCACTATTTTACTCCTATACATTGTGATTTTTGTGAACTTGGTGTTTCCTCTTAGTTCTTTTCCTCAAAGAAGTGTTTAGGAGTGACATAGTCACACAACTAGGGTGCCTTAATCATCAGAAAACTTTGCATGTTTTATCTTATTAGATCTTATCCAACATTGCTGATACAATACATTTAATAATGGCTTCTTCATGTTATTCATCTTTGAAATCTTTTCATGAGTATATCCTAGATTTTGAAAATTTCTCTAATTTCACTAATGAGAATCCTCATGTTCTAGAGCACATAGCCTCTATCAGTGGTATTGATGTTTCTATATGTTCTACATATGAGATGAAATTAATTTGTTATACACATGATTATAATAGATTTTCATTACTCATAGGAGCATATCCTTTGATATTAGAAGATTTAACTAAATTCATCTCCAGGGATACTCATGAGAAAGAAGAGAGTGAAAATTCTTTTTCCACTAATATTTTGAAATCAATAGCTAAAGAATATGATGATGATGATTCCATAGGTTATCCTACTTCTCCTATAGTTGAATGTTCAAGAACCTTAGATGAGAATACTATGGATATCTCTATTAATGTTACAACACCTAACCTTCCTAACAACACTGTACCTTCCTCTCATTCCAATTATCTCCCTGGCCAAGATGTAGCATTAGTTGATGAGAAAAGGTCTCTCACATTAAATCCTTTAGGGATAGATGTTGGGTATAATCAAGAGGGAAACAATATTAATTCATTATTCACTAATAGACTTTGTAGCAATATTCCTAAGATGGTTGTGCAGGGGGCACCTAGTGCACCTTCTTGCTTAAAACTGGTGATTACGGTTCAAGGTGCTCAACAACCACCTAGAAACCCTGATTACATCTTCCACTATGCAACACAAATCTCTCAAAGAAATCAAGGTGTTCAAAATGTGTCACAACAACCACACCACAATGTGATTTCTCACACATACAACACCCATAATAACAAGAAAAGTAAGAAAGCACCGCATGTGCCTGTCTCTCTTCCATGTTCTCAACCTATGCTCCCTCTGCTACCTCATCTTACTCATAAAAGTGGTCAAGAATATGATCTTGTCGAGAAGATGCATGCTACTCCGGCTAAGATCTCTCTTTGGGATTTAATACAAACTTCACCTACATACCATGGAATACTCCAAGATACTTTACAAAAGGTGATTGTCCCACCTACTGCTAAGCTGACTAATGTAGCAGCTCTATTAGATTACATGAATGCAACAAAAATGGATATTCTCTTTCAACCACATGAATTACCATCAATTGAAGTTCAAAACCAATATGATTTGCTTATAATATTTGTCATGATAGATACAAAATTGATAAAGAGGGTTCTGATTGACAATGGCTCGGCTCTTAATGTTTGTGGCATAAATTTACTGCACAAAATCAAGATTGACACGTCTTTAATCAAACAAGATAGGACTAGTATTTGTGGCTTTGATAATGTTGGTAGACAAACTATAGGTACCGTAACTTTACTCGTAAAGGTTGGACCCGTGACATTATCTACCCCTTTTCATGTCATGGCCAATTTTCTTTCATATTATATGATTCTAGGTAGACTATGGATTCATGCCATGGGGGCAGTGCCATCTACCCTTCATCAATCAATTAAGTTCATTTATCAAGACAAACTCTACACTTGGAAAGCTGATCCTGAGATGAATACTTGCTTACATATTGAAATGCAAAAACAAGTTAAAAATCAGCAAAGACTAAACAACTTACAAGTTCATTCAACAATACCTCTTTCCATAGATAATGTTGTGCAAGGCTCTCAACCATCGAATGCACTTTTTGGGGATGATTGGGGATCATTATATTTTAATCCTTGTAGTACAGGGGAATATAAACTTAATAGCCCTGACACATCAAAAGTTACATTGATCTCATCCAAGCAATCTTTTGAAGCTCCTAAGAAAAACAAAGTCTCCTTGGTAGAAAATAAAGACAATACTCTCACTTATACTACAAACTATGAGACCTATGAGGCTTCACCATCTTCTAAAGAACTGACATCCCTCAAGGATTTAAAATCCTTTATAACAATTATGACTATGCAGGTAATGGATGTGGTGTAAATCAACAAGGGATTCGAGTACCTATAGAATCCACTTTGAGACATTACTCAAGCAACATTGGATATAATCCCTTTAAAGAAAAGAAAGCCTCTCATCATCCTAAACTTAATGTTAATTCAATATCAACAAGACCAAAACAACATGAGAGACACCCTGAGCTGACAAGCCACACTCATTGTAGCAACTATTATAGTTGCTCTCAAGGGTGGCCTCTTCCTAGATATGTATGTTCTTAACATTGGCATCTATTAGGTAAGTATTTCTAAACCTTTCTCTCTCATGTTGTGACCTCCATGTGATGTGTTGTGTATTGTTTAGGCCTCCTAGGATGACCCTTGATACTCTTGTAAGGTCAAGGATACTGGGAGACCACGTCTGTTATGACCCATCTTCTATTTGTATCATCATTCTTCTATATTTCCTCTCCTCTATTTTCATTGTTGTGTGTTGTGTCTGACAGACATAGCATTGCGGTTGGTGACTTGGGGGCACCCTCCTATGTGACTGTTTCTAAGGCACTTGTTTCTCCTCTCTTGATTTATTGTTTACCTTCCTCTAGTGGTTCTATCTAGCTGGCAGATGATGAAAAACATATTATACTGATGCGGACCTAGTGTCCCTTCAATGAGAAATCAAAAAATGGACCTAGTCCATACATGACGATGGGGTTGATATATATTATTTGACGCTTGGCTAGTAGAATCACTCCATGTGATATTTTTATGTTGTCTTATCATACTTACAAAACATAACAATATTGCTGCTCTGTGAACTTTGTATATAGATGAAGATTGGATCTTCCTTTCCTTGTTTCTTGATGTGAATGATTACATGTATTGTTGTTTATCATGATTATATGGAAGCTAACACCTTTTCTTGCAGGAAATTGTGTGTTTATGGGAACATTTGGCGATCGTAAAGTACACATCACCTCTAGGGGGCATGCACTCTATGAGAGCTCATGTTCCCTTGTGTGTTTTCTTCCTACCTTAACGTGCTTGATATCAATACATGATATCAACCACCTTAAGGTGGGGGCATATATAAGGTAAGCTGTCTGATGATTTTGGTACTAACGAAGCATGCTTGTAAGCTCTCTAAGGAGGTGGGATGTATCTCCAAGTGAGTGCACGTCTTTCTTTTCTATATTGCAATCATTTAAGCCCTCTGCAAAGTCAGGGATGGTGTATTTCTTGAGGAGATTGCACATCCTGTCATTTTCTAAAAGTCCTCTGAGCAACAGGGCCGATCTGAGACTAGCCTAACCCTTAAGCCCATCTTCGAAGATTGTTGTGGTGAAGCCCAATCGTCGGTGTGTGCCTATAATGTGCCTAAGATAGTGGGGGCTTAGAAGTAAGTTCCTTCCATCACCTTGTTTGCCATGTTTTCTTCATGTCTTCCATGTGTCTTTTGTGTGTTTCCCCCTTGTGTGGCTAACCCCCACTTGGTCTTTGTATGGAATACTTTCCCCTCTCGTGTATGTGTAGCGATGTGCTCCACTTACACTTGACGTTTTGTATGATGTGTTTTCCCTTTGGGGTTGTATGTGTCATTATTACTTTCCATGTATTTGCATTCATATATATGTGTGTGTGTGTGTGTGTGTGAAAATGAAAAGGAAATAATCACTACCTTCACTGTATTTGTTGTGTCTTCAATGCTACCTTAATCTCCATGTTTTGTGTGACTGTAACTATCTTCTCCATGTTTTGTGTGCCTATTAGTGTACTCAATGTGTTTGGCGTGTTTGATGTGTTTGTTGATCATACTTTAATGCATGTATTGGCCTTGTGTTTATACATACATTAAAGTGGGGGCTAAATGTTATGTCAGAAAATGTGCCCTTGGGGGCTTTTCCCTCTTAAGGTTTAGCTCCCGGGTCCTTAGAATGCACTATAAGCATCTTGCATGTTAATTTTGAATCCCGATGAGAAAACCCCTGAATGTTATGGCAAATAGGACCTAGGGGGTGCTATATTAATGAGTCCTAACCTAAGATGGGAGGGTGGACTTGGGATATAGCACCCTAGTCCTACCCTATTTTAGGTCAGCCCTAAACTTTTATGTCAGTTTTATGACCATTACTTAGGTCCTATACCGACATCTCAAGTTTGAATTATGTAAATCTTAGCAAGAATGTTTGTAGTTGCATATATAAGCATGTTTAGTGTTTCATTTGTAAACTAGAAGATGATTGTGAACTTTAGGCATATTTGTGATTTTAAGATATTCATTGTTGCAAGAGCAGAGCATTGTTATTATGTTTGTGGTTGCAGATTTGACGTCATCTTCTCATTTGATTAAAGAGCCTTCATTTATGTGAGATCTACACTACAAGGTGATATCTATTGTGTTTTTTTATCATTTATCATTTGGATTTTGCCTCTATCCCACCGGGATATGCACTCTTATCTAACAACGGTGTTTGGAAGACTTGAATTTCTCTCCGAGGCTTGACCGAGGCAAGCCTCTAAACACCACAACCCCCTCCCACACTCCTTTGTGATTACAGGTTACAGGTACCAAGTTTCATAGAGTGGAGTTGCAGAAAGGAGGTTGCAGAAAACAAGGGATTTGGGATCTAAAAGAAAGAGGACAATGTTCAACATTTCAGGACTTGGGCGCTAGTGCCACTGTCCTCCACTTTTTTTATAGTAGAAACAGAAGATACAGTATAGATCAGTGTCAAAAGGAGATTCAGATTCCATGCTGAAAGTAGTACCTTGGATAGTGACGGTAGTGCCAGTGTCCTTGACTATTCCACATTCCAGATTTTAAAAATAGTGAGTTAACAATCTCTGTCCTTCACCTTAGTCTAAAAGGATTTGCTGTAATTCATTAATTTGCTTACTATTTTGCTTATTTAGGGTTTTAAGAGTAATTGAGCATTAAATTGAGATATTGTTTGATACATTTGAACTTCTACATCCTTCCAAGTGGTAGCCCAACCTGATAGGTGATTGTTCTCGCTTAGTGGAGATTCAACTCGGTTGATATGCCCTTGAATGTTTGGTGAGAAGGGAGGATTTGCCTTTAAAACCTAAAAAAAAATCATCCCCCCTTTTTAACCCTTAACATCTTCAAGACCTGAAAATAAACATCATAACATCTACACAAAGAGCTTTTCCAACAATGAAGAATACTTGAGCATAGGAGATCAATTCATCAAATCAATTCACACATTCCCTTCATAAGAAAGTAGTCATCTAGGTGATAAATGAATAACACAACTCCTTTATATATGCATTCTCACTCACCAACAATGAATAAAATCAAATGGGGATGATTGGGATAAGCCAAGGAGGTGTTCTAAGCCAACACCTCAAAAATAGGATCAAGGCTAATATCTGAGACCAGGGCGCTAGGCGCTCTGGTCCTTTAGCCCCACAAAATCTAGAGAGTGTTAAATGAAGTGGGCCTAGACTAGTCCTATGTTTATTTTGTCAGAATTATTCATTGAGATCGAGATTTAATCATTTAATGTTCAAAAATGTGTCAAAATAGGTCTTGATAAGCAAGGGTACAGTTTTTACGCCATAAAAAAAGATGACTAATGTTTTTATAGTTTTCTCTTTTATAATAGATTATTTATGAAATAAACATTCTTCCATTGGTGCTTGTTAAGATAACTTACAAAACTCAAATTTTCTTCCTCAATTCTACATAATCATAAAATTTTGTTGCATAACTTTAATTTTGAATTTTCAATAAAAGAATGAAGATATTCTCTTTTACAAAGTATGCAATGGTGATGTCTTAGCACTACATGTCATTTAAGAATCAATAAGTTATATTATATTCATATCAAATTAGTCTAAATGATTCATTATACAACATAACTAAATGTTAAATAGAATAGGTATTTTTATAATGTCCTTTTCCCATAAGATTGAACTAGAAATAGTTTTCATACTCCCCTTGCTCTAGCCCTTTTAAAAATGTTTGGTAGGGGATTCTGACCCAACCATTGGTGGCCCTTACACTCCCCAACCATAAGGAAAAGTGGAGGAACAATTCCAATAACCTTGATGTATTACCAACAAGTCTAATATTATTTAACTTGATACATACTAGTATACCAAATTAGTTAATTAAATTACTATATACAAAATTTAAATAGTAGCCAATCATGATACATTCTATCTCACAAGAAGAAAAATACTTATAAGCACATTTTATATCAACTAGAATATACTATTGGACAAACCAAGATCAACTTATAAGATTCAATAACTTCCACAAAGATGAATTGTATAGTGAAAAGTCAAACAACTATCATACAATGAATGTGAAACATGAAGCTTACAAATAGAGGCATTACATATAAAGGCAATGATGAGAAGGTGAGAAGGTAGGACTAAACAACTTACTACCCCTCCAATGGTGTGAAACATATGGGCTCACTTGAGACAAGTGTGATGACACATGTGTACACATGAGGTGAGATAAAAGTGTAAAAGTATCTCTAAGTGAGCTTAAGTCTAGTGTGAATAGGACCTAGTCAAGCTAGATAGATAAACATGTTCACACTAACACCCCCCTTAAGTGATACTTAGGGAGTAAGCTAAACACTGAAAGATGGATCCTGACAACAAGGCCTGATGAGGTACCCATGTACAATAAAAGTCTCTTATAAATGGAGAAAAGGAGATAATCCAATGGGAAAAAAATCCTCTTCAAAAAATAGACAAATACAAAGGAAGTCCTTGGGGGTTCATCTTGAGTCCTTCCTTTGTATTTGTCTCTTTTTTGGAGAGGAGTTTTTTTCCACTGGGTTTTCTCCTTTTCTTCATTTGTGAGTGTAACATAGAAAATTGTGTACCCTCACAATTTCACGATATATTTTTCCACTTTAGTGTCCACACCATTAGCATGTTTTTAGGATCACCAAACCTGACCTTTTAGCCTATTTTCCCTCATCGCCAGCTATTTGCCAAAAATGCACTTCAAATACTTGTTATACTTTTCAAAGAACATGTCCAAAGTTTAGAGGAATATTCCTAGGACACAAGAGCCATGTGTGGACATCCTCACACTGAGTTGGCATCCCAAATATGCCAAAACTTTTGAACAAAGATTCTCCTACCCATTTCCAAAATCTTGAGGAAAGGTAACACTCATGCAACCTCAGAACGGTCCCTATAGCATACCTAACCTAGCAGATTCCCCTTTTGCATGTAAAAAGAGAAAGATTAGAAAAAAATAAGTCCTCTTGGACAATTTTTGAAACATCTAGATGGTTGACCTCTCTCTGGGCTTTGGAAAACACAAAGGAATCTTTAAAGCATTCTCATTGATACATTTTGTAGATTGGGATGCTCATCGCATTGTGGCATCTCTCTCATGGTTTATTTTGTGAGCTTTTGATCAAGTTTTGGAGTTGAGAAGAGGCTCTCTTGTGCAAGGGTTTTAGCTATCCTCCATTGGATTACACCTTCAAGGAGCTTGCAACCTCCTCCACAGCACATAAATCTAGTAACATTGTTTTATTATTATAGAATAGTATTATTTTACTATTATTATCTTCATATATTATCATTTTAGCAAAGATTTGTGGTGTAGACCACCAGTCATTTTACCATATGCACACTAGGATATTTTCCTCGTAGACTAGGGATAAATACTTATAGATTGGCACTTTTTTATTGCTCTTAGATCCTAGATACACTTAGCGTAAGAGCTTGCAC
Source organism: Cunninghamia lanceolata (assembly GCA_027924645.1). NCBI lineage: Eukaryota > Viridiplantae > Streptophyta > Pinopsida > Cupressales > Cupressaceae > Cunninghamia > Cunninghamia lanceolata. Next base: position 2,574,252 of record BSBN01001313.1, read on the forward strand.
ACTTTTGTGTTTTTATTTCTCTTGTATCATTGCTTGTTCCATGGAGGCTAGAAAACCAAAACAAAGGCTTGACCGAGGCAAGCCCCTAAATAGCCCCAACAAATTTTCCTTTGTCTTGTATTATGCTGGTTGTGGAGGAAAATCAAATGCATGGGAGTTTGTTTCCTTCTTCCCTTTTTATTCTTGTCTTCTTTTATGTTAAATGCTTTACTTTAACAATTTTATTTCAAATATCCTTTCTAGGAAGCTATTTAGTTTCATTATGCAAACTGGATGACATTAAAAGTGTACATTTTTACTACACAGTATGGATTTTTAGTTTTTTCTATTGTCAGGACGACAACGCCATGCACTGACATCCCCACGATGCATTGGTGTTTGAGGCCAAGGCTTCTAGAATTCAACTCCAAGTTTTTTTGTGTGTCTCACTTCCTATTATGTTATTTTCTTCCTAAAATAATTTCTATATCTCTGTTTATTAGCAATTTTCTATTTGTTTCCATAGTTATTCATTATTCTATTTGCTAGTAGATAATTGAATCATACCTAATAGAGTTGATTTGCTCTTCCCAAGTGGATAGAATTAGATTTCCCTCCCTGGAGGTTGATTAGGTCCTAAGTGTAAGTGATTAGAATTGGATGCTAGTTAGAATAACTTAGTTGTTTTAATTTTTATCATCTACATTTTTGGTGAACCTGAACTGCGTTCACTAGCATATCCTTGCTTCTCCTTCTTTTTATACTTTCTTAGTAAAAAGTAGTATTAAAAAATGTCAGATCTCTTTCTTCAAACCTTTACCACATTTGATGAAGCATTTAGTAGTGAAGATTTTGACATGCTTGACGAAGCCCTTGATGACTTCGTCCATGACAAATCTCCCTCTTTTAAACGAAAACAAATTTCTTCTCCAAACATGATTAACACAATCTATGTTTATGGTTCCACTCAAGAACCTATGAAACCAAAGATTGTAATTCATCTTTGATCTAAAATAGAAACAACTTTGAAACTAGTAATGATTGTTCAGGGTGCTTCAAACACATCCTGAATTGATGATTATATTTCACAAGTTGCTAAAACCATCAAACTAAATTTGTTAGGGGCTCCTCATTATCATGTAGTAGCCTACACATATAATACTAGGTGAAACAAACAGCATGATCGTGTCCATGTTTCCCTTCATGTTTCTTCTCCTATGTTACCACCAGCTCCCCGTCTGACTCATAAGTCCTTCATAGAGTATGATCTTGTAGAATAGCTCTAGTCTACTCCAGCTAAGATCTCTCTCTGGGAACTTGTTCAAACCTCTCCTCAGTATCATAGTATGCTTCAAGAAACCCTTCAAAAGATCCATGTTGCATCTTTTACTAGGCCAAATGATGTATCTTCTTTACTTGATTACATTTATATGAATACTACTGATATTGTGTTTCAACAATTTGAACTACCTTCCTTAGAGGTACAAAGACATAATGATCCTCTGCTTATCATTCTTGTAATTAACAATTTTAGTGTGAAACGTACCCTTATTGATAATGGTTCTAGTCTTAACGTTTGCGGTACAGACTTGCTAAACAGTATTAATATTGATACATCTTTGATCTCTCCTAATACTCTTAATATTCATGGCTTTGTCAATTTTGGTAGACAAACACTAGGAACAATCATGCTTATGATTGAATTGGGCCTAGTCAGTTTACCTACCCTCATCCATGTCATGCCTGATGCACTATCTTATAATCTCCTACTTGGTAGACCATGGATACATGCCATGGGTGCAGTTTCATCTACCTTGCATGGATCGATAAAATTTGTCTTTGAAAATAAGACTTAAATGATCAAAGTTGATCGAGATCCTATGCAATATTGTCAACATACAAATTTCACTGATTAGTCTCTTTCTTCACCTACTCTTCAAATTTTGATTCCTTATTTTTCTATCAAGGATGATTCCCCATCATCAACTCCTACACTAGAAGTTGATCATAGTGTTGACTCATCCTTAAGTGCATGTCCTAATGATGATTGTGGTTTAGTAGATTTTACACCCTCTTTAATCAAAGAGTATAAGCTTGGCCCCCCTCATCCAGACATTCTAAAACCATCTTCAAATTCTATGATTGAAAACAATTATTCTACCTTGAATAAAACTACGCCTTCTTCTTCTAAAGATACTCCTTCTACATCTAATGTTACGTGTGATTATACTTCATGTATAGATTATCCCACTAATGGTGTTCCTCCTTCTTTTAAGGAGATGCAATCCCTTTATGGATGTGGTTTTCATATCCTTTCTAGTTTGGTTATAAAGGAAATGGATGTGGTAAATGAGAGTAGGGTATCAAGATCCCTTTAATACATAATCCACATGGTTCTTCATCCAGTCTTGGATACCATCCTTGTCAACCCTCTAATTCTTCTTATTGAGACTACCTATATGTGAATATGATTTATGTTCCCCTCGATCCTCCTTCTCTTCCACTAGTTTATCCCGATCTTACTGATCATGCTTTTGACCCTTTTGATTTTCCTGTTCTCGATTCTTTTTCTAATGATGAAGCACTTAATGAATTCTTAGGGGTTTACAAGCATATGCCTTCATATCATTAGGATTGTGTATTCCCTTTTTGTTTAAATACACAAGCATATTTTGGGGCATCTATGAATTCATCTCATGATATATTTTTATACCCTAACAACTTCAAGTGTTCCCTTCATCTGATCCTAAAGACCATAGTACTCTCCTTGTTGGAGATACCATTCCCATCTCAATGGATCCCAAAGTTAAAGATAAGATCATACAGATTGGTCAGTGCTTGTCCTCTAAAGACTGACGACACATGTCAATATTCTTCATGATTTTCCTTAGTTATTTACTTGGACATATGTGAATATGCCTAGTATAGACCTAAATGTCATCGTCCATAACATAGTCTATATCCTGATGCCCAACCTGTAAAACAAAAATTTGAAAATGAATCCTAGAGTTGCTCTAATGGTCAAGGTAGAGATTGAAAAACTCTTAGAAGCTAGTTTCATCCACCTGATTTACTATTCACCATGGCTATCTAACATTGTAGTTGTTGTTAAACCTAATACTCACATTCTCATTTGTGTCAAGTTTTGTGATCTCAATAAAGAATCCTTAAAGGATGACTTTCCTTTACCTAATATAGACATGATAGTTGATTCTATAGTAGGTCATGCTTTACTTTCATTTATGGATGGATTCTTAGGGTATATTCAAATTCTAATTAACCCTGAAGACCAGCTTAAAACTACTTTCACATCACCATGGGTAAAATATTGTTATGTGGTCATGTCGTTTGGTCTTAAGAATGCTGGGGCGACTTATCAATATGCAATGACCCTTATTTTTCATGATTTTATTCACAAGATTATAGAAGATTGTGTCAATGATATCTTGGACAAATTAGTATTGCACCAAGATCATGTGCATATTCTCTATCGTATCTTTGAATGTATGTGCCTCTATAACATGCAACTAAACCCTTATAAGTGTGTCTTTGTAATTGACTCTGGAAAAATGTTAGGGTTTATAGTCTCTAACCATGGTATTGAGGTGGATACTAAAAAGATCAATGCTATCGTAAACATGCCACCTCTGAAAAATGTCTCTCAACTTCATAGCCTTCAAGGTAAGATTTGGGATATATGTCATTTTATTTCCCAAATTGCAGACTGAACCCTTCCTTTCACAAATCTTCTTAAAAAGAATGTCCAATTTGACTAGAATGAGGATTTTCAGAAAGCATTTAAGGATCTAAATACTTATTTAGCCAATCCTCCAATCCTTATCCCAGCCATCTTTGGATGTCCTTTCCTCTTATATACTTCTACTTCATCACATACTTTAGCAACCTTATTAGCTCAACATGATGATGAAGGTAAGGAACAAGTTGTTTATTATGTCAATTGAAGTCTACTCAATTATGAATCTTGATACACAATCTTAGAAAGGAAATGTCTTTCTCTTGTCTTTGTAATGAGTAAGCTTTGAAATTACCTTGTCCATGTTGAGACTGAAAGGAAGTAAGGTGTGCAGAAAACGCTTCCTATACTAATCTAATGAGAAGAGAAGAGTGCAAATTATTTTTCACCTTTACAATTACAGAATGTTTAACACAACAATAGAGATATTGAAGCAATGCACCACATAAGAATGTAAGACAGAAGAAGAGAGGCACAAGATATACGTGGGGAAAACCCTTATCGAGTAAAAAAACCCCACACTCCAAAACCTGCACAATGTATTATCAAAACTGTAATGGTTTACAATACACTTGCAATGCAAGCTCTTAGGAGTCTTCGACACTCATATCTAGAGAAAAATTGGCAGCATAACAACACCTATTAATCACCTCCTACATCTCCTCTCCAAGCGCCTGCTTATATTGAAGTTTTCAAGGCAAAATTGAACATATCTTGGAATGGGCGTCCAACTTGGCCTCATGGCCCAAAACCCATGCCTAGGGACACTTGTCCAACATTGAAGCATGATCATGACACTTGTCATATCACCCCATCCCAAAATGGTCACCTATTTCCAATTTGGGCAATGACAGATACTCTTACGCACCAACTGACTGTCATAGAATCTGTCATAACTTACAACTGTAAGAGAATCTATCATACACATGCTATAAATAGAATATTTTCTTACAACATGACATAACCCTCCTTGGGGTGCCCAAATATGTCTTCTTCCAATATGCCTTGTGACACATGTCTTCACCTATCATAGAACCTTCTATTTCTGACTCTTACATGTCATAGATTCTGTTATAGGAATATGTCATAACTGTTTCGGTCAAGATTCACTTACACACTAGTCAAGCGGCCAACGCATGGTAGAAAACCTCTACCACACAAAAGGTATGCCTATCTCCACATGGAGTGAGTTGACCATCCTAGTCACCTTACAAGTGGAGTGACAACTCATCGTGCCACTTCATACTAGATGACAAAACATGATGTGCAACAAAATTACAACATAGGCTAAGTAAATAAATTACATTACAATAATAAATGCAAGGAATTTACAAGGTTGAGACATCTTAATTCCCAACAGAGATGCATGTAATCATAAAATTTTACCCTCTAAAGCATTTGTTTTCTAAAATAGATCTCTCGGGAAGACTTGCTAAATGGGTTATGTTGCTAACAAAATTTGACCTTAAATTTGTCTCTCGGAAGGCAATAAAAGGACAAGTCATAGCCGACCATTTGGTTAAAGCTCCTTCTCCTTTTTCTATTCCTAATGAGGACTCATTCCCCAATGATAGAATTCTTTATTTAGAAAATGATCAAACGTGAGATTTGTTCCTCGATGGATCTAGATGTTGAACCAGCTTTGGGGCAGGTGTCATATTAATACTTCCTTTTGGTAAGTCGATTCCTCTTCCCTTCCATTTGAACTTTATTTGTACCAAAGAAATCATTGAGTACAAATCCCTTATTTCTAGCTTGTGTGCCACACTGTCTCTCAATATTAAGCATATTAGAATTCGTGGTGATTCTCAATTAATTATAAAACAAGTCATGTGATTTTCTTTTCTGCTATAATGTAGACTCTGAGGCATGGTACTCCCATATATGCACTTATTTGAGTGATGGTACCTTTCCACCTAGTTCTTCAAAAAGTGCTTGAACTCGCATCTGCAAACTAATTGTGCACTACATCATTCTCTCTAATGTTCTCTATCATCATTCCTATAATGGTATTCCCTTACATTGCTTAACTAAAGCTGAAACCTCTGTTGCCCTTGAAGAGGCCCATTCTGGTGCCTATAGGGGGCATTTTGGTGGACGTGCTCTAGTTCAAAAACTATTCCAAATGGACTACTACTAGACAAGCATGGAACAAGATTCATTTTATTTTGTTAAGGAGTGCCCTTAATGTTAGTAACATAGCAACCTTATATGAGCTCCTATGAAATAAATTCATGCCCAGGTACCACCTTGGTTGTTTTCTATATGGGGCTTGGATATCATTAGAAAGATTTCTCCACCTTCTTCTCAAGGTCATATATTTATCATTACAACAATCGATTACTTCATGAAATGGGTCAAAGTTGTTCCACTCTAATCCATGACTATTGAAGTTATTTGTCACTTTCTCTTACATAACATTATATCTCATTTTGGACTTCCTTCCGCCTTTGTTTCTAAAAATGGTACATCATTTAAGAACAAGGATGTGAAGCATTTTATGGAAAAGTTTAAAATTCAACACCGCTTCTCTATGTCATACTATCCACAATCCAATGGCCATGCAAAAGTGTCCAATAAAACCATTGAGAAAATTCTTCTTAAAATAGTTAATAAACATGGTAAGGATTGGCATGCTCAACTTTCATACTCATTGTGGGCCTATCGCATGAGCATTCATATGGCCACTAGAACAACTCTGTACAATCTTGTCTATGGTGCTAATGCTATTATGCCTCTAGAGTTGGAAATTCCTTTGTAACGAATTTCCCTCCAAGGCCTTATTGATGATAATACTTATCGCGATCAATGTCTTTTTACAACTTGAGATGCTTGAAAAATAACACATCCATGCTCTCGAGCATCTTCAATCTTATCAAAAGAACTTAAATCGTGCTTATAATCAATGTATTATTCATAGATCCTTCAAAGTTGGTGATTTGGTACTATATGAAAACCAGAGGAACGCGAACACTCCTGTCAATACCAAAGGCAAGTTCAGTTCTAACTGGTTCAGTTCTAACTGGTTGGGACCTTACATCATCACCTTTGTCTATGGGTCCAATGCATATGGTCTCTCTACAATGGAAGGTAAGCCTTTTAAAGAGCCCATAAATGCTATGCATTTGTATTTCTATTATGCTTAATTTATTTTTTTAATTTGACATTTGTGTAAATGAGTTTTGAGTTTATTCATAACTTTCCTTATGTCATTTGATCATGAACACATTTTCTTTTCTTGTGTTATGGTCTCTTTTCAAATTGTGTATTTTGTTAAATATGCAATTTTTTTTCTTTCATAACAATAGTGCATTATCTTTGTTTAGTATTTTTAATGCTTTACATAGTGGTAATAATCTTGTTGTTTTTCATTCTCGACACATTGCATGTTGTCTTGAATGTTAGTTGTAGTTTTCATTGAAAAATAAATGAAAATTACCTCATTCTTTACCATGTTGATTATTTAATTGTGAAAACAATTAATTAATCCATCCATTCATAATTATTTAATTAGATATTTTAAAAGCATTTAATTAAATAATCCACATCACATGAACAAAATATAAATACATCATCGCATAACACATGTCTCTTGATTCAAAAACACAAAGTCTCGTATTTGTGTATATATATATATATATATATATATATATAGCTCCCACCATGGGAGCCAGAACCCTCTGGCCCTAGTGGTGGTTGCTGTATAGAAGGTTCCTAGTGAGATGCTATAGAGTGTGACTGACTATGGCTCCATGACTACATGCCCCTCACCTAGCCTCTCAGCTTTATCACCTTTGTCCTTGCATCCATAACATGTTGTTGTAGCTGACTGACTTGCACTCACAGCTGGCTTGTCTCATCCATTAGGCTTTAAACTCTAGGATTATCCATACATGTGGTTGTTATGATCTAAGTAGTGAGTTGTCTCTGTAGAGAGTCACAGGTGGTCTCTACACTTTGAGCTCTCCTCACTACATGGTCTTGCTCAGCCCTAGCCTGGTCTCGCTCTGCTATCACAGAAGTGACCTGAGAAACAACTAGAGCCATGTTAGCCTATGCCTCCTCTAAAGCTACTCTTAGTTGTGCCACTGGCTCGAAGGCATCCAAGTGTCACCCTGTAGTTTGTTGAGGCCTAGGATTGGCCCACACAACCTGTTGGAGCTAAACACTGGGGACCATCTCAACAAAGACTCAACCAATGTAGTCAATCCACTCTCACATGCGCACTGCAAAATCAAACAAGGCATGTGTCAGATCTCATCATCATTATATGAAATCCAAAATCAATATATGCATACACATGTCTAGTGTTTTACCAAAATAAATAAAGAAAATAACAACCCTCACCTAGGTCCATGATCTACCAATCAGGATCTAGGAGCCTTGTTGGTGTCACTCTAGACTGAAAGATAGTTGTCGTACCTACCCCTACCACATAGTAATATAGTGGACCCCATATCAGTTGTATTGCTTGATTCCCCTCAAATTTTCTGGCTAAGTATGGGGCCGATTGATGGTCAGCTCGTGTCGCCTGAGGTTGGTCTCTTGGCCTCTCCTCTATGGTGGCACCATCCTCATCTCATTGTCATTGTGTCCCTACTACTGGTGTAGGTTGCTCCTGCTCCTCCTCCTCCTCACCCTCTCTCTGTCTATCCTCTCGACATCTCATCATCTAGCCCCTGCTCTACTAAGGGGCATGCATCATCAGTAGGTGCATTATCAACAAAAATAGGGGCCAATCTCATGGTAGTCCACCATGCCATGTACCCTATAGTCACCCCTACATCATCCATATTTGCAACTGCATCATGATCTATGTCAACCTCTAGATTGCTGACGTCAACCTTTGCTATTGTAGGACAAGGCTGATCCCTAGGTTGAACTACACTCCGATGTGATCAAATGTATGTAGGGGGCACACTTGGGATACCATGTATCTATCCAAACTGCCTGGTGACTCTATCATAGTAGAAAGACACAATAATATGTTTGAGGTGACCCACTAGAAGTCAGTCCCTCTACATCCTAGCTAATTATTGTGCCTGCCCTACCAATCATGCCATCTACCTATAAGGCCACCATACTACATCTATAGCCTGTAATTTATCAAATCTCTATGTCTAATACAAAAGGTTCCTGAACTACCATGGCCTCACTAGACCATAGGCATGAGCTTAGGGCTACATCCAGACAATGGTGGTAGGTACCCCTACTGACTGTGTACATATGATGTGCTCGAACATCCACACCTGTAGTAAGGTGTAGGTCATTGGGCTAGCACTCTCATAATGGATGTAACATCCCATATCATGGAATAGATGTGTGAGCATAGTGCGGCCCCATGTGAACACCATCCTCTATCTCTCCATCTCCCTGATGGTATGAATGAGGCCCTTATGGAATTGGCTATCTCACCCATCAGGTGCTACATGTACGAGAACAATAGCAATCATAACATGACAAACTAGTGGGATCCATCTCCTCTATGCACTAACCATCTCAGGTGTATGTTCTCTAAGGGATCCCCAAGGATGGTTCATCCAAGGGCATACATATAGCCCTATGCAATGTAATTTGCTAATCTCTCTGTGATGATAGAAATGGCTCGTCCTTAGACTGGTGGCCGTAGAATCTGGTACACATCTTCAAGTGTGACCATCATATCCCTCGTTGGAACACAAGAGCCAGAGGTGTCTATGTCCCACCTCTCCATCAATTCCATGAGTATGCATTCATGGAACTTCATCCCTAGAATAGTGTAGACATACCACAACCCAACAGGCCATAGTAACGTCACCTCCTCTAGTGATAGTCTGGTCTGCTGGTCCCCCAAAAGGGAAAAAAAGGGCCTCCAATATTCTCTCACATCATTGAAGGATGTTAAGTTTATCAAGCATATAACCTTATCAATCTACTGTAAAATTTTATCAAATTTTCAAAAAATTCTAAATTTCAAAAAAAAATTAAGTCTAATTTCCCTAATGTTGGCACCTTCCTCATACGCCAGTGCATCCCTCAGATGTTGGTGCCCGTTTTGGAGGCCTATGTGTTTGAAGGATGTCTGTGCACCCAACGATGTGAGCACCCTGGTTGGACACTAGTGCTCCATGAGTTTTCCTCTTTTTGGCACAAAAAATGATGCAAATTTTGACAAAAAAGGAAATTTTCATACTTTGGGCATTGCAACGCCCTGCTTCACGTGCTCCCTCAGTGTGTCCAGCTATGGTGCTTGGTATACTCATTTGCAAAGCATTTTAGCTGTCTAATTCACACAAATTACTATAAAAGTCAATTTTGAATAAATAGTAAAAAGTAAAATTCTTTTACTATTTATAGAAAAATTTTCAAATTCTTTTGAAGTACTCCTCATTCAAATTGTCGTATCTTGGGCTTGCAAATTTGTATTTTTGCATTGTTTATTGCATTGAAATCTTGACTCCACCTACATTCTCCTTACCCCTATTTCACTTTGATTTTATTTTATTAAATAACCTTGTGAAACATGTTTTTCAAGATTTACATTTTTTTTTGATGTGGCAGACTTTTTCACCCCTATTTTTGCCTCGTTACGTTAGTAAATCAACATAAACATGGAGGGTGTCTATCCACCACTATTTTTGTCTTTTAATATTTTTTAGACTGATGCATTTTTGGACCTTGCAGGACTATTTATTTTTCCTAACATGGTGATCTTGCAAGTTTGTAGTTCCTGACATTGTGGTATTGCAAATTCTTGGTCTGAGGGCATCATTCTTCCACTTGGAGAATTTCTACATCCTTTACAATATCCTTTTGGGTATCCTTTACATGCTTATTTGTTTTCAACATTTTATTTATGTACTTTAGCATAGTTTATCACTTAGTGTCATCAGCCCACTAAAGTGGGGGCAAAATGTAACATAGAAAATTGTGTACCCTCGCAATTTCATAATATGTTTCACTCACTTTAGTGTCCACAACCATAGCATGTTTTTAGGGTCACCAAACATGACCTTTTATCTTATCTTCCCTCATCACTAGCTATTTTCCAAAAATGCACTTCATATAATTTTTAGAGAACACGTGCGAAGTTTGGAGGAATATTTCTAGGATATAAGCGTTGTGCATGAACATCCCCGTGCTGTGCTGGCATCTTGAATATGCCAAAAATTTTGGATAGATACTCTCATGCCCATTTCTAGAATCTTGAGGGAAGGTAATGCTCACACGACCTGAGAATGGTCCCTATCGTGTACTTGACCTAATAGATTCCTCTTTTGCATGTAAAAAGAGAAAAGATGGGCAAAAAAAAGTCCTCTTGGACATTTTTTGAGACTTCTAGATAGTTGATCTCTCTCTTGGCTTTGGAGAACACACAAGAATCTTTGAAGCTATTATGTCAGAAAATGTCCCCTTGGGGGCTTTTCCCTCTTAAGGTTTAGCTTCTGGGTCCTATTTATGCATTTAGAGCATCTTGCATGATAATTTGACATCCTGATGAGAAAACCATGAAGTTTCATAGCAAATGGGACCTAGGGGATGCACTTGACATAAGTCCTGCCTGAAATAGGGGTGAGGATTTGGGCACCCGTGCCCTAGTCCTGCCCTGATTTAGGTTAGGACCAATTTTGGAGTGTCAGTTTATGACCATTATTTAGGTCCTATGCCGACATGGTAAGTTTTAATTATGAAATTCTTGGTGGGAATGTTTGTAGTTGCATATATAAGCATGATTAGTGATTCATTTGTAAACTAGATGGTTATTGTGAACTTTATGCATTCTTATGATTAGAGCATTCAAAATATTCATTGTGTTGCAGAGCAGAGCATTATTATTGTGTTTGTATTTGCAGATTTGGCATCCATCTCCTCATGGTATGAAGAGCATCTTCCTTACATGAGATCTTCACTACAAGGTGATATCAATTGTGTTTTCAATCTTTTATCATTTGGATTTTGCCTCTATCCCACAGGGATACACACTCTTTATTTGACAACGGTGTTCAGAAGACTTGAATGTCTCTCCGGTAACATCAAAAATGTCCCCTTGGGGGCTTTTCCTTCATAAGGTTTAGCTCCCGGGTCTTTTGCATGCATTTAGGACATCTTAGTTCATATTTTGGCATCCTAATGGAATGAGGCCTAGGTTTCATGGCAATGTGGACCTAGGAGGACCCCTTGACCTTAACTCTACCTAAAATAGGGGGGAGGACTTGGGTGCCCGCACCCTAGTCTTGCCCTATTTTGGGTCAGGCCCAAAATTTAAGTGTCGGTTTATGACCGTTATTTGGTCCTTTTGTTGACACGGTAAGTTTTGATTTTTGAAATCTTGGTGGGAATACTTGTAGTTGTATATAAAAGCATGTTTAAGCATTCATTTTAAAACTAGATTTCAAGGAGGTGATTAGTAGCAAGCTATTGTGTTCTCAAGGTGATTCAAGGCTTTCATTGTGTTGCAAGAGAAGACTTGTGTGGTTTATGTGTTTGTTTACATATTTGAGCAATCAATTTCCTCATGGAATGAAGAGCATCTTCCTCCCATGAGAGCTTCACTACAAGGTGACATTATATTGTGTTTTTATCATCAATTCCTTTGGTTTTTGCCTCTGCCTCATAAGGGCACACACTCTTTATCTAGAAACGGTGTTCAGAGACTTAAATGTCCTCTAGGGCTTGACTGAGGCAAGCCTCTAAACACCACAACCCCCAAACCAAGTCTTGTGATTGTAGGTTACAGGTGTTGCATTTGGGAAAAGTGAAGTTGCAGGAAGGATTGACAGGCATCAAGGATTCAGGAACTAAAGAAAAGCAATACACAGGAGCATTTCCAGGACTTGGGCACTTGCTCTAGTGTCCTCCGCAGATAAATTTCCAGAAACAAAAGTTACAGGGCTGATCAGTGTCAGAAGGGGGTCCGAATCCCATGAAGAAACTAGCTCCAGTGTCCCTAACTATTCTACTTCAGAGCCCTAAAAACAAGTACTCTGTGATGTGGTATTTTACTCCTGTCTATAAGAGCTTTTTCCATTATTCGTCAATTTGTTGTCATATTTGCATAATTAGGGTTTTAATGGTCAATTGAGCATAGAAGGAAAATTGATAATTAAATTCCCTAATCCAAGTTTCCCTACATCTCACAAGTGACCTAGGGTATGATAGTGCTCGCCACACGACCCTAGATCCTTGAATGTATAGTGGAGAGGAGGATTTAAGCATCAAAACCCTAAAACATTAACAAATCTAATTTTCCCATAAACATTTTTGTGAACCCATGTTTTTAAACTTAAATTGCAACTTTTTAAGTGTGTGTCTTCAGATTTGGATTGATTTAATTCATTCATATAGTCATTCATTTTATTGCATTGAGAAAAATTCAAAAAAATTGAAAAATTTGGAAAATACAAAAAAATTGCATTGTTTGGCTTACTAAATTGCATAAATTCTTTCTAAATTTTCCTAATTTATAATTTTTTCATCAGATCTGATATAAACTACAGAAAAATCCAAAAATTCAGAAATTTGCATTGCATTTTCATTATTAATTTGCTAGGTTTTTGTAGAAATTTTGACAATTTTCATATAACCTACTAATTCCAAAATCTAGGGTTAGTAGGCAAAATATTTTCTCAAATTTTTCTACTGATTTTAGAGGCTCATTCAAATTAACATTTGGCTGTAGTCTTGCATTTTAGTGTAAATTTGCATTTAAATTTAAAATATTTTGCATTTTTGCATAGAAAATTTTAACAAAAACTAGCAATTTTGATGCATTTTCATTAAACTTGCATGGGCATTTTGCCTATTCAAGATTGAAAATCATTTTCATATCTAAGAGTATTTAATTCCCATCATAAATCAGACTTCAAAACATTCGTATAGCATTTTGTCCCAAGATCTCAAACCTAGGGCTTCAAAAACAACGATTCTCACTAAATTTGGCCTTATCAACTCTATAAACTTGCACCATAGGCGTGTTGTGAAAGGTATTTTAGAATTAATTTGTTTTTATTAGGGTAATAATTTTCTACCCCTCATAAAAATCTTCACAACACCCTTTTATCGGGCTCTTGTAGTGAAAATTTTGCAAAAAAACTACACATTTTGACTATTTTTGCCCTAGGGTTTGACCTAGTTTGCACTCCAAGCGTGTTGTGATCAATTTTATGGATTGAGGTGACTAATATCATTGATATTATTTTTTGTACCTCCTGATATTCATTACAACACCTCCTTTTCTAGGTCTTGGAATTGAAAAACCGTGAAAAATAGCCTATTTTTTCTATATTTTCACTAGGATTTGACCTTAACTGGCACTAAAAGCGTGTTGTGTTGGGTATTTTTGCATAAATTAGCTGTTATTACTGATATTATTTTCTTTCCATCATAATTTTCCTCACAACACCCTTTGTTATGCTCTGTTGCATTGAGTTTTGGTGAAAAAAGCGCCTATTTTGACATATTTTCACTATAATTTGACTTGGCATTATCTTGGATTTGCATCAAGAATGTGTTGAGAGTGATCATATTACTATTTTGGACTAATATCAGGCATATAATTTTATTCCCTTGACTGAAATCCTTACGCTACCCTTTGGTTTATTCATTTGCATTAAAAGAGTACAAGAAACCAAGTATCTTGACCGTCAACCATATCCTTCTCCTAGGATTTGTTCTCTTAGTTTATGCATTTTGTGTTGTATTCTTTTATAAGCTTTATGACACGCTATCCTAAAAATAATATCCCTTTGAGAAGAAGTAAAAGATTAATGGGATCTAGTGCTCTTGAAGAAGTTGGTACTTTGGACACCTTCTTTACAAAGGGAGAAACTCAAATTATGCAAGATATTATACATCCTCCAACCACAATGGAAGAACAAACTTTTCATGATGTTGATAATAATATTGAGGCAACAGGATATGTATCTGATGAGAAAATAGAAAAATTGGATAAAGAGCTAGCTGAATTTCAATCATTTATGGAAAATGAGAGAATAGCCGAAGAAGCTATCCCTACAATTCACAATATAAGAGAATTGATAAAAGAGGGATAAGATGGTGTTAATGCAATTTGCGGTCTAGCACATATTGTACAAACCAATATCATGCCGGTGACCGAATGTGCACAAGCGATAAATAACACTTTATCACCATCTCATACTCAAGTATCCATACCTATACCGACTATAGGAATATTGACTTTTACACCAACGATCTTAACAACTGATGCAAATGCTTGTAGTAATGCTACCACTGGTATTGGAGTATCTAATGACACCACTTACAAAGATGTGGGATTTGATTATCAAAATTTGGTTCCTAAAGGGACCTCCTCTATGCATAATTGTTCTTAACCACCTATTACCTACTCACAACCATCTTCTACCTATCACTACGTCCAACCACCATTAACATATTCTTAGCCTCCTCCTATTGTATGTCAAGCTCATTCACCTCCTCACTTTGGTTCTAATTCCTCACAACAAACCGCATCTCCCAATAATGCCATCCTAAACCAACTTTTACATGGCATGACTACTTTGCAATAAAAGGTAACAAACTTGACAAATTCTTTGCAGCCTAGTCTACCAATGTATCATGCCCGTAATCCATTATCCTATGCAATCTTGAGAACTCCTTTGCCTGAGAGGTTTGAGACTCCTCGATTTAAAAAATATGGTGGAAAAAGAGATCCCAATATTCATGTGGCAGCATTTATAGCTATGTATAGTGATTTTTATTTTGAAGAGGATTTGTTAGCATAACTTTTCCTGTGATCTCTCAAAGATACTGCTTTAGAATGGTTTTGCTTGTTGCCTCCTAATTCAATACACTCCTTTTCACAGTTGATTGATCAATTTTTACAACATTTTCAAGCAAATATCAAACCCCAAGTCACCCTTATTGACTTGGTTCAATGTAAACAAGGTCAAAAAGAAAAGTTGACTAAATTCATTAGTCAATATCAAGGACTTTATGCACAGATTCAATATCAGATGAAAGATGAAGATGTTCAAAAGACATTTATTACAAATCTACAACCTAATATTCTTGATAAGATCCTCTTGATGAAGTACAACTCCTTTCAACATTTATGTGCCGCCCTTCGTGGTTATCAACTTTCGTCTAGTTAGTATGAAAACCAAAACTCACTGGCTCAAGTTGGTCAATCCATGGGTGGATCATCACAAAACAACTTTAAGAGAGACAATAATAATAGGAACTTCATCAAGATTAATGGACCAAATATGAACAACTTTTCAAATGTTTCAGCTATATCAAATCTGAAGAAACCATCATACCAACCAAGAAAGTTTACTCCGATATCTAAGTCTTATCATTCTATCATGAATCAAGCTATGAGTAATAACATTTTGAAGCTTCCCTCGATCAAGCCTATTGATCCTAATAAACAAGGACCTTATTTTGATGCTAATGCCTTCTGTCATTATCATCAGACACAAGGACATGACACTGAACGATGTATGCATCTTAAACATGAGATACAGGACCTTACTGATTCAAACGTCATCCAGGTATTAGGTGTGAATGATAATGGAAATAAGTCAGTTGCTCCACCGAATCAAAATTTACAAATCTTCACTAATCCTTTCCCTAAACATACTAAAAACAATATGGTGGAAAAGGGTTTAATGGAAGTAGATGAGGATGATTACTTGGACTTGATAGTATCATCAGAATGATTGAAGTGGATAAGAAACAAGTGGATAATCCACCTCATCCATGAAGAAATGGAATTTATGCTGAGGTTTCTCCCCCATTATCCTTATGTGGATCAGGAGACAATCAAAATGCATCAGAAAAGTAAGAATAGCAACTGATACAGATGAGTAAGATGGTGCATGATGATTCCCGTTACTGTTCTAGAAAGATTCAACAACAAAAACTCACTAAAAATTAGAAAAGAGCAAGATGAAAATTAATAGTTAGAAATAATAGTGGTTCTCCACCTCATCAGCAACAAAAAGTCTCATTTAAACAAGGATTTAAGGAACAAGCATCGTATGATAGAAAACAAGACTTTAATAAGAACCACTCAAATTTTGCATTCAATATGATTGAATACCTCTCCAAGAGGATCATGAGCTCCAAGATATAATATGAAGACCCTACAAGTAAGTATCTCTAACCCTTTATTTCTCTCATGATGTGCTTCCCTTGTGATGTGTTTTGTGTTGTTTAGGCCTCCTGGGATCACCTCAGATTCTCCCGTAAGGTCCGGGATACCAGGAGACCACCTCTGTTGTGACTTTCTTCTATTTATATCATCATTATTCTAAATTGCCTCTCTGATTTCATTGTTGTATGTTGTGTCTTATAGACATAGCATCATGGTTGGTGACCTGGAGGCACCCTCCTACATGGCTGTCCCTAAGACACTTGTTTCTCCTCTCTTATTTATTGTTTCCCTTCCTCTAGTGTTTCCATCTAGCGGGCGAATGACGACAGACATTTATACTAATGCGGACCTAGTGTCCCTTTCGAGAGCAATCAAAAAATGGACTTAGTTCTTAATATGATGATGGGGTTGTATATTTTATTTGATGCTTGGCTAGTGGAAGCACTTGTGCTTTTTGCGTAGTGAATTTTATGATGTTTCTACCACAATTACAAACCTTAACAATATTGTTGCACTATGCACCTTGTTTGCCTTTGAATCTAGCCTTGGTGGTACTCAATTCGGAGAGCTTCATGATATAGCCCCATGGTTATCCTCGAACTCCGAATTCATTGTATAACCTTGGCTCTTTGTGTGGTTAATCATATACATTGATGTTGTTGTTTATCATGATCTTGTAGACACTAACATGTTTCTTGTGAAAGGAAGCTAGGTGTGTGGAAATCGCTTCCTACACTAATCTAATGAGAGGAGGAGAGTGCAAATTTAGATTTATCCTAACTATTATAGAAACATTAAACCATTAACATGAGATATTGCAGAGCAAGAAAGAATGATAGAAGAAGAGAGACACAAGATATACTTGGGGAAAACCCTTACGGGTGAAAAACCCCACACTCCAAAACACTACTCAACTGTATTACATAAATAAAGAAGGTTACAATACAAATCAAAGCCAATGCTCTTGAAGGAATCTTCAACACTCGTATCTAGAGATGATCTAGTAGCATAACATTACCTATAAAACCTGTAGTACATCTTCTCCTCCAAGCACCTATTTATATAGAAAATACAAGGCAAAATTGCCTCTATCTTGGAATGGGCGTCCAACTTGGCCTCATGGCCCAAAACCCAAGCCTATGGACACTTGGTCAACATTGTAAGATGCTTCTAACACTTGTCTATAGACCCCATCCCAAAGAGATCACCTATTTCCAAAATGGGCTATGACAGATGCTCTTACGACTCTTACAACCGTCATAGAACCTGTCATAGTAGTTACAACTTACAGCTGTAAGAGAATCTGTCATACACAGGCTATAAATAGCATATTCTCTTACATGTCATAGTCCACCTTGAGGCACCCAAAGATGCCTTTTTCAAAGATGCTCTTTGACACATGTCTTCACCTATCATAGAATCTCCTATTTCTGACTTACATGTCATAACTTTGTCATAGGAATCTGTCATGACCGTTACAGTCAATATTCCCTTACACAACATCCAAGATGCTGACACATGGAAAAATATTCCTACCACAAAGTGGGACTCCTATCTCCTCATGTGAGGACAAAATTACAAGTTGTCATCTTCCATGTAGGATGACACATCACCGTGCCACATCCCACAAGATGACAATATGGAATTTACAATTAATTTACAACATAGGCAATGAATAAATAAATACAATCAAAATAATGCAAAAAATTACCAAGGTTGAGACACCTTAATTCCCAACATTCTCCCACTTGTCGAACACCTTGTAAGAGACAATAGAAAAATAGGATTTAACTGCTATAGGTCGAGAGGCCCATAGACTCCGAACACCATTTGAACTTCTCTATGCTCACTGACTTCATCATTAGACTCTGACTATCACAACTGATCGTAATTTGACCCACATCAACACCAATATCTAAACACAATATCTTAAGCCAAATGAATTCCTTACAAGCATGAGTTGCAACCATATACTTAGCTTCTATAGTGGGCAAAGCAACCATAGGTTGTCGCTTACTCATCCAACTAATTTCACCACCAAACATTGTGAACACATATGCACTGGTGGATCTCCTACTGTCAATGTCGCTTGCCCAATCAGAATCCACAAATACAAATTAAATGTGGAAGTCCTATAGCATTGCCATGATAGCAAATGGAATACTTGAAAGTACCCCTCAAATATCTGAACACTTGCTTAACTGCATCCCAATGTACCTATCCAGGATTAGCCATAAACTGACAAAGGACTCCCACTGCTTGGGCAATGTCTAGTCTTGTACAAACCATAGCATACATCAAACTACCAATAGCACTAGCATAAGGTACTCTGCTCATGTCTTCCACCTCACTAGGAGATTTGGGACAATCATTAATAGATAACTTTGTTCCCAAAGAAACAAGAACACTCACTGGTCTACAATTTGCCATGCTAAACCTGTCCAACACGGTCTTCACATACTTAGTCTGGCTTAACCAAAGTTTTTTGTTTTCTCTATCTCTTCTGATCTCCATTCCTAGAATGTACCTGGCTGCCCTAATATTTTTCATCTCAAACTGTGCTGACAACTAAGACTTCAAATTAGAAATCATATTCTTACCATTCCCAATCAACACCATATCATCAACATACAACATAATAATGAGAATGCGATCATTGTAAAACTTGTAATACACCCAATGATCCAATTTTGATCTCAGATAACCAATTAACAACACAAAGGCATCAAATTTCAAGTACCACATCCTAGGAGACTGCTTCAAACCATACAAAGACTTCTTAAGCTTGCAAACCAAATTTTCTTTACCTTTCTCTACGTAATGCTCTGGCTGTGACATGCAGATTTCTTCCTCCAAATCACCATGAAGGAAAGTTGTCTTCGTATCCATCTGTTCTACCTCTAAATCATAAGTAGCTATAAGAGATAGCAAAAATCTAATGGATGTCAGCTTTGCACTGGGAGAGAAAATTTCACCATAATCAATTCCCTCCACTTGTAAGTACCCCTTCGCAACCAATCTGGCCTTATACTTTTCAACACTATCATCTGCACTGAATTTCTTCTTGAACACCCATTTGCAACCAACAAGTTTCCATCCATCAGATAAAGTCACCAAGTCCCATTTTTTGTTCTTTTCCAAAGAAGCCATCTCATCCTCCATGGCATCCTTCCAGGAACTTGCATCTTTCATGCCCATAGCCTCTTTCATAGTTCTAGGCTCATCAATGTTAGAAAGTAAAGCAAAAGCACAACTAGAATCAAGTAATGAATAACCAAACCTATTAGGTTGCTTTCTTGTTCGTGTAGACCTCCTAAATGGCTGAGGTTGAGGTTCTGCTTCTTCTTCTTCACTTCCAGAGCTACTAGAGCTCTCCTCATCATCAAGCCTCACAGGGTCTGTCGGTTCAATCTTCTCAGGGGTAGAAGGAAACTGAACTGCATCTTCTTTCTTTTCTGACTGTTCTAACTTTAGAACAACCGAAGAAGGTGTTAGCTCCCTAAAGATAACACTTCTGCTATACAACACTTTTTTAGTCATAGGATCCCAAAGATTATATCCTTTCACACTGACACCATAGCCAATGAAGATACATTTAATAGCCTTGTTCTCCAACTTAGACTGTTTCTCCCTAGGCACATGTGCATATGCCTCACAACCAAAAACACAAAGATGCCTTACTAAAGGGTTCTTACTAGACCACATCTCTATAGGTGTTTTACCAACAAGAGCTGATATAGGAGATCTATTTACTAGATAGCAAGCAGTGGCAACAGCTCCAGTCCAAAACTTGTGTTCGAGGCTTGCTCCAGTAAGCATACTCCTAGCCTTCTCCATTAGTGTCTTGTTCATCCTCTCTGCAAATCCATTTTTCTACAGGGTATATGGAGTAGTCTTATACCTTTCAATCCCTTGCTCTTTGCAAAACTTATCAAACTATGTCAAAAAAACTCACCACCATTGTCAGTTCTCAAACACTTAATCTTTTTACAAGTCTAATTTTTAGAAAAGGCTTTAAACTCCTTAAACTGACTAAAGACTTCAGTCTTTCTTTTGATAAAATAAACCTATGTCCTTCTACTATAGTCATCTATGAAAGATACAAAATATACATATTTTGAAATCGAAGGACCATTCATAGGACCAAACACATCAGAATGAATTAGATCCAATACACTAGAAGACTTGTGAGAACTAGAGTAAAACTGAACATGGTTTTATTTTCCATAAATGCAATGTTCGCAAAATTCAAACTCAAGATTACAATCATTTAACCCCTCAATGAGGTTTTTATTTTTCAGGCTACACAGACCCTTCTCACCAATGTGGCCATATCTCAGATGCCATAACATAGTCTTTTTAGTAGGAAGCTTGGCTTACATGGCATGTGCAGTACCATCGAAACCGGTTACAATAGATTTCTTCACTGCATGTTCAAATGGTGGGGATGGAGTGATAGCAGCTCATTTCCTTGAGTCAGAAGAACTATTGCACTGTGAAGTGCATGCCTCTAGCTAAAATAGAGTACCCCTCCGAGTACCCTTCACAAGCACCATAGATCCTCTTGTCATCTTGCATCCATCCTTCGAAAAGACAACCTCCACACCTACATCATTCAACATACTTACAGAAAGCAGGTTCCGTGCAAGGCCTAGAATGTGCATAACTCTAGTGATCCCCTTCACTCATCCATCATGGAATCAAATTGAGACTCTTCCATGACCAACAATCTTTAGATGAGAGTCATCACCAAGGTACACCCTTCCACCATCAAACTCTTCATACTTAGTAAACCAGTCTTGATGTGAGGTCATGTGGAATGATGCACTAGAATCAATCAACCACACATCATCAGATGCATAAGTGGCCAAGGCTGCGATGAAGGCATCACCATTATCTTTGTCAAAATCTGAATTAGGAGCTTTCATCTTCTTTTTCTTCTCCTCTTTACATTCCTTTCAGAAATTCCTAGACTTGCCATAGTTCCAATAGAAAGCCTTGGACTTTCCAGGAGATTTGGATCTCCCATGAGATTTGGATCTGCCCTTCTCAGCTTTCTTGTCTTTCTTCTTCCCTTTTTCCTTGGGTCTTCCACGAACCGCAAGAGCCTCTTTGGCTAATTCGGATGTCTTCCTTTGTATTTCTTCAAATAACAGTGAGGACACCACATCTTCCATCTTGAAGGTGGTAGTGATGCTTCCGATAGCCATTACAAGATGATCCCACGAATTTGGCAAAGAACAAAGCAGTGTCATCCAACGATCCTCCTCCTCCATTTTCACACCCACAGATGTCAACTGTACAACAATCATGTTGAAAGCATTCATGTGATCTACAATAGATCCTTCATCTGCCATCTTTAGAGCAAACAACTTCTTTTTCAAGAAGAGTTTGTTCACCAAGGACTTAGCCTGATAAACATCACCCAACTTCTTCCAAAGATCCTTCATTGTCTTCTCCTCATGGATGTTCAACAGAATAGAGTCTGTTAAACAAAGTCTAATGAGACCCTTAGACTTCCAATCTTTGACATCCCAATCAGCTTGTGACATTGTTGTAGGTTTCACACCAGATATAGTTTCCCATAGGTCATGATCAACAAGTAGGTCCTCCATCTTGAGTTTCCACAACTCGAAATTAGTACCATTGAATTTCTCAACCTCTAACCTTCTGGATGTGGTTGCCATCTCCTTGCTGCAATAAGATACAAAATACTCTACACAAGACTCCCACTCAACCTAAGATTAGCTCAAAAAACCCCTACCCAACAGCTAAGACCAAAACTGGCCAGGCTATGATACCAACTGAAAGGAAGCTAGGTGTGCAGAATTCACTTCCTACACTAATCTAATGAGGGGAGGAGAGTGCAAATTCATATTTATCCTAACTATTACAGCAACATTAAACCATTAACATATGAGATATTACAACAAACACATAAGGAAGAAAGAATGACAGAAGAAGAGAGACACACGATATACGTGGGGAAAACCCTTACGAGTGAAAAACCCCACATTCCAAAACATTGTTCAACTGTATTATGTAAACAAAGAAGGTTACAATACAAATCAAAACCAATGCTCTTGCAGGAGTCTTTGACACTCATATCTAGAGATGATCCGGTAGCATAATAGTACCTGTAAAACCTGTAGTACATATTCTCCTCCAAGAACCTGTTTATATAGAAACTATAAGGCAAAATTTCCTCTATCTTGGAATGGGCATCCAACTTGGCCTCATGGCCCAAAACCCATGCCTATGGACACTTGGTCAACATTGTAAGATGCTTCTAACACTTGTCCATAGACCCCATCCCAAAGAGGTCACCTATTTCTAAAATGGGCTATGACAGATGCTCTTATGACTCTTACGACTGTCATAGAATCTATCATAGCAGTTACAACTTACAGCTATAAGAGAGTCTGTCATACACAAGCTAAAAATAGAATATTCTCTTACAACATGTCATAGTCCACCTTGGGGTGCCCAAAGATGCTCTTTGACACATGTCTTCACCTATCATAGAATCTCCTATTTCTGACTCTTACCTATCATAGCTTCGTCATAGGAATATGTCATGACCGTTACGGTCAATATTCCCTTACACAACATCCAAGATGCTGACACATGGCAAACTATTCCTACCACAAAGTGGGATGCATATCTCCTCATGTGAGGACAAAATTACAAGTTGTCATCTTCCATGTAGGATGACACATCACCGTGCCACATCCCACAAGATGACAATATAGAATTTACAATTAATTTACAACATAGGCAATGAATAAATAAATACAATCAAAATAATGCAGGAAATTACCAAGGTTGAGACACCTTAATTCCCAACATCTTTCAAGGATGTGTTTGTGGGAACATTTGACGATCGTAAAGTACATGTCACCTCTGGGAGGCATGGGCTTTATGAAAGTCAGTGTTCCCTTGTGTGTTTTATTCCTACCTTAACATGCTTGATATCGATAACTGATATCAACCGCCTTAAGGTGGGGGCATATATAAGATAAGCTGACTATTATAGATGTTAGCAATGTGTTTGACCTCAGATGCAAAGACTTGCACCCCAGGGTAGTGCATCGTGTATCCTGAGTTTGTTTGCAATCAATCAATCAATCATGTAAGCCCTCTACAGAGGTGGGATATCACATATATCCTTTTTATCTTAAGCCCTCTATGGAGGTGGGGATGGTGTATTTCTCATAGAAGATTGCATCATACTGTCATTTTCAAAAGTCCTCTGTGGAGGCGGGAAGCAGTTTTGTGACTAACTCAACCGTTACGTGTGTTTTCAGTGATTGTTATGGCAAAGCCCAATTGTCGGTGTGTGCCTATAATGTGCCTGAGATAGTGTTGGACCTAGAAATATGTACACTCCATCACTTGTTTGCCATGTTTTCTCCGTGTCTTCAAGTGTGTGTGTTTTGGCATGCTTGTTTTGTGTGGCATGTTTGTTGCTCCATATGTAGAGACCAGTGCCCTCAGGTAGTGCTTCCTACTTTTTGGGAGGTTTTACGTGTCTTGTGTGTGTGTTGCCCCATATATACAGAGTCCTGCGCCCTAGGGTAGTGCATCCTATATTATGGGAGGTTTGTTTACTTTCCAGTACTTGCATTTGCATTTCATATATATGAGAAAAAGAAAAGAAAAGATATCATTTTTTTATTCCATGCATTAATGTGTCTTTTATACATTGACTGTCTTCTCCATGTTCTAGGTGACTGTAATTGTCTTCTCCATGTTTTGCGTGCATGCTACTATTTTCTATGTGATTGGCGTATCTTCTCCGTGCTTGGTGTGTTTGTTGTGTTTGTGACCTTACTTTAATGCATGTATTGGCCTTGCGTTTATACATACATTAAAGTGGGGGCTAAATGTAACATCAGAAAATGTCCCTTTGGGGGTTTTTCCCTCATAAGGTTTAGCTCCCGGGTCTTTTGCATGCATTTAGGACATCTTAGTTTATATTTTGGCATCCCGATGGAATGAGGCCTAGATTTCATGGCAAAGTGGACCTAGGAGGACCCCTTGACCTTAACCTTGCCCAAAATAGGGGGGAGGACTTGAGCGCCATGCCCTAGTCCTACCCTATTTTGGGTCAGGCCCAAAATTTAAGTATTAGTTTATGACCATTATTTGGTTCTTTTGCCGACATGGTAAGTTTTGATTTTTGAAATCTTGGTGGGAGTGCTTGTAGTTGCATATAAAAGCATGTTTAGGCATTCATTTGAAAACTAGATTTCAAGGAGATGATTACTAGCAAGCTATTGTGTTCTCAAGGTGATTCAAGGATTTCATTGTGTTGCAAGAGTAGACTTGTGTGGTTTATGTGTTTGTTTGTAGATTTGAGCAATCAATTTCCTCATGTAATGAAAAGCATCTTCCTCCCATGAGAGCTTCACTATAAGGTGACATTATATTGTGTTTTTATCATCAATTCCTTTGGTTTTTGCCTCTACCTCACAAGGGTATGCACTCTTTAGCTAACAACGGTGTTCAGAGACTTAAATGTCCTTTGGGGCTTGACTGAAGCAAGCCTCTAAACAACACAACCACCAAACCAAGTCTTGTGATTGCAGGTTACAGGTGTCACATCTGGGAAAAGTGAAGTTGTAGGAAGGATTGGTAGGCATCAAGGATTTAGGATCTGAAGAAAAGCAGTACATAGGAGCATTTCTAGGACTTGGACACTCGCTCTAGTGTCCTCTACAGACAAATTTATGGAAACAAAAGTTACAAGACTAATTAGTGCCGGAAGGAGGTTTGGATCCCATGAAGAAACTGGTACCTTGGACGAGGGCGCTTGCTCCAGTGTCCCTGACTATTCCGCTTTGGAGCCCCAAAAATAGGTACTCTGTGATTTGGTATTTTACTCCTGTCTGCAAGAGCTTTTTCTATTATTCATCAATTTGTTGTCGTATTTGCATAATTAGGGTTTTAATGGTCAATTGAGCATAGGAGAAGGAAATTGATAATTAAATTCCCTAATCCAAGTTTCCTTACATCTCACAAGTGACCTAGGGTATGATAGTGCTCACCACTCGACCCTAGATCCTTGAATGTATAGTGGAGAGAAGGATTTAAGCATCAAAACACTAAAACATTAACAAATCCAATTTTCCCTTAAACAATAGGTTACAGGTTGCAGTAACAGAAAAAGTGGAGTTGCAGGAGAGCAGTACAGACTACCAAAATTGTAGATTAGAGAAGAAAATAGGGACCTAGACTCAGGCACCCACTCATTAGTCCTCCGAATCCCGCAACTAAAGAATCTCTAGAACAATAGGAACAAGTTGCAGACAAGATTCCTAGATCTTGACAGAAATGGTGGCCCTGGACTAGGGTACCCACTCATTAGTCCCCAACTTTTCTACTTTTTGAACTTTGAAATCTGGTATGCATTTGATTGTCATTTGATATCTCTGTGTGCGATCATTTTCCATAATTTATCTGTTTGTTCACGAAATTGCATAATTAGGGTTTTGAGCATAATTAGACTTAATTGAACAACAAAATCACACAATTCCAATCTTCTTGTATATTCTTAGTGACCAAAGGTAGCCTGTAGTAGACTTCCTACTCAGCTGAAGTCCTTGAATGTTTAGTGGAGAAAGGAGGATTTACACAAACTAGCAAAATCAATCCTAAACAAAATCATCCTCATTTTTCCATATTAAACATTTTGGTGAACCTGTGTTTTTAGACTTTTTGGCACCTTGCTGAGTGTTGTACTTCAGATCTACATTCATTCATTTCATTGTTTATCTTATTGCATTTCGAAAATTACAAAAAAAAATTGAAAATTTTGAAAAAAATTGGTATTTTTAGCTTGTATTTTCAAATAATTTAAATTAGTTGCATTTTAATTTCAAAAAAATTCTATTATTATCATCAGATCTGATTTAAAATATAGAAAATTTTTATTCATCATTAATTTAGATTGCATTTTCATGCTCAAATTGATAAAAATTGCTTGAAATTGTGCATTTTGCCATATAACCTAGTTTTGCATTAGCTATGGTTTGTAGTCAAAATATTGTTTTAGATTTTACTACCATTTTAAAACACTCATTAGGACTGATTTCTAACTGTAGTGTTGCATCATAGTGGTTTGCTTGAAAAATTTCATGCCTAGGGTTTGAAAACCTCAAATCTTCATTAGATTTTGGCCTTATCGACTCTCTAGATTTGCACCATAGTCATTTTGTAAAGGAATTTTCTGCACTAATTGGTTTTATTAGGGTTATTATCTTATTCCCCTCCTAAAATTATTTACAACACCTTTTTATTGGGCTCTTACAGTGGAAATTTGGTGAAAAATTACATATTTTGGCTATATTTTCCCTAGGGGTTGACCTTGAGTTGCACTATAAGCGTGTTGTGATAGATTTTTTGGAATTATGTGGCTGTTATTACTATTATAATTTTATTTCTATCATCATTTTCCTTACAACACCCTTTGTCATACTCTTTTGCATGGAAATTTGGTGAAAAATTGCATATTTTAGCTATATTTGCCCTAGGGTTTGACCTAGATTTGCACTCCAAGCATGTTGTGACAGATTTTATGACTTTAGATGACTGATATTAGTGCTATAATCTTCTTTACCTCCTAAAATTCTTTACAACAACCCTTTTGTTGGGTCTTTGCATGTAAAATTTGTGAAAAACCGCATATTTTAGTGTATTTTCACTAGGTTTTGACTTGTCATCATCTTAGATTTGCATCAAAAGTGTGTTGTGAAGGATATTACTACTTTATTGGACTGATATCAGACATATTAATTTCTTCACTTGATCAAATTCCTTACAACACCCTTTCTTTCACTTATTTGCATTGAGAAAGTTGAAAAAACCAAGCATTTTTGGATCTAAAAAATATCCTTCTCTTAGGGTTTGTTCTATTAGTTTGTGCATTGAGTGTTGCATGCCTCTGTATGAGTATTATAACTTGCTTCCCTAATAGAAATATCCCTTTAAGAAGAAGTATACGACACATGGGATCTAGTGCTCTTGAAGAATTTGACATCCCTACCTCTAAAAATCCATTGAATACCTTCTTTACAAAAGGAGAGACACAAATTTTGCAAGGTATTATACCTCCTACAACCACCATGGAAGATCAAACATTCCATGATGTCGAAGACACTATTGAGGTGGTTGCACATGTACCTGATGGGCAAATAAACAAACTTGATAAAGAGTTAGCCGATTTTTAATCATTTATGGAAACTGAAAGGATAGTGGAAGAAGTCATCCCTATGATCCACCACATAAGAGAATTGATAAAAGGACAAGATGGTATTAATGTTATCTAAGGTTTAACACATATTGTACATAATAATGTCATGATGGTGACCGAATGTGCGAATGGTATTAAAAACATATTGTCACTGTCTCATATGCAAGTATTGGCACCTATACTGACCACTGGAGTGTCTACATTTACATCGACAATTTTAACAACTACTGCAAATGCTTGTGGTAATGCTACCACTGGTATTGGAGTATCTAATGGAACTAGTTCACAAAATTACAAAGCTATGGGATTTAATTATCAGAACTTGGTTTCTAAGGGGACCTCTGCTATGAATACTTACTCCCAACCACCTATCCATTCCACCTATTCTCAGCCACCCATTTCATATAATTATTCGCAACCATCCTCCACCTATCACTATATCCAGCCACCATTGAACTATTCACAGCCTCCACCTATCACAACTCAGGCTCAATCACCTCCTCACTTTGGTTCCAATTCCTCACAGAAAACTGCATCTCCCAATGATGCCCTCTTAAACTAACTTTTGCAAGGCATGACTTCTTTACAGCAAAAAGTGACAAACTTGACAAATTCTTCACAACCTAATATACCAACTTATCATGCCCATAATCCCCTATCTTATGCAATATTGAGAACTCCTATACTTGAAAGGTTTGAGACTCCTCGCTTTGAAAAATATGGTGGAAAAGGTGATCCTAATACTCATGTGGCATTATTCACGGCTATGTGTAGCAATTTCTACTTTGAAGAGGACTTGTTAGCAAAACTTTTCCTATGATCTCTTAAGGATACTACTTTAGAATGGTTTTGCTCTTTACCTCTGAATTCAATACACTCTTTTTCGCAATTAGTTGATCAATTCTTACAACATTTTCAAGCAAACATTCAACCTCAAGTTTCTTTGATCGATTTAGTTCATTGCAAGCAAGGTGCGAAAGAGAAGTTAACTGAATTTACCAGTCAGTATCAATCTCTCTATGCACAAATTCAATATCAGATGAAGGATGAGGATGTTCATAAGGTGTTTATTACAAATCTACAACCTAACATCCGTGATAAGATTCTTGATGAAGTATGACTCCTTTCAACATTTATGCACCTCCCTTCATGATTATCAACTTTCATCTAGTCAGTATGAAAACTAAAACTTATCGGCTCAAGTTGGTCAATCCATGGGTGGACCATCGCAAAAAAACTTTAAGAGGAACAATAATAGGAGTTTCATCAAGGTTAATGGACTGAATTTGAACAACTTTTCTCAAGTGTCTGCTATCACTAATCCGAAGAAGGCATTGTATCAACAAAGAAAATTTACTCCGATATCTGAGTCTTATCATTCTATCATGAATCAAGCTGTGAGTAATAATCTTATGAAGCTTCCCCTAATTAAGCCTTGGATCCTAACAAACCTCAAGGACCTTACTTCGATGCTAATGCCTTTTGTCATTATCATCGAAGACAAGGACATGATACTGAATGATGTATGCATCTTAAACATGAAATATAAGACATCATCGACTCAAATGTGATACAGGTATCAGGTGTGAATGACATTGAAAATAAGTCGGTTGCTCTGCCAAATTAGAATTTACAAATCTTTACTAATCCTTTCCATAAGCATACTAATAACAATATGATGGAACATGGTTTAGTGGAAGTAGATGATGAGGATTATTTGGAATATGATAACATCGTGGGTATAATAGAAGTGGATAAGAAAAAGTTGGATAACCCACCTTGTCCATGCGGAAAAGGAATTTATGCCGAGGTTCCTCCTCCGTTATCCTTACAAGGATTGAGAGATAACCAAAATGCATCAGAAAACAAATGGAACTACTACAAACAATTATAACAAAATAAAAGAGTGAGATAGTACAAGATGATTCTTGTCACTGGTAGATGAAATCAACAATGAAAGTTGGCTAAAATTTGGAAAGAGTAAGACAATTATCATCAGTTGGAAATAATAGTGGTTCTCCTCCTTACAAGTAACAAAGGATCTCACTTACACAAGGATTTGAGAAACAAGCATTGCATGGTTTTTTTGACAATAAACAAGACTCTCATAAGAACCACTTGACCTTCACACAAAACTTGATCAAGGACCTCTCTAAGAGGTTCATAAGTTCTAAAATTTAGTACAATGGTACTACCAGGTAAGTATTTCTAATCCTTTATCTCTCGTGATGTGTTTCCCTCGTGATGTGTTATGTGTTGTTCAGGCCTCCTGGGATGACCCTTGATTCTCTCATAAGGTCCAGGATACCAGGAGACCGCCTCTATTGTGACCCTTCTTCTATTTGTGTCATCATTCTTCTATATTGCTCCTCCTCTATTTTCATTCTTTTGTGTTGTGTCTTATGGACATAGCATTGCGGTTGGTGACTTAAGGGCATCCTCCTACGTGACTATCCCTAAGGCACTTGTTTCTCCTCTCTTGATTTATTATTTCCCCTCTCTTGATTTATTTTTTCCCTTCCTCTAGTGTTTCTACCTAGTGGGCGGATGACGAAAAACATTTTATACTGATGCAGACCTAAAATCCCTTTAGCGAGAAATCAAAAATTGGACTTAGTTCCTACATGATGATGGGGTTGATATATATTATCCAACGCTTGGCTAGTAGAATCACTCCATGTGATCTTGATGGAGTCTTATTGAACTTACCAAAACATAACAATACTACTACTCCATGTACTTTGTCTATCTTGAATCTTGCTTCTTGATGTAATTGATCATATGCATTGATATTGTTGTTTATCATGATTATATGGACATACACTTTTCTTGCAGGGATGTGTTTGTGGGAACATTTAGCAATTGTAAAGTACATGTTACCTCTAGGGGGCATGGGCTATGCGAGAGGACCCGTGTTCCCTTGTGTGTATTCTTCCTACCTTAATGTGCTTGATATCGATACTTGATATCAACCACCTTAAGGTGGGGGCATATATAAGGTAAGCTATCTATTGTAGATGTTAGCAACGTGCTTGTTCTCAAGTGCAATCTTAAAGATTGGTGGCAATGAGTCCCTCCTGCACTCTGAGATTTGTTTGATATCTATTACAATCATTTAAGCCCTCTACGGAGGTAGGATATTGCATCCTATTCTTAAGCCCTCTACAGAGGCAGGGATGGTGTATTTCTCATGGAGAGTGCACATCCTGTCATTTTTAAAAAGTCCTCTATGGAGGTAGGGAGCGGTTTTGTAACTAACTCAACCCTTAAGTGTGTTTTCGGTGGTTGTTGTGGCAAAGCCCAATCATCGGTGTGTGCCTATAATGTGCCTGAGATGGTGATGAACCTAGAAATAGGAACACTCCATCGCTTGTCTATCATGTTTTCTCCGTGTCTTCCAAGTGTGTGTGTATTGCGTGTTTGTTCCCAAGCATAATCTTAAAGACAGATGGCGATGAGTCCCTCCTATGCTTTGGGATTTGTATGGCATGCTTGATTTGTTTGGCATGTGTGTTGCCCCATATGCAGTCTTAAATGCTAGTGGTGATGACTCCCTCCTACATTATGGGTGGTGTGTTTACTTTCCTTGTAGTTGCATCTACATTTCATATACATGAAAAGAAAAAGAAAAAGAAAATCATCACTATCTTCACTGCATTTATTGTATTCACTATGTTTTGTGTGTCTTCAATGTTGTCTTCTCTATGTTTTGTGTGATTGTAACTGACTTCTTTGTGTTTTGTGTGCCTGTTACTGTCTTCTCTGTGATTGGCGTGACTTCTCTATGCTTGGTGTGTTTGTTGTGCTTGTTGACCATACTTTAATGCATGTATTGGCCTTGCATTTATTACATACATTAAAGTGGGGGATAAATGTTATGTCAAAAAATGTCCCCTTGGGGGCTTTTCCCTCTTAAGGTTTAGCTCCCAGCTCCTGTTTATGCATTTAGAGCATCTTGCATGATAATTTGACATCCTGATGAGAAAACCCTAAAGTTTCATGGCAAATGGGACCTAGGGGATGCACTTGACATTAGTCCTGCCTGAAATCGGGGAGGAGGACTTGGGTGCCCACACCCTAGTCCTACCCTATTTTAAGTCAGGACCAATTTTGGAGTGTCAGTTTATGACCATTATTTAGGTCCTATGCCGACACGGTAAGTTTCAATTATGAAATTCTTGGCATGAATTTTTGTAGTTGCATATATAAGCATGATTAGTGATTCATTTGTAAACTAGATGGTAATTGTGAACTTTATGCATTCTTGTGATTAGATCATTCAAAATATTCATTATGTTTCAGAGCAGAGCATTGTTATCATGTTTGTATTTGCAGATTTGGCATCCATCTCCTCATGGCATGAAGAGCATCTTCTTTCCATGAGATCTTCACTATAAGGTGATATCAATTGTGTTTTCAATCATTTATCATTTGGATTTTACCTCTATCCCGTAGGGATACACACTCTTTATCTAACAATAGTGTTCGGAAGACTTGAATGTCTCTCTGGGGCTTGACTAAGGCAAGCCTCTAAACACCACAACCCCAACCCATTTTTCTATGACTGCAAGTTATAGGTTGTAGGAGCAGAAAAAGTGGAGTTACAGGAGAGTAGTGTAGACTGTTAGAATTGTAGATTAGAGAAGAAAACAGGGACCTAGACTCAGGCGCCTGCTCATTAGTCCTCCGGATCCCACAACTAAAGAATCTCTAGAATAACAGGAATAGCAAGAACAAGTTGCAGACAAAATTCCTAGATCCCGACATAAATGGTGGCACTAGACTAGGGCGCCCGCTCATTAGTCCCTGACTTTTTTGCTTTCCAAACTTTGAAATCTGGTATGCATTTGATTGTCATTTGATATCTCTGTGTGTGATCATTTTTTGTAATTTGTCTGTTGTTCACGAATTTGCATAATTAGGGTTTTGAGCATAATTGGACTTAATTAAACAACAAAATCACACAATTCTAATCTTCCCCTATATTCTGAGTGATCAAAGGCTTGTACAAGTAGACTTCCTACTCGGATGAAGTCCTTGAATGTTTAGTGGAGAAAGGAGGATTTACACAAACTAGCAAAATCAACCCTAAACAAAATCATCCTCATTTTTCCATATTAAACAGAAGCATTCTCACTGATACATTTTTTATATTGGGATGCTCATCGCATTATGGCATCTCTCTCATGGTTGATTTTGTGATCTTTTGATCAAGTTTTGGAGTTGAGAAGAGGTTCTCTTATGCAAGGGTTTTAGCTATCCTCCATTGGATTACACCTTCAAGGAGCTTGCAGGCTCCTCCACAGCACCGAAATCTAGTAGCATTGTTATATTATTATAGAATAGTACTATTTTACTATTATTGTCTTCATATAGTATCATTTTAGCAAATATTTTTGGTGTAGACCACCACCCATTTTACCATATGCACACTAGGGTATTTTCCCTGTAGACTAGGGATAAATACTTATAAATTGGTATTTTTGTTATTACTCTTAGATTCTTGATACACTTAGGGTAAGAGCTTGCACAAACTTGTGTTTTTATTTCTCTTGTATCATTGGTTGTTCTATGGAGGTTGGAATACTAAAATGGGAGCTTGACCAAGGCAAGCCCCTAAACAACACCAACAAATTTTCCTTTGTCTTTGTATTGTGTAGGTTGTGGAGGAAAATCAAACACATGGGAGTTTATTTCCTTCTTCCCTTGTTATTCTTACTTGTTTTCTTTTATGTTAAATTCTTTACCTTAACAATTTTATTTCAAATATCCTTTCTGAGAAGCTATTTAGTTTCATTATGCAAATTGGGTGACATTATAGGTGTACATTTTTACTGCATGGTATAGATTTTTGGTTTTTTATGTTGTTAGGACATTAGTGTCGCGTGCCAACATCCCTGCAACGCACTGGCATCCAAGATTGAGGCTTCCAGAATTCATCTCTAGGTTCTTTTCTATGTCTCATTTTCTATCCTGTTATTCACTTCTTGAAATAATTTCTATATCTCTATTTATTAGAAATTTTATGTTTATTTCCATAGTTATTCATTATTTGATTTGCTAGTAGATAATTGAATTAGACCTAATAGAGTTGATATGCTCTTCCCAAGTGGATAGAAGCAAATTGCCCTCCCTAGAGGCTGATTAGGTCCTAAGTGTAAGTGATTAGAATTGGATGCTAGTTAGAATAATTTAGTTGTTTCAATGTTTATCATCTATAGTGAGATACTTTTATTGTACATGAGTACCTTATTAGGCCTTGTTGTCAGGACCCATCTTTTAGTGTTTAGAGATTACTACCTAAGAATCACTTAAGGGGGGTTGTTAGTGTGAACATGTTGTTTACGTATCTAGCTTGACTAGGTCCTATTAACACTACACTTAAGCTCACTTAGAGAGAATTTTATAATTTTATCTCACCTCATGTGTACACATGTGTCCTCACACTTGTCTCAAAAAATAATTTTTTTAATACATTTTTGACACAAAATAATATTTTTTTAAAGAAAGTTTGCAAACCTTGGTATGCCAACATATTTGTGATATAGAATTGATGTAGGAGCAATGGTGTAGGGATGATATAATCGTATGGTGTAGGTATAGATCCCCAAAAAATACCACAAAAAATTCTTGTGTCAAAAATTGGCATTTGGACAAGCAATCCTTATAGATTTAGGCCTTCCGAACTAAATGGTGATGTTTGGTTGCCTCCAAAATGCACCAATGATAGGGCTAAGTGCTAGATTCAATAGAAATTGGGAAGGGACTTACAAACTCACTCTAATACCATGTTGGAGTAGCCAAAATCAACTTGCAAGATGGACAAAAAAATTTACAAACATGAATTGCACAAGGAAAACCCAAACAACTATTATATAATGAGTGTGCAACATAATGCTTACAAAAGTACAATAGAGGCCTTACATATAAAAATAAGGAAGAGGAGATGAGAAGGTAGGACTAAAAAACTAACTACCCCTCCAAAAGTGTGACACGTGGGTTCACTCGAAACAAGTGTGAGGACACATGTTATGTACACATGAGGTGAGATAGAAGCATAAAAGTCTCTCTTAGTGAGCTTCAATGTAGTGTGAATAGGACCTAGTCAAGCTAGATAGATAAATAACATGTTCACACTAACATATACCACTTATTAACGAGTATAGCAATATGAATAAGTTTTTCACAGACCATCATAGCAATAATCAATATTTCTTATCTATTTGATAAGGTTTAGCTCATTCATAGCCTCTTCATTAGACATAGTATTTGATTAGTTAGTATAGTAGAATATAATCTTCTCATTAGATATAATATTTGATTAGTAAAATATAATAATAATTTTGTGCTAACATTTCTAGAAGCATCTTTCTATTCCTTTAAAAGACTTTTTATGAAGATGTTTTTGGATTGCATTTGTTGAAAAATCTCCCTTGTGAGTTATTTAATTGATATGAAGCTTCTAGAAGCACCTTTGTATTCCTTTAAAGGACTTTTTACAAAGATGTTTTGGATTGCCTTTGTTGAGAAAATCTCCCTTGACAAACTGTTTAATTTATATGAGTGCACACAAACAAAACAACTCACAAGGAAGATTTTCTCAACAAAGGCAATCCAAAACATCTTCATAAAAAGTCTTTTAAAGAATACAAAGATGCTTCCAAAAGAAAGATGCTTCTTTAAATCTCAACACAAAAACATTATTATATTCTACTATTCAAATATTATATAGATAATGAGAAGATTATATTCTACTATACTAATTAATCAAATATTATGTCTAATGAAGGGGCTAAGCCTAATCAAAACTAGTCACTAAGACTATGCTTAAATCAAACTACACAATTGATAGGGTTCAATAAAAAACTTATGTATAACCATCTAGGGAAACAAAGCAATGTCAAGTGCACACATTGATAATGTGAGTGGCACACAAGTTTTTCATACAAAGTCGGTAAATTGGAACAATCTATGATAGATGTTTATGTTGTTTTTGGGACAAAGGCAAAAGTAAATGATAAATGCTATTATATGCTAGTTATGGGTTTGTAACAAAATTTGTGATTGAATGATTTTAATGATCAAACATTATTTTATTCCATGATGGAACAAGTGTGCTTGCATGATAACTTTTTCTAGTTTCCTATTAAGATGGTATAGGTTGTAAGTTGTCTTTTATATCCGTCAAATATGTGGTGTATTATGCAACATGTGTAGGATTTTGTGTAGTGTGGTTGCATGTGAAATTGATCGATCATGTGTCATACCAAGTTTTACAGTCATATTGGTAATATATCAAGTCTTCACATCAATTGTTTCTATATTTCTTGATGGTTGGGGTGTGGTAAGGCCCCTCGATGAATGGGGCTAATCCTCCACCAATCCCTCCAACTAGTAGAAGCTAAAGATGGATACGTTGTAATTCGATATGGGGTTACAAACTCATTGTATTATGTAGTATTTGATTATTTTGAAATGTATAAAAGTTATTGAGTTAGGGGTTGTTGATCTCACTATACATATTATTAATTTGTAAAGAAATGTACATGTAAACTTTGCAAATTAAATTAGTTAAATGAAGTTTTGATTTGTGACTTATATGGTGTTTTTCCATAATTTTTCTAATTTTTATTTTATCAGTGATATAGGCATGATAATTGTTAAAACTATTTATTGAATTGTTTACTAGTTGCAACTATGAGGTATAATGAGACATTATAAACAAGACAGTCACTTTTTAATCAATGTACAATATCTTGT
The DNA here is from genome assembly GCA_027924645.1 of Cunninghamia lanceolata. NCBI lineage: Eukaryota > Viridiplantae > Streptophyta > Pinopsida > Cupressales > Cupressaceae > Cunninghamia > Cunninghamia lanceolata. The sequence goes on from BSBN01001313.1 coordinate 2,611,116, forward strand.
CAATTCATGGGTTAAGTGATTTGCATAAAATAAATACACATGTGGATTATGGAAAGAAAAAGGATTTTGTTTACCATAGTAATGTAGCTAGTTGGTATGGTACAACAAAGATATTTCATTATATTAATTAAAACCAACAAATAGGGTTATAGAATAAATAATTAGTGAAATTTGGTTTCATAAAATATTAAATGGGAACTTGGTGTGGTTGCCTTGTTTTTTTTACGACATTCTATTATAATAATGATTTTTTAGGGCCTATTTAAAAAGACTCTAAATGTTGGGTGAAGTGACTTCACATGGATACGAGATTAACCCCAAAACGAGAGATGTTATGAGATATGGAATCAATATTGATTTAATCCTAAAAGGTTAAATTAGATTTAGGGAAAACTTTCTTTAGAATCGCTTCTAAATTTAGGAAAAACTATAAGACTTCCAATGTGATATTCAAGTACAACACTTTATAAACTTAATCTGATAATTTATGGATTTTGCTTGAATTGTGACAGATGTAAATAAGCTATTTCTTCTCAATTTAAATGTCCTTCATATTAAAAAAATGTCTCATATTTTTGGGGTTATTACAATACACTCCATGGCAACAAAAGCTTCTCTTCATTTTCTACAAGTGGGATTAGAGCCCCGGTTGTAGAAAGCTTCAAGTAATGGAGAAATGACAATGAATTGGTTGGAGAAAATAATTATCTATATGATGAAATGACATTAACTTGTCTTGTTGGTTCTTGTTTCCCCATCTAGCAAATTGATTTTATCAAAAAATATCAATGATGAATAGTTTTTCCCTCTTTCTTAAGTTTTATCGCTGAATTTTCCATTATGTTGTTTGCAAATATTCTCTTTTATTCATTTTATATTTGAGTTTAATATCAATTTCCCTACTCATAAATAATTTTATCTCTTCCCCACACAATCAATTTGTTGAAATAGACCTAGAAATATTGTAAATCAACCCTATTAAATTATCCAAGTCAACAATTTCTTTGTGTTGGACCTTGTCTATTGAATTCAGCCTGCAAATTACCATAATTGGCCTAAAAATCATATTGATATGGCCTCCAAGCTAGCCCTATTTGACCAAATCGATTTACAAACAAGCCAAGTTGGTTGCAATGTTAAATTCAACCTAAATTATAAGTCAAGGCATACATTATTTATGTGAAACTACAAAAATTAAGATTCAACTTGCCAAAATTTAACTTAAGTCAATAGTATGGGTGACTTTATTGTATAATATATCAACAAATTTTCTTAAGAATGGTGGCTGAATATTTTTGATATGAAAAGTGTTAATCAAAAGGGAATGAAATATTTTATTGCTACATGGAAGAAAAAACTATCTATATGAAGAAGTAAATCTCATTGTACGAGAAGAAAATAGTATCCATGAACAGGGAAAGGAAAAAGAAAATAGAGCTTATTTAAGTGAAAAGAGAATGGTGAAGTTGAATGGTTTTGAATGAGCCCAATAGGGATCAAGTTTCGCTGAATGCAAGGTCTTGACACTATAAGGGATGAGGTCAGGATCGTGCCCCAGAAGACTTTGGTGGACTGGATACCCCTCAGTCCTTAGCTCTTAGCCGAAGAAGTTTCAACCTAAGGCTCGTGCTCCTGTATCGTGTAGCTAGACGATTCTATGGGTTTGATACAAAACCCTCCAACAAAAAAAAAAGAATTCAAAAGAAATCATTATCTTCTAAATATTTGAATGAAAAAGGAAAAAATTATAAAATATATGAAATCAATTGATAATTATAAAACTTTTGTTATGTATTGTATCCTAAAAATTTAAGAAAAACAAATAAAAGAATCTATATTGTCAAAATGTTGTGGTCAACGTGCTGACACTTTACCATAAAGTGCACCCACACCTCACATCTTAAGAATATAGGGTCCACCCACACCCTAAAATGCACAACATTGACCACAATGTACCAAGTTTACGCTAAACACGTGTTATACCTACTAATTGTCGTGGCATATCTTCACCGATATTTGAGATGACGTGAGGTTGTTGTACTCGAGAGACAAAAGATAAAGATGTACGTTTCAGCACAGCTCGCCATATATAATGCAGATTTGGGCCTTAAAACAACAAAAATCTATGTAGCTGTGCAGTGACTACAGAGTAGATGCGATAGAAATATGGTCGGAATGATTCAACGAGACATTCGTTAACATCTGCGTGTCCTCTTTTTCCAGCAACAGTAAATTCAATAATTCAGAAGCCTGTAACTCTTGGCCTCACCTGAGAATAGTTTCCCTTAGTGTGAACTGCAGAGTTGCAAATTATACACTCACGTCAATCTGAGAGACCCGTGCAATGGATTTGTCTGTAGGTACTGTCACTACTCACGTATACTATAATTGAGAAAGCAAGAGTGTAGATGCAAGTGAAATGCAAAGATTATTGACAGATAAATGCTCTGAGTTATTGTCAGCATTCTGCATACTATCTTTTGGTGAATATTTCCTACTAAATTTCATATTAAGAAAAAGTAATGGTACAATAGTCAAAGAAAAAGGACGGGTGGTAGAGAGGCACACCCACAAAGTCTAAGCGGGACCAAGTCTAATACAAAGACGAAAAACAAAGGCTAAGCCTGCCCAAAATAACTAAACAGTTATAGTAACACTGGTAGAGAGAAAATCTTTGTCATCAAGCTTACCCCAAACATCACTAGGGCAGACTCAAAAGTATCAAAACTAAAATTACAATTTAAAAGAAATGTTAAAATTTTAAATCTCTTTAGAAATATTCTAATAATTTAGATATAGGAGTTGGGTTTAGAAATGTATAACTTTAGAAAATATTCTATTAATTTAGATATAGGAGTTGGGTTTAGAAATGTATATTTAATTGGCTTGAAAAATAAAATGATAAAAGTAAAAGTGTATTTTGAAGTTGAAAAAAATGAGACTAAAAAGATTGTGAAGATAGTTATTATTCAAATTTTTAAATTAGATTAGAGATGAATAAATTGAGACTATTGTACTTTGTGATTGTGTGTGACCTGGGTTAAATTTACAGATGTGGTCTTGACCAGAATTTTATAGTTTTCTACTTCTTGTGTGGCCCTAAGCATGGAGTCTTCATATCTACAATGCTTGTAAATAGGATTTGCATGTACCAACACTTGAAATCGAAAAGACTTGCTATGCTAGGAGAGGAAGGTGGCTAGCTTCTTACTTTTGCTTTAGTCAAGATTTGTTTATTGATTCAACATTTTTGATAAAAGAGTTGGAAGACACACCAAGCAACAGATTCAACTAACTATGGTGTAATTATGATGACACTAATTGATTGAGACTTTGATACCATTAGGTGCGATGGAATGAGTGTTAGAGTGACCTAGTGTAAGTACTAGCATTTTTCTTATTTGTTGATGTAGCTAATGTGGTTGATGAAAAGATTGAGTAGTGTTTGTCAAAGTTGATCCTTTCAACAAATATATGTTGAGCAGACCTTGTCCTAATGATGGATTGATAAAGGATGTCAAATGAGCTAGGGGTGATGTCCTTTTCTACATATCCTAGGAACACAATTTGAAAGTTTTGTCATGGGAGTCGATAAATAACGACTACTTGAAGCACTAGGAATCTCGAGGAGATCATGAGGTATATACAAAAGGATACCCATTGGAGCTAAATCTCCTCAATATCTAATTCATCTCAAAACAAAATGTGCAATAAACCAATGAAATTAAAAAGATCGTACCAATATTACCATTCAAGGACTTCTTCTAGTGCCAATCTATTGGTGGGTGCTTTAGCACACAACAACTTAGATAAAATACTGAGTACTTTATCTCTCCTAAAAGAAATCAAACCCTAAAAAATCATAAAATGACTACCTCAAGGTCTCTTCCAACCAAGTCTTGGCCTTGACAAGATAACTCAGTTGTTTGATGTTCCTTGTTGTTCCAACAAGGGGCCTTACACAAATATGAAAAAAATTTCAACACACAAGGTTAAATTACACATAAACCAATTAGTTTTTAAATTTGTCAATGCATAAACAAACTGATCTAAACATATATTACCAAAACATATCAATTTTCAGCCTATAACTAGCAATATACTAACTAGCATTCATGAAATATAAACCTTACAACAATATTATGCAAGTTTGAAAGTCCTATTCTAATTATAAACTAACTAGATCTAATTAAAAAATGCAAAATATAGGGAAAGATAGAGAAAGTTTAGAGATAAAATTGACTAAAATTCAAGATTTTACCAACATTTCAGCCTCAACAATGGATAGACAAGTCTGTAAATATTAACCATTCTTGATTTGACCATGTAAAACCAACAATCAAGCTTCAAGAAGGTGCAATGTTCAAAGGGAGGTTTTCTATATCATGAAGCAATCTTCATCAAACACCTAATTAATTTATTAATAGCACAATTCAACAAGATTCTTCACAAAATGAAAGAAAAAGGTGTTCAAGATAACCACACAAAGTAATCTGCAACTAACAAATGACCAGGGCATGAATACTTCACAAACTCATCAAATATCGATCAAACTAGCTTCTAAAATGTAAGAAAACTCTATTTTGGTGTTTAGAAACGATGAACCAAACTTTGTATGATGACAAGTTCAACAAATATTGACAATTTCCAAACTTGGTGTGGAGAAACCCATGAGAATATCATGAAAATTTAGAAAATACTATGTATTTGCTCTCAAACCCAAAGTACAATTGTGTTTCACATATGTCTCCAATGATTTTTCCCAACCCTTACAATGAGTTTTAGATGCACACTTATACAAATCATCTTTACAATATTAAGTTTTCACCTTTACATCCAATGGCAATGATTAATTTGGTCCAATGGCTCACATCTCACACTCAAAGACAAAGTCAATATTGGTGGCAAGTATAATTTTTAAGATATGTCTACTCATCTTCTTGTAGCTTCCTCAACAAGATTTCTGTATTAGCAAAAACTAACTTTTTCTTGTTTCCACATTTACTTTGGGTGGTATGAAAATTCATCTCCAACACCTTGTTGTAGTATGAAAAATATCAGTAAAAAGGACATATGTAGTTGTAGAAAGTCCTTTTCTCCTCCATAAGTAGTTATAGCTCTTCATTTCCCATGTGCAGACATGACACTATAGTTGTAGGTGACTGATTTCTCCCTCAAAGGTTCATTTCCAGCCCTCTATTATTCATGTTTCCATCATTTTCAAACATAATTCTTCATCTCATATCTGAAACACTAAGTTTGGACCTCTTGAAAAGGCTATGTAATAGTCATGTACTTGGCTGCAAATAAGGTATTAAGTCATACACTTCATCTTCACTCAGCTACAATACATTGTTTCCTTCATTTTTAATCATTTTTAGCTCTAAGTATGCATGTACAAAGTAGTACAGGTTCACTTGGTGTCATTCTAGCTCTTAGGGTTTGTCTTCAGGTTTGTTGACATCATGTTGGCTTCATTTTGCAAGTGTAGTAGTGATATGGTTTTGAAAATTAAGTTCTTTCATAGCTGGGACAATAGTATATCTCCAAATCTTCATGTCTTTGTGATGCTTTCAACTTGTTTCCACATGTTTCTAGCCTCCAAGACCTGCAAACAACAATACAAAGCATCAAATTCCTTAAAAATATATCATTTCAAGTCAAAAATCATCATAATATGTCCATTGTCATTCATAGATCAGTCTTGGATAGCTAGTTGTCAAATTTGTTGCCATGGGCAACTTCACAATTTTGTTGTAATTCTTTCCTCTTTGGTTTTCATCCTTATCATCATTCCATCAACTCGTTCATCTAGGTTTATCATGCATCATATGACCATGTGAGTCAAATCAAATTAGAAATAAAAAATGTTCATGACTGTCCATAGTTGTATATGACTCAAAATGCAATTTTGGGACTGTTTATGATGATCTCAAGTGAAACAATAGCTATCATATACATTCAGATACATTGACATCTTCTCTCCCTTCTTCTTCATACTTTAGCAAGTGATCAAGTTATCATCCTAGGATTTGATGATTTCTTTGACTATCAATAAGTTAAGTGATTTATTTATAGACTATTATGACAATCATAATGTTGATTGGATAGTCATATTTGCATTTGATAGTCCTCATTTACAATTTACCCTCTAGATGACTTCATGCATTTTCATTAGATTTTCATCAATGTTTTCATCATATCTTTGATTGTGAATCATTGGTCTCTTAGTGGAGTTGTAGACCTTCCTAGCCTATTATCTTTTAAAGGTGTCCCATAAATTCCTAAGATGATACTAAGACTTGGGTAAAGTTTACAAGGGTCTTCATACTTCAACCTTTGACAATGAGGAGCTGGCTATTAGGACAGTGTTGGCAGCCACATTGGATGTTACGGAAACATTAGTTTTATGAAGCTCCCTTTGTAATAATATAAATACTTCCTTGTGACTCTCATAGGAACCTCATAGTCATCTTCAAAAGCAAATCTATGTCTAGACTATATAGCTACATTAGTTTCATTATGTGTGATAGTTCTAGGTGCATTGGGCATTATTCTCAAACTTATTGCAATGTTTACACTTGTGACCAAATTTGGTACCAAACCATTTCACCTTCTCAATTAATTCTAATAGTGTCATTTCACTCTATGCAAATTAAACTAGTCTTAGGACCATGTGAACGTGGTTAAGGTTGGCCTTGAAATATGAATCTTTGTACGGTTGACTATTCTTTTAGCATGACAATTCTTTAGTATCATTGTACCCAAGTGCAACAGTCCTTCAATCTTCTTTTATTTATATTTGCTTCCTCTTCATACACAACTCATGCCTTATAGTCATGAGAATCCACAAATCACCTAATTGTCCTTAGTGAGACTATACCTTATTTTGGCAATGACAATCATCTTCCATTCACAACTCTCCTCTTTAACACAGATACCCTCTACACATGTTTTGACTTCATGATTGTCCTTTTGTATGTTGTATGATGGTATGGAAATACTATGGCCCCTTCTTCATCCTCTTGTATGATGAAATTGGTGGTTGACACTTATGATTAATCTTTTCCATTACTTGGTGATAATGAATCCCCAAACTCACTTTGGATTGTCTTGAAGCCAACTTTACCACTGTTGAGACAGTCACAGTCGATTCTTGATCATGAATATTGCAAATGAATTCAAATATCCATGGATAATTTCAATGTGTTTCTTAGGACAACCATGCCTTGACTATCCCTTGATGTTGGTCATGATTGTGCTTGAATGGCACAATAGTTCATAGTTAGATTTTTGCCACTAAAGTTTTCCTTTGACAAAACAGTATTCGTAGTCCACCTTTTGATGATGTTCAAATAATATAAATACTTATTCTTAACAAATTGATCTTGGGAAGACCGGCCCTAAACCCACCAAGAGGAAACTCGTTGTCAATGAGGTGAAAGGTGACACCCCCCGCAAGAAGGTTAAGGTTGGAAAAGACGAGGGTAGTCTCTCTATGAATTCTGAGATTAACCCCAGCAAGGAGATTCAAAACCTAGAGTAAGGGGATGAGGACTCTGTGGATGGTGGGGATGGTAGTGAAGATAAGATGGACGAGGAGTATGTTGTGCTTCAGAGTAAGGGCATGGTTTTGATGACCAGAAGGTCAACTAGATTGGCTACCAAACCTACCCCTATGTGCAAGGAGCAAAAGTACATTGTTGAGTCGGAAGGTGCTGAGGATAACATTGATGATGAGACCAAGATTAAGAACCAGGAAGACACCGTGGTTCTAGAGACTATGGATGAAGGATTGAGCAACTTCCCTGAATTCAATGCCCAAAATTTGAAGATGGATAGCTCAGAGGAAAAATAGGAAACTGGCAAAAACAAAAAGGGCAAGAAGACTATCAATAAAGGTAAAGAGATGGAGGATATCAACACCAGAATGACTATGCTGGAGAAGAAGTTTGACACTGGCGAGGTTCACCTCCAAGGTCATGCATAGGTCTATGACTACCTTGGCTATGCTATAGGATATCGAACTTACCAGGCATGGAATGAAGGATAAAGAGCTGAAGGAATACGAGGACATGTACCAATTTCTCACTGAGGATTGGGAGCAACTCTTCAACTAGCCTGAGGGGCTTGTCTGTGTTTTCTTTGTTCTATTTATTGTTTGTCGGTCATTAGTCTGTTGTCTCTGGTTTTTTGGCGTTGGGTCCTTTTTTCTATTATGGTCTTTTTGTTGACTCTTTGATGCGCCCTTGAGGCTACTCTGTAATGGGTTTGGCACCCTAGTTTTGCCACTTAACTTATCAAAAACATAAGCAATGCATTTCTAACAAATACTAATACATTCTACTCATAAGGTTCATGGCACCATGTCTAAAGGTATGACAATCAACAGTGTACTATTATGGCAGCCTGTGGTTGGTTTGACAATCCATAATAGTGATAGCATTCATGCCTAATAGTCCTTATCATAATTGTAATAATCTCTTTTACATTTGAGGCCTTGTTTATAGAATACAAAGTTTACCTTTCTCACCCATACCTTCAATATGTAAAGGGCATTGATAGGGAATTTTTAATTTCCACTTAGCTAGTGCAATCTAGGAGAGGATAGATTGTCTACAGTTGTAATCTGTTTCCATTTACACTTGTCATAACTACAAATTTTTAGTGTTTATTCTCAACCCTATTATATGAATAAAATGTGACCTATTGTTCTAATAGGCCTCTAGGGACAAAGAGGTGATAAAGCCTTTAATTCTAAACATGACATAGTTTTGATAAATGCCCATATTGGTAAGGTCTTGGATGACAATCCTTTGATGCACCTAATTGTAATAGGTGTTATGATAGTCCTTGGTATCTTTTCATTTCTTTCTTGAATGCCTGCAAATAAGACATAAGACCTATTAGATCCTTCATAAATAAGAATTCTCATACATTACATCTAAACTTACTCCTTAAACATCCATCATCCCATCCATTAATATCAAAATGCCATGAATATCCTATGATCAACCATTCTAATTCCTAGGATAGTCATATTGCAATTTTGCTTCTCTATACTAAAACAACCCAAGGAATATCTACCCTTATTTGCATTTACACAATCTAATGTCTTTACAGATAACATTAAGCCTTCTTTTGGAACAACATTTTTGCCTTTAGAAGATCCTCATTTCATGATAGCCTAAAATAGAATAAGTGGATAGTCATAATATTTTAGCATAATGGAAAAACCCTAAAGTGTTATCAAGTCTATAAATTACATTATTCATGGCTACTTTAATCTCATGCATGGAAGGTAGTTTTTTTGTTCCACAAATCCTAAAAAGACTTTAGACCTTTGACTAAGATGCATCAAAATATATGTTCAATTGTGTCCTTATGGTTGGATAACTTATTCCTTGTTGATGAGGGTTTGAAAATCCATTTAAGGGGAATGTGATTACTTTATTACCATAGGAGGGCTTCTACACATTTTTCTTTGTTCTTAAAGACCCTCAACTACTTCATGAGAATGATATGCCTTCTACAATTGGCATTTTAACCCCTTGATTGTACAACAATGAATTGATTGAGATTATGACAGTCTTTGGATTCATGAATGGGGGTTTAGGGATCCAAAAAAGATGCATAGTCTAAAGCAAGCAAAGGATGAGGTCATGATTGTACATGTCCTTATTAAACCCCCAAACAACACTCTCATTACAATGTAACCTTGTGAAAGATAGTCATGGTTATGAGGATAGTATTTAGGTCTCAAGATAGCTTTAAATAATAAATAATAGTCCCTTATTACCATAACCATTCACATGATGATAATATTTCAATGAAGCTGTATAGTAGAACTTGTTCTAATGTTGCTCAAACCACCCTAAGGATATGTACATCCATCTAATAGTCATGAGGGCATGATAAAGTTTTGGATCCTTTAAGGAAAAATGATAATCAATAAATGCATGCCTCGATATCACAAAACTCTTAAGTTTTCCTCATGAAACAAGATAATGAAAAATTCAATATACTAGTGTGGATGGACAACCAACTATTGTAGTAGTCAATTGAAGACATTAGGCATATCCTAGTTAAATAGGAATCACAGTCATGCCTCCTTGGACAAATCCTACCTCCTAGGGTTTGGTGGGTTTCCATAGGCAACAAAACCCTAGGTATTCATGCCTTCTTCATGTGATAACCCTACAAACACAAAAGACAACTATTATATCTTGTAAAATATGATAAAGAATATGTAATCAAACACTCAATCAGAAGTCCCTTTACACAAATCATGAAATATAAACCCCTTATTTATTGTCAACCTTCATTTTGGAAGGGAAAACTTGTATGAATCCTTGTATTTCACTATTATTCAAGAAATCCTCATTTAACTTTACCAAACACTTGAAATTAGGTTTGAAATCATGGGATCATGAATGCATTTTGTCCTTTTACCAGGGATATGATTATCATAACAGTCAAACAACAATTTTTCTTCTTTTCCCTCATGCATATCATCATTAAAAGTATATTATAATCACCAAAAATGAATGATATAATCCTTCATATACTCTCTCACACATGTGGGATCTTAAAACATGATTTTAGGTGATAAAAATGGGTTGTGACAATTGTTCATGTGGTTAAGACGGCCCTTAAATGGTAGATGTAGTGAGTTTTTAATTCCTTTTACCTTAAACAAAACTCTTCCTCCATACATATTCATGTGGGCCCCTTATGAGTGATGACACAATAGTAATTTTCTTTTTAATAAACTCCAATCATTTAAAATTGTTTAAAATAGTCTCGAAAAGGTTTTTAGTTTGAAATCTTGGCATGAATGGTTGTTAAAGGCTTATAGGACTATTTAAAAGGGTTTTAAACCTGCTCAAGGGTTTTGAAGGCTTCACGGAGGGATTTTAGGACTATTTTAGGTTCTACGGCTACCTTAGAGGATTGTAGGACTAATTTGATAAACTTTTATGCCATTTAAGGCATATTATGATTGTTTTGGACTAATTTAGACGTATATGCTAGATTTTAGAGTGTTTCAAGGCTTGTATGATAACATTAAGATGATCATCATGTTGATCAAGTCCTAGACTCCTAAGCAACATGAAACTAGGACAATGATCTCATAGGATTTAACCTTAACATTCTAGTTTAACCCTTAGGTTAGCATAACCACCAATATAAAAGATAGACCAAGATTAACAATTGACACTCCATAAATAGAGCACCTTATTACACAAACCCTCATATAAACTCAATTACATAAAAGACTTCAAGAACCAATCATGCCATCAATAAAGACTTTTCACGATGACTAGTATGATGTAATAAGACAAGACCATCAAGGATATTCTCTATATTAGCCAAGAAATAGGTGAAATCATGAAGCACATCTCCAAACAAAAACTCCTTAATCAAAAGCATGCCATAACCCATCAAGTGAACTCACAAGAATCAAGATGGCTCAAAAAGGACATATCATAGAAAATGAAAGCATTTAAAGTATCCAAGTCAACCAGGACCCAAGAGGACATCCAAATGTATCCAAAACTAATGTAATCAATCTCAAACTCCATAATCAAGTCAAATAAATCATTCAAGACCTAGGAGTACACAAAACAACTAAAAAGATAAGAAAGGTTTGGAAACTCACTCAAAATTTTAAATTAAAAGAGGGGATCCCCATTTTTCTCATGAAAATGATGGGGTGTGTGTGAAAGGCACAACAAATGGTGACTCTACTAGGAAAATTCTCTTGAGCATTTGAAAGATAAATGAAATTTAAAAACCTAGAATCTCTACACACACTCACACATTTAGATTAAATAAACATGAACACATAATCAAGGAACCAAAATCAAAATCTAGCACAACCTTCCATGTTCCAAATATCCAAGTGTGTGCAAGTGCATTCATTTTTTGCCCTTGGTAACTAAGGTCATCTAAGCTCTAACATTAAGATACATAGATTATTCTCACCTTTTGAACTACCTAGACATTACCTCATTGCTAGTCAAGCATCTATATCTCAAAAAAGGTTGTTTGTATGATTCCACTCAAAGCATATCTCTACTATCAATTGGGCATCCATAGCCCTAATAGAGATACTCAAATCTTTTAGCTAGTTGAGATTTTTTATTGGAGTACTAGGAAGTATCAACTTTCATTTCATTTCTATTTTTTTTTTTTTAATCTTTTGATTTTCTTTTCTTTTCACTCTCTTTTTTCTCCACTCACAAGCAATAAAGCATGTTGTTGCGATGGAAATCACAGTGGTAGCAAAGATGAGACCTTAGGATTTTTCACTTACTACAAGATCACAAAGACTCACTTAATTATTTCAAGGTTCTTAAGAATGTGTAATGTATAAGATCTCAAAACACTTCAAGAAATGACAAACAATTCATTCATCTCCCAAGCACAAGCATCATGTTATCCAACACTAACAATGGAGTCCACAATAAATCCTTAGGTTATAGATAACTCTTCTCCAAGGAGGACTAGGAAATGCTATCCAAAAAATCTTATTGTGCACACTTGCAAACAACCCTCTAATCATCAAGAAATAAGCATCTGATTAGAAAAGGATGTTGAAACCCAGAATAAGAGAGAAAAATAGTAGCATGATGAAAACAAACCAAAAACAAGACCAAAAAAAACTAAAAACAAAACTAAAACAACAAAATAACAACCAAAACTAACCAATTAACAAGCAAAAGCATGTAAAAACAACTAACTAAAGAAATGAAAGAAAAACTAAAGAAAACTAGACACCTAACTAACTAGAACTAACCAACACTATGTACAAAGGAATAGGAAAATAGGTATCTACATTCTCTTGATTGATTTCTCAATATGTGTAACAATAATAAGGAACCTACCAAGGTCCTAAGTCTAGCAAACTCATATTTGTATTCTAAAAAGTATGAAATGGGAAAATTAGGCTCATATTCAAGATACAAGTCATGTAAGATCAACAATTGAGGCAACTCATCATATCCATGATCAATCCAAATACATGTTTTCTTACCCCAATCATCATACTCAAAATGATAAGCATAATAACTTAAAGTAATAGTGGAAGATACAACTTGGTTTGAAGTACCATCAACTAAAAATGTCATCTCACCATCTTGTTGCATCATATCCAATACTCTTTCACCTTTAGGAGGTCTCAAATCTTGATGGATCATCCCTCATGCATCAAGTACATGTAAATCACAATCAAATCTATCAATTAGTGAACCATTGTAGCATTTAAAATAAGGTAAATCAATCATATCAACAAAAGATTCAACATTTTTAGATTCTAAAACATGAAACATTTCATCTTTTATCAACTCATCATGTGGATGACATGACAAATAAGCATGCATCTTCTCCAGTAATTCATCAAAATTAGTTATTCATTCATCTTTCAAAGTGCATGAATCATCAACTACCTATTTACATTCAAATGCAAAAGTAATCTCCCAAGCAAGCAAGAAATCGGGACAACTTACTTTAGGATGTGGATTAACAAGATGAAACCTACGTGAATCAAGAAAAGCAAAGTATAATATGTGCATTGAATGCCCACGAAGTGACATGTCTTCACTTATCTTTGACACTAGACTAAAATCATGTTATCAAGTGAGGGGCAAGACAAACTCTCTAGGTGATCACCTTGCATGATTGTTTGACCTCCATCCTTACAGAGCAAGTTGTTGTCCTCATTATTAACCTCTTGTATATCAATTAGAATAACTTTCCTCTTCAATGTCCATGCATTTTCTTTACTTGGTGTGATGATATCCTCTTGCTTTTCCATGAAATTGGACTAATCCAGCTATTGTTCACACTTAGAATCATTAGAAAACTAAAATAATTCATTTATGACAACTTTAACATTAAAATTAGTCCCTAAATCCATCATTTGACAAGCATTTTGTTGTTGATTTGCATCTTCTTTTTGACAACCTATTTTGTCTAACTCATCATCAAACTTGTTCTCATTATTAGGAGTCAAAATATCACCATTACTAATATCTTTTTATCTGTCTTAAGACTAAAAATTAGAATTTATCCAATTTGGATAGTCATCAAGTGACCTCCATCCTTAAAGAGCAAGTTGTTGTCTTCACTATTAACATATTGTGTATCAACTGGAATAGCTTCTTGTTGACAATTTGGATGAGCTTGATGTTTTATGGTGTTTTCATTGATGGAAACAAGAAAAGGAACAAGGTTGGGACATAGATTTTAGTCAGGAAAAGAAGACTTAGTCATTTTGGCTAAGTATTGGTAGAGTATAGACATAGTGAAAAAGAGACAGTGTTTTGATTGGCATTGGTCCACAGTTGAAGATCAAGTCATGACGTTCTAGTATGATATTCCTAATCCTTAGATGATCCTATATCCAGAGTTTCATCCCTTGAACATCTATGGAAATGTACTTTCAAGTTGCATGAGTTTGGCATTGTAGAGAACAAAGGTAATAAGAGCATAACATATATTTGTTTTGATCCGCATTCCTCCGAAGTTGCATATTTTGTTATGTGGTTTTGAGGTGTTGTAAACACTTGTATGAAGTCTCTAAATCTAGATTTATAGAGTCTAAAGTCCACCATAATGATAGTTTTGAGCTATTGAGTATCGCTACTTAGTTTGACAGAGTTTGACTATGACAGGGCATGTGTTCTGATGGTCCGCATTTTTCTGCAAGTTGATATCATGCTCTATGGTTCTGAAGGTAAGTTTGGGAATGTGTGAAGAGTCTGTGATATGATTTTGAAAGTGTCTTGTGGTCCGCAGAGAAAGTTGTAGTCTGACAGATGGACTAAACCAGTGGCAGTCTGTGATTGAGGCCGACATGATAGGTTAATTTGTATATGGTAATTTCTATTGATTGGAACCTTATCCTAACTGGTTCTATAATTAGAGATAAGATATGAGAATGTGTTTCAAATGTAAATTGGGTCTGTAAAGTATTTTGGTGAATGAATTTGGCCGACAAGCTACATGATGATTAACTTCATGCTTCATCTTAGTAGGCCGACCTAATGTGAAGATTATAAGTGTTGGGGATATGTAAATGAGATCTAATTTGATGTTTGGATGATTGATGTGTGAATATGAAGGTGTGTGTGACATGTGAAAGATAGTGATTTTGTGAAGGCAACAAGTGCAGAAGAAGAGAGATCTTGTTCACATGTAAGAATAGGGCAGTGTAGCATAGCAGTTCAAGATGAAGAGTTTTGATACAGTTTTCTGAGCATCATTGGAGCTGTAATCATGCATTTGTAGATGCAATTTTAACAGTTCATTTTGGTAGTGAGCCACCCTTCTATCTTCTTCTTTCTTTTAGTAGTGAACCACCCCTTGGCAGTGAGCATTTTGGACAGTGAGTCCTTTTGGGCAGTGAGCCCTAAAGCAGTGAGACTCTTTGTAATTTGATATTATTACTACATAATATATTGTGAGCTAACACTCACCGTGGTTTTTCCCTTTTTGGGTTTTCCACGTAAAAATCCTAGTGTTCATGTGTCATGTCTTATGGTTGTTTATGCTATGTTTAATTTTCTTTAATGTTGTTGAATGAGAAAATAGATCAATGCTTTAATGAGTGTATGGTTTAAGAGAATACTGATTCACCCCCCCCCCCCCTCTCAGTATTTCAGGTGTTCAACAATTGGTATTAGAGCCTAGTTCCTTGGAAGAAGTTTAACATCTTAAGGAAGATCTTGTAGATTGAAAACATGGTAGGTAAAAGGTACTCTACTCTTGAAGATATTGATTCAACTGAAACTACAGAAGAAGAATTGATGCTTGTCAGTGAAGGAGAACTCAAATTTGCTCTTTAAGATCTTGAAAGGACTAAAATAGAAAATAGGGATCTGAAAGAAAATGTCAAGGAAGCAGATGAATGCATCAGAAAATTGATGGATCAAGTTAAGAGGTTCAAAGAAAAGCATAAGGAGGTTAGTGAACAATTGAGATCAGCAAATTAAACCTTGAATGATCTAAAATTGGAAGTTGTAGAAAGAACAAAGCTAAAGAAATCCTAAATGAAATAATAAAAAATAAATCTAAAGAATGTTCAAGGCTTGAACAAGAATTTGTGGATTTGAAAGTTGATCTGAAACAAGAATGGATTTAAGAGGATAAATTCAGAGTGAGTGCTACCAAACTTGATAGAACAATTTCAATTCAAAAGAGTCCTGATAACAAAGAAGGTTTGGGATTTGAGAAAGGTGAAAGTTTGAAATCAGACCAAGCAAAAATTACTGAGAACAAGGAGGACAAAGACAAATAGATATAGAATCAAAGGAATGGACCTAGAAGACCACTGGTTAGGCAACCAAATTCTCAAAGGTACCCATCTTTTAATGGTTATTGCAATTCATGTAATAAGTTTGGTCATAAGGCTTCTCAATGTAGGAGCAGAGTGAATCAAAATGTTCCATCATTTTTTGGTCATTGCTTCACTTGCAATAAAGTAGGTCATAAAGCTAATGAAAGCAGAAGTCAGATAAGGAATGATTATAACAATTGAAGGAATGCTCAACCCTTCAGAGGTAACTGCTTTACATGCAAGAGAATTGGTCATAAAGCTAATGAATGTAGAAGTTAGATAAGGAACAACTATAATAATGGAAGGAATGCTCAATCTTTCAATGGAAATTACTTTGCATGCAATAGATTTGGACACAAGGCTAACCAATGCAAATCAAGGATGAATGGAAGGAAAAATGGTCATAGAAATCTTGTATGGTTCAATTGCAACAGGCCTGGACATATTGCAAGGTTCTGCAGAAGCAAAAATATGAAGAAGGATAATTAGGTAGAGATGAAGAAAGTGATACAAAAGGTTGATCTGATAGAGACCAAGAAGGAGATGAACAAGATTTGGGTTAATAAAGAAGTACATGAAGTCAAGAATGAGTCTGCACCAACCTCTGCTGCAGATACTTCCTCTAGGAAGTGAATTGGGAGTTGTGGCTCAGGGGGAGCCTTAATGAAAAATCATGTTCCCCCAGCCAAAAACGTGGTGTTGACATTCAACATGAAGATATAAGTTAGAAAACATTTTGGTAGATCTTTTGAAGAAGATTTTAGCAGAAAAGACCCTAATGCGGTGCATTGCGGAGCAATTTAGATCGACTGTGAGAGGCAGAGAAAGAATTTGATAGCTTTTTTAATCAAGTATTTATGGCAATTAGGTTTCAATGAAAAGGGCTTAAAAGGAGATTCATTTGAAAGGAAATCACATTTCATTCAAACCCTCAAGAGACTAAGGAGATTTGAGCAGCGAAGTACAAAACTGAATTCAAATGTTTGGAGAGAAGAAACCCTAACCGGAAGCAAAGATCAATGTATTTACAGTTTTCACTCTTACAAAGTTTTATTGAATTGTGAAAATGGCTACTCCACATGTTTTTGAGATCACTGAGAGGCCCTGCCCTAAGTTTAAGAAGCACCCATTCAAATCATTAGAAACTAATCCGAATGGTGCAGTCTCTAAGATCCTATTTGGCGTCATGCATATTGAAGATGTTAGGGTATATATACATGCAAACGTAGAAGAGTATGATCATGGGAAATTAGGGAAAATTTATCTGAACAAACTGATTGATAACAAGTTTGAGCTAAAAGAAGAGTATAGTGTGCTACATGAGAAGAAGTTGGATGTATGGATTGATTTTCCCACTTTTTCTGAAGATGCTTGGGTCCAGTATGCCCTAAGAAAATACATGACGAATTCATGTGGTTAGACATGATGCATATGATTACTAAAGATGCCATTAAGATGGTCATTGGCATGTGTTCCACCAAAATAGTTCCAACTTTGAAGTTTGTAAAGAATAACACAGTGATAGAGTTAACATGTGCCAAATTTGACAAAAGGTGATGCAGAGGTCAAGGTAGTGTTTGTTGAAGTTCACTCAATGAACTTAGATCCTATACTTCCTCCAAGAGGTTTACAAAGGTGTTTGTGATTACAAGCCTACACAAGGCTACTCCAGGAATTGACTTAGCCTAGGACCACCCTCTGATGTCCTCCACACAGGCTACTCAATACTCACTTTGGGGAGTCACAGCTCAACCCAACTTAGAAGCACAACCCACCTTTAGGAGCTCACCACCTACTACCAATACCTCTACCTACATTGAAAACAACCTCAATTGACATATACTTGTTTATGACATGCATGAAACAAGGTCTCTAACCAAGAAAACTTCATTCTACTCCTTCTAAAATAGTGGACAGCAAATCTCTGTATGATTGTCTTTTGACAGTACCACAAAAGGCTTATTTCTTGTAGCCTTTATAAACAACAAAACCAGCATTAACTCCTCTATCAACAAGGATCTTCACACCAAGCATAACATGTACTTATCAAGGATAGTACCAAAAAGAAATTACTGACCAAATGACTGAAATTCTGTACTAAATAGGACTGTGGACAACAGATTACCATGTGACTATCTTGTAATAGTGCCAAAAGGGACTATTTCCTTGTAACCTTGAGAATGACTACACAAAGATATCTCCTCAGACCTTTAAAAGGCAATCAACATACTTTACACCTTCCAAAGCCCATTATAAACTTTTACCTGTCCTCCAAGCTACAGAGCCGTACTCTGTCACAGGTTATAATTACAGCAAACTATTCTTTTCAATGAAAAGGCCTACTTTTGAAGGTTGTATGAAAGAAGAGTATCAACCTAGCATGCACAAGACCTACCAAGCAGTCATACAAACTTATCTTCACCACAAGACATCATAATGACCATATATTAACTCTTCCCTTTGACTGTTGTCAGCATTTGCAATGCTATCCACTGTTTCATGCTAACTAGTCACTGTTTTTGACTAGCTAGGGTCATGCTAGACACTTGGAAGAGAAGTCTTCAACCTACAGACCATGGAAAACAATAAAACCTAACCTAGTCTCCTCCATCCTTCTGAAAATGGGCGATACTTTCAAAGGATAAAGGAAAAATTCACCATTTTTGGACACAAACCCTAGTCAAGAGGGTTTCAAAATAGTTTTTTTCAAATTGGATTGATTCTACCTTCTACAGGAGTGTCAAGAGCTCCAATGAGATGCAAAAGAAAGGTGTTTGGCAAACCTAACACATTTCCAAAATTTTAGTTCATGAACAGTCCGTACCAGACCGTACAGAATGGTTGTCTACAGCAAAAAGCAGAAAAACACAGTTTTTACCTTTTAAACTCCTCTCCTTCATTCATTATTGGCATGTTTATACAAAATGATGTTTATAGGAAGTTTTTCTAACCTTTCCACTTCCATACTATCCGTACAACTGCCCATGAAGGTAGTGAATCATTGGAAAAATAGCTTTTCTTCAAAAAAACTAAGTTTCTAAAGGAGGAAAACCTAGAAAATAGGTCTTAACAAACACTCTAGTGGACTAGTCAATTAAAATGGACTAAGTCCTTATTACAAACATGAAAATGGCTTTCAAAGCCTTAGGAAAAACCAAAATAACAAGATCACAAAATCATAGAGTCAAAAAAATGACTAAGACTGGAGCTTCTGCACCATACTCCCCTTGTGGGAAAAACTCAAGTCCCTTGAGTTGCCAATTGTTGAAGTGTCATGCCATGCTTCAAGATATCTACTTCAGTCATCTAGGTGGCCTCTGAATCAGGAAGATCCTTCCATTTCACCAAGTAGTCTTTATAGACAACCCTCCGAGTCTGCTTGACAACCTTGGAATCTAGAATGCACTCCAACTGTAAAGGTTTGCTTGGAGGCAAATCCTTGATCCAATCAGCATCTTCAACCACCACATCTGATCCACTTTCACTAGGCAATGGAGGTCTGAAAGGAAAAAGATCACAAACATTGAAAATTGGGGAGATACCAAGGCTAGCTGGTAACTCAATCTCATATGCATTTGGACCGAATTTGTGCACTATTTTGCATGGCCCAATCTTCTTCATCAGGAGTTTAGTTGGCTGATGCTTTGGCAACCTTTCTTTCCTCAGATATGCCATAACTAAGTCACCAACTTTGAATTGCACTTCTCTTTTCTTCAAATTTGCCTTTTCCTTGTACTTTGTGACTGATTTTTCTAGTTGCAACTTGACTTGATCATGGACTATTTTCATGGAGGCAGCAAACTCTTCACCAAGTGCACTCCTTCTATCCCATCCTTGCAGATCCTTCAGCTCAAGTGGCCCTCTTGGATGAAAACCATAAACTATCTCAAAAGGACTTTTACCAGTACTCCTATTCCTTGAATCATTGTAGGCATATTTAGCCTGACTGATAACCAAGTCCCATGCTAAACCATGCTACTTTGTAAGGCATCTTAGAAGGTTTCCAAGTGATCTATTAACCACCTTAGTCTGACCATTAGTTTGCGGATGGTAGGTTGATGAAAAGGACAACTGTGTACCCAGCTTCTTCCACAAGGTCCTCCAGAAGTGACCTACAAACTTAGAATCTCTGTCAGTTACAATGGACAATGGTAAACCATGTATCCTTACTACCTCTCTGAAAAACAAACCTACAATATGAGATGCATCATTTGTGCATTTACATGGCACAAAATGAGCCATCTTGCTGAACCTATCAACAATGACAAACACACTATCCACCCCTCTGGCTGTCCTAGGTAACCCAAGCACAAAATCCATGTTGACACTTTTCCAAGGTCAGTTGGGAATAGGAAGGGGCTAGTATAGACCCGCATTTGAAGACACACCTTTGGCTCTTTGACAAATTGCACAACTAGCTACATACTTCCTCACATCTGATTGCACCTTTGGCCAAAAATAGAACCTTGTGACTTGTTCTAGTGTCTTGTCTAAGCCAAAATGTCCTCCTAAAGAACCATTATGCTTCTCCTTGATGATGTTGTCCCACATGGAGCACTTAGGGACACACAACAAATTACCTTTAAACAAGAGGCCTTCTTGCAAAACAAAATCTCATACTCTCCATGGAATGTGTTAGCCAAGTTCATACAAACATCATAAGCCTCTTTGAAATCAGAATCTTCTTTATACATCTCCTTTAAACAGTCAATACCCATGCTTTCTAACTGAATTTCATGAATAAGAAGCAACCTCCTACTCAATGCATCAGCCACCTTATTAGAGACACCTCTCTTGTGCTTAATTGTGAAGGTATAAACTTGTAACTGTTCCATCCATTTAACATGTCTATGGTTCAATTTTTCTTGACTATTAAGAAAGCTTAAAGCATGATTATCAGTAAACACAATAAATTCTTTGGGCAGCAAATAATGTCTCCATTTCTTAAGAGCTTGCACCATTGCATAGAGTTCTAAGTCATAGGTAGAATACCTTTGCTTGGCTTCATTCAACTTTTCTGAAAAGAATGCCACTGGATGTCCTTCTTGGCTGAGAACAGCACCAATAGCTTGTGACTTGCATCACACTCAACAACAAACACCTTATCAAAATCAGGGAGTACTAAGGTAGGTAACTCAGCCACCTTTGTTTTCAACAACTCAAAACTATCATCAGCTTCTTTGTCCACTGAAATCTACATTTGACTCCACCCTTGATGGTGTTGAGGATGGGAGCACTAATGTGAATGAAACTTCTGATAAACTTCCTATAGAAAGTCACCAATCCATGGAAACTTCTCACATCTCCCACTATTTTTGGGGTAGGCCAACTAAGAATAGCCTCAACCTTAGAGGGATCCATCTTCAAACAACCATTAGAAATGACAAATCCTAGGTGTACAAGTTCAGTTTTCATGAACTCACATTTGTCTAAGTTGATCATCAACTTGTGCTCATGCAGCTTCTCCAACACCTGACCAACATGCTTCACATGCTCTTCCCTTGTCTTGCTGAAGATTAGTATGTCATCAAGATAAACAATAACAAATTTACCCATGAATTCAACTAATACCTCATTCATCAGGTGCATAAATGTACTTGGCGCATTGCTAAGACCAAATGGCATAACAAGCCATTCATAAAGACCTTCATTGGCCTTGAAAGTAGTCTTCCATTCATCTCCCTGTTTGATCCAGATTTGATGATAGCCAGATTTTAAATCAATCTTTGAGTAATAGCATAATCCTCCCAGATAATCCAAGAGATCTTCAATCCTTGGCATTGGGAATCTGTACCTTATGGTGATCTTGTTTATGGCCCTGGAATCTGTGCACAGCCTCCACTTTCCATCCTTCTTAGGAGCAAGTACACTTGGAACTACACAAGGACTTAGACTCTTCCTAATTAGCCCTTTCTCCAAGAGATCTTGAATTTGCCTTGCCACCTCTTCATTTTACTGTGGAGTTAGCTTATATGCAGCCTTGTTAGGCAATGTAGCACCAGGTATTAAGTCAATTTGATGACTAATATCCCTCATGGGTGGTAAGGAGTTGGGAACTTCCTCTACCACAAGTTCTTGATACTTATCTAGAAGTTGCTGCACTTCCATTGGAATCTCCTTCTATTTTTGTTCTTGCTGATCTATTCCACTCTTGGGCTTCATGACCAAGGCATACCCCTAGTTGTCATTCTCCTTCAAGATGTTTAGGAACTCTTTGCCATTCACCAACATGACACTGCTATTATTTTCCTTCCCCCTGGGCTGCTCCAACAAAGGATTCATTTTGAATGCTCTTCCATTCTTGGTGATGACATAAGTGTTCTTCTCACCATCATGATGAGATTTAACATCATACTGCCATGGGTGGCCAAGAAGCAGGTGACATGTATCCATAGGGATGATTTCACATAACACTTTGTCCTTGTAGTCACCAATTGCAAATTCAACCCAAGTTTGTTCCTCTACCATGAAACTTTGGTTCTTGTTTAACCAGGAGATCTTGTGAGGACTGATATGAGGCAGCGTCTTCAACTTGCACTTCTCAACCATCTCAGTGGATACCACATTATCAGTAGATCTTGAATCTACTATGATTTTGCAAAGCTTCCCATAGGCTAGGCCTTGGGTTTTAAAAAGGTTCTTTCTCTGAGGGGGCTCTTGTTTCAATGGCATCTTCAACATAGACCTTTTGATCATTATACTCTCTCCATCTAGAATAGGTGTAGCACTCCCCATTGGTGAATTCACACTTTCATAGTCATCATCTTTCACTAACTAATTTCTCCTTCCACTGTCATGAGAGCTACTGGATTTCTCTAGGCACTTGTTCATTGTATGGCCAACTTGGTTGCAGCCATAACATCTTCCAGTGAAGACTCCTGGTCCTCCACCTCCTCCACCATTTCTGCCCCTGCCATTAGGCCTTTTCTAACCTCTGAAACCTCCTCTATGCTCTGTCTCAGGTGATGTTTCTTGCTGACTATTATTTTTAGTTTTATTGAACTATACATGGCCAAAATTGCCTCTTCCTCTTTGGTTTCTGCCACCTCTACCTCTGGCACTTTGTTCACCCTTCCTTCTCAGCTTTTCCTCTGCTCTGGAGGCCAATAAGAAGCATTCATCCACTATTTTTGGTAACACTAAACTAATCTCATCTTGCAGATTGTATTTCAATCCATTTAGGTACCTAGCCACCATCCCTTTTCATCTTCATTATGATTGGCCCTCATACTGAGTCTATGAAATTCTTCTGTGTAGGCAGCCACATCCATGTCTTTTTGTCTCAAATTCTAAAATCTCCTTATGATTTGAATCTCATAGTCAAGTGGCATGAACTTGCTTCTGAGCATAGCCACCATTCTGCTCCATTTAGTGATGGGACTCTTCCCAATCTTCTCCCTCTCACTCTGCATATAGTTCCACCATACAAGTGCTGAACCTCTTAGCCTTGTCTTGGCAAACTTGACCTTTTTGCTATCATTGAACTCCTTGTAATCAAAGAAGTTACACATAGCTTCTATCCAATCGGTGAGAGCATCTCCATCCAACTTGCCATGAAAAGTAGGCACATCCATCTTGGGATCACCACTGTCTCCGTGAGCACCCTTAAGTGCATTCAGGAAAGCTTTCTGTTCTACAGATATGTCCTACTCCTGACGACTCTCTTCTGCCTCTATTTCTTCATTTGTGTCAGAAGAACTTCCCTCTTCTTTGGTCTTGTCCTTAGACTTCTTCTCTTCTTGCAATTTTGCTTCTTGCAATCTTGCTTCAACCATCTCTTCCACCAACTTCTTGATGGCATCTTGACTCATTGTCTTGGGAGGCATTGTACTAGCCTCTGTTTCAATCTCCTTGTCTGACATACACTATTTCCAATCAAAATATTGGCTCTGATACCAATATGATGCAGAGGTCAAGGTAGTGTTTGTTGAAGTTCACTCAATGAACTTAGATCCTATACTTCCTCCAAGAGGTTTACAAAGGTGTTTGTGATTACAAGCCTTCATAAGGCTACTCCAAGAATTGACTTAGCCTAGGACCACCATCTAATGTCCTCCACACAGGCTACTCAATACTCACTTTGGGGAGTCAAAACTCAACCCAACTTAGAAGCACAACCCACCTTTAGGAGCTCACCACCTACTACCAATACCTCTACCTACATGGACAACAACCTCAATTGACATATACTTGTTTATGACATGCATGAAACAAGGTCTCTAACCAAGAAAACTTCATTCTACTCCTTCTAAAACAGTGGACAGCAAATCTCTGTATGACTGTCTTTTGACAATACCACAGAAGGCTTATTTCTTGTAGCCTTTATGAACAACAAAACCAACATTAACTCTTCTATCAACAAGGATCTTCACACCAAGCATAGCATGTACTTACCAAGGACAGTACCAACAAGAAATTACTGACCAAATGACTGAAATTTTGTACTAAATAGGAATGTGGACAACAGATTACCATGTAACTGTCTTGTAACAGTGCCAAAAGGGACTATTTCCTTGTAACCTTGAGAATGACTACACAAAGATATCTCCTCAGACCTTTAAAAGGCAATCAACATACTTTACACCTTCCAAAGCCCATTATAAACTTTCACCTGTCCTCCAAGTTGCAGAGCCATACTTTGTCACAGGTTATAATAATAGTAAACTGTTCTTTTCAATGAAAAGGCCTACTTTTGAAGGTTGTATGAAAGAAGAGTATCAACCTGGCATGCACAAAACCTACCAAGTAGTCATACAGACTTATCTTCACCACAAGACATCAGAATGACCATATATTAACTCTTCCTTTTGACTGTTGTCAGCATTTGCAATGCTGTCCACTGTTTCATGCTAACTAGTCACTGTTTTGACTAGCTAGGGTCATGCCAGACACTTGGAAGCAGAGTCTTCAACCTGCAGACCATGGAAAACAATAAAACCTAACCTAGTCTCCTCCATCCTTCTGAAAATGGGTGATACTTTCAGAGGATAGAGGACAAATTTACCATTTTTGGACATAAACCCTAGTTAAGAGGGTTTCAAAACAATTTTTTCAAATTGGATTGATCCTACCTTCTACAGGAGTGTCAAAAGCTCCAATGAGATGCAAAAGAAAGGTATTTGGAAAACCTAACACATTTCCAAAATTTCAGTTCATGAACAGTCCGTACCAGGCCATACAGAATGGCTGTCTACAGCAAAAAGTAGAAAAACATAGTTTTTACCCTCTAAACTCCTCTCCTTCATTCATTATTGGCATGTTTATACAAAATGATGTTTATAGGAAGTTTTTCTAACCTTTCCACTTCCATACTATCTATACAACTGCCCATGAAGGCAGTGAATCGTTGGAAAAATAGCTTTTCTTCAAAAAAACTAAGTTTCTAAAGGAGGAAAACCTAGAAAATAGGTCTTAACAAACACTCTAGTGGACTAGTCAATTAAAATGGACTAAGTCCTTATTACAAACATGAAAATGGCTTTCAAAGCCTTAGGAAAAAGCAAAATAACAAGATCACAAAATGATATAGTCAAAAAAATGACTAAGACTGAAGCTCCTGCACCAAAAGGGCACTAACTATTAATGATATTGAAGACCCAGTAGTAAGGTTTGCATCAATGGTGATCGGATACAAGGTTTATTTCTCAAATAGGGAGAAATTTGTCTTTGCAACAACAATCTACATAGCCTATGAGATGGTAAAGAAGAATGTTGATTATGCCCTGTGTGAGTTGCTCGTGCAGGAGCACCAAGACATCTAGGTTTTGGTTAGATTTTCAAATAGTTTGTTTTGTTTAATAAGGTCTTTGAGACCATCTTAATGTTGTTATGAGGCTTGAAATCCATATTTGTAATGGACTATGTCCAAATATCTAGAATCTACTATTGTTATGTTATTAGTCCTAAGAAGGACAATCCTGTAGTAATAGGCATATGGGATAGTCATTATGTAAGCCTTTATTGAGGCATTTAAAACAGTCATTAAAGTCATTTTAGCCTTCATGTTGTAAGGCTATAGAGGCATGTCAAAGGTGTGTAGATGAGATAAAACCTTGTCCAAGGTTAGATGTTAAACAAAGCAACATTCTAAAGATAAAACAGTCGGTGGATAGTTTCTAAAACAGTTTCAAAGACTGCAGTTACAAATCTTGAAGAAGCCTGATGGTTGGGGTAGTTGCATCGACCCCCAACCACTTCATGAAAATTTAGAGGTTTATTTGAAGCCTAAAAAGCATTATTGTAAGGAGACATTGGGTGGAGATGAAATAAGAAAGAAGAAATCACTATTTTTCCTACCTTTTCTATTTTTTTCTATTTTTTTCACTGTTTTCAGGTCGTACCCACACCTGTACGGATTTGTCATGGCACATGCACACATTGGATTGTTAGAGGATTGAATTATCTTTGATTTGAATCTTATTTGGAATTTTGATATAAAGTTTGGTGTGAGAAATCAATGTTTGGCTGTAGACTGTCTTAACTCTGCTGTTTCTTTCAAGAAGATACACTGTTTTCTGCAATAAACTGTACCTGTACGACCTGGTGGTGGATGGTGCTTGTGATGGTCGATTAGTAGGGAGGGTTATCATTCCTTTACAAATTGTTTGGGGGTTTGACACTACATTAAGAGTAAGAAATTGTTAATCTACTATTGACTGTCCTAAAACCTAGGTTAGGGTTCTTTTGGGCAAATCGATGGATTTATCCCCATTCCACTAATCTTTTCTATTTTTGATTAGTGGAATGGATTATATTTTAGTTGTCTCAAGGTCTTGTGAGGATAAGGGAGGTAGAAGAATGTGTTGGGACTGAGTTTACCATGTAAGAGACCCTGCAGAACCTTGTGATAGAAGCCAGAGAAGGACATCAGTCATTCCCAAGAAGGTAGTGAGTTTGTTTATCATGTTGTTGAAATATCAATGAAGACATTAGGTATGCTTAGCCTTTTGCTGATTAGGCTTGTTGTATGAGGTTGAGATTGTCCTAATAGGGATCACCACGAGAAGGATATGGTGACTGTTATTCCATTGGAGTAATAAGGTTATGACTATTTTTTTGAAGACATTGGTAAGATTGATGTCCTGCAGACCTGCATAGTGGGTTGTATGGAAACATTGAATGGAGTTAGACACCCTAAGGTAAGTTTCATGAAGCCCCTCACTCTTGTCTCATGAACAAGTTGGTGATTGTGTTAAGCCTTCATTAAGAGAAGTCTAATCTCAGTGAAAGGAAAACAGTGAATCTTGATGGTCATTGCATTGAAGTCTTGAAGTGTGTTATCCTACTGACCTAGATGCTTTGCATCATTTGTAGTATCAGAGCCACTAGTAGGTCCTTGAGGGAGTAGAGTATCTTGTGAAGACGATAGGGGTTTGTGAAAGTTGTGAAGATGCCTCCTAAAAATCAGATGGCAAGAGAGAATTCTAAGTTGAGAGAAGCCTTAGAGGTAAGAGAAAAGGAGTTGAGGGACAAAAGAGAGCAGGATGCTGCAAGGGAAAGAGAGTTGAGGCAAGTAAGAAGGGAGAATGCAACAATCTTGGCTAGATTGGAAGCATTGGAGAAGAATCCTAGAAAGGATGAACAAAATGAGTCAGAAGGAGATGAGGAGGTAGATGAGAATCCTCCTGAGGATGAGTTGGATGCTGAAGAGAAGAAGTTTGTGAGATTACTGAAGGCAGTCCAAGGAAGTGGAACAAAGGCAAACATAGAGTTACCTATCTATCAGGGGAAGATGGATAGTGAAGAGGTATTAGGGTGGATAGATGCCCTTGAAAAATTTTTTGAGTATGAGGAGATGAGTGATGAGAAGAAGATCAAATTTGCAAAAACAAAACTGAGAGGAACAACACTTACCTGGTGGAGTAGTGTGCAGACAGAAAGAGTGGCTAGAGGTGCATCAAGAATCACTTCTTGGGGTAGGATGAAGGATCAATTCCTTCCATCTGATTACTCCATTTAGACAAAGAGGATGAGGCAGAATATGAAGCAAAAGGACATGGATGTTATGTCCTATACTGAGCAATTTCATAAGCTTAGTATTAGAGGTGGATTGGAAGATGAAGAAGAGAAAGTAGTAAGATACCTTAATGGGCTTAGGTATAACTTGCAGGATGAGATTGGTTTGACAGTACCAAAATCTCTTGGAGAGTGTTTTCAGTTGGCCATCAGGGCTGAAGAGAGGGTGAAGAGGAAGTAAGAAAGGCAAGGAGGTAGTGGAAGAGGATATAGAGGTAGGGGCAGACCTACTAATGAAGTTCAGAACAACAATGAGAAGGGTAAGGAGCTGTCTATAGATCTGAGAGGTGGATATAGAGGTGGAGGTAGATTTGGATTAGGTAGAGGAGTCTTCATAGGCAGATGTTATCACTGCAATGAAGTGGGACACACATCTTTCAAATGTCCTAAGAAGGATGATGCTGATAAGACCAAGGATAGAAGAATTCACTTGGCACAAGAGGATGAGAAGCAAGAAGAACCAGAAATGTCGTTAGCCTCTCCAATGATGGTTGGAGAAATGCTTATGGTGGAGAAAGGTAAAATGCAGCCAACACCACAGGTATCTATTTTTAGAACTAATTGTTTAAGCCATGGAAAGATATGCAAGTTGATTGTAGATTCAGGTTCTCATGATAATCTAGTTTCTTGGGAAATGGTGCACAAGTTGGGATTGGAAATTTTTGCTCATCCTAGGCCTTACAATGTCACTTGGGTGAGTCAAGAGTAGCAAGTCAGGGTTACTAAGAAGGCATATGTTGATTTTACAATCGGTCCATATCAAGACTATGTTTTGTGTGATGTTATTCCAATGACATGTGGGCATATAATTTTGGGTAGGCCATGGCAACACTTGAGAAGGACTATTCATGATGGTTATACTAATAACTATGTGGTGCACAAAGATGGTAAGAAGTTCAAACTGATACCTTTACCTTGTGAAGAGAAGAAGGAACATGTTACTATTTGTTTTGGAGAAAAACTACAGTTGAATGTGAAGGGTAAAAATGATTGCAAGCAGCAAGAATAGTTGCCACAGAAGAAGGTGGATGACAGTCCTAGAGAGCAGCAGGCTTGGGACTTGAGTTATGTCAAGGTTGGAGACATTGAGTGCCCTATAAAGAGGTAGAAGAAAGAAGGCAATCAGCAGATAGTCTAAGGAGCAATGAATTAGAACTTCTAGTTGAATAATATTTTTTGGTTCAATCACTCTCCTACAGCAGTACAAATTAGAAATCATCGACAAAGTTTAGGGAATGTTGATGCACAAAAAGCAGCATTATGGGGCTATTTTAAGAAATTTCAGAAGAAAAAGTAGGATAGGGTTAGAATTCCTAAGAAAGTAGTTGAGAAGTATAAAGATAACATTGTGTTTATGGTAGACAAAGATAAATTCCTCATGGAGGTAGTGGAACCAAGAATATTGTGGGTCCCAACAATGGGATATGAAGTCACATAGGATATCTTGACTAGTTTGGTTGATTTGATGTTGAGCAAACCAAAGGATTCTAAAGAGGAAAGATTTGGAACCTTTGAAGAAAAATCTCTCAAAGTGCATCTGGAGCAAACTCAATCAAAATCACAAAGAAAAGATAGAAAGATGGCTGAAGACTATTCTATGAGCAAGGGATTCACAAAGGAGAAAATAGACCAAGCTAGAGCCAAAGCTCAAGCAGCAAATCCTATAGAAGATAAAATTGCACAAGAAAGGCGCTGGTAAGACCATAAGCCAAGTCTGAAGCCTCCAAGACTGTAAGTGCTCTAGAAGGTTAGACATCAAAGGTTCCAGAGAAGGAAGAAGAGAAATTTGAACCAGAAAAGCCTACTTCCAACTCAAGAAGAAGAACAAGAGCTTCCTCCTCTATTGCAAACACATCTAAGAGCTCTAGACCACTCCCTATAGCTGAGGTTGAGAAAGAAAAGACAAAGCCCACAGAGAGAAGGTAGAAAAGAAAGAAAGCAAAGGCCACCAAAAGAGTGTATGTAAGCCTTAGTGGAGGAGAAGAAGAAGAAGAGACAAAGACTAATGAAGAAATCAAGGCCAAGAAAGCAAAAATATATGATACCACATAGAGCAAAAAGGAGAAGATCTCTGGAAAGGTTAAGGACAAGAAGAAGAAGAAAGGGGAGAAGACTGAGACTAGAGAAGATGAAGCAATAATGTCCTTAGAAGACACAATCAATGCAATAGCTCAGCATGGGAATTTGAAGCCTATTGCTAGTATATATGATGAAAGCTCAGATGCAGACAAGGTGATACTTGAAACAATAGTTGTAATATTTTTGGTTATGTTCAGCAAAGCATTGATTGAAGTTATAGATGATTTACCAAACAGTTTCGCCAGCATCATGACAACAAGAAAAGAAGGGGCCATGGCCAAGGATGCTGAGATAAATGAGTATGTTTTATTGAAACTTTGCCCAAATATCACAAGTGAAGAAAAGGTTAAAGCCACTAAGAAGCTTAGTGATGAATTTAGAACCAAGAACAGACTCAATACTCTAATGTCTGGAGATGTTGAGAAACTAGTTAAAGAAACTGAGGAGATAACATTACGTGTGCTAAATGAATTACAAATCTCAACTGTGGTAGACACTAGTGAAGAGGAACAAAATGTTGATGCTGACAAGCCTAATACAGTTCTAGATGAGAATATAGAACAATGTATGGATCAAGGTGGAACACCTCCTCGAGTAAGCTCTCAGTAAGTTGAAGAAATAAAAGAGATTGTGGAAGAAAAGAACTCTAAAGAAGCAAAAGTGGCACCTGAAGAAGATGTCCCTGAGGACCAAGGTGAACAAAGAGAAGAAGCTGATGAATAGATGATTGACAATCATGCTTCAGAAATAGAGGGAAATGAGCAAGAACTTATTCAAGAAGACCCTCCAGAGAGGCATGATGATGAGATATCTCATGAAGAAGACAAAAGAGACACTATTGAGAATGAGTCAATTGACTCTTTGAGAGAGTTTTTGGAAAAGCAAAAGGAAGCTCAGATTTTGACTACACCTGAGCTATTGCAAGGACCAATTAACCTTTCCACAATGTCCCCATTACAAAAACTGAGGATAGGAACAATTTTTCAAACTACTGCACAAGAAGATATTTTGAAATTTTATATGGAAAATAGTGAGTTAATTGGAGATGCAATGACAATGTTTGAAAAGATTATGCCCAGAATAAAGAGAGATACATCATTAGCTCCTACTGGTCAGTTGAAGAAACTTATTAAATTAGTCAACTCTCATTTTTAGTCCCTTGAACAAGATACAGAAAAGAAGGTAAGGGATGAAATTGATAACAAGATATTGTTGAGATGAATGATAAATATGTTCAAGACAAAGTTCTATTAGATAAGAGTGTTGAGTATTTAGAAATGGCCATCAAAAAAGCTAGCAATCTGTATCAGTTTTGTGTAACATGGCCTAAGAAAACTAAGGATCTAAAGGACAAGATAGATGGTTGGGAAGCCTAGATCACTAAAATATCCAAATCTTATGATTTGGTGAAAGATACAATTGGGAATCAAAGGGCTACAATTGAAACCATCCATTCTAACATAAATAAGTTGCAGACCCAGAAGGAGGTCATCAAACATAGAATGAGCTAGCTCCGAGAGATAGCGAGCTTCAAGATTGCATCCATGACCTGGTTAATAGCAACAGTAGATAAGACAAGGCAAATCAAAGAGGCCCCTGCTACAGTGAAGAAAGCAGAAGAGTTGGTGTCCAAGGTTAATGGGCATATATTAGTTTTGAGTGATGCTAAGGTTAGATAGGATGAAGATTTGGTGCAACTGAAGAAGATCTACAAATATATTCTCCTTGAAAAATAGTAAGCAATTTGATTTCATCTATATATATGCAGACATTATAAACAATTTTGAAGTTTTGGTCATTTGTACATATTTGTGTATCATACACCTTTGCCATTGATGTCAAAGGGGGAGAATGATGTATGTGAAAAACACAAAAGAAAAATAACTGAAAATCAAGGAGAGAAGCATGAAGTTAGGGGGAGCAATGTGAAAAAAGTAAGGACAAGCAACATAACATTTTTTCACATCAAGTGTTGCCATCAATGCAAAAGGGGGATATTGTTGACAATTTGGCCGAGCTTGATGTTTTATGGTGTTTTCATTGATGGAAACAAGAAAATGAACAAGGTTGGAATAGAGATTTTAGTCAGGCAAAGATGACTTAGTCATTTTGGCTAAGTATTGGTAGAGTACAGAGATAGTGACAGAGAGATAGTGTTTTGATTGGCATTGGTCCATAGTTGAAGATCAGGTTGTGTGGCTCTGGTATGATATTCCTAATCTTTAGATGATCCTATATCCATAGTTTCATCCCTTGATCATCTCTGAAAATGTACTTTCAAGTTGCATGATTTTGACATCGTAGAGAACAGAGGTAATAAAAGCAGAAATATATTTGTTTTGATCTGCATTCCTCTGGAGTTGCATATTTTGATATGTGGTTTTGAGGTGTTGTAAACACTTGTATGAAGTCTCTAAATCTAGAGTTGTAGAGTCTGAAGTCCACCGAAATGATAGTTTTGAGCTACTAAGTATCACTACTTGGTTTGACAGAGTTTGACTATGATAGGGCATGTGTTCTGATGGTCCGCATTTTGCTGCAATTTGATATCATGCTCTACAATTCTGAAGGTAATATTGGGAACATGTGAAGAGTCTTTGATATGATTTTGAAAGTGTCTTGTGGTCTACAGATAAATTTGTAGTCTGACAGATGGACTGAACCAGTGGCAGTCTGTGTTTGAGCCTGACATGATAGGTTGATTTGTATACGGTAAGTTCTATTGATTGGAACCTTATCCTAAGTGGTTCTACAGTTGGAGCCAACATATGA
Organism: Cunninghamia lanceolata; assembly: GCA_027924645.1. Lineage (NCBI taxonomy): Eukaryota > Viridiplantae > Streptophyta > Pinopsida > Cupressales > Cupressaceae > Cunninghamia > Cunninghamia lanceolata. Next base: position 2,644,324 of record BSBN01001313.1, read on the forward strand.
GAATGTGTTTTTAAATGTAAATTGGGTTCGTAAAGTATTTTGGTGGATAAATTCGGTTGACAAGCTACATGATGATTAACTACACTCTTCATCTTAGTAGGCTAACCTAATGTGAAGATTCTAAGTGTTTTAGATATATATATGAGATCCAATTCAATGTTTGGATGATTGATGTGTGAATATGAAGGTGTGTATGTGACATGTGAAAGATTATGATTTTGTGAAGGTGACAAGTGCAGAAGAAGAGAGATCTTGTTCACATGTAAGAATAGCGCAGTGTAGCAAAGCAGTTCAGGATGAAGAGTTTTGAGACATTTTTATTAGCATCATTGGAACTGTAATCATGCATTTGCAGGTGTAATTTTAATAGTTCATTTTAGCAGTAAGCCACCCTTCTATCTTCTTCCTTCTTTTGGTAGTGAGCCACCCCTTGGCAGTGAGCCTTTTTGCAGTGAGTATTTTGGACAGTGAGCCCTGGGCAGTGAACCCTAACGCAGTGAACCTCTTTGTAATTTGGTATTGTTACTACATAATATATTGTGAGTTAACACTCACTGTGGGTTTTCCACGTAAAAATCCTAGTGTTCATGTGTCATGTCTTGTGGTTGTTTATGCTATGTTTAATTTGCTTTAATGTTGTTGAATGGGAAAATATATTAATGGTTTAATGAGTGTATGATTTAAGAGAATACGGATTCACCCCCTCTCTTAGTATTCCAAGTGTTTAACACTTCCCTCTTCATTTTCCATGCATTTTCTTCACTTGCTTAGTTGATATCCTCTTTCTTTTCCATGAAATTGGACTGATCCAACTACTATTCACACTTAATTTCACACTTAGAGTCATTAACAAATTGAACTAAATCATTTTCAACAAGTTTACCATCAAAATCAATCCCTAAATCCATCATTTTACAAGCATTTTGTTGTTGATTTGCATATTCCTTTTGACTACCTAACTTGTCTAACTCATCATCAAACTTGTTCTCATCATTAGGAGTCAAAATATCATCATTACTAATATCTTTTTCACTATCCAATGATTGAAAATCAGAATTTATCCACTTTTTATACTCATCAAGTGACTTATTCACCATGTAATCAATTTCATGTTTCTGTTCATTTCGATAAACAACTTGAGAAACTTCATTCTTACCCATGTGTACATCACCTTGTTGAGCTTGATTTTTGAAGAATAGTTGAGCTAGAACACTTTCTTTCTTGTCTTCATGATTTGGTTCAATTATTGTACCCTCAATATCCTCAAACCAAATTTCTTTTCAGACATGTATATCTTTGTGTAGCAAAATTTTCCATGTAGATCCAAATCCAACCTTGTGATGAAGGTTTGAAAATCAATCTTAGCATGTTCATTTGTAGCATGTACCCTACATTCTCTTGATGAAGCTATATGAAACAATGTTAGTGGAGGCAACTATTTTTCTATGTTCTTGTTCAATGCCTCATTTAAATGTGAGATCTTTACATGACTAGGAAGCTCAAGGAGGAGATCATGAGGTATATATGAATGGCTACCCATTGGAGCTAAATCTCCTCAAAATCTAATTCATCTCAAAACAAAATGTGTAATAAACCAATGTAATTAAAAATCTTGTAGCAACATGACCATTCAATCCCTCCTTATAATGTCAATTTGGTGATTTGTGTTTTAGCATGCAACAACTTATATAAAATAATAAGAACATTATCTCTCCTAAAAGGAACAAAAATGACTACCCCAAGGTCTCTCCAAGCCAAGTCTTGGCCTTAACAAGATAGCTCAGTTGTTTGATGTTCTTTTCTATTCCAACAAGGGGTCTTACACAAATCTAGACAAACTTTAAACACACAAGGTTAAATTACACATAAACATGTTAGATGGAAAAGGGAGACTTAGCTTAATAGGTTAAACTAGATCAAACCCTCTTCTATCAACATTGGAACACAATCTAAGTTTAGCTTCTACCTTTGAAGGAGAGCCAAACTATAGGGGTTTTGTCCCTTTGTTGTAGAAAGGAGTATCAACCAAATTTAACCAACTAAACTAGGGAAAAACATGAAACCCTAATTGAGAAAGATTAACCAATAAATGACTGTCAAAAATAGATACAAGAATTCTAAAAAGATAGCAGAGATCAGGAGATAGTACATAATCAGAACCTGGGCCTGAAAACTAGGAGGTACCAGGGCGTTGGGCACCCTAGACCCAAATTAGGGTTTTTTCAGAAGTTTGAACTTCACCTGATCTGTACCTGCAATATCAATCTTCTCTCTAGCTGATGTCTTTTGAAACTTGTTATATCAACCTATACACACAAAACAAGGGAAAAATTGCTGTGGCTATATAGGAGCTTGTCTTACTCAAGCCCCTGTTTCGGTATTCCTACCTCACAGATAGCCAAGATTAGAACTAAATGTTGTGTGCTCAAAAACCCTAAGTGTGAGTAGTAATAAGCAAGATCTAATCAAATATATCAAACCCTAACCCAAGATGACTCAAGAAAATAGGATAGGATGATAAAGAGATGCTTCACTCAAGGATGAGGATTCATTTAGGTTTGCTAAAAAAGGAGATGCAACCATACCGTAGGAGGGTACTCAAGCCAAGCTCTAGTTGGTGTTTTCAACCCTTCTCCCAAACATGCAAAGTGCTTCAACCTAGGAATGCCAAGATAGACTCAAGATCTCACTTTCCAGCCTTCACAAAATCCTTCCAAGAGCAAAGTCCTTTCAACTTGATCAATGTCAACCTATAGTAATTCAAGAGCATAATATTGCATAGAGAGATTGTATTCCAAAATGTCCATCCAAATCTTCTAGTTTCAAATGAGGAGGTCACTTGTTTATATACAAGGCCCTAGAAATGAATAATTTGAATTAAAGAGTTGACAACATGCACCAAAAACAAAATTTGAGTTTAGGGTCGGCTTAACCAACACAAAGGCCGACTTGCGGACTTAATTTGCATCCCTAAAAACATGGGAGGGACAGGGTGCTAGCCACCCCAGGCCCTTTAGGCAAATTAAGTTACAAGCCTGCATTTGAGGTAGAGGTAACTCCAAGTTTCAAATTAGTTTTCAGGTCATGGCCAAACTTTAACCAAAATTGTGACATTTCATGAAATCAGGGCCTAATAAGGGCTTTAGGGTAGACCTAAAAATGGACGAGGCTAGAGATTGTCGCAAGTATGGGCCTAACCAGTGTTGTCATTGATGTCAACATACTTCTGTTACATCAGTGATAAGGATTGGATGAGTTATTTGTTGAGGATACTGAGAAAGTCAGTCTCAGTCAGGAACAGTGAAGAACAGTGATGACAGTAAGGAAATAGCTCAACACAAGTTGAGGATCAGAAGATGTGGATTAAAGGGTTTATGGACATGAGTCTTAGGAGGTTCTAGTTAAGATTTTAGAGGTCCACATGAAGATATGCAGAAGTTGTGATCGATCAAGTAGAACCAGTTCCAGGAGATGCTCAGGAGTGACAGAGTGTTACAGAAAGGTCCGGTGAGATCCGGAAGTGCATTTTCCTGATCTATGGATTGGAAGGAGTGTTGGGGGAGTCCTTGTGATGTGTCATCTCAATTTGTTCATGGTTTGAAGGTCTGGAAGAATCTACTCCTTTGTGACAGTCATGACAGACTATGTTCTTGAGGCACCAGATGCAGGAGAGAAGAGATTTGAGTAAGTAGAAGAAGTGTGGATGTACCTAGTCATTCAGGCAAGCTTGTGAAGGTTCTTGGATCATGTTGAGGTTGTGTTGTCGGTCCGCATTAGAGTTAGAGCCCAAAATTAAAGAAATACTTCTGTATGAAGGTGTTCTTAGTTAGGCTGGCTGACCGGATGAGTTATTCATCTTGCGGATGTTCTTGTGGATGTGTACCGACTTAGATGTTTGTTCCTAAGTTGATGTCATGTGTAAATAAGGGATTGAGAAGTCATTTCAAGGTGGGACTCATGGAGATGAGTGTGTGGTAGTGAGGAGAAGAGCAAAAGGAAGAGCAGAAGGATTTGAGCTTCAATGGAACTGATTCAAGCATGGTGACGATGCTATTTACTAGTTCAAGTATGTAATACTTATTTATTGTAGACAGTGTGTCTCTTGTAGGCAGTGAGCCTCTTGTGAGTAGTGTGCTTGAGCAGTGAGCCCTAATTGGCATGTGCCATCTTATTTCTTTTATTCTTCTAATAGAGAATAACATCTTGGGTTAGTCACCCCATGGTTTTTCCCTTAACCAGGTTTTCCACGTCAAAATCTTGGTGTCTCATGTGTTGATGTGTTTCTGCTCTTGATTAATTGCATTAAGTTTTCATGATTGATTTATTTTTATAATGCTAAGTGAATGCAAGTATTGAAAAAGAAGAAAGTTTTGGACAACTGATTCACCCCCCCTCTCAGTTGTCTGCCCTAAATCTAACAATTAGTATTAGAGATGAGTTCCTCTAAAAGGAGCTTAATCACTTGAGGAGATCTGAGATGTCGTCCTACAAGAAGGATAGTCTGAAGTTTGATGGAACTAACTTTGCTCTTTGGAAAGGTCGCATGGAATGTCACTTGCAGTGTATGGGATTTGCATATTGGTCTATGGTTAAAAAGGCCTATATACCTCCACAAGGTGGTCTGACAACCCTAAATGAAATCACGAATGCTAAAAACAATCTATGGACCAAAGAGGCTCTGTTAAGTGCACTATCTAATTCAAAACTCTCAAATGTTATTGATCTACCAACTACCTTTGAGATCTAGAATAAATTGGAGGTTTTGCATGAAGGAGACCAGTTTGTCAAATGTGCAAGGTTACAAAGTCTAAAAGGGAAATTTGAAAAATTGAAGATGAGAGATGATGAAAATATTACCACCTTCATGCCAAGAGTAAATGAGCTGGTTTGTGGAATCAAAAATGCAGGTGGAACCCTGAGTGAAGATGAGATTGTTGGCAAAGTTCTCAGATCCCTTCCTGATTCTTATAAAATGAAGGCCTTTGCAATTGACAAATTCAGAGCTCACACAACAGTCACAAGGGATCAATTGGTTGGTAAGCTAGCTACTTTTGAAATGGTCGAGTTTGGAGATGATCCTCCAAAAACTGAATCTACATTCAAAGCCAGTGCCTTGGTAAAAGGAAAACAAAGGTTTGATCTGGGAGAAAACTCTTCAAGGAAACCATCATGGTATGAAAATGCAAGAAAAGATTTAGAAGAAGAAGAAGCTGAAACTACTCATCTTGAAGCTCTTATTGCAAAAATACTACCGAGAGGATCCGGTAAGTATGAGGGAAAATTGCCTTTTAAGTGTTTTAACTACAATAAGATTGGTCATTTTGCATCAAGGTGTCCGGAAAGATTTTCTAGGCCAAATAGTAATAGACCAAGATTCCAGAAGAATTGTTACTATGCTCATGAAGGAGATGATGAAGGAGTAACAGATAATGAATCAAAGAAAGAAGACAAATCCGGAAGTGACTGGGTGTTCATTGCCATCAAGGAAGAAGATCCAATACCCTCTAAATCCGTAAATCATAAAGCCCTGGCTGCCCAAGTTGAAGAAAAAGATGATTGGGTCATTGACAGTGGCTGCTCTCACCACATGATAGGTGACAAAAACAAGTTTATAGATTTGGAAAGGTATGAAGGAGGAGTGGTAAAGTTTGGTGATAACTCTATAGGTAGAATCAGAGGTAGAGGAACTATTTCTTTTGATGGAAAGAACAAAACCGATAATGTATTATATGTTGAAGGATTGAAACACAATCTTCTCAGTGTGGGATAGTTGGTGGACAAGGGCTATGATCTCAGATTCAAGAATGGAAAGTGCAAAATCTTTGAAAGTTCTGGAATAGAGATTGTATCAGGTACCCAAACAAAAGGTAACATCTTTCACTTAGCTGGTACTGGTAAAAGTTGCTTATTTGTTCAAATTGATCAGAGTTGGTTATGGCATAGAAGAATGTGTCATGTGAACTTTGATAATGTCATCAAGATAAGTAATACTTAGGTTGTAAGAGATCTTCCAAGATTGGTAAAACCTACAAATAGTTTGTGCAAAGAATGTCAGTTGGGTAAACAAAGCAGAATCTCATTCGAAAGCAAGGAACAATCTTCTACCAGATTATTAGACTTGGTTCACACTGACTTATGTGGTCCGGCAAGAATCAAGAGTGTGCAAGGGGATAGATACTTCATGTTGCTAATTGATGACTATTCCCAGATGATGTGGGTAACCTTTCTGAAAGAGAAATCATAAGCTCTTGAGAAATTCAAAATAATCAAGGCTATGGTGGAAAATGAGACCGGATTAAAATTAAAGTGTCTGAGGTCTAATAGAGGTGGAGAATTCACATCCGGTGAGTTCATAAACTTTTGTGAGAAACATGGAATAAAGAGACAATTGTCTGCCCCTAGAACTCCACAGCAAAATGGAGTTGTTGAGAGAAAGAACCAGACCATCCACGAAGCATCTAGAACTATGATGATGGAAGCAAATGTTCCTCAGATCTATTGGAGAGAAGCTGTCAGCACTGTAGTCTACACTCTCAATCGATTTCAAATTAGAAACTATACCAGTAAGACTCCTTATGGACTCTAGTTTGGCATTACTCCCACTGTGAGATACTTTAGAGTTTTTGGTAGTAGATGTTACATTAAAAGGGATGAAGATCTAGGAAAGTTTGATGCTAGAAGTGATGAAGGAATATTCTTGGGTTATTCTACTCAAAGCAAAGCATACCGGTGTTACAACAAGAGACTGAGAAAGATTGTAGAGAGTATAAATGTGAAGGTTGATGAAGAAATTGAAAGACCCTCAAGAATTCTTAAACATGATGAAGATTATCAGAATGGTGTTCAGACTCAAGGTATCCAAGTCTCTTCTGAGAAACAAAGTCAAGTTGATCCGGTAAGACAGAAAGAAGAGATAAGTCTCAATGAGACTGATCAAGAGTTAGAAGTACAAGAGACTCCCAAAATTCCAAGGTATGTAACTCTAAACCACTCTGAAGATTAGATCATAGGTGACAAAAGCAAAGGGGTGCAAACAAGGAGGAGAATTGCTCAAAATTTAGATGAGTATTGTCTAATTTCAAAGATCGAACCTAAGACAGTAAATGAAGCCTGCAATGATGAAAACTGGACTAAGGCAATGGAGGAAGAACTGATGCAAATTGAGAAGAATCACACCTGGGATCTTGTTCCTAGACCAAGAAATAAAAATGTGATTGGAACAAAATGGGTCTTCGGGAACAAATTGAATGAAGCCGTTGAAGTAATCAAAAATAAGGCCAGATTAGTTTGCAAAGGTTACTCTCAAATAGAAGGAGTTGATTTTGAAGAAACTTTTGCTCTGGTGGCAATAATTGAAGCAGTTAGATTATTTCTTGCATTTGCCGCCTTCAAGGATTTCAAGGTGTATCAGATGGATGTCAAATTTGTCTTCCTAAATGGTAATTTGGAAGAAGAAGTGTATATTGAAAAATTGGATGGATTTCAATTGTCTGATCATAGTGACATGGTCTATAAATTAAAAAAGGCACTGTATGGACTGAAGCAATCCCTAAGAGCCTGGTATGAAAGATTGGATAAGCATCTCTTGAAGATTGGTTTCAATAAAGGTACTACTGACAATAATTTGTATTTCAAAATTGATCATGAAAATATCTTAATTATTGAAGTATTTGTTGATGATATCATTTTTGGAGGAAGAGATAGTATGTGTAAAACTTTTGCAAGTCAAATGAAAAGTTAGTTTGAGATGTCAATGCTTGGAGAAATGAATTTCTTTTTGGGTCTACAAATTACTCAAACAAAGAAAGGAATCTTCATCTCTCAGTCAAAATATGCGAAAGAATTGTTGAAGAAATTTGGGATGGAAGACTCAAAGCCAATGAACACTCTAATGGCAACCTGTAATGAAACAACTTGCACAGTATCTGAATATAATAGTAAATATGCTACAAATACTTGATAATAATATGCCACTTTGAGGGGGCAACCTCCTAATCCTCTTCGAGGGGGATACCTCCAATAGTCTTTGGTAAGAACACAATACTCAATATGATGTGAAATGAGACTCACTACCTCCTATATATACCTATTTATGCCTAGGATATCACCCAGGCTAACTTAGATAGCCCTATAGAAGCCTTAGGCTGACCTAAACAACTAAATAACAATATAATAATGATAATATGACTTAATTAGGAGTTAAGATAGCCACAAGCCGACTATTCATAACCATATGTACACCAATATTAAGGGCGTAGCATGCCCCCCCTCTTCAAAGAAGCATTGACCTCAATGCTAACCAAGTGTGGATTCTTTTGAATGAACTCATCATCCTCCCATGTGGCCTCTTCAACTAGTAAATTCTTCCATTGGATGAGATACTGAGTGAGGGTTCTATTCCTCAGCTTCTTCGTGCATGTTTGAAGAATGCCCTCTGGTTCCAAAATTATTCTTCCTTCTTCATCGAGCTCTGGTAGTACTGTTTGAGTAGGAATATTCCGCCCAATTACCTTCTTCAAACAAGAAACATGAAAAACTGGATGTATCTTTGTTGTTGGTGGCAACTCTAGCTTGTAGGCAACACTACCAATCTTTTGCATGATTTGGTATGGCCCATAATATCTTGGAGACAACTTATTATTCTTTTTTTGTTGCTTCATTGAGATTTGTTTATAAGGCTGCAATCTTAAGAAGACCCAATCCCCAACTTCAAAATTTCTTTCACTACGATGTTGGTCCGCCTGTTGTTTCATTCAATTTTGTGCCATAGCTAAATTCTCCTTGAGTCTTGAAAGTACCTATTGTTGATGAAGCAAGTGGTCCTCTACTGCTTGAACTCTTGGTGACATCTTTAATGATGATGTGATGGAAGGAGGATGATATCCATAAAGTGCCAAAAATGGAGACATTTTTGATGAGCTATGAAAAGAAGTGTTATACCACCATTCTGCCAGTGGTAGCCAATCTACCCATTGAGATTGTTTCTCTAAAGTGAAACGACGTAGATATCCTTCCAAACATTTATTAACAACCTCAGTTTGCCCATCTGATTAAGGATGGTATGAAGAACTATGAGCCAATTGAGTACCCAAACATGAGAATAAATCTTTCCAAAAGTGACTAGTAAAGATAGGATCACGATCATTGACAATAACCTTAGGTGTACCATATAGCTTTTGGATATTCTCCAAGAAAACTTTTGCCACTACACTTGCTGTAAAAGGATGTGATAATGCAATGAAATGTGCATATTTAGTGAGGCGATCAACTACTACCATGATGACATTATGACCTTTAGATTTGGGAAGCCCTGTGATGAAGTCCATGGATACCTCTTCCCAACACTGGCTAGGAATAGATAAGGGCTGCAAAAGACCTAGTGTCTTAATTGTCTCCCCCTTATTTCTTTGACAAACCAAACATTCAGCCACAAATTTTTGCACCTCACCTTTTAGCCCTTCCCAAAAAAAATCTTGCTTGACCCGATGATATGTCTTCAAAAATCCTGAATAACCACCAACTGGGGACTCATGTAGCTCTATGAGAATCTTCTATTTAAGAGTGGAATTCTTGCAGAGATACAAGCACTCTTTATACCAAAGAATATCTCCCTTTAAACAAAACTTATCTAAACTACAAGGATCACTTTTTAATTGTTGGATGAGATTACTTGTTGCCACATCATTTTGCCACTCTGCTTTGGCTTCTTCCACCCAATTTGCTTGTAATATTGAAAGGGCACACAATAAGGCTTCATCTTTCTCATCCTTCCTAGAAAGTGCATCAGCCACAATATTTTCCTTCCCTTTCTTTTATACAATCTCAAAGTCATATCCCAACATCTTAGTGACCCATTTTTGTTGCTCTTCAGAGGATAGTCTTTGTTCCAAAAAATATTTTAGGCTATCATGATTTGTCTTAACCTTGAAGTGTCAGCCCATTAAATAAGGTCTCCATTGTTTAACTGCGTGAAGGATTGCTAGCATTTCCTTCTCATAAATAGGTTTGAGCTGATTTTTACCCTTTAATTGACGACTCTCAAAAGCAATTGGTTGACCTTCTTGCATGAGAACTGCTCCTATCCCATTTCCAGAAGCATCACATTCCACAATGAATTCCTTGGTGAAGTCTGGAGTGGCAAGCACTAGAGTTGTACACATAGCCTCCTTCAATTGCTCAAATGCTACATTAGCAGACTCATTCCAATGAAAAGAATCCTTCTTCAAGAGAGTGGTGAGGGGTGCTACTATACGACCATAATTCTTCACAAATCTTCTATAGTACCTTGTCAATCCCAAGAAACCCCTCAATTTCTTAATGGTTTTTGGAATAGGCCATTCCATGATAGCCTTAATTTTGTTAGGGTCCACCTTTACTCCTTCATGTGAAACTATGTGTCCCAAATGGATGGCTTAGCATAGAGTTGATGATCTTTGAGTAATTGTAATGCTTGATCTACATGCTGCAAATGTTCTTCCCAAGTCTTGCTATAAATCAATATATCATCAAAGAACACTAACACAAACTTTCTCAAGAACTTCTTAAAAATGGAATTCATCAAACTTTGGAATGTAGATGGTGCATTGGTAAGGCCGAATGGCATCACCAAAAATTCATAATGACCCTCATGAGTTCAGAATGCTATCTTACAAATATCTTCCTCCTTAATCCGAATTTGGTGATAACCAGATCTAAGATCTAACTTGGTAAAATACATAGCTCCATTCAATTCATCTACCAAATCATCAATGACTAGAATAGGAAACTTATCTTTAATGGTGTACATGTTGAGCACTCTATAATCTGGACACATGCACCAAGTTTCATCCTTCTTATGTACCATCACCACAGGCGAGGAGTAAGCACTTTGGCTATGCCTGATAATTCCTGCCTCTAGCATCTCCTCAACAATTTTTTCTATCTCACTTTTTTGTATGTGTGGGTACCTATAAGGCCTGATGTTTGGTGGTTGGCTACCTGGAACTAGTTGTATGGCATGGTCATGATCCCTCTTAGGAGGAAGTCCTTTAGGCATATCTCTAAGAACCATTGAGTGACGATCAATTATTGCTTGTAAATCTGGATGAGTAGGAGCATTAGATTGAGATACTTCTAATGAACATAGTTGGGCCACAAATCCATTTGCTCCTTTCTTAAGCAACTTTTACATTTGATGAGAGCTTACCATCTGTGGGGATTTTTCCTTCAACCCCCTTAGCTCCACTACCTTTCCTTCTGATTGAAATCTCATGAATAGTTCTTGGAAGTTCATCTCAATTGTTCCCAATGTAGTAAGCCATTGTACTCCCAAAACAATATCTGCTGCACCCATGGATATTGAATACATTGGGGTATCAAGTTGATAATCTCCCATGGATAATTTAATGCTATGAAACTTCCCTAAACAACTAATTGTACCCCCATCTACAATCAAAACCTAAAACTCTGGGGCTGGATATATAAAACAATTTAGACGAGTTGCCAACTTTTTGTTGATGAAATTATGAGTACTACCTGAGTCGATCAACACTGTTACTTTCTGCTTCTTTAAGAAACCCACTACCTTGAGAGTTTGTGGTGCACTGAAACCTGAGAGTGCATTAAAAGATATGATTGGTTGAGAATCATGTGATTCCTCACTTGACTCCCTATCCTCCTCTAATATGGGTTCCTCCTCTTCTTCCTCACTTGGACCTTCAATATAGAACAGTTTCTTTTCACTACATTTATGTCCTCGACTGTATTTGCTATCACAATTGAAACACAACCCTTTTGCTCTTTTCTCCTCAATTTGTTGTGGAGTCAACCTAGTAGGTTGAGGAAGAGAAGGTGTTGAATATCCTTTCTCTCTTCTCATATTAGCCCCTTGCTTTCTAGGAATCAAATACTTCTCCTCTACCCTGCGTGCCAAGATAAAAGACTCATTTACTAAGCTAGGACTAAACATGCGTACCTCATGTTGAATGTGATCCTTAAGACCACCCAAGAATAAATCATTCAAGTTCTCCTCTGTAATTGTATCCACTCTTAAGGATAGATTTTGGAATTTTTGAATATAATCCTTAACTGATCCTGTTTGTTGAATTTTAGCAAGCTGGCTGAAGAAGTTGTCTGTCATACTATTGCTATATTGTGCTTGGAGTTCTTCTGTAAAAATTGACCATGAGATGGTGAGACCCTTTTTTCTCTGATGAGTACAAAGCCAACGATACCAAATGAATTGATCTAGTTCTAGATATAGGGAAGCCATCGTGACCCTTTTGTCCATATGGGATTTGATGTACTTCAAAAAAATTCTCCATTTGGTTTATCCATGTTAGAGGATCCTTACCATCAAACTTGTGCATATCCACCTTTGGAAAAGAATTCCTAGATCCCATAGGAGTATTAAAATTTGTGTCATTATTAGCCAACTTGAAGGTTTCACCTTGGTTGCTTGAGAACTCCTTTCTTGGTTCATTCATATAGGCGCTTAACATGCTTCGTATATCTGATATATCTCCTCTTAGGTCACATATATCCCTCTTAACCTCTTCCTTGAACTTACTTATTTCCTCATTGGGATTACTATCCTCTATTATTTCCTCATCCTTATCAGAGGATTTCCCCAGTGTGGCAGCATTCTTTTTGCCTCTTGTTGCAGGCCCTGTCATGATGGAAACCAATAGTTTTAAAACAAATCACACAAATGAAATGTAAATTTTCTAAAATTTTTACTATAACTTACTAAGGCTAAGATGCCACTTACCCAGAAAAAAATCCAAAAAATTAGCAAATTTGCTACCTTGAGAGTGAATTTGTTGGAAACCCTAATTTTACAATAACTTGCTTATTTCTGCTTCAATTCCTTTGAAATCTGGACTATATCTTCTTTAATATGGTCTTCAAAAACCCTTTAAAACTCTTTTAAAAATTCACTAAAATCTGAAACTTATACTCTTCCCAAAATCGCCTCCAATGTTGAGAAAAAATCTTGCCTCTACGGTGCCAAGATCATGCTCTGATACCACTTGTAATGAAACAACTTGCACAATATCTAAATATAATAGTAAATATGCTGCAAATACTTGATAATAATATACCACTTCAAGGGGGCAACCTCCTAATCCTCTTTGAGGGGGATACCTCCAATAGTCTTTGGTAAGAACACAATACTCAATATGATGTGAAATGAGACTCACTACCTCCTATATATACCTATTTATGCCTAGGATATCACCCAGGTCGACTTAGATAGCCCTATAGAAGCCTTAGGCTGACCTAAACAACTAAATAACAATATAATAATGATAATATGACTTAATTAGGAGTTAAGATAGCCACAAGCTGACTATTCATAACCCTATGTACACCAATATTAAGGGCGTAGCACAACCAGATGCAAGTTGAGCAAAGATGATGACTCTCCCAAGGTTGATCAGACAAAATATAGGTCAATGATTGGAGGAATGTTGTATCTCACTCAAACTAGACCAGATATTATGCAGGTTGTTGGTCTTGTTGCTAGATTCCAAGCTGATCCTAGAGAATCTTATGTTATGGCAATCAAGAGGATTTTTAGATATCTAAAGGGGACAGTTGAGTATGGTCCATGGTATTCTAGAGATCATGATTTCTCTCTTCATGCATATATAGATGCAGATTGGGCGGGAGATGTGGATGACCGGAAGAGTACCAGTGGTGGAGCATTCTTTTTGGGAAAAAGGTTGGTTTCTTGGCTAAGCAAGAAACAAGAGGCAATATCGCTATCTACAACTGAAGCAAAATATATTGTAGCAGCAGGTAGTTGCACTCAAATCTTATGGATGAAGCAGATGCTAAGAGACATTAAAATAGAATATGAGGAGCCTATCACAATTTTCTGTGACAATTCAAGTGTAATAAATATTTCTAAGAATCTGGTGTTGCATTCCAAGACCAAGCACATATCTATCAAGTTTCACTTTATGAGAGAGAAAGTGAACAAGGATGAAGTCAAGTTGGCGTATGTGCCCTCCAAGGATCAGATTGCAGATATCTTTACTAAACCTCTTCCCAAGGACTCTTTTGAGTATCTCAGGGAGAAGTTAGGGGTTATTGCCCCTCCGGTGATGAACTAGGATGCACTAATGTGCATCAGTCTGGTACATATCACAGTCACATCTTGTGGTCCAGACTAATGATGGGGAGCTGCTACTTAGGGGGAGCAGTAGATATGTTTCTAAAATGGTAAAGTTGCAAGTATGAGCCCTTTGCCATTGATGTCAAAGGGATGGCAAAGGGGGATAAAAGACATGTGAAAAACAAGTGGTTGTTGATCAAAGGGGGAGCAGAAGTGAGACAAGAAATGTGAAGAATGGTTATTACTGATAGGGGGAGTTGTGACAAAAGAAAAGAAATTCTTGTCTTGATGGTCAAAAATAGTTTTTCACATCATATGTTGCCATCAATGACAAAGGGGGAGATTGTTGCAAGTATGGGCCTAACCGGTGTTGTCATCGATGTCAACATACTTCTGTTACATCAGTGATAAGGATTGGATGAGTTATTTGTTGAGGATACTGAGAAAGTCAGTCTCAGTCAGGAATAGTGAAGAATAGTGATGACAGTAAGGAAATAGCTGAACACAAGTTGAGGATTAGAAGATGCGGATTAAAGGGTTTGTGGACATGAGTCTTAGGAGGTTCCAGTTAAGATTTTGGAGGTCCACATGAAGATATGAAGAAGTTGTGATTGATCAAGTAGAACCGGTTCCAGAAGATGCTCAGGAGTGACAGAGTGTTACAGAAAGGTCCGGTGAGATCCGGAAGTGCATTTTCCTGATCTGCAGATTGGAAGGAGTGTTGGGGGAGTCCTTGTGATGCGTCATCTTGATTCGTTCATGGTTTGAAGGACTGGAAGAATCTACTCCTTTGTGGCAGTCATGACAGACTATGTTCTTGAGGCACCAGATGCAGGAGAGAAGAGATTTGAGTAAGTAGAAGAAGTACGGATGTACCTGGTCATTTAGGCAAGCTTGTGAAGGTTCTTGAATCATGTTGAGGTTGTGTTGTCAGTTTGCATTAGAGTTGGAGCTCGAAATTGAAGAAATACTTCCAGATGAAGGTGTTCTTACTTAGGCTGGCCGACCGGATGAGTTATTCATCTTGCGGATGTTCTTGTGGATGTGTACCGACTTAGATGTTTGTTCCTAAGTTGATGTCATGTATAAATAAGGGATTGCAAAGTCATTTCAAGGTGGGACTCATGGAGATGAGTGTGTGGTAGTGAGGAGAAGAGTGAAAGGAAGAGCAGAAGGATTTGAGCTTCAATGGAACTGATTCAAGCATGGTGACGATGCTATTTACTAGTTCAAGTATGTAATACTTATTTATTGTAGACAGTGTGTCTCTTGTAGGCAGTGAGCCTCTTGTGAGCAGTGTGCTCAGGCAGTGAGCCCTAATTGGCATGTGCCATCTTATTTCTTTTATTCTTCTAACAGAGAAAAACATCTTGGGTTAGTCACCCCGTGGTTTTTCCCTTAACCGGGTTTTCCATGTCAAAATCTTGGTGTCTCATGTGTTGATATGTTTCTGCTCTTGATTAATTGCATTAAGTTTTCATGATTGATTTATTGTTATAATGCTAAGTGAATGCAAGTATTGAAAAAGAAGAAAGTTTTGGACAACTGATTCACCCCCCCTCTCAATTGTCTACCCTAAATCTAACAGAGATCACTAAAGGAGGTGCTAAACACAGTGAAATTGTGCTTGCACAACCAAGGAGCACAATTTACTACATAACATTTAGCCCCCACTTTAGAAATCATATCACACTATGTGCATATGCAAGCTAAAGTATAGGAAAGTAAATATTTGTAAAAAGGATATCAAAAAGGATACTGTAGAGGATGCACACTGTCACTGAGCAAGAGGGTGAAGCTCCTAGTCTGTGACTACAAAACCACAGAGTCAAGAAATCACAATCTGCAATAAGACTACATTAGCAATGTAAAATCATCCTGCAACCAATAGATGTATGTGTTAGTCCAATATATAAAAAGGGGAAAGGTGATGGGACATGATCAGAATAAAATTCACGAGTAGATATATGCCCATTGTGTTTTCTTTCTTCTTTAGGATGTAGAAACAGGGTGGCTATCTTTCCACTTCAACTTTTTGGAGAAATGTTGATGAATATGCTTTGGTAGTGTCATTTTATTGAATAACGTTAGGATGCAGAACATATGTGTGAACAGGAAATCCAAATCGAAGGTAAAAACACAAACTAAATGCATAGAAAATAAGAAGTTATACCTCGACAAGAAGACCCAATCTCATCAAAGGGGAAGAAGCTTTGCACCCAAGAGCTCCTAAGATATACCCTAGTTGATGAAGACAAATGTGAAATGCTCTATTCTAATGCAACTCACAAGCTAGCTAAATAGATATTTTGGCATGGTAACAATACATGAAAATTGGATGGATAAATGAGTTGGAGGATGTTGTATTTATAGATATTTTGGAGAGATTTTGATCCAAGGGTTGAGATTGATTTGGGAGATCAATGGTGGAGGATGAAGGTGATGTGGAGGGCCCAGATTTCATCTTGGAGGAATGGAGGGCTAGGAATAAATATGAATCTTATATTAATTTTTGGGAAAAGGGTGAATTAAATGAGTATGGGTGAGATGGAATATGTGTGAATTAAAAATTCACATGGGGAAGGGTAAAATGAATTAAAAATTGATTTGGGGATGAGTGGACATAAATGAGGCATGGCATGGGTAAGGGGTGTAAGAGATATTAAATGTGATGTTGGACATGTTTTAATAAAAAATTGACTTTTGTGGATATATTCCAATTTTTTATTTGGAGGATGTGGGGAAGGCTGTTAAGCTGGATTTGACCATTTGAATGAGAGGTTCAAGATTAATTAAATAAGGTTTTATTTAATTAATCCTAAGGCTAAGATGAGGTAGGCTAGGGTAGGCAATTAAATAATAGCTATTTAATTACCTAGGGTAGGGATAGGTCAATTAATAGGCTAAATTAATTAGTTAAACATGATTTAGCTAATTAATTGAATTTAGTGAGGAGGGATAAATTGACCAAATAAATATTGCATATTTATTTAATCAATTGGCTAAAGTTTGAACTATTGAATTAAAAGAATTAATTCAATTGTTGGGGATAAAATGATGAAAAATTAGGTGATGAAGGGATAATTAATTAAATAAAAATTTAATTAATTGATTAGAAGGGAAATTGGTATGTTTAGGGATGTCAGGAGTCAGTTTGATGATAAGGACATTTTTAGGTGTCTACATTTGCCCCTCTTTGACGTGGTGTCAGGACCTAGGAGGGAAATGGTGTCAGGTCAAAGAAAAATATGCCCCAGCTACCGGGAAGAAATAAGATGGGTGAGAGATGCCCACTCGAGAGGTCAGCGGAAAAAATAAATTTTTTTTAGGCTGACCTCTCAAAAGGATGCGACAAGAGTGAAAGTTGGATAAAGGATGGAAAAAGAAGATGACAAGAAGAAAAACAGAGGAAAAAGGTTGTGATCTACACCTTGGAGGGGAAAAAGAGTGGACGGAAGGATGACATGGATTACTATATTAGGACTAGTGGGTCCTAAGGATGCCACATTTGCACACATTGACCTGGTGAGAAGGAGCAAAGGAGAGATGGTAGAGCGCAACCCCCAATTCCCACGACTCACACACATTTCTGAGCATTTCTGATCGTTTGGCCGAGCACCAGAGGTTAGACCCCAGGTAGGGCCTAACCCTGGCTTTGTGATTTTTTGATTGTGTCACATTTTTTGTGTTCAGGAATTGGGTTTTGGGATTGTGGCGCTATCGTAAGATCGCGCAGCGTGAAAAATAAGCAGATTAGTGCAATCCTCTAGATTGATGCTTATCCACTAGGGCAAAATAGAGGCTTATTGTCGCCATGTGTTTAGTGTTTTGGTGCTATCTTTTGTAGTAGCGCAATGTGTGAAAGAGTTAGGGTTTTGGCATTTTAGCGCCAAATGGGTATTAGGGTAGTGTGATGTTCTAGACTAGCACTATTTTAGGTAGTGGCACTATATTTGGTTTTAGCGCTATGTAGAGGATCAGTGTAAATGTGATATATGCGCTATCGGGAGAATTGGTGCTATTCCTTAGATTAGCGCCAAGTGTCAGGGTGGCACCATTTGTGAAAATGGTGCAAAGTGGTTTGCTCAGTGGCACTATTATCTGTAATAGCGCCATGAGGAAAAGTGGTAGCACCATTATTAAAAATGGTGCAAAGTATGGTCTATTTTGGTGCCAAATGATTCTGGCTTTCAACATTAGAGGAAAGGGGTTGAAGATAGGTAGATTTTTTACTAGAAAGTTGTGGATGTAGGAGACAAGGTTGTTTATATTGTCCTCATGGGAGCGATGCGTGCCATCTATGATGGCACTATTTGACCAATTTGATGATGCCACTTGGGCTCGACTGTCTAGGTTGGGGCTCCTGGCAGCTGCGTCGATGCCAGTGTTGCGAGTACATAGAGCTCTAATTATAGTGGTAGTGGAGTGGTATTGGCTGGAGACTTGCACATTTTTTCTACCTACTGGGGAGATCACTATCACTCTTGAGGATGTTTATCACATTCTCAAGCTACCTATTCATGGCCATCGGGTGAGATACAACACAAGGAGGGGAGGGAGGGCCTTGATCAGATTGTTTGGCCGAGATCACATGGCTTTGTTAGCAGACGAGCAGGAGATGAGCTATGAGGGGTCACTACCGGTGGGTACAGACCACTTTGCCTTATTCCTGTGCGCATTGATTAGTGGTGTAGTGATGCCCGATAGGAGGGGTAGGGGATTTCTAGTTGGCTGGGGAGAGATGTTCAAGGGGATGGTCAGACATGAGACCGTGTATGCCTGGGGACTAGCGATGCTGGCATAGCTATATCATGAGATGCATACAGTTGTCTATCACTATGATTCAACTTTATCAGCCGAAGTTACTTTGCTGGACGTGTGGATTTGGGAGCATATTGCAGTCACTCGGCCGAGATGTGGGTACTATCGCCATTCGTTCGAGGCATTTGTGTTCTTGTATCAGGATGCTGAGTACACATACACTGGTCAGGTTCAGTATTGGTGGTGGGTGTTGGATGATGTCATTCAAGTTACATAGCAACCCTACATGGGAGTGGAGCCATGGCTAGATGATGATGCGCAAATGTCGTTTACCTTCCAGCAATGTTATTTGATAGGTCAAGGAGACCATATGATCGACATGTATCTACCGTCATGAGTTATGCGATAGTTTGGGTTACAGTAGGATACTCCATAGCAGATGGCCATTTTTGCACAGACCTGTCGAGATGCGCATTATTGGCCTACAACCATATAGCCACGGGTTGCCCTAGAGGACTTTGCAGCTTTGCAACCGTTACAGTGGGATTGGAAAAGTACTATTAGGGATGTAGGCACTACTCCTGCATATGAGACATGGTGGCAGATGTGGCAACTGACTTAGTTCACTGACCCATCAGATGAGGCAGTCCCTGCAGAGGAGGTGGTGGGGTAAGGGGATGAGGAGTTGGAGGATGATGGGGATGATGATTCTGATGGAGATGATTTCCTGGAGGAGGGTGAGGAGATCATTGCAAATTATCTTATGGAGGTTGGAGGGGATGGAGAGGAGAGGGAGGTTGTGAGGGATAGGCAGCTAATGGATGTACTAGCAGTAGTGGCAGCTGGACAGGTGCCCTAGTAGCAGGTGAGATAGCAGGCACCTGTACAACAAGTGCCTATTGAGCAGGTTTAGATTGGAGTAGTGTGATGGCATGGAGGGCCTTGACGGCATGGGGGACATGTGAGGGTGGATAGGGGTGTTCTACCCCCACTATAAGTATCGCAGTAGCAACAGGTTATTGTAGTAGGGCAGCAGGCAGAGGCAGTCACCTTAGGGGTAGGTGGAGGGTTAGGGCTTCGAGGGTCGACCTCTCATCAATGACCTTAGAGTGGAGAGGAGGAGGAGGTTGAGACCCTACGGGCATAGGTAGCAACCTACAAGAGGCTCTGGAGAGCCGTGAGGCAGAGTTGGTGTAGTTGCGGGGAACAATGGCTTTATTAGATGGTTCAGATGGATAGGTGGCTGCATTGCGAGCACAGTTAGCCTAGGGTCAAGGTGAGATAGTGGTTCTGACAGGAGAGCGATATGTGGCACTTGTGAGAGCTCGGTAGGCAAAGGGTACTGTGAGAAGTTTACAGGCCTCAGGTGCTGGTATGGCCCTAGTTTTGTCACTGATGCAGACACAGTTGTCGCAGGCATAGGGACAGGTGTCTTAGGTACAAGGACAGTTGTCAGAGGCTAGCCAACAAGCAGACTATTATCGGGTTCTCTATCATTTGGCAGTGCCAGTGGAGTAGCGTGCATCAAGCTACAGTGAGCTCAGTGGGTCCAAGTCATCTAGGTCACACAGATCTAGATTGGTTTAGTCCATTCAGCAGGTGATGGGTTCCCCATCACATGTGCCCTAGCAGGTTCCATAGGTTCAGGTTTAGCCGTAGCTACAGCCATAGACAGGACTGCAGCCACCACCAGGGCCAAGCTCTCCCAGTGCGTCAGAGAGAGGGTCCTCTATGTGATAGTTGTATCATTTTGGCCCTTAGAGGTATTGTATCATGGCATTATATTTTTTTTATGTATATACATGAGTGATGTACATTTTTGCGATGATGATATATGATATGATGTTGTTTGATGGCTTATTTGTTTATTTATGATGCTTTTATATGGTGATGATGATGCTTATGTTGATGGATGCAGTATGCTTTATGGATTATATGCTATGGATGTGTTTATGCAATATATGATTTTTGATGTTATGGATGTACCTATTGATGTAACCTGATGGATGTAATAATGGTTTAATTGTTTTGATATATGCATATTTGCAATCTATGGACTATGATGTATAATGCAAAATAAATGTTCAGATTAATAAACATTTATTATGGATGTAAAATGTAATGCAATGGAAATGTATGTTTATGTTATGTATGGAAATATGGATATGGAACTAGATATTTATAAAATGCGGCTAAATGATTATGATTGTGATTATGCAATGTAACTAAATGATTATGTTATGCAAGTAAATGTAACTAAATGATTATGAGATGATATATGGAATGCAATGTAAGTGGAATGTAATGATTTGTATGAAATGTTGCTAAATGATTTTAAAGTGCACTTAAATGGTTGCAAACTAAAAGGATAATGATATGCAATGTTAAATGATATATAATGTGCAACTAAATGATTCTAAAGTGGACCTAAATGAAATGCAAATTAAATGATTATGAGATGCAATTAAATGGTTATAAAATGTTCGTAAATGAAATGCAAACTTAAATGATTATGATATGGAAACTAAATGACTCTAAAATGCACCTAATGAAATGCAAATTAAATGATTATGATATGGAAACTAAATGACTCTAAAATTCACCTAATGGAATACAAATTAAATGATTCTAAAATGCACATAAACGAATTGCAAATTAAATGATATATGATATCAACTAAATGATATGTAGGATTGAAACTAAGTGATTTAAGAGATGCAAATTAGGTGATATGTGAGATGCAAACTAGGTGATATGTGAGATGATTAAGTCTTGATACGCATGATGTTCCTTGTTGGACCCTAGGTGGTGGGGTTGTGTGATAGGGGAATAGGGTGGATGGATGGGGTTAGGATAAGGATGGCTAGATGTGGTACGAGTATAATTGACCGCGGCTAGATTTGGGGGGGGTGGTTAATAAGGGAGTTTGCTAGGTCATGAAACACCACGTCATTGAGGGGGGGGGCTGGTTTGGTTTGGGATGTGTTGAGTGGGAATAAGTTGGAGGGATGGGAGTAGGCTCGGTGATTATGAAATCTAGACCCAAATGGTATAGTTGATTAGTATGATGATTTGACCTAGTAATAGTAATTGTATAACATTAATTGAGAGCATTTATTGGTTTATTATAGCAATGTAGGATACAATTCACAAAGGTATGAGATGACCTAGGTGATAATATATATCCCGCGATTGCATGGACTAGACCCGCAAACAATAGGTTGATTCCATGCATACCCAAGGTAGTATAACCTTGCCTAGCCTAGGAAGGGGACTCATAGCGATGAGTGCTAATAGTACATATAAGGTTTTGATGCATGTATATGCAAATGGGGCACATCATGCTAGAACCGACCCAGGCTTCAAGATATGAATACTATTCTTGGAGTGATGAAACCAACCCACAAGCACAACATAAAGAAGCAATGGCCATGTCTACTCCAGGTGTTGTCTGTCACTTACCATGATATAATGAGATCAAGGTAGCTTTGGAAATGACCTAGAGTGAGACAAAAAGATAAAAATCAATAATCAAAAAGACCAACAAAAAGATAAAAATAGCCTTTATGTTCTCTTGCCATATACATGTTGATAGGATGACAGATTCTTGTCCATTGTAGGAACGATATATCCTAGGACGCGAATCGGTTGGATTTTTTTGGATAATTTTTGAAAGGTGGGCAAAAGGATAGTCAGGCCATGTGTAGGATTATAGTTGGTATGTTGATTGATGATATTTGCGCTAGGGACCATGCTTCAAGTGTATACTCAGCGTGTGTATCATTTATTGGGTCCAGCAAGCTCAGTGAATGGGGACCATCCAAACAGGTTGGATGGGTGCATCTTATGTACCTAAGTACTGGAGACTTCCTTCGTATTCTAGACTGCCTACATACCCTATGTCCACGGGATCAAAGTACTTTCAAGATGTGGGCAAGATGAATATGTAGTTCTGGCATGACTTGATGATGTGGGAATGGTTTAGGATGGGTGTGATGTTGAGAGTAGATAGATGTAGATGGTTGTGAGTTGTAGTAAGATTGATGTATGGGGGTGTTTTGCAGTGAATTGTTAGGAAGGATTTTTTTGCGTTTTGGTGATTTTCTATTGTTTTTGGATTTTGTGATTTTTTATTGTTTTTGGATATTGTAATTTTTTTTATTATTTTTGGATTTTTGTGATTTTGTGTTGTTTTTGGATCTTTTGTGATTTTGAGCTATACATAAGGAAGCTTACAAGGATCCTCATTCCATGAGTTAGCCTTGGGTGGGACAATGTGGGGTGGGGATGATGGGACTTGATGTTTCAGAATTACAAGCCATGGGATGTGTGTGATATGGAGTGTTGTGACGGAAAGAGGACTAATTAGATGGTAGAACTGGCCACTACACATGGCACCTGAAATAGGTTTTCACCATGGTACTTATCTAAGGAGTCACCAAAGTGATTTTCACCATTGGAAGTCTTTATTGCACTCGGGTTTTTTCTTGATTTTTTTGATTTTTTGATTTTTCTTTTTATTTTTTCATTTTTTTGATTGCGGTACTTGATGGGTTATGCATAGAATTTCTTTAGATGTAGAATGTTCATAGGCTCATCCAGAGGCTGCTCCTCAGGTGTTGCAAGGTGGTATGCTCCTAATCCATAGCTAGCTATGATGACATAAGGCCCTAGCCAATTGTGTTCAAACTTTCCTTTCGTAGGGCGCTCCTGCAAGTTTTTCTAATTTTCCATAAGGACAAGGTCACTTCAAATTTTTAGTTTCTGATTCTCTTGTTATAGCTTCTTCTGAGGCAATTTTGATAGCCCTGTAGGTGGTTCAACACATCCAGATATTTCTCATCCAGTAATTCTAGTTGATGCAACCTTACGACTCGGTATTCCTCATTAGTGATTATGTTTTGCAGAGATACTCTTAGGGATGGGAGCTCAACCTCAATAGGTAAAATGGCTTCAGATCCAAAGACCAGGGAAAATGGAGTGGCTCTTGTGGGGGTACAGATACTTGTGCGATAGGCCCATAGGGTGGGGTTGAGCTGGAGGTGCCAGTCAAGACCAGCTTCATTAACTGTCTTCTTTAGAATGCAGAGGATGGTTTTATTTGAAGCTTCTGCTTGACCATTTCCTTGAGGGTAATATCAAGTGGAGAAGTGGTGTTGGATTTGGAATTTTTCGCACAAAGTGCAGACTTCCTGGTTTTTGAATGGCTTTCCATTGTCGGTGACGATGGAATGAGGGATACCATAATGACAGATGACATAATGGAGGATGAACTTGGATATCTGGGTTCCAGTGGTGAAGGTGAGTGGTATTACTTCCACCCACTTAGTGAAGTATTCGGTAGCTGTGATGATGAACTTATGGCCATTGGATGATGGTGGATGTATTTTGCCTTTGAGGTCGAGTCCCCATTGTGAAAAAGGCCACGACATCATGATTGGTTGCAATTCCTATGCTGGTGCGTGAATGAGATCTCCATGTTGTTGACATGGTAGGCATTTTTTGATAAACCGGTAGGCGTCTCGTTCCATGGTTGGCCAATAGTATCTGGTCCTCAGGATCTTTTTAGCAAGAGCAGGTCCACTTGAATGTGCCACATAGATGCCTGCATGTACCTCTTGCAAGGCCACTTCAGCTTCCCTAGAGTCTAAACATCATAAAAGTGTGCCATCAAGACTCCTTTTGTATAGGGTATCTCCTACAAGGGTGAAGCGAGAGGCTTGAAGGATGAAAGATTTTCATTGTGAGGTGGATAGGTTAGGAGGGATGATGTTATCATGGAGATATAGATAGGTTTCTTGATACCATGAGGATAGGGGACCAATGACTTCGCACACTAGCTCTGATTGAGGAACATCATATGCTAGGATAGGGAGTTCTTCTATTAGGAATTCACACCTCTTGCTATCTTTCTTCATGTCGACTAGGGATCCAATGGTGACCATGGCATTTGCAGCTTTGTTGTTTAGCCTTGGGATTTGTTCAAAGTGGATGTCATCAAAATAGTCTTTAAATTCATCGACCATCTTTTTATAAGGCAGGAGTTTATCATCCTTGGTCTTGTACTCATTGTTTACCTGCCGGATGACCAGTTGAGAGTCTCCATACACTGTCAGCTTCTCAATTTTCCATTTGATTTCCATTTAGAGACCTATGATAAGGGCCTCATATTCTGCCACATTATTGGTACATGGGAATGTGATTTTAAATGACTTGGGGATTGTGTCACCTTGAGGGGTAACAAACAGGATGGTTGCCCCCGAGCCCCTATGTGTGTATGATCCATCGAAATACATTTTCCATGTTTCTGCTGTCAGTGCTATTGTTAGGATGGCTTCATCAGGGAACTCTGCTAGTGTAGGATGTTCTACAGGAATTGGTGCTTTAGCTAGCTGATCAGCGATAACCTATCCTTTGATGGCTTTTCTCTTAGTATATTCGATGTCAAATTCTGTGAGGATCATGACCCATTTTTGCATTCTCCCAGTAAGAGTAGCTCTGTTTAGCAGATACTTTAGTGGATCGATCTTGGCGATGAGCTTGGTTTTGTGATTGAGCATGTAGTGTCTTAGTTTTTGTGAAGTAAAGACTAGGGCTAGACATGCTCATTCAATTGGTGTATAGTTTAGTTCATAGGATATCAAAGTGTGGCTGATGTAATAGATGGCTCTTTGCTTTCCTTGCTCATCGTGCTATGCTAATAAGGCTCCAATAGTTGTCTCTATTGCTGAGATGTATAATAGGAGGGGTTCTCCTTGTCTTAGTGGAGTGAGAACATGGGGATTAGCTAGGTATTCTTTTAGCTAATCGAAGGCAGCCTGATACTGAGTGTTCCAGACAAAAGCTGTATCTTTTCAAAGTAGGTGTTGGAATGGTTGACATTTATCAGCAAGTTGAGAAATAAACCGACGAATGGACTAGAGTTTCCCTTGCAGACTTCTTAGCTATTTTAGTGTTTTTGGAGGAGGCATTTTAGTGATGGACTTGACTTTTGCGGGATCTACCTCAATTCCTCTTTTGGAGACTATGTACCCCAAAAGTTTTCCAGAGGTGACCCCGAAGACACATTTCTTTGGATTCAAACAAACATTGTATTGCTCCACTCGGTCGAAGATCTTTGCTAATACATCTAGGTGTTCTTCCCATGTCTTTGATTTTCCTAGCAAGTCGTCCGCATAATCTTCCATGATGTGGTGGAAAAGATCATGGAAGATGACAGTCATGGCTCATTGATACGTGGCTCTAGCATTCTTTAGGCCAAAAGGCATTACTACCCAGCATTACATCCTCTATGGACATATAAAGGCTATCTTATGTTGGTCCTCTTCTGCGATCCTAATTTGATTATACCCTAAAAAGCTATCCATTAGCGATAACATCTTGTGTCCTACCGTAAGATCCACTATCATGTCAATGTTTGGTAATGGGAAGTCATCCTTTAGAGAAGTTTTGTTAGGATCTCGGAAGTTGATGCAGAAATGGATTCGACTATCTGGTTTGGCTACTGGTACTAGGTTGGAAACCCATTCAGGATAATCAATTGGTCGGATGAAGCCGACATCTAGTAGTTTCTTCAATTCTGCTTTGACTAGGAGGGCCACCTGGGGATTCATTTTTCTGAGCTTCTGTTTCACTGGTTTTGCATCAGGACGTACTACAAGATGATGGACGACCAAAGCGGGATCGAGCCCTGGCATGTCTACATAAGTCCATGCAAAATTGTGATTTCTGCGTTTGAAGAAGGCTAAAAAGTTTTCTTCCTCTTGTGTGCTAAGAGATTCTATCCTGAAGGTGATTTTTTGCTCTTCTTCCATCCCAAGATTCATCTCTTGAGCTAGCTTGACCAGGATGGGTGATTTGTTAGGATATACCTTGTTTATCTTGAGAAGGCCCATGCTTCCATCTCCTAGTGGCTCGTGGAGGTTTTCACCAGGAGATACGTCCTTTATTTTTACTTTTTTGGGATCTGACACTACTGCAGAATGGTTTTCACCATCAGATCCATGTTTAATTTTTATATTTTTATGACTAGAAGCAGGGGTTGTTTCCCCAAAACAGGCAGCTGTATTGAGTTCCATGATGTATCCTGCTCTATGATCTCCCAGGGGGAAGTGATCTCTAACCCCCATCATTTCAATGATTGCTTCATCATTTGGTGCTATGTCGAAGACAGGAGGTCCCTATTGGTCCCAGTTTATGAGGTATGGGTATACAAGGGGTAAGTCATTCGATGAAGAGGCTAGGGTGGTCACTGTGTATATGGTGCATATGGATGAGTCGAAGAAATCAGCGAAGTCACTAAAGGAATCTTGATGGCTCATTTCATTGACATTATCAACTTCAGGGGAGACCATAGTGACCTCAGCTAGGATACATTCACCAGTAGTGAGGATACGTTATCGTTGACCATATCCTAACCCTTGGGTATAAGGATTTCTTGTTGCTTGGACTGGTTCCACGATCCCTTGTTCATGAAGGCCAATACCGCCTTGTCCTTTATAGCCCATGTTTTTGACAATTTCTGACCCTTTACCATAGATCTTTGTTGGTATTGTGGGAGCTTCTTGGGTTGTTTCCTCATCTTTATATAGCCAGGATGACATGTCTTCGAGCACATCTTGATCAAGGAGATGTTTCCTCTCAAAGGTAGGTGATGGTTTGCACTTGATGACAACTGTATTGGCTTCTTCTTGCTTTGGGGTACCGAACATCTTAGGGTTGCGTAATGTGTCCACACAAAAGGTGCCATGTAGGTCATACTCCCCACATCCCATGTCACTAAGCTTGATTTTGACCTCGGGCAGTGGAAGTGTTTGGGATGAGGTGGTGGCAATGTTGGTGGGGTCGATGTATGAGGTGGAAGTTGTGGGATTGGCTTTGGTGATGGCTTTGTTATATGGACAGAAGGTGTGGTCATGCCCTCCAAGAAACTGCAATATTGGAAGGGGCGGGGATTGGCATAGATAGTTACTTCCGTGCCATTGTGAGGGAACTTTAGACATTGATGGAATGTGGAGGGGACCGCTTGCATGGCATGGATCCATGGTCAGCTGAGACGAATGTTGTAGGGAAGATCAAGATCAAGGACCTAAAATTTTGTCTCCATTATCTTTTGTCCCACTTGAATAGGGAGTTTGATAGTACCCTCAGAGAGTCATTCAGTGTCATCATACCCTTTGATTGTTATGCATTCACTGGTGTCTACAACCACATATGAGTATCCCAAGTGTTTTAGTAATTTAAGAGTGCATATGTTTAGGCCAGAGCCACCATCTATTAAGACTCTTTTTATGATATGCTTATGGATGCTGACTTCGATGTGTAAGGTGTCATTATGTGAGTGTTGTGAAGTGGGAAGATCCTTTTCTGAAAATGTGAGGTGATGAGGAGCAGCGATATGGCCCACCATGGCTTGGAATTGATTCACATTCAGGTTGGTGGGAACTTGGGTTTCCAAGAGTGTTTTGTCAAGGATGTCTCTATGGAGAGGTGATGTGCAGAGCAACTCAAGTATGGAGATTTGCGCAGGGGTCTTTCCTAGATGTTCTAGGAAGTTGTACTAATTGGTAGGTGATGGACGTGTGGTTTGACAAGTGGGTAGGGAGTCTGATGTGGATGTGGGTGTTTGATCAGTGGTAGGGACTGTGCAGATGTATATGTGGCCACGATGAGTTGTGACTACACAATCAGGTTCCTGAGCTTGAATGGTGATTGTGTTGACATGGTTAGACGATGGTTCTATCCACCCTACGATAGAGTCATAAGATGCGGGAGGTGGGGTGACGTTGTAGGCTTGATTAGATGAGGAGGCTTTGTTATGATTGGGTAGTGGATCCTTGTAAGCTCCTAGATTAGCATTAGGCGATGGGTGGTTGTTTTGCTCAAGATTGACTTTATTCTGATCGATGAGGTCTTGCACACAATGCTTTAACTTCATGCAATCAGCAGTCTTGTGGCCCACAATGCGGTGGTAGTCACAATAATCATTTTCATTGTACCACGAATCTTTGAGCTCACTCTCTTGGTGTGGTTTAACAGGTGAGAGAGTGATCAAACCTTTCTTTAGACATCTATCAAGGATATCTTCAATGGGCTCCCCTAAATGTGTGAATTGTCTTCGAGGTTTGTTTTGATTAAATTGTCCCCTTTGGGTATTTACATTAGCGGTATATGTATTTGAGGGTGTTTGATTCTGTACATGTTGGATGGC
Organism: Cunninghamia lanceolata; assembly: GCA_027924645.1. Lineage (NCBI taxonomy): Eukaryota > Viridiplantae > Streptophyta > Pinopsida > Cupressales > Cupressaceae > Cunninghamia > Cunninghamia lanceolata. The sequence continues at coordinate 2,673,396 of BSBN01001313.1, forward strand.
TTTCACATTGATGATGCCATTGTTCAAGGTGTTTTTGTTCTTTCCCCAATAGCGTGGCTTTTCATTTGATTATGTGTTGTTGTTGCTGTTTGTATTGGGGACGTTGATATTGAGTTTGTTGTTGTTATAATTTGATTGAGCCCTTGGCGGTGAGGGTCCGTTCTATGGTAGTACCTTTGTCAATGACTTCTTCAAAGGTAGACTCACAAAGGATCTGTAGATGAAACCCTATTTCTTGATTTAGGTTAGTCACAAACATGGTGACAAGTTGTTTTTTAGGAATTGGCCAAGGGAGTTTGCTTGCTAAGCTTCTCCACCTCTACAAGAAGGAAGTGAAAGATTCTCCACTTTTTTGTTTTGTGTTGCAAAGGTCTATCATAGATATTCCATGCTCAAAGTTACAGGAGAAATGATTGACAAATTTTTCTGCGAGCTCAAGGAAAGACCTAATGCTCGGGGGAAGATGTATGAACCACTCAGCGGCTTGACCACTGAGGCTTCTTGGAAATAGTCTCATTAGATATGTATCGTTGTTTGAGACTTCTAAGCAAGCGAGGTAAAACTCCCTAAGATGATCCCTAGGGTCTCCCTTTCCCTTGTATTTGTCAAATTTAGGCATTTCAAAATTTTTGGGGAAAGGGGGCATGTATAGTGTCTAATCAAATGGATAGGGACAAATATCCTCAAAGGAATAGTGCTTGCGCTTGCCCCCAATTTGTATATCATCTACTTTTTGAAACAAGGTTTGTACAATGCTTGTTAGATTTAGGGTTGGTGGCAGTTGTGGTGTGTAGGTTTGCTGATTGATGAGATGTTGGAGATTGGGTGGGATTTGATGTTGGAGGTTTTGGAAGGTCATGTTTTGGTACTGTGGGGTGGTGTTTTGGTTGAGTTGTGAGAGATGTTGGTAAGCGTAGATTTGTTGGAGAATATGTGGAGGTATTTGGGGATTGGAATTATGTTGTGTTGATGATGCTACAGTGTTTTGTAGATATGTGAGGTTAGATGGATTGACATTAGATGGGTTGACATGAGATGGATTGACGTTGGATGGGTTGGTCGTGTTGTGAGGTGGTTGTGAAAAGAATTGTCTCATGTATGCTATGGTTTGAGGGTTGAGTGGAGGCACACTTGTGAAGGCACTTGTATGTGTGAGGTTTCCTTCGATGCCTAAGGTGATTTGCAGAACGAAAGAGTTTACGTTAGTTGTGGTTGTGGATGTGGTGATGGGTTGGGAGGTGGTAGGATTGGAGACACTCATGGGAATCGTAGATGTGGTAGCATTAGAGCTTGTGGGGGTGGTAGATACAGGGGGTGTTGAGGTTTGAGAGATGATAGGTTGGGTGTTTGATGTGGATGGTTGGGAGGATGTGGTAGGATTGATGTTAGAGGTGATTCGTTGAGATGATATCGTGTTGTGGGGTGGTTGAGCACCAATTTTGAGGAGATAATCAAGATATCTATTTGGATCTGACCTTAGGATTTTGTCAAGCAAGTCCATGTTGTTTGCGTCTTGTGTAAAGTTCAAGAGATCTTGGTCATCTTGGCTAAGGGTGGGTGGTGGTGGTGGTTGCAAGAAATGGAAGGGGTTTTCATTGGGATTATATGTCAGAATTTGAAAGACCATAGGTGGGTTGTGTGCTTGGTTGATTGGTAGGTTGTTGTCATTGGTATTAGGCATCCCTATGCCCATGTATTGTCTAGAGTCTGCTATTTCTTGATTCTTCTTGTCTTGTGATCTAGTTATGGGCATGCAAATTATGGATTTGATTTAGAGATGGAGTGAAATGGGGATGGAGACCTTAGAGAATCCTAATTGATTTGTTGGACCCAAAGATGGATGTGGTAGTGACATGGAGTAGAGAAAAAGATGAAGGGGTGATTGTAGTGTGATGAAAGATGATAAGTCTTCACAAAAAGTGTTAATCTGAGGATGATAAGAGTGGATGATATTGACTTTTTGTACAAATTTGGACCAAAAGGTAGATCATAGATGATGTTTGCTTGAGAACGATTTGATGGAAGGGATTTTGATTTTGATTTTGGAGATCAATGGTGGAGCAAGGATGATGTTTTTGAAAAAGGATTTTGAAGGTCAACAAATGAGCGCAAGTAAGATTTAGATTTGTGTTGCACAAATGGATGTTTCTCTTTGTTTGGGGTAGACTAATGACCTTACACAAAGAAGGATGATTATTTTACTTGAAAGGTTGACTAATGACTCTCCAAGCAAAATATGATGTAAAGATGAAATCTAGATCTAGCTTTAGCTCAAAGGGATGACGAGTTTTGTTTGATGATTTTTTGATGGGTGTTTGGATTTGGAAGATTTTGGATATGTTTATGGTGAGAGAGGTGAAAGGATCTTGGAATGATTTCTTGTGACAAAGATGTTTGTTTGGTCCAAAAGGGATGCAAAGATTAATGAGGATGAATGGATATGAAGGTGAGTGGATTATGATATAGAAAAGGGTCCAATAATGATAATGATTGATTCTCTAAGGTCAAAATGAAGGTATGATTGGAAAAAATTAGGATAAAATGAGTGGGGTATCTGATAGATTTTTGGAAGGTGATTATGGATTATGGCAAAGCAGGTCCTAAAGATCACAATGGAATGGGTCTTAGTTTCAGGCAAGTTAATCTGCAAATAGTGCCAATCCATAGGTGAAATGGTGCCAAAAGCAGACAGAGATGGCGCTAAAACAAGTCAGTGTTCGTCGAGGCTCTGAAAAAGGTGGATTTTTATGTCAAACTTGGATTTGTTTTGATATGAAGTTTGATCAAATGATTTTTTTTGTCCCTTGGCAAGTTTCTTGAAAGCAATTTAAGCACAATAACACACAATAACCAAGATTTTGTTTGTGAGAAGACGTGTGATTTTGTTAAACAAGCACTTTGCACAACCTAAGGCAAAGATAGTACAGTATTTGTTGAATCCCCTAGCTGCACCTATTCAAAGCGGGTAGCTCCAGGATCTTTGTAGCACCGGCTCCCCCTTATAGTGCACTCACTTCTCACACATACCAAGATCTGGGTTTCCATGAAGGCTTGTCCCTCACCAAACCTTAGGATTGTCCCTGCTACCTCGGCTAAGAACCGCATGAATCAGGGCCGCTTTAAAGGTTTCCCTTCTGCATCAACAAATAGGTTTTTGGCTTGCTAAAACAAAGGTTCATCGTAAGTGCATTCGTTTAGGTGGCCATACATGCGGCAGTGCTACTCTCTGTTATGGAGTCTCCTAGCCTCTAAGGGTCACGCCTTATAGGGTTTTGGGGGAGGTTGGCTATTGGTATGACACAACAACACCTATTGCTTGTGACTTTCATTACAAACACATTATTTTATATAGCAGCTCGAAAGAGCTTGGCTTTAGCTTGTTGCCGCTTGGGTCATTCCCACCTTTCGAAGTGGGGTGGCAAGCCCTCTAAAGGATTAACAAAAGCAACACAACCACAAAAATCTTTTGATCCCCAAGTTCATACAAGGATGCAAGGGAAGAGCATACGTATATTTTGTGCTTATGTCACGCTAAACAAGGTTCATTTTAGTTCTTTGGATTATGTTTGGGGTGATTTATGCAAGTGTTGTGAGAAGATTTTGATTTCCAAGATCACCAATGGTGTGAGGGAAGAGCATACACTTTTCACACTACAAACATAATCACGAAAACACTTCACACAAATTTGATTTGTTTTCTTGTTTAGATGAGTGAAAAATGCAGATTGTTGTTCTTTTTAATCCAATGAGTTTATTGATGCACTTTGTGGTTCTTTTTAAAGCCCAAAATTGAAATGTTTGTGGATTTGTTGGCAAACACTTGTGAGTTTTAGAGCACCAAATTCAAATGTTGTTTAGGGTAGGGCACACAAAGATTTGTTTGTTGGTTGCTGATCAATTTTATTGCACCAGATTGAAATGTTTGTTTCTAAGCTAACATGCAAGGGTTCTTTTTAAGTCCCAATTGAAGTGTTTGTTTTAAACTAAAGATAAACACCCTGCAAAAACTTGTTAGTGGCCACAAAATGATGGTGATGACCTACAAACAACTTATCAGTCCCTACATAGAACCCAAAGTTAGCCTGTAAACATAGCGCTAAAATAGATACCAAATGGTGCCACTGCGAACACCAAATGGCGCTACTGACAGAAATCGACCAAGAAAACCTGACACCCTAGACAATAGCACTGATATACAAAGATGCACTAAAATCATGTACAGAATATAGCGCTAAAACATTATATATAAGGTACTACAACATAACATAACATTGAAATAATATACAGAAGGTGCTAAAATAGACAATAGCGCTAATATGACTATGACAAGGCACCACTGCACATGTGGTTGAATGGCCTGGTCATAGTTGAAAATAGCACCGCTCTGGGTGCCGATAGCACCGATACGAGCTTGAACTTGCCAATCCTACAAAACATAGGTCTTCCTAATCAAAATAGAAGGTTAGACTGCAAAGAAAAGGGCTTGTTAATCTTGTTAGCCTAATGAATGGAAAACAAGACAAGATAAATGCCAAAATGTATGTTAGGTTCTTAATAAAATTTTGGCATGACCTCCCCCACCCTTTGTTGCAAGATCCCTGCAAAAAAATAGAGAATAAAAAACCCTAGAAAATAGCAGGAAGAATAACAATTAGATGAATTTGCGAGTGAATTTTAAGAGAGAAAATGCTCTGTCAGATAGTGCCAAAATAGAAGATAGCACCAAAATATGCCATAGATGGCGCCACTGCGCAGTTAGATAGCGCCACTCCTACAAAACACATCTCAAACATAGAAACTCACAAAAAGATGATTAGATTGAGACCTTGTGGATCCCATTGGGCATGCCAATGTGATTAGGAAATCCAAATCGAAGGTAAAAACACAAACTAAATGCATAGAAAATAAGAAGTTATACCTCGAAAAGAAGACCCAATCTCATCAAAGAGGAAGAAACTTTGCACCCAAGAGCTCCTAAGATATACCCTAGTTGATGAAGACAAATGTGAAATGCTCTATTCTACTGCAACTCACAAGCTAGCTCAATAGATATTTTGGCATGGTAACAATACATGAAAATTGGATGGATAAATGAGTTGGAGGATGTTGTATTTATAGATATTTTGGAGAGATTTTGATCCAAGGGTTGAGATTGATTTGGGAGATCAATGGTGGAGCATGAAGGTGATGCGGAGGGCCCAAATTTCATCTTGGAGGAATGGAGGGCTAAGAATAAATATGAATCTTGTATTCATTTTTGGGAAAAGGGTGAATTAAATGAGTATGGGTGAGATGGAATATGTGTGAATTAAAAATTCACATGGGGAAGGGTAAAATAAATTAAAAATTGATTTGGGATGAGTGGACATAAATGAGGCATGGCATGGGTAAGGGGTGTAAGAGATATTAAATGTGATGTTGGACATGTTTTAATAAAAAATTGACTTATGTGGATATATTCCAATTTTTTATTTGGAGGATGTGGGGAAGGGTGTTAAGCTGGATTTGACCATTTGAATGAGAGGTTCAAGATTAATTAAATAAAGTTTTATTTAATTAATCCTAAGGCTAGGATGAGGTAGGCTAGGGTAGGCAATTAAATAATAGCTATTTAATTACCTAGGGTAGGGATATGTCAATTAATAGACTGAATTAATTAGTTAAACATGATTTAGCTAATTAATTAGATTTAGTGAGGGAGAAATTGACCAAATAAATATTGCATATTTATTTAATCAATTGGCTAAAGTTTGAACTATTGAATTAATAAAATTAATTCAATTGTTGGGGATAAAATGAGAAAAATTAGGTGATGAAGGAATAATTAATTAAATAAAAATTTAATTAATTGATTAGAAGAGAAATTGGTATGTTTAGGGATGTTGGGAGTTGGTTTGATGAGAAGGACATTTTTAGGTGTCTACAATATGATTATAGAGATGGTAGAACTAGGACTCCAATGCAACATATGATGCTTAAATCCAAGTTTGCTAGCCTAAGTGATAGATTTTTGGATGAGGAGATGTTGAGAAACTTGTATTTCAACCTTAGATAGTAATCATGAGTTCTGACCTTTTTAGTATAAATAGTAAAATGAGTTCTTACTTTTTACCATTCATTTGTCATTTTTAATTTTGAAGGAGTTGAAGCAAGGAGGAGAGCAACCATGTCAAGTTGAATGTTGGGAATTAAGGTGTCTCAACCTTGGTAATTCCTTGCATTTATTTATTATAATGTATTTATTTATTTAGCCTATGTTGTAATTTTTTTGCACATCCTATTTTGTCATTTAGTGTGAAGTGGTACGATGAGTTGTCACTCCACTTGTAAAATGACTAGGATGGTCAACTCACTCCATGTGGAGATAGGCGTCCCCTTTGTGTGGTAGAGGTTCTCTGCCATGTGTCAGCATCTTGACTAGTGTGTAAGTGAATCTTGACCGAAACGGTTATGACATAATCTATGACGCGTAAGAGTTAGAAATAGAAGAGCCTATGACAGGTGAATACAAGTGTCAAAGAGCATCTTTTAGGAAGGTATCTTTGGGCACCCAAGGTGGGTTATGACTTGTTGTAAGAGGAATATGCTATTTTTAGTTAGTATATGACAGATTCTCTTACAACTATAAGTGTTGTCAGTTATGACAGATTCTATGGTAGTCGTAAGATGCATAAGAGCATCTGTCATTGTCTATCTTGGGATTAGGAGCCCATATTGGAATGGGTTGATGTGACAAGTCTCATGACCATGCTGTAGTGTTGGACAAGTGTCCCTAGGTGTGGGTTTTTGGCCATGAGGCCAAGTTGGATGCCCATTCCAAGAAAGGTCCAATTTTGCCTTGTAACTTCTATTTAAACAGGTGCTTGGAGAGGAGATGTATTATGTGATTGACAGGTACTGTTATGCTACCGGAATATCTCTAGATATGAGTGTCGAAGACTCCTGTAAAGACTTGCATTGCAAGTGTGTTGTAAACATTTCATATTTTGATAATACATTGTGCAAGTTTTGGAGTGTGGGGTTTTTCTCCCAAAAGGGTTTTCCCTATGTTATATCCTCTCTCTCTCTCTCTCTCTCTCTCTACATTCTATGTGTATGTGTATTGCTGCAATATCTCTATTGTTGGGTTAATAACACTGTAATTGTAAAGTTTAAAAATAATTTACATACATCTATCCTCATTAGATTAGTGTAGGAAGCGATTTTCACACACCTAGCTTCCTTTCATCGAAGGCCATATCGACCACCAAGGTTGGATGCACTATCAAACCGAGAAGTGTAGGGGACAGACGAGCATGAGGTAGAATTCTATCCAGCTTGTTCTTTTCATTTATGCTATTCATGTCAAAGTGGGCCTAGAAGATAGATGTTGTCATCCTAGGGCACCATTGACCTCGTGGAGCACCCTAGACCCTTCTAAGAGCCCAGGTCCTCCCTAAGCACCCTAGTCCTTTCTGGGCACCCTAGTCTAGGATCAAGGCTAGTGTTGATTTCTTTGATTACTTTTTGTAACTTTTTTTATTGAATTCTAATGTATACCTTGTTGATGATGTTTCAGGTACCCCTAGGGATGGAAGAGCATGTCGATGACCATTTATACACATTGTTGCGTAGCCACATAGGTACACTTATTGACATAGAGATGGGACATCTTCGAGGTGTCAGATTGTGGTGGGTGTATATGATGCCCACGATGACATATCATTGTACGATGTTGATGGCACTTATGGAGCAATGGAACTTAGATACTTCCACCTTTCATCTTCCGACGGGGAGATGATGGTTACACTAGATGGTGCATCAGATTCTATGATTACCTGTGCGAGGTGAGATGGTTAGGATAGTTGAGTAAAGGTCCGAGGATTATACCCAGGCGAGTTAGATGTACTATCTTGGTTGCACAGTGTCATCAAGTGATCAAGGACACATTGATATTCGATGGTTGGAGTAGGGTGTTGTTACACCTATCATACGTCACATCATGATCACTACCATCACATTAGTTGGAGGTAGTTTGGTTGAGGAAATTATGTACAAGTATTAGTTTTGACTACATGGTCATTCAGATTAGTTTTGATAGCTAGAGTCCTATTTGTTTGGCCAAGAATCCTATGTATCATGCTCAGACTAAGCATGTTGATGTACAGTATCACTTTGTCAAAACTTGTGAGGATAGAGAAGTTTACTTGGTGCAGGGAGGCCATGGGCCTTGTTTCTTGTACTTAGTTGTTTTATGTTTTCCTATGGGTATTTACAATGTATAATGTTAAGTGGGAGAATCTTAGGATTTAAGTGCCATTAACCTTGTAAATCCTTGTAATTATTTTTCCTAATATTATTTGTAAATTACCCATAACGAATGTACAAGTTTCACCAGCAGTGGTAAAAATTAATTATCAGGGACAGTAATTACAGAGAACTACTACATCGGTAAGTTCCAGAGTTACTGACGATAGTTATGGAGTAACATTTATTGATGGTAATTGTAAATATCAAGAGTAATTGAGGGTAGGAACCACCTTAAAGGAATCATCTATATTTGGCTTGTATGACACACACCATAAAGTTGGTAAGTGGTTGTAAGAGAATCTATGACAACTATAAGTTGTCATAAGATTCTATGACAATATGACAACTTATGATGGATATTTATGAGTTGTAAGTTGCTATTCTTGGCTCTAGGCACCCATATTGGGAAGATGTTATTCAAGGGGTGTTATGACAGAATCTATGATAGTTATGACAAAATTTATTACCCCGTAAGTGCTTGTTCTTGTCCATGGGCGCCCAAGTTTGCATGGTTGAGTATTGACAAGTGCCATCATCTTGTAAGAGGTCATTTAATGTTGCATTTTGGAGTATCCAATGTGAGAGAAAGTGGACTCCTAGTTTGGGGAGTGAAATAACTCTATAAATATAGTGCTTTGTATGTGTTGCTTGGTGTAGTCACGTATGGAGAGTCTAGAGAATGGACTGTCCAACCATGCAGCTAGAGTAAACACAATGGAAACAACACAAGAATACACAAGGAAAGAATGCAATGGAAGATTTATATGCTCAATATCTCAAACAATTACAATGCTTATATGCTAGCAACATGTGGGCAATTATGGGCTCACAGGCCTGTCCTCCATTAAAATACAAATTACAAGAAAAATGTAGCTTTGAAGTGCCTTCTGTAAATCTTCAACTAAAGACTAAGAACTTTCTATCATGTTGGATATCTTCTTAATGCTTCTAATGAATGCTTATATATATCATCTTCTAGCTCAAAGAATGCTCCACGTCAGCCTTAAGAGGTTTCAAATTCCAATGCAAGATGAAACATGTAGGTCAGCCTACAACTCATGGTAATGCTCGACAAATGGATGAAACATGATGCAGTTCTCAATGAAGGTCTATCTAGTCCCAAATTGCCTTGTGTGATGTTCCATTTGGCTCTGCAAGTCACAAAAATGCTCCGCAAACCTTGTATTCTCATGTTGAATGTTGAATGCTGTGTTCTATTAATTCTATTGATGTTCTGATGATAGCGATAATTCTCCGTAGACAATTCCAAACCTCATGAAATCTTGATATGATGTAGATGTCATAGTGTAGAATCTAAATCCTACTTTATCAGCTGTGAAATGAAGATGCAATAAAATGTAGTGCAAAATGCTAAAACTGCAATTGGCTGAAATGCAAGAAAAGAAAAGAATCAAAATATTTTTGAGTGATGCAAGATTTCTCTTCAACCTAGGATGCTCCTGCATCAGACACCTATGGTTGTTTGAAAAGTTAGTCCCTCACTTTGTTGGGGCTAGAGGAAAACCAAGGCAGTCTACGTCAACTTGAGAAATCCATGATGAATCTTCCTTCGGTCTTCCTTTCCACTTAACCAGGTATTCTTTACACTGCTTTCCTCTAGTGTTGCATCCAATTCTATTATCCAAAATCTATTCTATCTACTCCAGTTGTTGTTATGGTAACTAATCCTTCAATCCATCTTCAATGCTATCACTTGATTTTCCCTCATGATACTGATATAAATTTGCAATGTTGAATATAGGTGATATGCCTGCTACGGTTCATTTAGATTGGAGCAATAAACACTAAAAATTATATGCATATTAAATAACCCAAATATAATAATGAAGAATAAAACAAAAGAGATCAACATAGAATTTTAATGTGGTTCACCCAAAATGGGCTACATCCACAGAAACTCAGCCATCCAATGATTTTATTATCTAGTGCAAAATAGATTACAATCTCATGAATTCCACACCTACAACATACATACTAGCTGATTATAACAAGCTTTTGGAAGATTCTAGAATTAGGGTTTTGCAAAGTTCTTTTTCTTTTGTCGGTTAACAAAAATTAACAACTAATCCTGAATGTTAAAAAAAGGGGAAAAAACATTTGGGGGCTACACCCCCGAACCCCGTTCAGAGCTCAGCCCGCCCCCGAACCTTGGCAAGGATACATTATGAGTGTACATTAATTGCATGATCAATAACCACATACCAACAATCTCCCACTTGGAGACTGATCAGGCTCCACACCAAACAATCTCCCACTTGGAGACTGATCCTGGACAATACCACTGCACTTGTAGCTCCCACTAGATTACCATCCTGACTGGTTTCTTATGTCCACCATTATCAGCCGTGAAGGCCAACATAAACTAATGAGGAAATCAGTTTCTCCCATGTAACCATATTTGTGAACATATCTGCAAGATTCTCACTTGTGTGAATTTTCTCCAGCTTTAACTGTCCATCCTCCAAAACTAACCGGATGAAGTGGCATCTGAGCTGTATGTGCTTAGTTTTTGAATGCAGACCTGAATACTTAGGAAGATGAATGGCACTCTAGCTATTAGTGTACAAAGGGCTATCTTCTTGTCATTGTCCCAATTCGTCTAGAAAATGTTGTAACCAAATCATCTCCTTGCTAGCTTCCATAGTAGCAACATACTCAGCTTCAATAGTTGAAAGCGCAACAACTATTTGCAGCCTTGAAATCCAACTAACTGCAGTACCTCCTACAATAAAAACATACCTTGTAGTACTCCTACTATCAATATCACCAGCCAAATCAGAGTCAACATATCCTTTTAGAGTAGAATTTGTTCCTCCAAAACATAGTTTCTTTGAAGTAGTACCTCTCAAATATCAGAGAATCCATTTTACCGCAAAGAACATCAAACCAAGAGAGTACTCACCTCTTCATCAAATTTCACTTTTACAGAAGTTAACTGACTGGTAATCATGTTAAACTCATTTAAATGATCTGACATAGATCCACCTTCAATCATTTTTAGATTAAACAAACGCTTCATGAGAAATACCTTATTAGAGGCTGAGGTTTTTTCATACAATTTAGGCAAACCTTTCATTAGTTCATCTGTTGTCTTCACTTCTGTTATATTCAACACCACAGATGGTGCCAGGCACAACCGAATGGTTCCCAGTGCCTTTCTACCTAGGAGTTCCCAATCCTCATCAGTCATTGCTGCCAGTTTCTTGGCTTTTCCTTCCAACATCCTCCATAAATCCTTCTAATAGAGATAATCCTCCATCTACATCTTCCATAATTGATAGTTCTGCCCATTAAATTTATCTACCTTCAATTTACCCTCATCCACCATTGCTCCCACTTAATCGTGAGACTCCCACTCAACCATGAGACCTTCCTATAGAAAATAATCAAACACAAACCGCTCTTATACTAGTTGTTAGGGTTCAGGCATATCGAAGCAACAAACACTAACAATTATATGCAGATTAAATAACCCAAATATAACAATGAAGAATAACACAAAAGAGATCAACACAGAATTTGAACATGGTTAACTCAAAATGGGCTACATCTATAGAAACTTAGTCATCCAATGATTTTATTATCTAGTATAAAACATATTACAATCTCACGAATTCCACACCCGCAACATACATCCCAGTCGCTTATAACAAGCTTTTGGAAGCTTTTAGAATTATGGTTTTGCAAAGTCATTTTTCTTTTGTCTGTTAACAAAATTTGACAACCGACCCTGAACGTGCAAAAAGGGGGAAAAAATTGGGGGTTGCGCCCCTGAACCCCCACTAGAGGCCTGACCCAACCCCAAACCCCAGCCAGGATACGTTACGAGTGTACAATATTTGCATGATCAGTTGCCACATACCAACAATGCCAAATGTCTCCAGTAACTCCACTTCATATGCATTTCCTAAATCAAAATTCCTAAGTATCCTACATGGTCCAAACTTTCTCATCTTCAGCTTGTTGTATGTCCCTACTAGAAATCTTTCCTTTCTAAGATATACCATAACTTCATCTCCAACAAAAAATTATGTTATATCTCTTTTCATCTTCTTGTCCCTTATACTTGATGTTCATCTCCTCCAAATGCTTCCTGATCTAAGTGTATAATGTGTCCATGTATCATGCAAATTCTTCTACCTTTGCACTTCTCTTATTATCCATACTGATGTCTCCTAGCTCCACAACTCCTCTAGGTTTTATTCAAGTTACTGCTTCAAATGGTGTCTTCCATGTACTTCTGTTCACTGAGTTATTGCATGCAAATTCTGCATGCGGTAGAATTATATCCCAATTTCCTACCTTATCTCCTACTAAGCATCTCAACAAGTTACCCAAACTCCTATTTACCACTTTTTTTGTCCATCTGTCTGTGGGTGAAATGTTGATTAACGGAACTTTAATTTTGTCTTCATCTTCTTCCACAATGTTCTCCAAAAAATCCTATGAATCTTGTATCCCTATCTGAAACTATACTCTTTGGTAATCCATGCAATCTTACAATGTTCTTGAAAAATAGGTTCGCAACATGTAGAACATCATTTATCTTCTTACAAAGAATGAAATGTGCCATCTTTGAAAATCTATCCACTACTACAAATATAGAATCATGTCCCTTCTATGTTCTTGGAAAACCTAATATGGAATATGTTAGGAATAGTATACAAAATATATCAATTAAATGCAGATAAAGATTAAATAGAGGAATGAAAAATACACAAAAATAAAATAGCGAGAGACAATTTTAACGTGGTTCACCCAAACACGGGCTACATCCACCAATAGAGAGTCCAATATTATTATCCAGTAAATAGAATCGATTACAACTAGCAATCTCATGCAACTCAATACTACTGCAATATGCTACAATACAGTATCCATGGAAACCCTAACCCTTAGCCCTTTTTATCAAGACTTATGTCAGTTACAAAAAATAGGGTTTTTTATATGTCGATGCCTTTATGAAATAATAAGCAATTTTAGGAGGGGCTCTGCCCCCCTGCACTCCCTCCTTAACTACTTTGGGGGAAACCGCATTGACAAAAGTGGGAAAAATTTAACCTATGAGTTTGACTAGGCTCCATATAACAACAATCTCCCACTTGGAGACTAATTAGACTCCACACCATATCATCTCCCACTTGGAGACTAATCATAACACTGCTGCCCCTATAGCTCCCACTGGAAATAAGCACCCTAGACTCTGTTGTTCTGATTCTATTTGTTTTCAATCTTGAAGGCCAACTAAAGCTGAAGAGGAGCTTGGCTTCTCCCTTGTCACTGCCTTCGTAAACATATCTATTGGATTGTCATCTTTATGTATCTTTTCTAGCCTTTACTGTCCATCCTCAAACATTGAATGGATGAAGTGATACCTTAGTTGTATGTGTTTGGTCTTTGAATGCAAGGCATAATTCTTTGCAAGATGTATGGCACTCTGGTTGTTCGTAAACAAATAACTATTAGCCTATTGCTTGCCCAATTCTTCCATAAAAAATTGCAGCCATATCATGTCCTTTCTTGCCTCTATTGCAACTACATATTCTGCCTCCATAGTGGATAAAGCAACCACCTTTTGCAACCTTGAGATCTAACTCATCATTGTCCCACCTATAGTAAAAACATAACCTATAGTACTCCGTCTGGTATCAATATCCCCTACCAAATCTAAGTTCACATAGCCTACTAAATCAGTATTAGAGCCCCCAAAACATAAATGTTTATTGGATGTACCTCTCAAATACATGAGAATCTATTTTACTGCATTCCAATGCTCTAATCCTGGATTACTCATATACTTGCTTACAACTCCTACAACATGTGTAATATCTGGTCTCATGCATACTATAGCATACATTAAACTTCTAATAACTAAAGCATATGGTACCTTGGATATTTTTTATTTCTCCTCTTGTGTCTTTGGACACATCTCCTTAGTCAATTTCAAATGACTAGGCAAAGGTGTGCTGACAACTTTTGCATTCTCCATATGGAATCTCTGCAACACCTTTTCAACATAATTAGCCTGAGATAGATTCAATGTTTTGTTCTTCCTATCTCTACAAATTCTCATACCAAGGATTTGTTTTGCTTCCCCAAAATCCTTCATAGCAAATGATTTTGCTAACTGTTGTTTTAACTCACTTATGTGATCCATGTTAGACCCCGCTACAAGCATGTCGTCAATATATAAACATAAAATAATGTAGATGTCATTATCCAACCTCTTAAAATAAACACAATGGTCAGAATTACACTAGCTATAGCCTTTCTCAGCTATAAAACTATCAAATTTCAAATACCATTATCGAGGTGCTTGTTTCAAGCCATATAAACTTTTCTTCAATATGTACACCAGTTTCTCCTTACCTTTGACCTCAAATCCTTGTGGTTGTTCCATATATATCTCCTCCTCCAAATCACCATGGAGAAAGGTGGTTTTCACATATAGCTATTGTTGGCAAGAGACACTGCTTAGCACTGATAGGTGGTGTCATTGATGGCAACCAAGATTGTTCCACACATCCATAGTGCAGTATCTGATCCTACCGTAAGTCAAAATGTTAATCTATCTAAGTCTAGGAGCCTGAAGCAAAGCATATAGCAGAGTCCAGTATTTTGGTCGGTGGATCTCTCTAGTTAACCGTTATGTGTTGTGGATCTAAGGAGTATAAAGAGACACCAAGAAAATCTAAATCCAAGTTTTCAACCTCTGGTGATAAAAGAATCAAAAGTTATGAGCATCTTATTATCGGGTTCTACCATGACATAATAGTTTAGTAAAGAATAGGTAGACATATGTAAATCCTTGTGCAGACCCAATAGAAGTGTTTTGATGAACTATGTATGAGATAGGATGTTAGTGGCTGACATGTATGATGATCTACATGTGTTATTTGTGGTACGCATCAATAATTGTGTATGGATCTAGCTGACTGAGCAGAACTCTTAAAAAGTTCTAAGTGTTGTTTGTTGTTGCTGATCGGCAAGTGATTGCAATTTCAAGATAAGTATATATAGCCAATGATTGTGAATATTTTGGGTGTGTGTGTATGGCATTCATGAAGAAAATGTGAAAAGTGCAAAAATCTAATATCCGAATGAAGGCAAAATAGAGAGAAGAGCAGAATAAAGATGAAGTGTACAAACTCAGTATTTGCACTCAACTAGAACTGATCTCTAGCATTGGCAGATGCATCTTACTAGTTTAAAATCTTTGTAAATCTCTTGTAAACTTTTCTATAGGCAATGAGCCTCCACTTGAGCAGTGAGCTTAGGGTAGTGAGCCCGAATGCATGTGCATTCTCATTTGTAAAATACTTTTAACAGGGTATTAATTTTTGTGGGTTACCCCCACCGTGGTTTTTCCCTTAACTGGGTTTCCATGTCAAAATCTTGGTGTCAAATGTGTCATTCATGTTTTCTGCTCATATGTTATTGTCTAATGCTAGAATTTTTATATCATTGATTCAATCTTAAGTAGTAAAAAGGAATAATAGCAGAAAAAGTTTAATAAGAGCGACAACTGATTCATCCCCCCTCTTAGTTGTCCAGACCTATTCCAACAGCTATTCCAAATGCAAATCTTCAGTAGCCACAATACTTAAAATAGTATGAATAGAAGTCATCTTAACAACCAAAGACAAATCTCATCAAAATTAATGTTTTTTTTTTTTTTTTTCTGTGCAAATCCTTTTACAACTAACCTGGATTTAAATATGTTCTTACCTCCATCATCCTCTTTCAACCTATAAACCCATTTGTTGGGTAAATCCTTTTTACCTACAGGCAACTTGCATAATTCCCAAGTCTGATTTTTTAACAAGGAGTCCATTTCTTCTTCCATTGTATGCTCCCACTGAACCTTTGTATCCACCTACATAGCTTCATCATACCCTTATGGTTCACTTGCATCTGTTAACAAAATAGAATATGAAGAGGGAGAAAACTTATCGGGAGGTCTACTTGTCCTTTTTCACCATCTAACATTCACCAGAAATTGTGGTATTTCCTATTGCTATTGTAGAGCATGAGAAACTACTAGAACATCACTATCTGAAGTATCATCCAGCACCACACAATCCTTTTCTTTCTTCTCATGCTGCTGCAACTGATCTTTGTACAACACCTCATTGAATACAACATCCCTGCTTCTCACAATTTTTTAGATTTTCAACATCCTAAAGCCTATAACCAAATTTATAAATGCCAAATCCAATGAAGATACATATTTTTGATTTTATATCCAGCTTGGTTCTATTTTCATAATCTACATGTACAAATGCTTCACATTTTAAGGTTTTGAGAAAAGAATAACTCACCTTCTTACCTGTCCATGCTTCCTCTGGAATGTCACAACTCAAAGGAACTGAAGGACCTCTATTAATTAAATATACAATAGTATTGACAGCCTCTGCCCACATGTTTAAAGGCAGCCCAACATGCAATCTCATGCTCTTTGTACACTCCATTATTGTCCTATTCATGCGTTCAGCCACTCCATTTTCTTGTGGAAACCCTGGAACCATTTTTTGCCTACGAATTCCATTAGAGGAACAATAATGTTCAAATTCTTTGCTGCAATACTCACCACCATTATTAGGTCTAAGACATTTTAATCTTTTACTCATCTCATTCTCAACCAAGCTTTTCCATTTCTTAAGATTGCATTATCTAAGCAAAGAATCATCAGGATTATCTAGGCAAAGAATCAAAGCATCATATTTAGATTTATTACTTACCACATTTGCCTCCTTATTGCCTTCTTATTTGTCTCCTTTATTCTTCTGAGACCAGCAATCTTCCTTCAGATGACCTAGTTTCCCACAGTACCAGCAATCCTTGTTTCCTCTAGATTAGGACCTCTTGTCTTTTGATTTTCCTCGTGACTTCCCATGACCTCCAGAACCTTTTCCTCTCTCCTTTGATCTTCCTCTACTTTCTGCATTCAAAACACTGCCTGATGTGGATCCACCTAAGGTTTTCCTATAGATTTCCTCACTCAGAATAATACCAACAACATCATCAAATTTTAGCGTATTCAAACCAGAAACAGAGTTACTAACTACCATTACCAAACTATTCTAGCTTTTAGGAAGAGAACATAATATCAAGAGAACTCTAGCTTCTTCATCAAAATTTACATTTACAGAAGTCAATTGACTGGTAACCATGTTAAACTCATTTAAATGATCAGTAACTAATCCACCTTCTACCATTTTCATATTAAATAAACACTTCATAAGAAATACCTTATTCAAAGCGGAAGGCTTTTCATATAACTTTGTCAATGTCTCCATCAATTTGACTATTATCTTTGCTTTTGAGATATTGAATGCCACAGATGGTTCCAAGCACAAACGAATGCTTCCCAATATTGTTCTGTCCAAAAGTTTCCAATCCTCATTAGTCATTGCTACCAGTTTCTTGGCTTTTCCTTTCAATGGCCTCCATAAATCCTTTTGATAGAGATAATCCTCTATCTACATCTTCCATAACTGATAGTTCTACCCATTGAATTTATCTACCTTCAATTTACCCTCGTCCACCATTGCTCCCACTTAACCGTGGGACTCCCACTCAACCGTGAGACCTTCCTGTAGACGATAATCGAACACAACCCACTCTGATACCACTTGTTAGGAATAGCATGTAGAAGATATCAATTAAATGCAGATAAAGACTAAATAGTGAGAGACAATTTTAAGGTGGTTCACCCAAACTCGGGCTACATCCACCAACAAAGAATCCAATATTATTATCCAGTAAATATAACTGATTACAACCAGCAATCTCATGCAACTCAATACCACTGCAATATGCTATAATATAATATCCATGGAAACCCTAACCCTTAGCCTTTTTTATCAGGACTTATGTCGGTTACAAAAATAGGGTTGTTATATGTCGACACCTTTATGAAATAATTGGCAATTTCAAGAGGGGCTTTGCCCCACATGCACCCCCATTAAATACTTTGGGGGGAAACCATGCCAACAAAAGTGGGGAAAATTTAACCTCTGAGTCTGATTAGGCTCCATATAACAACAAAATCCATGCTTATATCTTCCCAAGGTCTCTCTGGTACTGTCAAAGGTTTGTATAATCTAGTATTCTAACTACTCCCTTTTGCAACTTGACAAATTCTACAACTCCAAACAAATTTCCTTACATCCTTATATATTTGAGGACAAAAATAATGTTTGTTCACCAAAGCTACTACCTTATCAATACCAAAATGTCCTACTAGTCCTCCACTATGCTTCTCCTTGATCAAATTGTCTTTCATTGAACTCCTAGGTATACACAATGTATTCCCTTTGAACATCATATCTTCGTAAATGAAATAATCCAACCACTTGCTTCTATCTATCACAATAGGTTCTCTACATGCTTTCCATGCTTCCACAAAATCAATATCATCTTCATACATATGCTTAAGTTCTTCAAAACCTAGTACTTTTGCCCTCATCTCTATCAACAAGCTTCTTCTTCTACTTAATGCATCTATAACTTTGTTTGACTTTCCACTCTGGTGCTTCAATACAAATGCGTAACTCCGTATAAACTCTACCCATCTCACGTGTCTCTGATTCAACTTACCCTAACTGTTCAAATACTGCAAAGCTTGATTCTTAATGCACAACATAAATTCTTTTGGCAATAAGTAATGTCTCCACTTCTTCAAGGCTTTAATTATGGCATAGAACTCCTTGCACCATTCAAATTTTCACTGAAATATATGCTACTGGTCTCCCTTCTTGACTTAACACTGCTCCTATTGAATTTCCATTGGCATCACAATCAACTTGAAATACTTTGTCAAATTCTGGTAATACTAACACTAGTTTCTCTATCACCTTTTGCTTCAACAATTTAAAACTCTTATGTGCTCCTAATGTCCACTTAAATCCTTCTGGTCACCTCTCATTGTCTCGGTTATTGGTGTGCATATAGTACTAAAATTTCTGATGAACTTACAGTAAAAACTTGCTAGCCCATGAAAAGATCTTACCTCTCCAATGTTCATAGGTGTTGGCCACTCAACAATTGCTCTTTCTCAGGGTCCATCTTCAATCCTTCCACAGAAATCACAAATCCCAAATATACCATTTTTGTCTTCATGAAACTACATTTCTTGATGTTTATCAACAATTTCTCTTCTTTCAACCTCTGAAGTACTTGTCTAATATGCTGTAAATATTATTCTTTTGTTCTACTGAAAATCAGAATATCATCCAAGTAGACAATAACAAACTTACCAAAGAATTTCTTCAAAACCTCATTCATCAATATCATGAAAGTACTTCGTGCATTATTTTGTCCAAAAGGCATGACTAACCACTCATACAATCCTTCATTTGTCTTGAATGCAATCTTCCACTCATCTCCTTCTCTGATCCTAATCTGATGGTATCCACTCTTTAGGTCAATCTTTGTGAAATATTTTGCTCCACTGAAACAATCCATGATGTCATCCATCCTTGGCAATGGAAATCTATCCTTCAATGTGATCTTATTGATTGCTCTTGAGTCTATACACATCCTCCATTCTCCATCTTTCTTCAGTGCTAGTACTACTGGTATCACATATGGGCTTAAACTTTCTCTGATCAATCCTTTCCTCAACAGCTCTTGTATTTGTCTATTCATCTCCGTATATTCTATCGGTGTCATCGTATGTGCCACTTTGTTTGGCAAAATGGCTCTAGGTATGAGGTCCATATGATGACTAATACTCTAGATTGGTGGCAATCCTTTTAGCACATTCTCTGATATGATATCCTGGTACTTTGTCAACAATTCAATTATCTCCTTCGGTGCTGGTTCTTCTTCTTTTGCGGTGGTGGTTTTTGCACTTAGGGTACCACACTTCTTTGCAATCAATGCAAAACACAAGTTCTCATGTCTCAATCCATCCAAAAATTTCCTTCCATCAACGAAACAGATTCTAGCATTTCTGCATACTTCACTTTTAGGCTCTTCTTCCAAAGGTATCAAGATATGTTTCTTCCCATTTGATGTTATAGTGTAGGTATTCTTCCTTCCATCATGTATTGCCTTTCTATCATACTGCCATGGTCTTCCAAACAATATATGACATATATCCATCGGCATAATATCACACAATACCTCATCAACATAAGATCCTATATGAAATTTCACCAAACATTGTTCACTCACCAGCACCTTGTGCTCATCTTGAATCCATGCTATCTTATAGGGCTTCAGATGTTTCAATCTCTCTAGATTTAGCTTCAGTGCCATCTCTTCTAAAACCAAATTGTCAATACTACCATTATCAATGATAACCTTGCAACATTTACCTCCTGATTTGCATCTTGTTCAAAACAAACTTTTCCTTTGCGATGGCTCCTCAGTTGTTTCTACTTGGAACAAATCTCTCCTCATGACTAATGATTCTCCCTTCTCCATCTTTCCCACTGAACTAGGTGATCCAACTGGTTCTTCCTCTGCATAGGCTACTCTTGCACTATTCTCTATCCTTTTTCTAGTACTCCCTTGAGGACATGCAAATGCTCAGTGTCCTTCGCCTCCACACTTAAATAGGTTCCTCTAAATGATCTATTTTCAAATCCTCTTTCATCTCTCTGGTATGCTTCATTGCAGTAAGAACTATGATTCCCTTTGTTGTTGTGGTAGAAATTCCTATCAACTCTCAAGTGGTATGAATTACTATCTCTTTCTTCTTTCTGGTATGGGCTACTCTCATTTTTTTTCTCTGCATATGGTCTTCCTTCTCTCCAGAATGTGTCCTACCTCTCTAAAATTTTCCTCCTCTGCCTTTCTGTCTCTGCTCATGTCTCTTATTCAACTTACATCTTCAACTTTCAATGTAAATTGATATGCTTCTTCCATTGTTGTCACCCTTAACAGACTTATTTGTTCTTGAATGTTTATCCTTAGTCCATTTATGTATCGCACCACTTTCTCCTTACTTGCTTCACTATGTCGAGTCCTAATAATCATCTTGTGAAACTCTTCAGTGTACTCCTTCACAATCTTCTCCTTTTGTCTTAGGTTTTGCAATCTCTTTGACAATTCCAACTCATAGTCAGTAGGTATGAACTAATTCTTCAATTTTGTCACCATTCTATCCCATTTTATGATTTTCTCTTTTCCTCTCCTATTTCTATCCAATTGAACTTCTTTCCACCAAATAGTAGCATGTCCTTTCAACTTAGTTTTTGCAAATCTCACTCTTTTTGGATCTTCTATTTCCTCATATTCAAAATATTCCTCCATGTCATTTATCCAATCAATCAATTCCCTAGGATTTAAATTTCTAGTATAGTTTGAAATCTCCATTCTAGGTCTCTTACCAATCTTAGAAATAGATTTAAACATATTCACATGATCAAATTCTTCTTCTTCTAGGGTTTCTTCATTTTGGTTGCAGCTTGAAATCCATCATCATCACTTCATCCTCATGTCTAGGATTTAGTCCTCTTCTTCTATCTTCTTCTATAACATCCAATCTAATTTTCTGTTGAAATACATAGGACAACTAAGAGGGGGGTGAATCAGTTGTCACAAAAACTTAACTTTATAAACCATCAACTACTTAATTACTGATAATCAGATTTAACCATGAAAGCATGAAACCATAGACTTAATCCCAATCACATATTCAACACAGTAGACACCAAATTTTTACGTGGAAAATCCTAAAAGGGAAAAACAACGGTGGGTGTTATCCCATAGAAAATATATCTGAGTTATAATAATGCTAAAAAATAGAGGCTCACTGTCTAAATTGCTCACTACCATAGGGTGGCTCACTGCCAAAAATGGTGAACTGATTAAGTAACATCTACTCCATGCCTAAGTTTAGTTCCATTGAAGCAAAATATAACTTCTCTACTCTGTTCCTTCACACATTCGCACTTATATCTTCATTTTCACACACTTTGTCTAATTTCTCAATTACATTACAAGTTTTTATACAAGTCATCAACCTTGGAATGCACATCAAGGTTGGCAATACAAAAACATACATAGAAATAGGTCTGGATCTAATATAGAGATTTGCTAAGGGAAAGATGTAAAGATTTATGTTGATCATGCCATGCCTTAGCTGGGACTCAAATGCAATTTTTCATGCCATTACACACTTCCACAATCTTCAAGGCATCTCCGCAATTAGTGAAATCAACCAAATCAGCCAAGATTGGTGAGAACACTACGTCTGCTAACATTCTTCATCCATGATCCAATTTTCTCTTTGTGGACCAATCCAAAGGTAGGAACATGATCAAGAGACATCCACAAGCACATTGTAATCACCAGGAACAACCACATGATCTCCAAACACTCTGTCAAGAAGATTCTTCAAACCAGAGCACAAGAACAACACGGTCGGCCACTGTCATAAGAAAAGGATAGCTTGCGGACCACTAGATCACAATCCATTAGATTTGAGGGCACATAACACCAAATTAGACTTAACTCTAGAATCTCAGACAAAATTCTTCAATGCAGAGGAATGCAAAGGAATGCAGAGCATAACATGTTCTCCCTGTCACCACCAAACATACAGGAAACACTATTTTCACTTTGGTGAACATAACTCACTCAAATCTTCATACCGGAGGCTCAAACTTGGAATATAACATCTTTAGAGAGACTTCTAAATAACCTCCAATCTGTAAACAAAGATATTCATCCTATATGAAATGTGGAGCAATCTTCTGAACTATTCTTTTGTATGCAATACAGTGTTTCCACTACAACTCACTGTTTCTACCGGAGGAGCTAACTTTCTCAATATCCTCAACATCAAGATCACTTACATAAGTAAATACAAAGCATCTCACTTATTACAAGCAAGAAACAAAATAAGAGCACAGTTCACACCAATGACAACATAGATATGTTGACATCAATGACAACCCCGATTAAGCACATACTTGCATCACTTTCATAGTTCTCATCATCTCAATCATTTCTTCCATTCTTCTGGCAACATTGGCCATAGCAGGCATCCTCCTTAGTGGCATCTGGATCTGGTGCAACTACCTCAATTTAGCAATCTGACTATAGGGTTGTAACTGCCTCACAATCAGTGCTCTATTGACAAGCACAAGTAGACTACCTCAAGTTAGTGATCTGTTCACTTCAAGATCTTTCAAAATGCCTTCTCTCCCAAAGGATTCACAAACTTTGCTTTGATACCACTTGGTGTAGTCACAGATGGAGGGTCCAGAGAATGGATTGTCCAACCATACAGCTAGAGTAAACAAAATAGAAACAACACAAGAATACACAAGAATAGAATACAATGGAAGATTTATATGCTCAATATCTCAGATAATTACAATGCTTATATATTGGCAACATATAGGCAATTATGGGCTCGCAGGCTTGTCCTTCGATAGAATACAAATTACATGAAAGATGTAGCTTTGAGGTGCCTTTCACAAATCCACTTGAATAAAGACTAAGAACTTTCTATCATGTTGGATATCTTCCTAGTGCTTCTAATGAATTCTTATAAATCATCTTCTAGCTCAAATAATGCTCCATGTCGGCCTTAAGAGGTTTCAAACTCCAATGCAAGATGAAATGTGTAGGTTAGCCTACAACTCATGGTAATGCTTTGCAAATGGATGAAACATGGTGCGGTTCTCAATGAAGGTCTATCTAGTCCTAGATTGCCTTATGTCATGTTCCATTTGGCTTTGTAAGTTACATAAATGCTCCATAAACCTTGTATGCTCATGTTGAACGATGAATGCTTTGTTAGATGAATTCTACTGATGTTCTGATAGCGATAACTCTACGTAGAAAAATCCAAACCTCATGAAATTTGGATATGATGTATATGTCATAGTGTAGAATCTAAATCCTACTCCACGAGCTATAAAATGAAGATGCGGTAAAATGCAATGCATAATGCTGAAACTGCAACTGACTAAAATGCAATTGAAATGCAATAAAAGAAAAGAATCAAAATATTTTTGGTTGATGCAACATTGCTCTTCAACCTGGGATGCTCCTGTACCAATTATTTAATATAGTTTTCTTGTACACAGGTTCTGCTAGATTCAAGGTTGGAGAGACAAAGGAAGTGTATGTATTATGTAATTTAGATTTTGAAGATAATACAACTTGAGCCTCATTTCCTGGTGGAGTTTTTTACCCGAACGAGTTTTCTCCACATTATATCTGGTGTTGATATGGTTTATTCTTCTATGGTGTTTATTCATGTGTTGTAATTTTTATTTCTATATGCAATATGTATTCATATTACACTGCTTTAAGATCATAAACATATTGTAATCAAATTTCAATTTGGGTAGTTGTTTCCTTCATTTCTAACATTTGGTATCATAACCTAGCTAGTTTTGATTCTTGTATGGTAGTGTGAAGGTTGTTTAGCTATAGTTGGATATTTGGTTGTTTTTATTTTGTGGATCTTGTCTAGTATTCATGGCTCAATCCATTGCTTCAACCTCTTTTTGGACATTGAGAAGTTCAATGGTACAGGGTATGAATTGTGGAAGCTGAATATGGAAGATTTTCTTGAGGAAAGAAACCAATGGTTGGTTGTTACAAAAGAGAAGAAGCCTAATGATGTGAGTGTAGAAGAATGGGAAAGGTTGGATAAGAAGGTACATGAAACTATCTGACTGTGTCTTGTAGATTCAATCATGTTGAATGTTTTGAAGGAAGAAAATGCATTCAAACTCTGGAAGAGATTGGGTGAGATCTATCAAGCCAAGAGCAGGCTAAACAAGCTTTATTTAAAGCAGAAATTATTTTCTATTAAAATGAAAGAGGGCGATTCCATTGCAGAGCATTTGAAAAATTTTAATTTACTTTTGAGCCAACTTGATTCCATAGATGCTATAGTTGAAGAGGACGATAAATGTATACTTGTACTTTGTTCTTTACCTAAATCTTGGGAGAATTTTATCCTTGCTATTACTACTAACCTTGAAGATCTGAAGTTGGATCACCTTGTTGCAACTTTGTTGGCATAGGAAATGAGGAAGAAGACTTCTGAGAGTAACACTAAGGCTCTCAATGTGAGGGGAAGGTCTAAGGAAAGATGATTGAAAGGAGATTAGAAGGGGTCTAAAGACAAATGTAAAGGTTATTCTAAGACTCCTGGAAAGAATAACAGTGTTAAGTATTGGAATTGTGGAAAAAAGGGAATGTGCAAAAGGAATGTAGAAACTCAAAGAAATAGTTGGATTCTGCTACTGATAAGTCCTTGAATGTAGGTGAAGATATTTTACTTTTTGCATGCCATGTTGTTTCTCATTATCATTGGTTGGTTGACTCAGGATGCTCGTATCATATGAGCCCGCATAAAGAATGGTTTTCCACATAGGAAGAGTATGATGGAGGTAAAGTGTACCTTGGGGATAACTCTACATATTTGATAGTTATAAAAGGCAAGGTAATATTGTGTTTTAGTGATGGGAGAATTAAAACTCTCCCTAGTCCTTTGCTTGTTCTTGGATTGTCTAGGAATCTAATTTCAATTTTGAAGTTGAATGATTTGAGAATGCATGTAACATTTGATAAGCATGGTTGCATATTAGTGAGAGGAAACTTGGTGGTAGAAAAGGGGAAAAGATTGGGAACCTTGTTTAGGCTAGATGCCACTATAGTTTGTAATTCCTCTTATATTTTTGAGGCTTCTAAAAACACTTGTATGTTGTGGCACCATAGATTGGGTCACACAAGAAATAATGTTTTTAAAACAATTAAGAATAAAGATTTGTTGGACGATTTATCTTATTCTAATGAGCACTTTGATTTTTGTGAAAATTGTGTGTTTGGTAAACAAAACAAAACATTGTTTCTGATGCAGGAGCATCCCTGGTTCAAGAGTAATCTTGTATCAACCAAAAAACATTTGCATTTCAGTTTGTTTGCATTTTAGTTCTTTCATTTTCTAGTTCAGTTCAAAGTAGTTCAGTCAGAAGTAGTTTAGCTTGTGGTCCAGTTTTGGCAATTCACACCTTGCGGATCTAGACTTAACACCTACATTCATTCATCTACATCATATAAAGAATTCATAGCATTTAGATCAGTTACCAGAAAGATATCGCTATCAGAAGTTGATTGTTTTCTCAGAGCAGAGCATCCTGACAGTCTTAGACAATCAACTAAAGGAGAAGGCTTGCGGATCATTCCTTGAATTGTGGATCTCAATGCCACATCTTTCAATGCTCTTTGGTTTATGGCCAACCTTCCCCAAGGGTCCACACACTGTTCTATTCATTTGAGGAAGCGTGCTATGCATTTAGGTCTAACCTATCTGTGAACACATTACAACTCTTCATTGGAGTTTGTGACCTTTCTTAGCCAGCGTAGAGGAATCTATTAGTCCAAAAATGATATATATTGATGTAATAGATCCTTAGGAAAGCATTCTATACAAAGGAGTCTCAAAGCTTTATCTTGCGCATGTATGTACTCAAGCCTTTGAGCCCAGGTTGTAAGCCCACATGTTACCGGCCAGATTGTATTTGAATTCTTTGATATATTGAATGAATGAACCTACATTTGTTCCATTTTCTTTAATTTGTTTCCATTGTGTTTACTCTTGCTGCACAGTCTGGATTGTTCATTCTATGAACCCTCCTACCATGACTGCACCAAGTGGTATCAAAGTGCAAGTTCAATTCTTTGGAGTGAATTGGCGAAGGGGATTCTATTAGATCTTGTTGTAAGCAGATCACCAATCCGATGTAGGTTACTTGTGTGCAACCAATTGCTGATTGAGAGGCAGTTGTCACTTGTAGCCTAATCACTCAACCTAAGGTAGTTTTCACTTGATCCTAGGAAGATGCTGCCACGGAGAGTTCCTCTTGTTGGTACAATGGCTAATAGAATGGATGAGATGATGGAATTGATGAGAACAATGCGAATTTGATTGGATGTTGTTGAAGAAGATAAGAGAAGAGGATTGACACCGAGACCTAATGTTGAAAGTGATGATGAAGAGGAATTTCAATCTACTGAACAAACTGGTGAAACCTTAGAAGGTAATGAAGAAGAAGAATCAGATTAGATAAAGATGTTGTGAGCTATTTCAAATATTGGAAAGAGACCTAGAGTTGATGTACTGAACTATACTTGTAATTTGAATCTTGAAGAATTGATTGACTGGATAAATGACATGGAAGAATACTTTGAATATGAAGAGATTGAAGATCCGGGGAAGGTAAAATTTTGAAAGGACATGTTGCTATATGGTGGAAAGAAGTTTAGTTGGAAAGAAATAGAAGAGGAAAAGAAAAGATTACAAAGTGGGACTGGAGGGTGACAAAGTTGAAGAATTAGTTTATACTTGCTGACTATGAGTTGGAATTGTTGAAAAGATTGCAAAACCTGAGACAAAAGGAGAAATCTGTGGAGTATACTAAAGAATTTCATAAAATGATCATAAGGATAGGACATAGTGAAGCAAGAAAGGAGAAAGTGGCAAGATACATCAATGGACTAAGATTAAACATTCAAGAGGAACTAAGCTTGGTAAGGATGACATCTTTGGAAGAAGCATATCAGTTTTCTCTGAAGGTGGAAGAGAAGCTAAATAAGAAGCATGATCAGAGACAGAGAGGTAGAGCATTTTATGGATATGATTGACCATTTATAGAGCATAACAAGTTTGACAGCCTAGTTACGAAGGCTGACAGAGATAACAATGCTTACTGGAGAGATGACATAAATTTTTACTGGAGAGAAAACCCTAGTGCATACTGGAATGAAGGATACAAAAAAGAAGGAAGAGGATTTGATAAGAGGACATTCAGAGATACTTGTTTCAAGTGTGGACGTACACTGAGTGTAATCAGGGTAGTACAAGCAAGAGGACAGAGAATAGTGGAAGAGCAGCCTATGTTGAAGAAGAACCTGTTGAATCACCTAGTTCTGTTGGTAAACCATAGAAAGGAGAATCATTGGTGATGAGGAGAGCACTATTTCAAACAGAAACAAATGAGGAATCATCACAGAGGAAAAGCTTGTTCAAAACCAGATGCAAATCCAGAGGTAAGTGTTGTAAAGTTGTAATTGATAGTGGTAGTTTAGATAACCTAGTTTCAGAAGAGATGGTGACTAAGCTAAAGTTGGAAAGATTGAAACACCCTAACCCCTATCAGATAGCATGGATTCAAGATGATCATAAGGTACTGGTGAGTGAACAATGTTTAGTGAAATTTCATATTGGATCTTATCATGATGAAGTCTTGTGTGATATTATGCCTATGGATGTTTATCATATCTTGTTGGGTAGACCTTGGTAGTATGATAGAAAAGCTATACATGATGGGAGAAAGAATACATATACTATAATAGCAAATGGGAAAAGAATTACTTTAATTCCTTTGGAGGATGATCCTAAAGATGTAATATGTGGGAATGCTAGAATCTGTTTGGTAGATGGAAGGAAATTTTTGGATGGTTTGAAATAGGAAAGTATGTGTTATGCCTTGATTCCTAAAATGCCTAAAGTAGTGAAGAAAGAAACTAAACCGGATGAGATAAGAGAGTTGCTGACAGAGTATGAAGACATCATATTAGATAATGTACCTAAAGGATTACCACCTAGAAGGAGTATCAGTCATCACACAGATCTTATAGTGGAAGCAAGTTTGCCTAACAAAGCAGCACACCAGATGACACTGGCAAAGAATGAAAAACTGAATAGACAGATACAAGAGTTGTTGAGGAAAGGTTTGATCATAGATAGTTTGAGTCCTTGTGCAATACGTACAGTTTTGGCACCGAAGAAGGATGGAGAATGGAGAATGAGTACCGATTCCAGAGTAATAAACAAGATCATAGTTAAGTATAGATTTCCTTTACCTAGGATGCATGATATCATGGATTGTTTGAGTGGAGCAAGATATTTCACAAAGATAGATTTGAAGAGTGGATACCATCAGATCAGAATCAGAGAAGCAGATGGATGGAAGATTTCTTTTAAAACAAATAAAGGATTGTATGAGTGGTTAGTGATGCCTTTTGGATTGACAAATGCACCTAGTACTTTCATGAGGTTGATGAATGAAGTCTTAAAGAAATTCCTGGGTAAGTTTGTGATTGTATACTTGGATGATATTCTGATTTTTAGTAAAACAAAAGAAGAACATTTGTGGCATATTAGACAAGTTTTGCAGAGACTGAGAGAGGAGAAATTGCTGATAAACATCAAGAAGTGTAGTTTCATGAAGGAAGAGTTGGTATATTTGGGATTTGTGATTTCTACAGAAGGATTGAAGATGGACCCTAAGAAATTGAAAGCAATTGTTGAATAGCCTACACTAGAGAGCAATGGAGAGGTTAGATCATTTCATGGATTGGCTAGTTTCTACCAGAAGTTCATTAGAAATTTTAGTTCAGTTTGTAATCCTATGACAGAGACAATGAGAGGTGACAAAAAGGATTTTAAGTGGACATCAAGAGTAGATAAAAGTTTTGAGCTGTTGAAGTAGAAAGTGATAGAGCAACCTGTTTTGGCATTACCAGATTTTAACAAGGTATTTCAAGTTGATTATGATGCAAGTGGAAATGCAATTGGAGTAGTATTAAGTCAAGAAGGTAGACCTATAGCTTATTTCAGTGAGAAGTTGAATAATGCAAGGAGAAGATATTCAGTTTATGATCAAGAGTTCTATGACATAATTCAAGCCTTGAAGAAGTGGAGACATTACTTGTTGCCTAAGCAGTTTGTGTTGTATACAGATCATCAATCTTCATAGTATTTGAACAGTCAAGGTAAGTTGAATCAAAGACATATGATATGGGTAGAGTTCATGTAGAGTTATACTTTTGTGTTGAATCATAGGAGTGGAAAATCAAACAAAGTTACTAATCCCTTGAGTAGAAGAAGGAACTTGTTGACAGAGATGAGAGTTGAAGTGTTGGGTTTTGATGAATTGAAGTACATGTATGAGGAGACACTAATTTTGCAGAACCTTGGAAAGCCTGCAAGGAACCTATTGTAATAGATAGAAGTGGTTGGACTATTTCACTCAAGAAGATATGTTACTCAAAGGAAGTTAGTTGTGCATACTTAGAAGTTCAATGAGGGATAATTTGATCAAGGAGAAGCATAGTGGTAGATTGGCAAGACACTTTGGCATTGATAAGACAGTGGCTTTGGTAAGTGAAAATTACTTTTGGCCTTAGATACATAAGGATGTTCAGAGATTTGTGCAGAGTTGTAGAGTTTGTCAAGTTGCAAAAGGGAGTAGTCAGAACATTGGATTGTATACACCTTTGACAGTACCAGAGAGACCTTGGGAAGACATAAGCATGGATTTTGTGTTGGGATTGCCTAAGACATAGAGAGGACATGATTCAATATTTGTAGTAGTCAACAGATTTTCAAAGATGGCTCATTTTATACTTTGTAAGAAGACAACTGATGCAGTGCATATAGTTGACCTATTTTTCAAGGAGATTGTGAGATTGCATGGAATACCTAAGAGTATAGTTTCAGACAGAGATACAAGGTTTGTTGGATACTTTTGGAGGACACTTTGGAAGAAGATGAAGATGGATTTGAAGTTCAATTCTACTTTTAATCCACAGACAGATGGATAGACAGAGGTAGTGAATAGGAGTTTGGGAAACTTGTTGAGATGTTTGGTTGGAGACAAAGCTGGAAGTTGGGATTTGATTCTTTCACAAGTAGAGTTTGCATACAATAATTTAGTAAATAGGAGTACCGGAAGAACACCTTTTGAGATTGTTACCAAAGTGAATCCTAGAGGAGTTTCAGAATTAAGAGATATTAGTATGGAGGAAAAGAGGAGTGCAAAAGCAGAAGAATTTGCTGACCATATGAAGATAGTGCATAATCAGGTGAAGAAGCATTTAGAGGATATGAACAGTAAGTACAAAGAGAAGGTAGATGAGAAGAGAAGACATAAGGAATTTGAAGTGGGAGATGAAGTAATGGTGTACTTGAGAAAAGAAAGTTTTCCAGTTGGGACATATAACAAGTTGAAGATGAAGAAGTTTGGACCTTGTAGGATACTCAGGAAATGCATATGAAGTAGAGCTACCAGAAACATTGGGTATTTCACCTATTTTCAACATTGTAGATCTTTATTAGTATCATGAAGCGGAGTTCAGTGATAGCATGGAAGAAGACTTGAAGAAGCAGTTACCACAACAAGCACTGGAACAGATTGAAGACATCTTGGATAGTAGAGTTGGATGCATCACTAGAGGAAGACAATACAAAGAATATCTTGTGAAGTGGAAAGGTAGACTGGAAGAAGATTCATCACAGATTTCTCAGCCTAAGGTGGACCGTCTTGGTTCTCCCCTAGCCCCGACAAAGTGAGGGACTCACTTTTTCAATAACCCCAGATGTCTGATGCAGGAGCATCCCTGGTTCAAGAGTAATCTTGCATCAACCAAAAAACATTTGCATTTTAGTTTGTTTGCATTCCAGTTCTTTGA
Organism: Cunninghamia lanceolata; assembly: GCA_027924645.1. NCBI lineage: Eukaryota > Viridiplantae > Streptophyta > Pinopsida > Cupressales > Cupressaceae > Cunninghamia > Cunninghamia lanceolata. Next base: position 2,705,166 of record BSBN01001313.1, read on the forward strand.
TTTTCTAGTTCAGTTCAAAGCAATTTAGTTAGAAGCAGTTCAGCTTGTGGTCCAGTTTTGGCAATTCACACCTTGTGGATCTAGACTTAGTGCCTACATTCATTCATCTACATCATATCAAGAATTCAGAGCATTTGGATTAGTTACCGGCAAGATATCACTATCAAAAGTTGACTATTTTCTCAGAGCAAAGCATCCTGACAGTCTCAAACAATCAGCTGAAGGAGAAGGCTTGCGGATCTCAATGACACATCTTTCAATATTCTTTGGTTCATGGGCAACCTTCCCCAAGGGTCCACACATTGTTCCATTCATTTGAGGAAGTGTTCTATGCAATTAGGTCCAACCTATCTATGAACATGTTACTACTCTTCATTGGAGTTTGTGACCTTCCTTAGCTGACGTGGAGGAATCTATTAGTTTGGAAATGATATATATTGATGTAATAGATCCTTAGGAAAGTAGCTATTCACATAAGAAAGATCTGATAGTTTAGATTTTGTGTGAAGGAGCCTCAAAGCTTTATCTTGCGCATGTATGTACTTAGGCCTTTGAGCCCTAGTTGTAAGCCCACATGTTGTCGGCCATATTGTATTTGAATTCTTTGATATACTGAATGACTGAATCTGTATTTGTTCCATTTTCTTTAAGTTGTTTTTGTTGTGTTTACTCTTGTTGCACGGTCTGAATTGTTTATTCTGTGAACCCTCCTATCATGACTGCACCAATTTCCTTTAGGAAGTAATAGAGCAAAAGAGAATTTAGAGAATATTCATTCAGATGTGTTTGGACCTGTGGATAATGACTCTATTAGAAAATCTCATTATTTTGTCACCTTCATTGATGATGTATCTAGATTTACATGGATTTATTTTATGAAACATAAATTTGAAGTTTTCTTTAAGTTTAAGGATTTTAAAGTCTTAGTTGAAAACCAACCGGGATTAAAGATAAAAATATTAAGATCTAACAATGGAGGGGAATATTTCCCTAAGGAATTTGATGAGTTTTGTAAGCATGTAGGTATATTCAAACAAAAGACAACTCTGTATACACCATAGTAGAATGATGTTGCAAAAAGGATGAACCACACAATCATGGAAAGAGCTAGAAGTATGTTGAGTGATTCACAGTTGGAGAAATGCTTTTGGGCAGAGGCTATGTGTACCTCTTGTTATTTGATTAATAGAACTCCTTGTAAGGTTCTTGATTCGACACCTTATGAAGTGTGGATAGAGATTATTGTCAGGGAACTTAGAGCTATTCTTGAACCTGAACAGTCAAAAGAGAAAGAAATGTCAAAGGTAGTGCATTTTGATTTATAGTAGGAAGATGCATAGCCAGAAGAACAGAATGATGGATTGGGGGTGATGACGAAGAAGATTCGAGCAGAAGTAGTTCTAATGAGGAAGACTCTATTGTTACAGAAGAAGTTGAGTATCCAGAAGAACCATAAGAGTCTCTTACTCCACCCTTGAGGAGATCCACAAGACAATGAAACCCAGTTGATAGGTATAGCCCACCATATTTTTGTTGTGTATTTTGTTTATTGAGTACTGACGATGAGCCTATATGCTATAGGGAAACTATTCATGCCGATCATAGTGAGTCTTGGTAGTTAGCCATGTAGGAGGAGATGATGGCTTTAGACTCTTGTAGCACCTAGGATCTTGTTTATTTTCCCAAAGGAAGAAAGGACATAGGTTGCAAGTGGGTCTTCAAGAATAAGTTTGGAGCAGATGGTTCATTGGAGAAGTACAAGGCTAGACTGGTAGCTAAAGACTACTCCCAGAGAGAGGGAGTTGATTTTGGTGAAATATTTTCTCCTATTCCTAAATTAACTTCTATTATATTTCTCTTATCCATTGTTGTAGTTTTTGATTGGGAAATAGAGTAAATGGATGTTAAGATTGTTTTCTTGCATGAAGATCTCAAGAAAGAAATTTACATGCAACAACCTACAAGGTTTGAGGTAAAAGGGAAATAACATTGGGTTTGCATATTAAAGAGGTCTCTTTATGGTTTGAAAAAGCCCCTCAGAATGTGGTACTAGAAGTTTGATTCACTTGTTTTGAAATTGGGTTTTGTTACAAGTAAGGAGGATTATTGTGTGCACATTCATTGTATTGATGATTCCATACTGATCATTGCATTGTATGTTGATGACATGTTATTTTTCAGGAATACTAAGGTATGATAAGTGAGTTAAAAGCTCAACTTTCAAGTGTATTCGACATGAAGGATCTTCAAGAAGCCAGGTATATTCTTGGTATGGAGATTAGGAGGGATAGAGGTAACAGAAAGCTTTGGCTATCTTAGACTAAGTATGTGAATACCATTTTGCAGAGATTTAGCATGCAGGATTGTAACCCAGTTAGAATTTCTTTGCCCATTGGAACTAAGATTTCATTAGACATGTGTTCAAAGAATGGGGATGATTTTAAGGATATGACTAATGTACCATATGCTAGTGTTTTAGGGAGTTTAATGTATGCAATGGTTTGTACTAGGCCAGATATTACCCAAGTAGTGGGAGTTTTGAGCAGGTTTATGTCTAACCCTAGTAGACAGCATTGAAATTATGCAAAGAGGGAATTTAGATATTTAGCTAGTACTTCTAATTACTATTTGGTTTATTCTAGGACTGACGGTGTGGAAAAGACATTGAACATACATGGTTTTGTTGATGTAGATTGGGTAGGTGACTTGGATAGTCAGAGGTCCACTAGTGGCTATGTGTTTACTTTGTTTGGAGTAGTGAGTTGGATGAGCAAAAGGCAACCCATGGTTGCTTTGTCCACCACTAAAGCAGAGTATATTGCTACTACCTATGTATCTAATGTGACAATTTGGTTGAGGAGATTGTGTACAGGTATTGGTTTTGATTGCAGAGTCATTCAAATTGGTTGTGATAGCCAAAGTACTATTTATTTGGCCAAGAATCCTATGTATCATGCTCAGACTAAGCATGTTGATGTACAATATCACTTTGTTCGAGAAATAGTTGCAAGTGGATAGATTGATCTGAAGAAGGTAGACACTCATGAAAATGTTGCAGTTGCTTTGACAAAACCTGTGAGCACAGAGAAGTTGACTTGGTGCAGGGAGGCCATGGGCCTTGTTTCTTTTACTTAGTTATTTTATGTTTTCCTATGGGTATTTACAATGTATAATGTCAAGTGGGAGAATGTTAGGATTTAGGTGCCATTAACCTTGTAAATCCTTGTAATTATTTTTCCTAATATTATTTGTAAATTACCTAGAGGGATGTACAAGTTTCACCAACAGTGGTAAAAATTAATTATCGGGGACAGTAATTATGGAGTTACTAAGTAAGTTTTGGAGTTATCAATAGTAGTTATGGAGTAACATTTACTGATGGTAATTGTAAATATCAAGAGTAATTGAGGGTAGGCACCACCTTGGAGGAATCATCTATATTTCTCTTGTATGACACTCATCATAAAGTTAGTAAGTGGTTGTAAGAGAATCTATGATATCTGTAAATTGTCATAAGATTCTATGACAATATAACAACTTATGACGGATATTTATGAGTTGTAAGTTTCTATTCTTGGCTCTAGGCACCCATATTAGGAAGATGCTATTCGAGGGGTGTTATGATGGAATCTATGACAGTTATGATAGCATTTATTACCCTGTAAGTGCCTATTCTTGTCCATGGGCGCCCAAGTTTGCATGACTGGCTATTAACAAGTGCCATGAGCTTGTAAGAGGTCATTTAATGTTGCATGTTGTAGTATCCAAGGTCAGAGAAAGTGGATGCCTAGTTTGGGGAGTGAAATACCTCTATAAATACAGTGCCTTGTATGTCTTGTTCAATACAGTTTTCTTATACCTAGGTTTTGCCGGATTGAAGGTTGGAGAGATAGAGGAAGTGCATGTATTAAATGTATTTCAGATTTTGAAGATAATACAACTTGAACCTCTTTTCTTGGTGGATTTTTTTACCCAAAAGGGTTTTCTCCATGTTATATCTAGTGTTGATATGGTTTATTCTTCTATGGTGTTTATTCTTGTGTTGTAATTTTCATTTTCATATGCAATCTTTGGTTATATTACATTTCTTTAAGATCATAAACATATTGTAATTAGATTTCCATTTGGGTAGTTATTAACTTCATTTGTAACAATGGATGGGACAGACTCGACAACTAGCAAGGATGCAGAGAGTTCAGTCTTTAGTCAGCCACAAAGATCTCATTGTAGTTGTATTCTATTATGATAGGGTGATAAGGTAGTTTGGTCGAGTACAGGGACTTCCTGCCAAACATTCATTTTATGCATAGCCCACACATTGCAAGGTGTGACCTTGTGATGAGGCATGGCTTAGGTCATCATAGATGTAGTGTCAAGCAATCTTGATGGTGTTATAGAGGATGATGATCCTATCTCTAGGGCTGATGATGTGGGTGTTATCCTAGCATATACATCTTGGTGGGAGGCAGTGCATCCCACTCCAGTCTTTCCTACAAGTCATCCCACTGGCATTCCTAGATCTTGGATGGAGTGAGGGGATGAGTCAGAGGAGTGGGAGGGAGACAACAATGGAGAGAATGGTAGACATGATGATGATGATGATGATAATCCACTAGTGTCAATTTCAACATCGAGAGGGAGATGACACCAAGGAGTAGAGGGTGTAGGTGTTGCGAAGGATAGACCTAAGGTTTGACCTCACAACCTATAGCCACTACACACTGCTAACAGAGTGTAACGTTGATTTGAGCATGGGGAATTGAGTGGTGGTACCACTACAATGCCCCCAACAACAGAGATGACTACAGACATTAGTGCAACTACCATTCCAGTTGACCAAATTGGTAGGTTGGTGATCTTGGTGAGTATTTTATTATTGTACTTGTGTTTGTTAAGATATTGAATATATTATATGATTTTGACTAAGATACTGATATGATTTTTGTTTATGTTCAATAGTTGGTACTAGGGCATGGCGTGACCTTGTGGGTCAAGTCATAGTAGAGATGGTACCCACTGAGTTGACCGAGCAGCTAGTGTAGGTTTGTGATAGGCCACCACACACAATAGGTTGACATGCAAAGCTATTTGATCCTGTCGCACAGCTGAGAGTAGTCTACGAGGAGAGAAAAGTGGAGCAAGATCAGTTTGAGGTCGAGAGAGACCAGGTGATCCAGAGAGTGGCGAGTGCCAAGGAGGCATGTGATGTACTTCAGATATAACTAGATCAACATAGATCAATAGTAATATCTAAGTCAGATCACACTTTTACTAGTTATCTATAGGCAGAGGTGGACCAACTGCGAGCTAAGAGAGATTGATGTCAACAGCTTTATACAGATTCTACACTAGAGGTGGGAGAGATTAGAGGTGAGCTTAGGGGTGTATGACAACGGAGCACCTCTAGGAGTTACTCACAATTAGTAGCCTCACATAGACAACCTTCTATCACTCAGGCACCACCAGGTCTCAAGGGTTCTAAATGTCGCGGTCCAGCACCTTGATGAGATATTATGTATTCTATTATGATATACCACATTTTGATGTAGTGGTGGATTTTTGATTATCCTGTACTCAAAAACTCTTATGATATTTATATATATAATATCTTGATTGATGCTTATTGTGTTATGATTTGATTTAAGATTAGATTCTATATGTGATTTACTTGTCATGTAAATGCAACAAAGATCTAATTAGTTTGAAATGTATGTCAAAATTAAATGCGATTGTGATTTGTGTAAACAACTATATGTGATTGTTTAAAAAATACATGTATGTGACTAAAGAATCTAATAAACACACATATGTTTTATTAAGGTATATACACATGTTGAGATAATTGAATTGCGATCCAATTAAACAACATTGTAATATTGTTAAATTAGATACAACAATGATTATTGAACATAGTGCACAACTAACATACTATATGCTAACAACCAAGTAATTTTCTAAACTAAGAAAAATACCTTAATGAATCAAGACAAATTGCATTTTTTCAAAATTGAAGCAAACAACATATCATAGGAAATTTTAATTTACTACCTAACAGTCATTTTCTTTAGAAGAAAATGTTAGCATATGAATGAAGGTAAAGATTTAAGAATAATATTGACGTGAATGCAAGGCATTAATAGGCTCTTTGAGAGGTGTACTGTGCATATTGGACTATCTATACACACCTGATCCAAAGACGTCAGTGATGATGTATGGTCCTAGCTAATTCAGGTTGAATTTCCCTTTTTCGCCAAGAGGTGCATTAACATTGTATTGAATTTCATAGAGTACTATATCTCCAATCTTGAATGAACAATGAATAGCACATTCATTGTATGAGTGTTGAATGGTCTTTTGATGGGCTTGGAGATGTTCAAGAGCGTGTATGCACTATTCGTCGATCATTTCAAGTTGTTGATGTCTTTTTTCTCTTTGAGTATTTTCATGAAGAATGCCATTAAGAGAAATTTGCAATGAGGAATTTCTAACTCCAATGGTATGATCGCATTAGTAGGTTGCCATACACGAGGTTGTATGGGGTAGTACCTATAGTCATACAAACTCTCATTCAGTAAGCCCATAATGTGTAAGATAGTTGAGTATGCCAATCCTTTTGATGTTTATTAACATTTTTTGAAGAATTTGTCCAATTACTTTGTTAGAAGCTTTTGCTTGGCCATTTGATTGTGGATAATATGGCAAAGAGAAGCGATGTTGAATATGATATTTCTTAAGGAATTTCTTCATGTCTTTATTCTTAACTGATGCACAATTGTTAGAAATCGAAATGGAAGGAATACCAAATCAAGAGATTAAGTTGTCTTGGATGAAACAACATATTACTTTAGTAGACATGGATCAAAGAGGGACCTCTTCGACCTATTTTGTGAAGTAGTTAGTGGCTGTGAGAATGAAAGTGTGTCCTTGAGAAGGAGGAGAAATTTTTTCAATAAGATCCAAGCCCCACACAGAAAATGGCCAAGGCTAAACTTGACCATGAAGTTCCTGGGCAAGAACTCAAATGAGAGTGTTATGTTGTTGACATTATGGACACTTTTTGACAAAGGCAAAGGAATCTTGTTCCATGTTTTGCCAATAGTAACCCATACGAACTAATTTTTGAACTAGAGATTTCCCATCGAAATGTCCTCTGCAAGAACCTAAATCTGCCTCTTCCAGGCCAAAGGGGATCTCAGATTTGTTAAGGCAATGAAGGAGAAGACCATCAAAGCTTCATCAATATAGTATGTTTGATAAGATGATATAGTGTGCTGCAAGTTTGCGTATGTAAATTTGAGCACTTCTAGATGTTAGATTAGGAAAGGTACTAACATGTAAATATTGGATTATATGGGAGTACCATTTGTCTAAATCTATGTTATCACAAAAGGCAATATCGGAAGATATTTCAGATATTGAAGGTGATTTGAGATTATCAATTATAAATTGATAATCTATGGAAGGATCGTTGAGGGATATAAGCGAAGTGACACTTGCCATTGCATCTGCATGACGATTGTCTTTTTGTGGAATTGTATCAATTGTAAAGGATGAGAAATTTTTCAATGATGATAAGGCCAAGTCTCGATACTGAGATAACTTATCTTGATTTGCTTGATAAGATTCAGTGACTTGCCTTATGATCAATTGAGAATCGTCAAATATACAAATGTGTTTAATGTTGAGAGACAAAGTGGCATGCAAGGCAGCAATAAGGGATTTGTACTCTGCAATGTTGTTGGTACATAGAAAGTTGAGATGTTACAATAGAGGAATCAGCTTTCCTGATAGAGGTAATAGTATAACACCAACACTAGACCTAGTTCGACATCTAGAACCATTGAAGAATAAATTCTACTTGTCATTAACATCTAGGGAAAGCATTTAATTATCAGGGAATGATTCTTGATTTGACATAGAGAATGGTGAAGGAGCTTCAGCTAAGTGGTTGGTCAATGCTTGACCCTTAATTGCCTTTTGGGAGACAAACTTAAGGTCAAATTCTATTAACAACATAACCCACTTCACTAAATGTCCTAAAATATCTATTTTAACAAAGAGATGTTTCAAATGATGGAATTTTGTAATTACATTAATTTTGGCATTTAGGAAATAATGTCTCCATTTTTGTGTTGCAAAAACAAGAGCGAGGCACTAATTTTCAATCACATAATATTACACTTCATAATCGAGTGAGGTTTGGCTAATGTAATATACAACGTGTTCTTTTCCATCATCATCATTTTGTGCTAACAATGCTACAAGAGCATTAGGGGATGCATATGTGTAGAGAATAAAGGGTCATCCAGAGATGGTAGGATGTAATATAGGAGAATTAGCTAAGTATCTTTTTAGATCATCAAAATCTTTTTCGCAATCCTTATCCCAATTAAAGTTAGATTCTTTCTTAAGTAGTTGTGTGAAAGGGTGAGTCATATCTGCAAGTTGTGAAACAAATCAATGAATGACCTGTATCTTACGTTGTAAACTATGGAGTTGTGAAATGTTTTTAGGAGGTGGCATGTTGACAATGGTGTCAATCTTTTCATATCCACCACAATACCATGATGCAAAACTATGAATCTCAATAGCTTACCACTATCAACACCAAAGATGCTTTTACAGGGATTCAAGCGCATGTTGTATTTACATATACGTTCAAAGATTTGATGAAGAATTTTGGCATGATCTTGGCACAACACAAAGTTGGTCAGAAAGTCATCGACATAATCCTCTAAAATGTTATGCATGAAATCATGAAAGATAAGTGTTATAGCACGTTGATAAGTCACACCAGTATTCTTTAATCTAAATAACATGACAACCTAACAAAATGTTCTTCAAGGAGTTATGAAAGTTGTTTTATATTGATCTTGAGGGTTGATGAATATTTGATTATAACCAAAGGAACCATCCATAAAGGAAAGTAAGGCATGGCCTCTAGTGGAATCGACAATCATATCAATATTAGGAAGAAGAAAATTATCTTTTAAATATGTTTTATTTAAATCTCTAAAGACAGTGCAAATTCAATTATGGTTGTCAAGTTTAGTGACAACCACAATATTCAAGATCCAAGGTGGGTAATCAATAGGGTGCATAAATCCAACTTGTAGAAGCTTCTCTATCTCATCTTTGACTAATAATGTGACCTTAGGATTCATCTTACAAATCTTTTGTTTTACAGGTTTAGCATCAAGATGAATAATAATATTATGTGTTACCACCTTAGGCTTGATGTTGGGCATGTCAGAACGTGTTCAAGTAAAGAGGTCAGGATAATCAGGTAAAAGAGAAGTAAGTTCTTTATTTTCTTTAGGATTTAGACAATTTCCAATAGGGATAACTTTTTCAGGGTTATCCTTGTCTATCAAGACATCTATAGTCTTTCCATTAAGGAGAGTACTATGGTCTGGGACATTAGGAGGATGAAGGGATTCCATAGGTGATTCTTGAGATGTTGAGGTAACATTAGATAAACAAGCATCTTTCCCAAAGTATGCTATCCCATTTAAATAATAAGGAAAAGCACGATCATGATGGTAATGAGGTAAATGATCATAAGTTCCTAGGAATTCAACCAAAACTTCATCCATTGGAAAACTATCCAAGGGAACATTGCTAGAATCACAACTTGTGTCGATTAATTCTAAATATACCCAATTAAGTGTCAAAATATGATCTGTAGATGATGAAATTATGTTTACATTTAGATTAATATGATGAGTAGATTTGGTGGGTTGTAAAGGATGGTATCCAAGACCAAACAAAGAGTAATGTGGATTAGCCTCTAAGGGAACTTTAATACCATGTTTCTTTATACCACAACCATTTCCATTGTATCCACATCAAAGAAAGTATTTGAAAACCACGACCATAAATAGATGTCATTTTTGAAGAGGAAGGAGGTGCCTCATAGGTCTCATATTCCATAGTATAAGAGTAAGTGTTATCATCATTTCTTTTTAAAGAGATCTTTGGTTTCCCAGGAGTAGATTTAGAAGGAGAAATTGAAGCAACCTTAGAATTTTCTAACTTTGAAGGTGAGACTGTATATTTACCCACAAAGGTAGGTGTAAAGTCTAATGAACCCCAATCATCACCAAAAAAGTGAACTAGGCATGACATGGATAAGGGTAGATAAAGTATAGGGCCAACCTTAACATGTAAGGTAATAGTACCCAATGATTGTCTACCAACATTATCAAAGCCACAAATATTAAGTTTATTTGGTTTAATAAGAGATGTATCAACATTGGTTTTATGTAATAAGTCTATGCCACAAACATTAAGACTTGATCCATCATAAATAATAGTACGTCGTACCCTCATTTTATTAATAATGATGAATATCATAAGAGGATCATATTGGTTTTGAACTTCTATGGGAGGTAATTCATGTTGTTGAAAAATGATGTCCATTTTTGTCACATGCATACAATCTAATAGCACTACTACATCATTTGACTTAATAGCAGGTGGAACAATTAGCTTTTGTAAAGCTTCTTGGAGAATTTTTTGGTATGTAGGTGATGTTTGTATCAACTCCCATAAAGAGATCTTTTTTGGAGTAGCATGGAGCTGCTAAACAAGATCATAATCTCTACCAGTAGGAGTAGGAAGATGAGGTGTTTGAGGATGAATATGTTGAGAAGGTAGAAGAGAAGCTAGAACAAATGTGATTGGTTTCTTTTGTTTATTGTTTCTAGTGTTATATGTGTGAGCAACCTCATGATGCATGGGTTGTTGCAACACATTTTGATTGTGTTGATTATTTCTAGTGATTTGTTTTGCATAGTTTAATATGTAACCAGGAGGTCTAGAAGTTTTTGGAGTACCTCCTATTGGAAGAATTGGTTTAGATTGTGATTGAGAAGCATCATTACCAAGATGCACAATAATTTTGGGTTTCTCATGTTCTTTTTGGGAATCGGAAACATAAATTATATTTATGAATATTTGTAATAAAGATGGTTTAGGAGTCATAGAGGATGGTTCTATAGAGATGAAGTCATCTAAGGCTTCATCTAACATGTCAAAATCATCGCTACTAAATGGCTCATCAAATGCATCAAAGTGTTGAAGAAAAAAGTTTGACATTGTCGCATACCCTACTTTTTCAAACCTTATGCAAATGATATAAAAGAGAAGAATGAAATAAAAAAAAATTAAGTTTATAAAATGAAATAACTAAGTTATGAACAGCAATGCCTTAATTATGTTATCTAATGAATAGCTAAAACATAATCAAGATTTTACAATTTTCAAGCTAGAAGTTATCAGTAAATGAGATTTTTGATAACCCTAATCAATGTATATGCATGAATGCAATATGTATAATTGAGAAATGTTCTACCAAACTTAATAATAATAAGATCTAATGCATAAAGTTGGAAACTTATATCATGCCATAATGATCTAAACTTGTGAAATGTAGTTAATGTGACAAATATACTTTTCCTATATCTAAATCAAATGCTTGATTTTTAAATTTTCAATGCCAACATGCAAGAATGTTCTAAACACAAGTAAAGATAAGGTATAGCAAATGAAATCAATTTAATCAACCAATTAATGTCACCAAGATCTAAAACAACACACTAGTCTACAAACCCTAGGTTCAAGACTAGCTATATTTTCAAGGAATGCAATGTTTTTTTTTGTTACCCTAATAATGGATCAAATATAAAAAGCAAGGTATGTAAGTATGCAAATGATGAATAAACTAAATCCCAATCAGATCTAGGACAAAAAACACATTATATTTAGATAAATAAGGATGTAAGAGTGTAAGATGCATCAGGTTCATCAAAATGTTAGATGGAAAAGGGAGACTTAGCTTAATAGGTTAAAGTAGATCAAACCCTCTTCTATCAACATTGGAATACAAACTAAGTTTAGATTCTACCTTTGAAGGAGAACCAAACTATAGGGGTTTTGTCTCTTTGTTGTATAAAGGAGTATCAACAAAATTTAGCCAACCAAACTAGGGCAAAACATGAAACCCTAATTGAGCAATATTAACCATTAAATGACTGTCAGAAATAGATATAGGAATTCTAAAAAGATAGAATAGATTAGGAGATAGTATGAAATCAGAAATTGGGCTTGAAAACTAGGAGGTACCAAGGCTCTAGGTGCCCTAGACCCAAATTAGGGGTTTTTCATAAGTATAAACTTCTCCTTATCTATACCTGCAATATGAATCTTCTCTCAAGCTAGTGTCTTCTGAAACATGTTATATCAACCTACACACACAAAACAAGGGGAAAAAGTGTTGTTGATATATAGGAGCTTGCCTTAGTCAAGTCCCCATTTCAATATTCCTACCTCACGGGTAGCCAATATTAGAACCAGATGTTGTGTGTACTCAAAAACCCTAAGTGTGAGCAGTAATATGCAAGATCTAATAAAATATATCAAACCCTAAACCTAGATTACTCAAGAAAATAGGATAAGATGATAAAAGAGATGCTTCACTCAAGGAAACATAAAGTTCACCTCAAGGATGAGGATTCATAGAAGCTTTTCTAAATAAGAAGACGATGCAACCATACCCTAGGAGGGTACTCAAGCCAAGATCTAGTTGGTGGTTCCAACCCTTCTCCTAATCATGCAAATTTCTTCAACCTAGGAATGGTGAGATAGACTCAAGATCTCACTTCCTAGCCTTCACCAATTTCTTCCAAGATCAAAGTCCTTTCAACTTGATCAATGACAACCTATAGTAATTTAAGAACATAATATTGCATAGAGAGATTGTATTCCAAAATATCCATCCAAATCTTCTAGTTTCAAATGAGGAGGTCACTTGTTTATATATAAGGCCCTAAAAATGAATAATTCAAATTAAAGAATCTACAACATGTTCCAAAAACCAAATTTGTTTTTAGGGTCAGCTTAACCAACACAAAGGTTGACCTGTGGACTTAATTTGCATCCTTAAAAACATGGGAGGGACTAGGGCACTATGCGCCCTAGGCCCTTTAGTAAAATTAAGTTACAAGCCTATATTTGAGGTAGAGCTAACTCCAAATTTTAAATTAGTTTTTGGGTCATGGCCAAACTTTAACCAAAATTGCGACATTTCATGAAATCGAGGCCCAATCATAATTGTAGGGTAGACCTAAAATGGACTAGGCTAGAGATCACTAAATGAGGTGCTAAACTAATGCAGGAGCATCCCTGTTTCAAGAGTAATCTTGCATCAACTAGAAACATTTGCATTTTAGTTTGTTTGCAATTTAGTTTATTTTCTTTCATTTTCTAGTTTAGTTCACACAGTTCAGTCAGTAGCAGTTTCTATACTTTGGTCTGCATTCTACCACAGTTGGATTTCACATCTTGCGTAGCTGGACTTAGCACCTAGATTCATTCATCTACATCATATTCAGAATTCAGAGCATTTGGATTAAGTACCGGAAAGTTATCTCTATCAGAAGATCAGTTGTTTTCTCATAACAGAGCATCCTGGCAGTCTCTGATAATCAGCTAAAGGAGAAGACTTACGGAGCATTCCTTGACTTGTAGAGCCTAACGACACATCATTCAATGATTTTGGTTCATGGCCAACCTTCCTCGAGATCTGCACATCACTCCATTCATTTGTAAAGGTGTTCTACATGATTAGGTCTGATCTATCCATGTACACACGTTACAGCTCTTCATTGGAGTTTGTGACCTTCCTTGGCTAACGTAGAGGAATCTATTGTTTCAGAGATGACATATATTGATGTAATAGATCCTTAGGAAAGTAGTTATCAAGTTATCAAGTCATGATCATTAGTATAAGTTCATAGTTTATATTTTGCATGAAGGAACTTCAATGTCATATCTTGTGCATATTTCCATATTTTGTAATCAGGCCTGTGAGCCCTAATTGTAAGCCTGCATGATGCCGGCCAGATTGTATTTAAATTCTATTATATACTAAATGACTAAATTTGTATTTGTTTCATATCTTTGAGTTGTATCCATTATGTTTACTCTTGCTACAAGACTTGGATAGTTCATTCTGTGAACCCTCCTACCATAACTACACCAAGTGGTATTAGAGCAAAAGTTTGAATCTTTGGGAGCAATTTGAGCGAAGCTGATGAAGGAATTCCATAAGATCTTGTTGTGGCAAATCACCGAATTGAGGCAGGTTACTTTTTTCGCAACCGATCGTCAATTGTGAGGCAGTTGTCACCATGTAGCTCGATCACCAAACTTGAGGTAGTTTGCACTTGATCCTAGGAAGATTGCCACCAAGGAGAGTTGTTGCTATTGGAGAAATGGTTGGTAGAATGGATGAAATGATTGAGATGATGAAAACATTGCAAATTTTTTGGATGTTGTTGAAGAAGATAGGAGACGAGGATTGACACCGAGACTGAATGTTGAAAGTGATGATGAAGAAGAATTTCAATCTGTCGAACAAATTGGAGAAACCCTAGGAGGTGATGAGAAGAAGAATTAGATCAAGTCAAGATGTTGTGAGCTATTTCAAATATTGGAAAGAGACCTAGAGTTGATGTACCAAACTATACTGCTAATTTGAACCCTGAAGAATTGATTGATTGGATAAATGACATGGAAGAATACTTTGAATATGAAGAAATCAAAGATCTGGAGAAGGTGAAATTTGCAAAGACAAAATTGAAAGGACATGTTTCTATATTGTGGAAAGAAGTTTAGTTGGATAGAAACATAAGAGGAAAAGAAAATATTACAAAGTGGGATAGGATGGTGACAAAATTGAAGAATCAGTTTATACCTGCTGACTATGAGTTGGAGCTATTGAAAAGATTACAGAACCTGAGACAAAAGGAGAAATTTGTGAAGAACTACACTGAAGAATTTCATAAGATGATTATAAGGATAGGACATAGTGAAGAAAGCAAGGAGAAAGTGGCTAGATACATCAATGGACTGAGATTGAGCATTCAAAAAGAACTAAGCTTGGTAAGGATGACATCTTTGGAAGAAGCATATCAGTTTTCCCTGAAAGTTGAAGAGAAGCTGAATAAAAGGCATAATCTCAGACAAAGAGGTAGAGGAGGTAAATTTCATAGAGGTAGAGTATTTTCTGAAGGAGATAGATCATTTGCAGAGTAGAACAAGCCTAGAAACCCATTCAAGAAGGAGGAGAGAGATAATAATGCTTACCGAAGAGATGACAAAAGTTTTTACCAGAGAGGAAACCCTAATGCATACCGGAATGAAGGATACAAAATAGAGGGAAGAGGATTTGATAAGAGAACATTTAGAGGTACTTGTTTCAAGTGTGGAGGTGAAGGACATAGAGCGTTCGAATGCAATCAGGGTAGTACAAGTAAGAAGATAGAGAACAGTGGGAGAGCAACTTATATTGAAGAAGAACCTATTGGATTGCCTAGTTATGTTGGTAAACCGGAGAAAGGAGAATCATTTGTGATGAGGAGAGCACTATTTCAAGCAGAGACAAATGAGGAACCACCACAGAGGAAAAGTTTGTTCAGAATCAAATGCAAATTAGGAGGTAAGTGTTGTAAAGTTGTGATTGATAGTGGTAGTTCAGATAACCTAGTTTCAGAAGAGATGGTGACTAAGTTGAAGTTGGAAAGATTGAAACACCCTAAACCCTATTAGATAGCATGGATTCAGGATGATCATAAGGTACTAGTGAGTGAACAACGTTTCGTGAAATTTCATATTGGATCTTATCATGATGAAGTTTTGTATGATATTATGCTATGGATGTTCATCATATCTTGTTGGGTAGACCTTGGTAGTATGATAGAAAATCTATACATGATGGGAGAAAGAATACATACACTATAACAGAAAATGGAAAGAGAATTACCTTGATTCATTTGGAGGATGATCATAAGAATGAAGCATGTGGAAATGCTAGAATTTGTTTGGTAGATGGAAGAAAATTTCTGGATAGTTTGAGACATGAGAATATGTGTTATGCTTTGATTCCTAAGAAGCTAGAAACATTGAAGAAGAAGACTGGAGGAGAACAACCAGATGAGATAACAAAGTTGTTGACAGAGTATGAAGACATCATATCAGATAATGTGCCTAAAGGATTTCTACCTATAAGGAGTATCAGTCATCACATGGATCTTATACCTGGAGCTAGTTTACCTAATAGAGCACCACATAGAATGACACCGGTAGATAATGAAGAATTGATTAGATAGATACACGAATTATTGAGGAAAGGTTTGATCAAAGAAAGTTTGAGTCCTTGTGCAGTACCTGCAGTGTTAGCACCTAAGAAAGATGGAGAATGGAGAATGTGCACTAACTCTAGAGCAATAAACAAGATCATAGTTAAGAGATCATAGTTAAGTATAGATTTCCTTTACCTAGAATGGATGATATCATGGATTGTTTGAGTGGAGAAAGATATTTCACAAAGATAGACTTGAAGAGTGGATACCATCATATTAGAATCAGAGAAGGAGATGAATGGAAGACTGCTTTTAAAACAAATGAAGGATTGTATGAGTGGTTAGTGATGCCTTTTGGATTGACAAATGCACTGAGTACTTTCATGAGATTGATGAATGAAGTCTTGAAGAAATTCTTGGGTAAGTTTGTGATTGTATACTTGGATGATATTCTAATTTTAAGTAAGACAAAAGAGAAACATTTGTGGCATATTAGACAAGTTTTGCAGAGGTTGAGAGAAGAGAAATTGTTGATAAACATCAAGAAGTGTAGTTTTATGAAGGAAGAGCTAGTGTACTTAGAATTTGTGATTTCTACAAAAGGATTGAAGATGGACCCTAAGAAAGTGAGAGCAATTGTTGAATGGCCTACACTGGAGAGCATTGGGGAAGTTAGATCATTTCATAGATTGGCTAGTTTCTACCGGAAGTTCATCAGAAATTTTAATTCAGTATGTAGCCCTATGACAGAGACAATGAGAGGTGACAGGAAAGACTTTAAGTGGACATTAGGAGTAGATAAAAGTTTTGAGTTGTTAAAGCAAAAAGTGACAGAGCAACCTGTGTTGGCATTACCAGATTTCAATAAGATATTTCAAGTTGATTGTGATGCAAGTGGGAATGTGATTGGAGTAGTATTAAGTCAAGAAGCTAGACCTGTAGCAAATTTTAGTGAGAAGTTGAATGATTCAAGGAGAAGATATTTAGTTTATGATCAAGAGTTCTATGCCATAATTCAAGCCTTGAAGAAGTGGAGACATTACTTGTTGCCTAAGGAGTTTGTGTTGTATATAGATCATCAATCTTTGCAGTATTTGAACAGTCAAGGTAATTTGAATCAGAGACATATGAGATCGGTAGAGTTCATGTAGAGTTATACTTTTGTGTTGAAGCATAGCAGTGGAAAGTCAAACAAAGTTACTGATGCCTTGAGTAGAAGAAGGAACTTGTTGACAGAGATGAGAGTTGAAGTGTTGGGTTTTGATGAATTGAAGAACATGTATGAGGGAGACACTAATTTTGCAGAACCTTGGAAAGCATGTAAGGAACCTGTTGTGACATATAGGAGAAAGTGGCTAGATTATTTCATTTAGGAAGATATGTTGTTTAAAGGAAGTCAATTATGCATACCTAGAAGTTCAATGAGAGATAATTTGATCAAGAAGAAACATAGTGGTGGATTGGCAGAACATTTTGGCATTGATAAGACAATGGTTTTGTTAAGTGAAAACTACTTTTGGCCTCAGATACGTAAGGATGTTAGGAAATTTGTGTAGAATTGTAGAGTTTGTCAAGTTGCAAAAGGGAGTAGTTAGAATACTAGATTGTATAAACCTTTGACAATACTGGAGAGACCTTGGGAAGACATAAGCATGGATTTTGTAATGGGATTGCTGAAAACATAGAGAGGACATGATTCAATATTTGTAGTGGTGGACAAATTTTTTAAGATGGCTCATTTCATACCTTGTAAGAAGGCAGCTGATGCAGTGCATATAGCAGACCTATTTTTCAAGGAGATTGTGAGATTACATGGATTACCTAAGAGTATAATTTTACACAAACACACCAAATTTGTTGGATACTTTTGGAAGACACTTTGGAAGAAAATCAAGATAGATCTAAAGTTCAATTCAACTTTTCATCCATAGACTGATGGACAAACAAAGGTAGTAAATAGGAATTTGGGAAACTTGTTGAGATGTTTGGTTGGACAGAAGGCAGGAAGTTGGGATTTGATTCTTTCACAAGCAGAGTTTGCATACAATAATTTAGTAAATAGGAGTACTAAAAGAACACCATTTGAGATTGTTACTGGAGTAAATCCTAGAAGAGTTACCGAATTGAGAGACATTGATGTGGAAGAAAAGAGAAGTGCAAAAGCAGAAGAATTTGTAGATCACATGAAGATAATGCATAATCAAGTGAAGAAGCATTTAGAGGATATGAATAGTAAGTATAAGGAAAAGGTAGATGAGAAGAGAAGACATAAGGAATTTGAAGTTGGAGATGAAGTGATGGTATACTTGAGAAAAGAAAGATTTCCAATTGGAACATATAACAAGTTGAAGATGAAGAAGTTTGGACCTTGTAAGATACACAGAAAATTTCATCCAAGAAATGCCTATGAAGTGGAGTTACCAGAGACATTGGGTATATCACCTATTTTCAACATTGTAGACCTTTATCAGTATCATGAAGCAGAGTTCAATGACAACAAAGAAGAAGACTTGAAGAAATAGTTAGCACAACAAGAACCAGAGCAGATTGAAGACATTTTAGATAGTAGAGTTGGACGCAGCACTAGAGGAAGACAACACAAAGAATATCTTGTGAAGTGGAAAGGCAGACCAGAAGAAGATTCATCATGGATTTCTCAGGCTGAGGTGGACCCTCTTGGTTCTCCCCTAGCCCCAACAAAGTGAGGGACTCACTTTTTCAATAACCCCAGATGTCTAATGCAAGAGCATCCCTGGTTCAAGAGCAATCTTACATCAACCAAAAACATTTGCATTTCAGTTTGTTTGCAGTTCAGTTTGTTTCCTTCTATTTTCCAATTCAGTCAGTAGGTGTTTTTGTACTTTGGTTTGCACTCTACCACAATTGCATTTCACATCTTGTGGAGCTGGACGTAGCACCTAGATTCATTCATCTACATCATATTTAGAATTCAAAGCATTTGGATTAAGTACCAGAAAGTTATCGCTATCAAAAGATCAGTTATTTTCTCAGAACAAAGAATCTTGATAGTCTCTTATTATTAGCTAAAGGAGCATTCCTCGACTTGTGGAGCCTAATGACACATCGTTCAATGATTTTTGGTTCATGGCTATTCTTCCTCGAGATCCACACATCACTTCATTCATTTGTGGAGGTGTTCTACATGATTAGGTCTGACCTATCCATGTACACATGTTACATCTCTTCGTTGGAGTTTGTGACCTTCCTTGGACAACGCGGAGGAGTCTATTGTTCCAGAAATGATATATATAGATGTAATAGATCCTTAGGAAAGTAGTTATCAAGTTATCAAGTCATGATCACTAGCATAAGTTAATAGTTTGGATTTTGCGCGAAGGAGCTTCAATGCCATATCTTGTGCATATTTTGATATTCTGTAATCAGGCCTGTGAGCCCTAATTGTAAGCCCGCATGATGCCGGTCAGATTGTATTTGAATTCTATTATATGTTGAATGATTGAATCTATATTTGTTTCATATCTTTGAGTTGATTCTGTTGTGTTTACTCTTGTTACATGACCTGGATAGTTCATTCTGTGAACCCTCCTACCGTGACTACACCATAAACATAGTGAAATTGTGCTTGCACAACCAAGGAGGACAATTTATGATATAACAAAACTAATCAGTTTTCAAATTTGTCAATGGATAAACAAACTAATCTAAACACATATTGTCATAAAATATCACCTTTCATCCTATAAACTGCAATATATCAGCTTGCATTCATGAAATATAAACTTTACAACAACATTATGCAAGTTTTAGAGTCCTATTCTAATCCTAAACTAACTAGATCTAATAAAAAATGTAAAAGATAGAGAAAGATAAAGAAAGGTTAGAGAGAAAACTAACTAAAACTCAATCTTTTACCAACATTTTAGCCTCAACAATGGATAGGCAAGTTTGCAAACATTAACCATTCTTGATATGACTATGTAAATCCTAAAACTAAGCTTCAATAAGGTGCAATCTTCAAAGGAAGGTTTTCCAAATCATGAAGCAATCTTCATCAAATACTTAATTACTAGCACAATTCAACAAGATTCTTCACAAAATGAAAAAAAAGTGTTCAAACTAACCACACAAAGCAATCTACAACTATAAAATCACCATGGTATGAAT
Source organism: Cunninghamia lanceolata (assembly GCA_027924645.1). Taxonomy (NCBI): domain Eukaryota; kingdom Viridiplantae; phylum Streptophyta; class Pinopsida; order Cupressales; family Cupressaceae; genus Cunninghamia; species Cunninghamia lanceolata. The sequence goes on from BSBN01001313.1 coordinate 2,725,457, forward strand.
ACCTCACAAACTCATCAAATATTCATCAAACTAGCTGCTAAAAATGTAAGAAATTTTATCTTTTTGGTGTTTACAAACCATGAAGCAAACTTTGTATGATGACAAGTTCAACAAATATCAACAATTTCTAATGAACTAGCTTGACTAGAAACCATGAAGTAAGCTTGTATTAAACTCAAAATCTTAACAAATATCAATAATTTCCAAACTTGGTGTGGATAAAACCATGAGAATATCATGAAAATTTAGAAAATATTATGTATTTTCTCTCAAATCTAAAGTACAAATGTGTTTCCAATATGTCTCCAATGATTTTTTCCAACCCTTATAATGAGTTTCAGATATACACTTATATAAATAATCTTTAAAATACTAAGTTTTCACCTTTACATCCAATGGCAATGATCAATTTGATTTAATGTCTCACATTTGATGCTCAAACACAAAGTCAATATTGATGGCAAGTACAATTTCTAAGATATTTCTCCTCATCTTCTTGTAGCTTCCTCAACAAGATTTTCTTAGTAAGAAAAGGTAACTTTTTCTTTTTCCCACATTTAATTGTGGTAGTGAATTTTCTATTTTTATAAAAAAGTAACTTTTTCAAGTTGAAAATATTTATTATTTGCAACTACATCTCCAACTCATTTTCATTTTGCAACTACAATTCCAACACTTTGTTGTAGTTTGAAAAATCTCAATATAAAGGACATATGTAGCTATAGAAAATTCTTTTATCCTCCAATGGTAGTTGTAGCTATTCATTTCATATGTTCAAACATGATAATGCAGTTGTAGGTGACTGATTTCTCCCTTAAAAGTTCATTTTCATCCCTCTATTTTTCACTTTTCCATCATTTTCAATCATAATTATTCATTGTATATCCAAAACAGTAAGTTTAGACTTCTTGGAAGGCTACAACAGTCATGTACTTGGATACAAATAAGGTATCAAGTCAAACACTTCATCTTCACTTGACTACAATGCATTGTTTCCTTCATCTTTTAATGATTTTTGGTTATAAATATGCATGTACAATAGTAGTATAGTTCTTCATTTGGTGTTGTTCTAGCTCCCATGGTTTGTCTTCATATTTGTTGACATCATATTGACTTCATTTTGTAGGTGTAGTAGTGATATGGGTCTAAAAATTAATTTCTTTCATGGCTAGGACAACAATATATCTCCAAATCTTCATGTCTCCATCATGCTTCTAGCTTATTTCTACATACCATTTCAAATTCTTCAATACCAACAATACCAAGTATCAAATTCTTCAAAAATATATCATTTCAAGTAAAAAATTATCATAATTTGTCCATTCTTATTCACAGATTAGTCTTGGATAGCGAGTTGTCAAATTTGTTGTCATGTGCAACTTCACAAATTTGTTGTCATTTTGTCTTCTTTGGTTTTCATCCTCATCATTTCATCATATTCTCATATTCTCATCATCATTCCATCAACTCATTCATCTAGGTTTATCATGTCTCATAGGACCATGTGAGTAAAATCAAATTAGAAACAAAAAAATGTCCATGACTGTCTAGAGTTGTATATGACTGTCAAAATGCAATGTTAGGACCGTTTATGATGATCTCAAGTGAAATAATAGCTACCATATACATTTAGATCCTTTGACATCTTCTCTCCCTTATTCTTCATACTTAGCAAGTGATCAAGTTATCTTCCTAGGTTTTGATGATTTCTTTGACTATCAATAAGGTAAGTGACTTATTTATAGATTGTTATGACAATCATAGTGTTGATTGGATAGTCATATGTCCATTTGACAGTCCTCATTTACAATTTACCCTCTAGATGATTTCATGGGTTTTCATTAGATTTTCATCAATATCTTCATCATATCCTTAACTATGAATGATTGGTCTCTTAGTGGACCTATAGACCTTCCTAGACTATTATCTTTGAAAGGCATCCCATAAATTACTAAGATGATATTATGACTTGGCTAAAGTTTGCAATGGTTTTCATACTTCAAGATTTGACAATGAGGAGTTGGTTGTTAGGACAATGTTGGAAACTAAATTGGATGTTATGGCAATACTAGTTTTATGAAACTCCATTTTCAATAATGTAAATACTCCCTCATGAATCTCATAGGAACCTCATAGATTTCATCAAAAGCAATATCTATATCTAGACTATATTGCTACATTAGTTTCATTAAGTGTGACAATCCTAGGTTGAGTGGATAGTATTCTCAAGATTATGACAATGTTTACACTTGTGACCACATTTGGTACCAAACCCTTTCACCTTCTCATTTAATCCTAATAGTGTCATCTCACTCCATGAAAATCAAAACAACCTTAGGACCATATGAATGAGGTTGAGGACAACCTTGATATATGAACCTTTGTACTGTTGACTATCCTTTTAGAATGACAGTCCTTTAAGATGATTGTACCTAGCTACAACAGTCCTTCAATCTTCTTTTATTTATGCTCCCTTCCTCTTCATAGAAAACCTCATGCCTTATAGTAATGACAATCAACAAATCACCTAATTATTTGTAGTGAGATTGTACCTTCTTTTGACAGTGATAGTCATCTTCCATTCACAATTGTCCTCTTTAAAATAGTTGCCCTCTGTACATGTTTTGACTTCATGATTATCCTTTTGGATGTTGTATGATGGTATGACAATACTATGGCCCCTTATTCATCATCTTATATGATGGCATTGGTGACTAACATGTATGGTTACTCTTCTCCATTAATTGGTGATATTGAATCCCCAAACTCACTTTGGATTGTCTTGAAGCCAACTTTACCACTATTGAGACAATCATAATATGAATAGATAGTCATAGTTGATACTTGATCATGACTATTGCAAATGACTTCAAAGATCAATGGACAATTTCAATGTGTTTCTTAGGAAAACCATGCCTTGATTGTCCCTTGATATTGGTCATGACTGTGCTTGGATGGAAAAGTAGTCCATAGTTATATTCTTCCAATGAAGTCTTCCTTTGACAAAGTAGTACTAGAAGTCCACCTTTGTGATGATGTTCAAATAATATAAATACTTCTTTCTAATTAAAGCAAGAAATTTCTCACAAAGACCAATACATTCGCCTCATAAGGTTCATGGCACCATGCCTAAAGGTATGACAATCAACAATGTACTATTATGATATCCTACTATTGGTTTGACAGTCCATAATTGTAATAGCATTCATGCCTAATAGTCCTTATCATGATTGTCATAATATCCTTTACATTTGAGGCATTGTTTGAAACATACAAAGTTCACCTTTCTCACACATACCTTCAATATGCAAGGGAGATTGATAAGGAATTTTTAATTTCCACTTAGCTAGTGCAATCTAGAGAGGGTGGATTGTCCAAATTTTTAATCTTTTCCATTTACACTTGTCAAAATTGTAGATGTTTTGTCTTTATTCTTAACCCTAGTAAATGAATCGAATGTGGCATATTGTTCTAACAGGCATATAGGGACAGAGAGATGATAAAACATTTAATTCTTAACATGACATGGTTTTGGTAACTTTCCATGATGGAAATATCGTAGATGACAGTCCTTTATTACACCTAACTCTAATAGGTGTTATGATAGTCCTTGGTATCTTTTCATTTATTTCTTGAATGACCTACAAATAAAACATAAGACCTATCACATCTTTCATAAATAAGAATTCTCATATATTAGATCTAAACTTACTCCCTAAACATCTAGCAATCCATCCATTAATATCAAAATGCCATAAATATGCTATGATAAATCGTTCTAACACTAAGGATAGACATATTGCAATTTTTATTCTCTATACTAAAACAACCCAAGGAATACCTACCCTCATTTGCACTTCCACAATCTAAGGTCTTTATTAATAACATTGAGCCTTCTTTTGGGACAACATTGCTTCCTTTAGCAACTCCTCAGTTCATGATAGCCTAAAATAGAATAAATGGGCAATCATAACATTTTAGTATAATGGAAAAACCCTAAAGTGTGATAGTCTATAAATTACACTATTCATGGCTACTTTAATCTCATGCATGGGAGGCAATTTTGTTGTTCCATAAATCCTAAAAAATACTTAGACCTTTGACTAAAATGCATCAAAATATATGTAATTGTGTCCTTAGAGTTGGATAACTTATTCCTTTTTGATGAGCATTTGATAGTCCTTTTATAGGGAATGTGGCTACTTTATTACCATAGGAGAGATTCTACACATTTTTTTGTTCTTAAAGACCCTCAACTGCTTCATGAGAATGATATACCTTCTAGAATTTGCATTTTAACTCTTTGATTATACAACAATGAATTGATTGAGATTATGATAGTCTTTGGAAGGGTGAACAAGGGTTTAGGGATCCAAAAAATGATTCATAGTCTAAAGTAAGAAAAGGATGAAGTCGTGACTGTATGTGTCCTTATTAAACCTCCAAAAAATACTCTCATTACAATGTAACCTTGTAAAATATAGTCATGGCTATGAGGACAGTCTGTAGGTCTTAAAATAGCTTTAAATAACAAATAATAGTCCCTTGTTACCAAAACCATTCACATGATGACACTATTTCAATGAAATAGTATAGTAGACCACATTCTAATGTTCCCCAAACCACCCTAATGATATGTATTGTCATGTAATAGTCGTGAGGTCATGATAAATTTTTGGATCCTTTAAGGCAAAAATATAATCAATAAATGCATGCCTCAATATCACAAAACTCTTAACTTTTCCTCATGAAACAAGATCATGACAAACTCAATATACTAGTGTGGGTGGACAACCAACTACTACAACAATCAAATGAAGACATTAGACATCTCTTAGGTCATAAATATGCATCATAGTCATGCTTCCTTGGATAAATCCTACCTCTTAGGGTTTGGTGGGTTTCCATTGGAAACTAAACCTTAGGTATTCGTACCTTCTTCATGTGACAACCCTACAAACACAGAAGACAAATATTAGATCTTGTAAAATATGATAAAGAATATGTGATCAAACACTAAATAAAAAGTCCCTTTGCAAAAATCATGAAATATATAAACCCCTTATTTATTTTCAACCTTTATTTTGGAAGGGAAAACTTGTATGAATCCTTAGATTTCACTCATTACTCATGAAATATTTGTTTATAACATTGTCAAACACTTGAAATCAAGTTTGAAACCATGGGATCATGAATGCATTTAGTCCTTTTACTAGGGATAGAACTGTCATAACTATCAGATAACATTTTTTTCTCCTTTTCCCTCACCCATATCATCATCAAAGGTGTATTATAATCACCAAAAATAAATGGCATAATCCTTAATATACTCTCCCACATGTGCGGGGTCTTAAATCATGATTTTAGGTGCTAAAATTGGGTTGTGACAGTTGTTCATGTGTTTAAGATAGTCCTTAAATGGTAAATTTAGCGAGTTTTTGATTCCTTTTACCTTAAACAAGAGTCTTCCTCCATGCATATCCATGTGGTCCCCTTATTAGTGATAACACAGCATTATTTTTTTTTTAATAAACTCCAATCATTTAAAATACTTTAAAATAGTCCCCAAAAGGTTTTTATTTGAAATCTAGAGGGATTTTAGGACTATTTTAGGTTCTATGGCTACCTTAAAGGATTGTAGGACTAATTTGATAAACTTTTATGCAGTTTAAGGTGATTATGACTATTTTGGACTTATTTAGAGGTATATGATAGATTTAATAGTGTTTCAAGGGTTGTATGATAGCATTATGATGATCATCACCTTGATCAAGTCCTAGCCTCCTAAGCAACATGCAACTAGGGAAATGATCTCACATGATTTAACCTTAACATTCTAGTTTAACCCTTAGGTTAGCATAACCACCAATACATATAAAAGAGACTAAGATTAACAATTGATACTCCATAACCAAATCACCTTCTTACTCAAACCCTCATATAAACTCGATCACATAAAAGACCCTGAGAACCAATCACGCCATCAAAAAGACTTGTCAAGATGATTAGCACAATATAATCAGAGAAAACCATCAAGGATATTCTCCATATTAGCTAAGAAATATGTGAAATCATGAAGCACATATCCAAACAAAAACTCCTTAATAAAAAGCATGCCATAACCCATCAAGTGAACTCACAAGCATCAAGATGAAGATCAAAAAGAACATATCATAGAAAATGAAAGCATTCAAAGAGTGCAAGTTAACCAAGACCTAGGAGGACATCCAAATGTATCTAGAATAAATGTAATCAATCTCAAACTCCATGATCAATTCAAACAGATCAATTAGGACCTAGGAGTACACAAAATAATTGAAAAGTTGAGAAAGGTTGGGAAACTCACTCAAAATCCCAAATTAAAAGAGGGAGTCCTCATTTTTCTCATGCAAATGATGGGGTGTGTGTGCAAGGCACAACAAATGGTGAATCTACTAGGAAAATTCTCCTAAGCATTTTAAAGATAAATGAAAGTTAAAAACCTAGAATCTCTACATACACCCACACATTTAGGTCAAATAAACATGAACACATGATCAAGGAATCAAAATCAAAAGCTAGAGCAACCTTCCATGTTCCATAGATCCAAGTGTGTGCAAGTACATTCATTTCCTTCCCTTGGTAACTAAGCTCATCTAAGATCTCTAACATTAAGCTACATTGATGATTCTTACCTTCTAAACTACCTGGACATTGCCTTTCTGCCATTCAAGAATCTATAGCATAAGGAGGTTGTCTCTATGATTTCACTCAAAGCATATCTCTACTACTAGTTGGGCACCCATAGCCCCAATAGAGATACTTGAATTTTCCAGCTAGTTGAGTTTTCTTATTGGAGCACTAGGAAGTATCAGCTTTCATTTCTTTTCTATTCCTTTCACTCTTTTTTTCTCACCTCACAAGCAATGAATGTTGTTACTGGGATGACAATCATAGTGGCAGAAAAGATGGGACCTTAGGATGTTTCACTTAATGCAAGATCACAAAGACTCACTTAATTGCTTCAAGATTCTTAAGATGTGTAATGTTTAATATCTCAAAACACTTTGAGAAATACTAGAAACAATTGATTCATCTCCCAAGAACAAGCATCATGCTATCTAACGCTAATAATGGAGTCTGCAAGATATCCTTAGGTTATAACCAAATCTTGTTGGGAATTAAGGTGTCTCAACCTTTGCAAGTTTCTAGCATTTATTATTTAATTGTATTTATTTTTTGCCTATTATTGTAATTTGGATGCAAATTCTATTTCGTCACTTTGTCGGAGTTGGCATGGTGATGTGTCATCCTACATGGAAGGTGACCACATGTATTTTTGTCCTCATATGAGGAGATAGGCGTTCCATCTTGTGGTAGAAGAGTTTTTCCATGTGTTGGCATCTTTCAGGTGCTGTAAGAAGTTTATGACGCGTAGGAGCTATGACAGAATCTATGACATGTAAGGGCTAGAAATGGAAGATTATATGACAGGTGAAGACAAGTGTCTGAAAGCATCTTGTATGGGGAAGTAGGCACCCAAGTTTGACTATGACAAGGTTGTAAGAGAATTTGCTATTAATAGACAATTATGACAGATTCTCTTACAACTGTAAGAGTTGTCATATATGATAGATTTTATGACATTGTAAGAGCATCTGTCATACCTTAATTGGGTAAATTTGGGGTGCCCAAGTTGGGGAGTTGTAAGGGATGAAAGAGAATCACTTACAAGTGCCATACGCATGTTTTATGGCCTTAGAAATTGGGCCACATGGATTTGGACGAGTTCCTTGTGTGACTTGCTCTAGAAGCTACCTCTATTCGTACTACTTCTCTTTATATATAGGTGCTTGGAGATGAAGTTTGAATTATAGGTTCACAGGTACTGTTATGCTGTCAGATTGACTCCAAACATGAGTGTCAAAGACAATTGAAGCTTGCACTGCAAGTGTATTGTAAACATTCCTTCAGATTTGTTAATACAATGTGCAGGTTTCTAAGTGTGGGGTTTTTCACCCAATAAGGGTTTTCCCCACCATGAATCTTTGTCTCTCTTCTTCTGTCTACTTTCTAGTTCTTGTGTTTTGCTGCAATATCTCATGTTAATGGTTTAACATTGTTGTAATAGTTAAGATAAAGTTGAATTTGCATAGCCCTCTCCTCATTAGATTAGTGTAGGAAGCATTTTTCGCACACCTAGCTTCCTTTCAGTTAGTATCAAAGCTTGATCACCTTTGGTCCTAGTTGTTGGGTAGGGGTTTTTTGAGCTAATCTTAGGTTGAGTGGGAGTTTGTGCAGAGCATTTTGTATCTTATTGCAGCAAGGAGATGGTAGGCACATTAGGAAGGTTTGAAGTAGAGAAGTTCAATGGCAGTAATTTCAAGCTGTGGAAGCTCAAAATGGAAGACATGTTAGTTGACCAAGACCTTTGGGAAAGTGTGAACGGAACTAAACCAACTACAATGTCACAAGATGAGTGGGATCTCAAGGATCAGAAAGCTAAGGGTCTCATAAGACTTAGTCTTGCCGATTTTGTGTTGTTAAATGTCCATGAGGAGACTACTGCAAAACTCCTTTGGAAGAAGTTGGGGGATGTGTATCAAGCCAAATCCCTAGTTAATAAACTTTTTCTAAGAAAGAAGTTGTATTCTCTTCAAATGGAGGATGGAGGATCCGTTGCTGAACATATGAATGCTTTCAACATGCTAGTTGCACAATTGACCTCTATTGGTGTAAAGATGGAGGAGGAGGATCGATGTATGACCCTGCTTTGTTCTCTACTAGACTCATGGGATCATCTTGTCATGGCAATTGGAAGCACCACATCCACATTTAAAATGGAAGAAGTGGTTTCTTCACTGTTGTCTGAAGAGATGTGGAGAAAGTCTTATGAGGCAACCAAAGAGGCCCTTGCAGTTTGTGGAAGACCCAAGGAGAAAGGGAAGAAGAAGGACAAGAAAGTTGAGAAGGGTAGATCCAAATCCCATGGGAGATCCAAATCTCCCGAAAAGTCCAAGGCTCTTTATTGGAACTATGGAAAAACTGGGCACTTCCAAAAGGAATGCAAGGAGGAGAAGAAGAAAAAGAAGAAAGCTCCTGATTCAGATTCTGACAAGTCACAAGACGATGGTGATGCTTTCATCGCAGCTCTAGAAACCCATGCATCTTATGATGTGTGGCTAATCAACTCTGGTGCATCATTCCACATGACCTCGCATTGAGACTGGTTCACTAAGTATGAGGAGTTTGATGGTGGAAAGGTGTATCTGAGTGACGACTCTCATCTGAAGATCATTGGTCGTGGAAGAGTCTCTATCTGATTCCCTGATGGTCAAGTGAAGGGGATCTCTAGGGTTATGCACATCCCAAGCTTTGCATGGAACCTGCTTTCTATAAGTAGTTTGAATGATGCAGGTGTACAGGTTGTCTTTTTGAAAGAAAGATGCAAGATGACAAGAGGATCTATGGTGCTTGCTAAGGGTACTCGAAGAGGTACTCTATTTCTACTAGAAGCATCCATTGCACAATGCAATAGTTCTTCTGACTCAAGGAAGAGGGCAGCAGTCACTTCATCCCCACCATCTGAATGAGTAGTGAAGAAATCTATTGTTTCTAGTCTTGATGGTTGTAATCGTGCATTCGAAGTTAAACTTCCTACTGAAAAGACAATGTTATGGCATAAGAGATTTGGCCACATTGGTGAGAAGGGTCTGCGTACCCTAAAAAATAAGAACCTCGTTGAGGGGTTAGATGATTGTAATCTTGAGTTTGATTTTTACGAACATTGCATTTATGGAAAACAAAACCATGTTCAATTTTACTTGAGTTCTCATAAGTCTTCTAGTGTGTTGGACCTTATTCATTCTGATGTGTTTGGTCTTGTTAATGTTCCTTCATTATCAAAATTTGTATACTTTGTATCTTTTATAGATGATTATAGTAGAAGGACATGGATTTATTTTCTCAGAAGCAAATTTGAAGTCTATAGCAAGTTTGAGTTTAAAGCCTTTGCTGAAAATCAGACTGGTAAAAAGATTAAATGTTTGAGAACTGACAATGGTGGTGAGTTATATTCTACAAAATTTGATAAGTATTGCAAGGAACTTGCAATTGAAAGGCATAAGGCAACTCCATACACCCTGCAACAAAATGGAGTTGTAGAGAGGATGAACAAGACACTGATGGAGAAGGCTAGGAGTATGCTTAGTGGAGCTGGTCTAGAACAAAAGTTTTGGGTTGAAGTTGTTGCCACTGCTTGCTATCTGGTAAACAGATCTCCTACATCATCTCTTGTTGGAAAGACACCCATGGAGGTGTGGTCTGGTAGAAAGCCTTTAGTAAGGCATCTTCATGTTTTTGGTTGTGAGGCATATGCACATGTGCCTAGGGAGAAATGCTCAAAGTTGGAGAACAAAGCTGTTAAGTGTATCTTCATCGGCTATGGTGTTGGTGTGAAAGGATACAAGCTGTGGGACCCTGTGGCTGAAAAAGTGTTGTATAGAAGAAGTGTCATCTTCAGAGAGCTTACACCTTCTTCCATTATTTTGCATCCAAAAGAAAAAGAAAAGAAAGAGGATGTTGTTCAGTTTCCTCTCACCCCTGAGAAGACTGAACAGAAAGATAATGTTGGAACTGATGCTAAGGAGAGCTCTAGCAGCTCTGAAAGCTCAGATGAAGAAGTTGAACCTCAACCTCAGCTCTTGAGGAGGTCTACACGAATAAGAAAGCAACCTGAAAGGTTTGGTTTTACATTGCTTGATTCTAGTTGTGCTTATGCTTTAATCACCAACAATGATGAACCTAGAATTGTATCAGAGGCTTTGGATATGAAGGATGCAGGTTCCTGGAAGGAGGCCATGGAGGAAGAAATGGCTTCTTTGGAAAAGAATCAAACTTGGGACTTGGTGCCTTTGCCTCCTGGATGGAAACCTGTTGGATGCAAATAGGTGTTCAAGAAGAAAATTGGTATAGATAGCAGTGTTGAGAAGTATAAGGCCAGATTGGTTGCAAAGGGGTATTCACAAGTGGAGGGTATAGATTATGGTGAGATCTTCTCTCCCATTGCAAAGCTGACATCCATTCGATTCCTGTTGTCACTCACAGCAACTTATGACTTAGAGGTAGAACAGATGGATGTGAAGACAACTTTCCTTCATGGTGACTTGGAGGAAGAAATCTACATGTCACAGTTAGAGCATTGCATGGTAAAAGGTAAAGAAAATTTGGTTTGCAAACTTAAGAAGTCTTTGTATGGTTTGAAGCAATCTCCTAGGAGATGGTACTTGAAGTTTGATGCCTTTGTGTTGTCAATTAGATTTGTGAGATCGAAATCAGATCACTGTGTGTATTATAAATTTGATGGTGATTGTATTCTCATTGTTGCATTGTATGTTGATGATATGTTGCTCATTGGGAAGGGTAAGAATATGATTTATAATCTTAAATCTTAGTTGTCAGCTTAGTTTGAAATGAAAGATTTAGGGGCAGCCAGGTACATTCTAGGAATGGAAATCAAAAGAGACAGAACCAATAGAAAACTTTGGTTAAGACAGAGTAAGTATGTGAAGACCATGTTGGATAGATTCAGCATGGCAGATTATAGACCATTGTGTGTTCCTATTTCTTTGAGGACAAAGTTGTCTATTGAGGATTGTCCAAAATCTCCTAGTGAGGTAGAGGACATGAGCAGAGTACCTTATGCTAGTGTTGTTGGCAGTTTGATGTATGTTATGGTTTGCACAAGACCAGACATTGCCCAAGCAATGGGAGTCCTTAGTCGATTTATGGCTAATCCTAGACGGGTTCATTGGGATGCAGTTAAGCGAGTGTTTAGATGTTTGAGGGGTACTTCTGAGTATTCCATTTGCTATCATGGCAATGTTTCAGGACCTCTGCATTCTATTGATATTCATGGATTTGTGGATTCAGATTGGGTAGGTGACATTGACAGCAGGAGATCCACCAATGCTTATGTGTTTACACTATTTGGTGGTGCTATTAGTTGGATGAGTAAGTGACAACTTGTTGTTGCTTTGTCCATGACAGAAGCTAAGTATATGACAGCAACTCATGCTTGTAAGGAAGCCATTTGGTTTAAGAGATTATGTTCAGATATTGGTGTTGATGCAAGTCATATCACGATCAGGTGTGACAGTCAGAGTGCAATTTGCCTTGCAAAGAATTCAACTTTCCATGCTAGAACCAAGCACATTGATGTTCAATTTCACTTCATGAGGGACATGGTTGAGGATGGAAAGGTAAATTTGGAGAAGGTAGATACTTTGAAGAATGTTGCAGATGCATTGATGAAACCAGTGAGCATAGAGAAGTTCAGATGGTGTTCGAAGTCTATGGGCCTCTCGGCCTATAGTAGTTAAACCATGTTATTTCCATTGACTCTTGAAAGGTGTTCGACAAGTGGGAGAATGTTGGGAATTAAGGTGTCTCAACCTTTGCAAGTTTGTAGCATTTATTATTTAATTGTATTTATTTTTTTCCTATTATTGTAATTTGGATGCAAATCCTATTTTGTCACTTTGTGGGAGTTGGCACGGTGGTGTGTCATCCTACATGGAAGGTGACACATGTATTTTTGTCCTCATATGAGGAGATAGGCATTCCACGTTGTGGTAGAATATTTTTTCCATGTGTCGGCATCTTTCAGGGGTTGTAAGAAGTTTATGACGCGTAAGAGCTATGACAGAATCTATGAGATGTAAGGGCTAGAAATGGAAGATTATATGATAGGTGAAGACAAGTGTCTGAAAGCATCTTGCATGGGGAAGTAGGCACCCAAGTTTGACTATGACAAGGTTGTAAGAGAATTTGCTATTAATAGACAATTATGATAGATTCTCTTACAACTGTAAGAGTTGTCATAAATGATAGATTTTATGACATTGTAAGAGCATCTGTCATACCTTAATTGGGTAAATTTGGGGTGTCCAAGTTGAGGGGGTTGTAAGGGATGAAAGAGAATCACTTACAAGTGTCATACGCATGTTTTATGGCCTTGGAAATTGGGCCACATGGATTTGGACGAGTTCCTTGTGTGACTTGCTCTAGAAGCTACCTCCATTTTTACTACTTCTCTTTATATATAGGTTCTTGGAGATGGAGTTTGAATTACAGGTTCACAGGTACTGTTATGCTACCAAATTGACTCCAGACATGAGGTTTGAAGACCATTGAAGCTTGAATTACAAGTGTATTATAAACATTCCTTCAAATTTGTCAATACATTATGCAAGTTTCTAAGTGTGGGGTTTTTCATCCGATAAGGGTTTTCCCCACCGTAAATCTTTGTCTCTGTTCTTCTGTCTACTTTCCGGTTCTTGTGTTTTGCTGCAATATCTCATGTCAATGGTTTAACATTGTTGTAATAGTTAGGATAAAGTTGAATTTGCATAGCCCTCTCCTCATTAGATTAGTGTAGGAAGCATTTTCCACACACCTATCTTCCTTTCAAATCTTTTCCAATTAGCAAAGGAGGACATTGAAATCCAAAATAAGAGAGAAAACTAGAAACACATTGAAAAATGACCAAAATAAACTAAAACAACAAACTAACAAGAAGAATCATGCAAAAAACAAACTAACTAAAGAAACAAAGAAAGACTAAAGAAAACTAGACACCTAACTAACTAGAACTAACCAATACTATGTACAAAGGTTTAGGAAAATGGATATCTACACTCTCTCTTCATTGATTTCTGATGCAGACATGACAAGAGAATCCAATGAAGGATTATCCCATCATGCAGCCCAATCAACTTCTCTTACATACATTGAAACAACAACAATATTCATGCCTTCAAATTGTTATAATCATGTGCTCAAAACTTCAAAGATTGAAACAAATTGTATATGCCAACATAGCCTTCTTAAATTTCAGCCTTAAGATTGTTGTTTTACTCCTCTTCTCTTAGATGAAAATTAACTTTGATAAATTCCAGCCATTAAGGATTTTTTTTTGTCCCTTTGATTAATTTAGTTGCAGCAAAATAAACATATATTAATCTCTTAAACTTGCAACCCTTCAGTGAATATAATTTGTGAATGTTGTACCAAAAACTTCAGCTATGAAGTAACACAATATCTTGAGAATTTCATATAACATGAACAGCAGCAAATACTTACAACGCAAATGTTTTTATGCAGCCAAACGAGATGGTAACACACATACATAACCTCCACAAATCCAACTATGAAATATCTTCAACAAACTTTCCAACTATCCACCTCCACAAGCTTACAAATTCAAAAAAAATTCATCTAACAGGTCACCATGGATGTGCACCTTCTTTGCCTCATCAAAATGGATGTATTTCCCTTAGAGAATTATCTTCAATATCACCCATGGACGTCCTCTTGATGACCTGCAAAAATCAGAAATAAATTTGGGTTCTTCTCTTCTTTTTCAATGCCTCTTTGGAGCCAAACTTCAATCTATTTATAAGATCTCCTTTGCATAGTTTCATCTTCCTAATTTTCGGCTCCAATGACTCTTGGTATTCCTCTTCTTTCTTGGTGGTGTCCAACATGGAGAAGGGTGACTCTTGGGATTCTTTTATTGCTTTCTTTTATGACTTTGGTTCTTGAAAACTTTTCATTGTCCATTCTTTTGTCTTCTAGCATGTAGGTGACTAGGATTTTTGTCCATATGCAACTTGCCTTGTCTTTTCCTTGGAGTGTTGGAGAATTAAATTATTTACATTAATCATTATCAAAACAAGACAAAACCCAAACTTAATAAACATGTGCATGAGGATGCCCCTACACCAATTTCTCAGTATGTGTAAGAGTAATAAGGCACCTATAAATGTCCTAAGTCTAGCAAACTTGTCTTTATATTCTAAAAAGTATGAAATGGGAAAACTAAGCTCACATTCAAGATACAAGTCATGTAAGATCAAAATTTGAGGCAACTCATCATATCCATGATCAATCCAAATACATGTTTTTATTACCCCAATCATCATACTCAAAATTATAAGCATCATAACTCAAAGAAAAAGTGGAAGATACAACCCGGTTTGAATTATCATCAGTGGAAAATGTAAGCTCACCATCTTGTTGCATAATATCCAATACTCTCTCACCTTCAGAAGGTCTCAACTCATGATGGATCATCCCTTGTGCATCAAGTACATGCAAATTGCAATAAAATCCATCAATTATTAAACCATTGTAGCATTTAAAAGAGGCTAAATCAATCATATCAACACAAGATTCAACATTTTTAGACTCTAAAACATGAAACATTTCACTTTTTCTCAACTCATCATGCGGATGACAAGACAAATCAGCATGCATCTTTTCAAGTAAGTCATCAAAATTAGTAATGCATTCATCTTTAAAATTTCATGATCCATCAACTACCTCTTTACACTCAAATGTAAAAGTAATCTCGCAAGAAAGCAAGAAATTGGGACAACTTACTTCATGATTTGAATTAGTAGGATGAATCCTACATGAATCAAGCAAAGTAAAGTTTGATATGTGCATTGAATACCCACAAAGTGATATGTGTTCACTTAACTTTGACACTAGATAAATCATGTTATCAATTGTGGGGTATGACAACTCTCTAAGTGATTACTTTGCATGATTGTTTGACCTCCATCCTTAAAGAGCAAGTTGATGTCCTCATTATTAACCTCTTGTGTATCAATGGGAAAACTTCCCTCTTTGTTGTCCATGTACTTTCTTCACTTGTTGGGATGATATCCTCTTTCCTTTCTATAAAATTAGATTGATTAAACTGTTGTTCACACTTAATTTCACACTTAGAATCATTAACAAACTAAAATAAATCATTTTCAACAACTTTACCATTAAAATTAGTCCCTAAATCCATCATTTGACAAGCATTTTGTTGCTAATTTTCATCTTCCTTTTGACTACCTGACTTGTCTATCTCATCATCAAACTTTTTCTCATCAATAGGAGTCAAAATATCACCATTACTAATATTTTTTTCCTTATCTGATGACTAAAAATTAGAATTTAACCAATTTGGAATGTCAAAAAGTGAATTATTGATCATGTATCCAATTTCATTTTTATGTTCATTTTGATAAACAAATTGAGAAACTTCATTCTTACCCATGTGTACATCACCTTTTTGACCTTGATTGTTGAAGAATAGCTAAGGTGGATCACTTTCTTTCTTCTCTTCATAAGCTGGTTCAATTATTTTACCCTCAATATCCTCAAATTTATTTTTTATAGATTTGTATATCTCCAAGTAGGAAAATTTTCCATGTAGAGCCAAATCTAACCTTGTGATGAAGGTTTGATAATCAATCTCAGCATGTTCATTTGTAACATTTACCCTCTATTCTCTTGATAAAGCTATATGAAACAATGTTAGTCGAGGGAACTATTTTTCTATGTTCGTGTTCAATGCCTCCTTTAAAAGTGAGATCCTCACATGACTAGGAAGTTGAAGGATGAGATCATGAGGTATATACAAAAGCCTATCCATTGGAGCTAAATCTCCTTAATATATAATTCTGTTGGCAAGAGACACTGTGTGGCTTCATGAGTGTTGTCATTGATGGCAACAAAGTCTATCCCACACAGCCACAGTACATAGTATGCCTATACCGGAAGTTAGATTGAAGATTGTTTTGGTCCGATCAACAAGAACAGAGTATGCAACAAGGTCTGACAATCAAGTCCGGATCTTTCAGATGGTGTAACTCAGCAAGTTACAGACTTGCATAAGTCAAGAGGAGTATCATGACTACTACATTCTAGAGATTTAGAATCTAGTGATAAAGCATGAAAAATATATGAGCATCTAAGTGTTGGGTTCCAAATAGGCAAAGCAGACAGAGAAAGAACTGACCGACAGAGCATCAAACTTCAATCCAGATGAGTAAAAGGTGTTGATCAAGCTATTTGGGGATTATACATTGTTGGCCGACATGATTAATGACTTCTATGCCTAAGCTTTTGATATGCATCACAAATCAAGTATGGATTCAGCCGACAGATCAGTAATTTGTAAATATCTTGAGTGTTCCTGTTGTCGACTAGAAAGTTGATGAAATCCTTGATGCAAATATATATACCAAATGGATTCCAGTGTGTAGGTGCGTGGAATATAAAAGTGATGAAATAAAGTGCGAAGAAAAGTAGGGACAAGTGGGAAAGCAGCAAATCAAGTCCGGTATAAGACATAGCAACAGTATCAAAACAAAGGAAGAATGAAGTGCATCAAATTAGTGTATTGTGCCTAACTGAAACTAAACTCCTACATTTGTAGATGTCTCTCATCAGTTCAAACACCTGATTACCTTCTGTAAGTTTTGTAGACAGTGAGTCTCTTGTAGGCAGTGTGCCTCTTGTGAGCAGCGTGCTCGGGCAGTGAGCCCTAATTGGCAAGTGTCATTTTGTACTTCTTATTCTTTTAATAGAGAATACAATCTTGGGTTAGTCACCCCGTGGTTTTTCCTTTAACAGGGTTTTCCATGTAAAAATCCTTGTGTTATGTGTGTTGATTTTATTTCTATTCTCATGATCACATATGCTTATATGTTTTGATGTTGCACTAATTATTAAAGAAGAAAAGAGAGTTAATAAATTTGAGATAACTAATTCACCCCCCCTCTTAGTTATCTACCTTATTTCCAACAATTGGTATCAAAGCTAAGTTCCTTTAAACAGAGCCTAACAGCTTGAGGAAGATCTGGGAATCTCAATGGATATATATGGTATGAAGGAACAACTTTAGTCTGCCCTAGATGATCTTGAACAATCCCACTCTGAAGTTAATAACTTAAGAGAAAGACTCAAACAAGCTGATGATTTCATAAATGAACTAAAAGAAAAACTGAGTATCTCTGTGAAAAAGAGAAAGGAACTACTTCAAAAATTAGCAAATCAAAGTGAAGCCAATGATACTAATAAAGATCTAGATGAGAAAAACAAGCTATGTGAGAAGCTGTCAAAAGAGGTCATTATGGTAAGGCATGAGAGGGAATCAGGGGTTATGAGATTCACCCAAGAAATTGAAGAAAAAAGGAAAATTGAAGATAATCTAAAACAATCCCTCAAGGAAAAAACATAGGACTGCCACAAAATGGATAGAATAATCAGGCATCTTGAATCAGATCTTGAAGAAGCTAGAGACAATGAAGAACAACTTGAGAATTAGATAGACACTCTTAAACAAGATCTTCAAACAACAAATAAATACAAAGAGAAATTCAAGATAAGCTCAGCCCAACTTGAAGTTCTTCTTGAAAGCCAAAAGAGGGTAGATGATAAGCGTGGCTTGGGATATGAGAAAGGTGAAAGCTCTAGATCCGGTCAGAAGAACTTTGGATCCAGAAATCAAAGAAATAGGCCTAGAAGACCTCTGGTAAGGGAACCAAATGCTCAAAGATATCCATCCTTCAATGGATATTGCTTCAATTGCAACAATTTCGGTCATAAAGCAACTCAATGCAGAAGGAGAATGAATCAAACTAATCCATCCTTCTCTAGACAATGTTTCAACTGCAAAAGGTATGATCACAAATCTCATGAATGCAAAAATATGCAAATAAACAATTCATTCAATGGTAGATGCTTTGCATGCAATAGAACGGGACATATGGCTAAT
This sequence comes from Cunninghamia lanceolata, assembly GCA_027924645.1. Lineage (NCBI taxonomy): Eukaryota > Viridiplantae > Streptophyta > Pinopsida > Cupressales > Cupressaceae > Cunninghamia > Cunninghamia lanceolata. The sequence continues at coordinate 2,744,055 of BSBN01001313.1, forward strand.
CAATGTAAATCAAGAGGATATCAATCAAATATGCAAAGAAATGTTGTTTGTTACAATTGCAATAGATCCGGTCATATTGCCAAATTCTGCAGAAGTAAAAATCAGGATAAAAAGGTTCCGGTGCATCATAATCAAAAACAAGATAAGGGTAAAGGCAAAGTGAATGCAGATAAAGTTCAAAGGGAGATGAATAAGATTTGGGTGAAGAAGAGTATAGAAAATATTGGGGATGAATCCGCACCAAAATCTGGTGCTGATATTCCTTCTAGAAACTAAACAGATGAGCTCTAGCTTAGGGGGAGTCACAGAGAAAAATAAATTCCCCTAGCCAATCAATTAGTGCCTAGATTTGGCACATGGAATGCTATGGATTAAAGGGTTCTCAGAAAAATATCTAAATAACCCTCGGTAAAAATTTGAAAGATCTGCATGGAATTTTATAAGAGTTTAACCGTTCAAGTTGATCCGGTTTGACAACCATCCAGTAAAGCAAGATTTTCACTCACAGATCCAGTATGATTCAAAATTGAGATACTTTGATCTGAGGACCCATGGCATGACTGAAGAAAAGAAGATACATTGTCAATCCTCACTGACAATGATTCTAAGATCAACACAATGATTCAAGAAGATCTCTCTTAAAATAGGGTAACCGGATAACTTAAGTTGTGCATTTATTGCAAAAGGAAATTAGGGTTTGCACAAGGATAAAAGCGTTCATTCACTCATTATTTGCACATTTGCATTCGAGAAGAAGAAAAGAAGAGCTCTGCATCAAAGTTTCTATAACTCACTCAAAGATCAACTGCAAAGTCGAATCCAATGAGCAATTTGTTTCGGCTCCTATTTTGAACCCTAAAGCATAAAAAGGTACTTTCATTCTAAAAATCTCTCTCTGAATATTTTGCAAGATGGCTACTCCAATGGTTGTTAAGATCACTAATAGGCCACGCCCAAAATTCAAGAAACACCTCTATAAATCTCTAGAAGTTGATCCTTTAGGTGCATTCTCTAGCATTTTGCATGGGATATTGCACGTAGAAGATGTCAGGGTTTATATCCATGCCAACATTGAGGAATTTGGAGACTCTAAATTGATGGACATCTATCACAAACAGCTAGTAGATGAGAACTTTGAACTCAAACCTCAATACAAGGCCCTCCGGGAAAAACACTTCAAACATTGCATAAACTTTCCCTATTTTGCAGAAGATGATTGGGTCCGGTATGTCCTAAGTAGGATGCATGATAATTTCATGTGGTTAATGAGGCCCTTCAAGATAACGAAAGATGTCATCAGGGTAGTAACTAGACTGCACTCATCCGGTGGGTTACCTGCACTCAAATCTGTCAAGAACCAGATAGTAACTGAAGCCACCAGATCTAAGTTTGACAAGAGAGCAATGACCATAGATGACATCACAGATCCAGATGTCAAATTTGCCTCAATAATAATTGGGTATAAGATCTATCATTCTAGCAGGGAGAATTTTGTGTCTGGGACTACAATATATGCAGCATATCAGATGTTGAGGGAAAATGCAAATTATGACCTATGTGATCTTCTCCTAAATCAATTATTAGAAAACCTGTAGAAGATCAAAAAGGATAAGAAGAATTCCTTCAAATATGGTTGTCTAATATTGTGTCTGTTCTTTTATTACATGAATGAGCTACTCGAATCAAGTGATTGGGTGTGGCAAAATGACAAACCAATTGCAATCCAGATTAGAGACTATATGTATGGACTTGGTGATGCTAAAGCTCAAAGCACAGCTCTCTGGGGTTACTTTAAGAACTTCCAAAGCATGATGCAAGCCAGAGAGAGAATACCTCAATCCATAGTTGAGAAATACAAGGATACAGTGTGCTTCATGGTAGACATTGATCAATGCCTAATGGAGGCAGTTGAGCCTAGAACAGTGTGGATAATGCCAACAGGATATGAGGTCGATGAGAAAATCTTGGAGTTACATATTCAACACATGTTGATCCAACCTAAGGACCCTGAGGCAGAAAGGTTTGGAACCTTTCAAGAACTAAGTGTAAAAATACATGTTGTGTTAAGACAATCAGAGATAAAGAGGAAAGTAAGAAGGGAAGTTGAGGAAATTGCCAAAAGATTTGGCATATCAAAAGAGGCAGTAGATGAAAATAGGGAGAAAATGGAGAAGGCTGAGAAAGAGAAACAAAAAGAAAAGAAAGGGGGTGTTCCGGTACAAACCTCCTCCTGGACTAGATCCTCCAAGAGCTCTACACCTGCCACTCCTAAAAACTCAAAGGCCACCAAATCGAAAGTCAAGACATCCAGAAAAGGAGAAAAGAGGACAAAGACCAAAGCCACAAGGTCATATACAAGCCTCAAAGATGATGAAGAAACAAAATCTGATGAGGAAATCAAGAAAATGAAGAAGAAGAAATCATCCGAAGAATTCTTTGCCAATAAAAATAAGGAAGAAAAGGTAGAAGAATTTGTTGAAAAGCCTACACTTTCCATTGATGACATCATCAAGGCAGTCACTGTGGATGGGAAATTGTAGCGAATAATAGAGTTCTATGATGAATACAGTGATACTGATAAGAGGATTTTGGAAGAAGCTACAGTCAGGTACCTGAACATCTACAATAAAGCATTCATTGAAATTATATCATTAATTCCCAAAATTCTAGAGAAGGTACTTGAACTAAGAAAAGAGAATGCAAAAGAAAAAGACTTAGAGATTTAGGAACAGATAGAAATTCAGCTCTATCCTTCTATTACTCCAAAGCAAATGGACATGATCTTTAAGGACTGTAAGGATGAATTCTAGAGTAAAGAATGAATGAATAAACTTAAGCTTGGAGAAACTGATCAAGTAGAAAGAGAAACAAAAGACATCCTCCGGAATGCCTTCAAAAGATTCAATCTTCCTATTGTAGAGGAAACAGATGAAGAACCTTCTACCATGGATGGTGAAGGATTAAATGTAACCAATGAAGAATCTTCTGAAAAAGATGTAGAAGGATCAAAAGAGATAGATGAAGAGAAGTCTAAGGACTTGGATTCCTCTGTTCCAGAAGAGGAAGTTCATGAAGTAGCAATCTCAGGTGATATCTCTTCTCCAGATCCCACTGCAGACATTCCAGATTTTGAAGTTGAAAGAGAAGGAAGAAAAGAGGAGAAAGTAATTCAAGAAGAAGAGGTCAGAGGAAAAGAAGAAGAACAAGAGACTAATGTTGACTGTGTTGATACCCCAAAAGAAAAGAAGACTCAATCACCGGCAAGAGACACTATAGAGGCAATGAAGAATTTCTTGAACAAAGAAATGATGGAGATAGATGAACCTGAGCTATTTCAAGGGCCACTAAATTTTGACTCTCTCTCTGGTCCAGACAATGAAAATAGCATCTTTTGCTCAAGCCAAAGCAAAAGAAAAATTCTTGAAATCTCACATGGAAGACTGTGAGTTGTTGGAGATGGCATCCGGGATGCTAGAGAAGACCATGCCATCATTTCAAAAGGATCCTTTGGCCTCTCCATCTGGTAACTTGAAATCTCTGGTAAATTCTGTTAGCACTCATTTTGAATCTTTAGAGAAATAGGTAGAAGCCAAGGTCTGGAAGGAGTTTTTAGGAAAAAGATTCACTGAAGTACAGGGACTCATTTCTAATGATAGGATGACCCTAGACATTGGAAAAAAGAGCCTTGAAAGTGCTCTTAAAGATGGTGGGGACATGTACAAATTTTGTCTATCTTGGCCCAAAGTGACAGAGGATATTGAAAAGAAGGTGAAAGAACAAGAAGGTAAAGTGTCAAGTTTATCTCAGAATTTTGATCCCCTCACTACATCCTTAATGAATCAAGAATGCCAGGCCATTGTCATCATAAATGAAGTAAAGAGGCTGAACAAAGAAAAGAAGGATATAATAAACATAATGAGTGAACTTAGAGGGATAATTATCCCTAAGTTAGAGGCAATGCATGAGTCCTTGATAGATGCTCAGACTATAGCCCGAACCAGTGATTTGATAGATTTAAGAAGGGTAGAAGCATATGCATTTTTGTTGAGTGGTCACATCTCCATTTTGGATAGGATGAAGTAGAGTTGGGCCACAGAATTTGTATAGTTGAAGGCCACTTTTGCGGATATACTTAAGTATATGTAAGTATAACATATATATATACTTATGCAGCTATGTATAGGTTAATTTTTGCAAATTTTGGTGTGCAGATTCTACCCTTTGCCATTGATGTCAAAGTGGGAGTGAGGAGTAGTGAAAAATGTGGAATTTAGCTAAGGGGGAGCTCCGGTAAAATAGTGCAAAAGACAAAGCTTCAGCCAAGGGGGGGTTTACTGTGACACTTAGCCATTTTTCACTAAGTGTTGCCATCAATGCCAAAGGGGGAGATTGTTGGCAAGAGACACAATGTGGCTTCATGAGTGTTGTCATTAATGGAAACAAAGTCTATCCCACACATTTGTAGTACATAGTATGCCTATACCGGAAGTCAGATTGAAGATTGTTTTGGTCCGATGAACAAGAACAGAGTATGCAATAAAGGTTCGACAATTAGGTCTGGATCTCTCAGATGGTGTAACTCAGCAAGTTGCAAACTTGGATAAGTCAAGAGGAGTATCATGACTACTACATTCTAGAGATTTAGCCTCTGGTGATAAAGCATGAAAAAGATATAAGCATCTGAGTGTTGGGTTCCAGACAAGTAGAGCAGACAGAGAAAGAACTGATTGGCAGAGCATCAAACTTCAATCCAGATGAGTAAAAGGCATTGATCAAGCTATTTTGGAATTATACATTGTTGGCCGACATGATTAATGACTTCTATGCCTATGCTTTTGATATGCATCACAAATCAAGCATGGATTTAGCTGACAGATCAGTAATTTGTAAATATCTTGAGTGTTCCTATTGCCGACTAGAAAGTTGATGAAATCCTTGATGCAGATATATAAACCAGATGGATTCTAGTGTGTAGGTGTGTTGAATATACAAGTGATGAAATAAAGTGCGAAGCAAAGAAGGGACAAGTGGGAAAGCAGCAAATCAAGTCCGGTATGTGATAGAGCAATAGTATCAAAATAGAGGAAGAATGAAGTGCATCAAATTAGTGTATTGTGCCTAACCAGAACTAAACTCCTGCATTTGTAGATGTCTCTCATCAGTTCAAACACCTGATTACCTTTTGTAAGTTTTGTAGACAATGAGTCTCTTGTAGGCAGTGTGCCTCTTGTGAGTAGTGTGCTCAGACAATGAGCCCTAATTGGCAAGTGCCATTTTGTACTTCTTATTCTTTTAATAGAGAATACAATCTTGGGTTAGTCACCCCGTGGTTTTTCCCTTAACAAGGTTTTCGACGTAAAAATCCTTGTGTTATGTGTGTTGATTTTATTTCTATTCTCATGATCACATATGCTTATATGTTTTGATGTTGCACTAATTATTAAAGAAGAAAAGAAAGTTAAGAAATTTGAGATAACTGATTCACCCCCCCTCTCAGTTATCTGCCTTGTTTCCAACAAATTCATCTCAAAACCAATGAAATTAAAAACCTTGTACCAACATTACCATTCAAGCCCTCCTATCGCCAATCTATTGATGGGTGTTTTACCAGGCAACAACTTAGATAAAATACTAAGTACTTTATCTCTCTTGAAAGGAATCAAAACCCAACAAATTAGAAAATTACTACCCCAAGGTCTCTCCTGGCTAGGTTTTAGCCTTAATAAGATAACTCAGTTGTTTGATGTTCTTTATTGTTCCAACAAGGGGCCTTACACAAATCTAGAAAAACTTTCAACACACAAGGTTAAATTACACATAAACCAATCAATTTTTAGATTTGTTAATGCATAAACAAACCAATCTAAACATATATTACCATAAAATATCATTTTTTAGCCTATAACCAGGATTATACTAACTTGCATTCATGAAATATAAACCTTACAATAGCATTATGCAAGTTTCAAATTCATATTCTAATCCTAAACTAATGAGATCTAAGAAAAAATTTAAAAGATGGGGTAGGATAGAGAAAGGACAGAGAGAAAACTAACTAAAATTCAAGATTTTACTAATGTTTCAACCTCAACAATGGATAGATAAGTCTACAAACATTAACCATTCTTGATTTCACGATGTAAAATAAATAATCAAGCTTCAAGAAAGTGCAGTCTTCAAAGGGAGGTTTTCCAAATCCTGAAGCAATCTTCATCAAACACCTAATTACTAGTGCAGTTTAGCAAGATTATTCACAAAATGCAAGAAAAAGGTGTTCAAGCTAACCACACAAGAAATCTACAATAAAAAAATCACCATGGTATGAATACTTCACAAAGTAATCAAATATCTAGCAAACTAGCTACTGAAAATGTCAGAAAAACTCTATTTTTCATGTTTTGAAACCATGAAGAAAAAATTGTATGATGACAAGTTCAAGGAATATCAACAATTTCTAATCCACTAGCTTGACTAGAAACCATGAAGTAAACTTGTATTAATCTTAAAATATTGACAAATATCAACAATATCCAAAATTGGTGTGGAGAAAACCATGAGAATATCATGAAAATTTAGAAAATACTGTGTTTTCTCTCAAATCCAAAGTACAAATGTGTTTCCAATATGTCTCCAATGATTTTTCCCAACCCTTACAATGATTTTCAGTTTTATACTTATACAAATCAGCTTTACAATATTAGGTTTTCACCTTTACATCCAATAGCTAAGATCAATTTGATCCAATGGATCACATTTGATGCTCAAACACAAAGTCAATATTGATGGCAAGTACAATTTCTAAGATATTTCTCCTCATCTCCTTTTCGCTTCCTCAACAAGCTTCTCTTAGTAGAAAAAAGTATTATTTTCTTATTTCCAAATTTACTTTTGGTAGTGAGTTTTCTATTTTTAGAAAAAAAGTAACTTTTTCGAGTTAAAAAACATTTAGTATTTGCAACTATATCTCCAACTCATTTATTTTTTACAAGTACAACTCCAACACCTTGTTTTAGTATGATAAATGTCAATAAAAAGGACATGTACAATTGTAGAAAATCCTTTTCTCCACCATAGTTAGTTGTATCTCTTCATTTCCCATATGCAAACATGATAATATAGTTGTAGGTGACTAATTTCTCCCTCAAAAGTTCATTTTAAGCCCTCTATTCTTCACTTTTCCATCATTTTCAGTCATAATTCTTCATCTCAGATCTAGAACAACAAGTTGGGACCTCTTGGAAGGCTGCAATAGTCATGTACTTGGTTTTAAATCAGGTATCAAGTCATACACTTCATCTTCACTCAGCTGCAAGACATTGTTTCCTAAATTTTTTTATTTTTTTGGCTCTAAATAGGCATGTGCAATAGTAGTATAGGTTCATTTGGTGTTGTTCTAGTTCATGGGGTTTGTCTTCATGTTTTTTGACATCATCTTGGCTTCATTTTATAGGTGCAACAATGTTATGGGTCTAAAAATCAAGTTCTTTCATGGATATGATAACAATATATCTCCAAATATTCATGTCTCCATGATGCTTTCAGATTGTTTCCACATGTTTCCATACTCCTAGACCTACAAAAAATAATATGAACCATCAAAATACTCAAAAATATATCATTTAAAATAAAAAAAAATCATAATATGTCCATTCTCAGTCAATGTGTTTCTTAGGAGAGCCATCCCTTGACTATCCCTTGATGTTGGTCATGACGATGCTTTGATGGCACAATAACCCATAGTTATATTTTTACTAATGAATTGTTCCTTTCACAAAGAAGTACTAATAGTGCACCTTTGTGATTATATTCAAACAATATAAATACTTCTTAATTGAAACAAGCCATTTCTCACAAATACCAATACATTCTCCTCATAAGGTCCATGACACCATCCCTAAAGGTATGATAGTTAGTAGTGTACTATTATGGTATCTTATTGTTGGTTTGACAATCCATAATTGTGATAGCATTCATTCCTAATAGTCTTTATCATGATTTTCATAATATCCTTTACATTTGGGGCCTTGTCTGCAACATACAAAGTTCACCTTTCTCACCCCTAGCTTTAGTGTGCAAGGGAGACTGATAGGGAATTTTCAATTTCCACTCAACTAGTGCAATTAAGGAGAGGACAAATTGTTTGAACTTGTAATCTTTCACAATTTACACTTGTCATAACCATAGATGTTTTATCTTTATTTTCAACCAAGAGCTAGGATATGAATCAAATATGGCCTATTGCTCTAATAGGCCTATAGGGACAAAGAGATGATAAAGCCTTTCATTCTTAACATTACATGGTTTTGACAATTGTCCATAATAGCAAGGTCTTGCATGACAGTCCTTTGTTGCACCTAGTTATCATAGACTTGTTATGATAGTCCTTGGTATCTTTTCATTTCTTTCTTGAATGACCTACAAATAAGACATAAGACCTATTAGATCCTTCGTAAATAAGAATTCTCATATATTACATCTAAACTTACTCTCTAAACATCCATTAATCCATCCATTAATATCAAAATACCATTAATATCCTATTATCAACCATTCTAATGCGTAGGATAGTCATATTACAGTTTTACTTCTCTATACTAAAACAACCTATGGAATATCTACCCTCATTTGTATTTACTAATAACATTGAGCCTTCTTTTGGGACAACATTGTTGCCTTTAGTAACTCCTCAATTCATGACAACCTAAAGTAGAATGAGTGGACAATCATAACATTTTAGCATAATAGAAAAACCCTAAAGTGTGATAAAGTCTATAAATTATAGTATTCATGGATACTTTAATCTCATGCATGGGAGGCAGTTTGTTGTTCCACAAATCCTGAAATAGTCTTATACCTTTGACTGAAATGCATCAAAATATATGTAATTGTGTCCTTAGTGTTGGATAACTTATTCCTTGTTGATGAGGGTTTGATAGTCCTTTATGGGTAATGTGACTACTTTATTACCATAGGAGGGATTCTACACATTTTTCTTTGTTCTTAAAGACCCTCAACTACTTCATGAGAATGATATACCTTCTAGAATTTGTATTTTAACCCCTTGATTGTACAACAATGGCTTGATTGAGATTATGATAGTCTTTGAAAGGATGAATGGGGGTTTAGGGATCCAAAAAAAATGCATAGTCTAAAGTAAGCAAAGATGAAGTCATGATTATACATGTCCTTATTAAACCTCCACACAACACTCTCATTATAATGTAACCTTGTGAAAGGAATTCAGGGCTATGAGGATAGTCTTTAGTTCTAAAAATAAATTTAAGTAACAACTTTTAGTCCCTCATTACCATAACCATTCACATGATGACAATCATTCAATGAAATAGTATAGTAGGCATTGTTCTAATGTTCCCCAAACCACCCTAAGGATATATATGACCATGTAATCGTCACAAGGGTGTGATAAATTTTTAGATCCTTTAAGAAAAAAGGATAATCAATAAATGCATGCCTTAATATCACAAAACTCTTAAGTTTTCCTCATGAAACAAGACCATAAAAAACTCAATACACTAGTGTGGATGGACAACTAGCTATTGCAGCAGTCAAATTAAGACATTAGGCATCTCCTTAGTCATAAATAGGCATCATAGTCATGATTCCTTGGACAAATCCTACATCCTAGGGTTTGGTAGGTTTCCATAGGCAACCAAACCCTAGGTAATCATGCCTTCTTCATGTGATAACCCTACAAACACAAAAGACAACTATTAGATCTTGTAAAATATGATAAAGAATATGTAATCAAACACTAAATCAAAAGTCCCTTTGTCAAAATCATGAAATATATACCCCTTATTTATCGTCAACCTTCATTTTGGAAGAGAAAACTTGTATGAATCCTTGGATTTCACTCATTATTCACAAAATACTCCTTTATAACTTTTCCAAACACTTGAAATCAGGTTTGAAACCATGGGATCATGAATGCATTTAGTCCTTTTACCAGGGATAAGACTATCATACCAATCAAACAACAATTGTTTCCTTTTCTATCACTCATATCATCATCAAAAGTATATTATAATCACCAAAAATGAATGATATAAGCCTTCATATACCCTCCCACATGTGTGGGGTCTTAAATCATGATTTTAGGTGCTGAAAATGGGTTGTGATAGCTATTCATGTGGTTAAGATAGTCCTTAAATGGTAGATCTACTAAGCTTTTAATTCCTTTTACCTTAAACAAGACTCTTCCTCTGTACATATCAATGTGGGCCCCTTATGAGCGATGACACAACATTAATTTTCTTTTTAATAAACTCCATTCATTTAAAATGCTTTAAAATAGTCCCAAAAAGGTTCTTAGTTTGAAATCTTGGTGCCCAAACTTGTGAATGGTTGTTTAAGTCTTATAGGACTATTCAAAAAGGTTTTAAAGCTTCTCAATGGTTTTGAAGACTTAATGGAGGGATTTTAGGTCTGATTTAGGTTCTATGGCTGCCTTAGAGGATTGTAGGACTTATTTGATAAAATTTTATGCAATTTAAGGTAGATTATGACTATTTTAGACTAATTTAGAGGTATATGATAGATTTGAGAGTGTTTCAAGGGTTGTATGATAGCATTACGATGATCATCACCTTGATCAAGTCCTAGCCTCCTAAGCAATATGCAACTAGGACAATGATCTCATAGGATTTAACCTTAACATTCTAGTTTAACACTTAGGTTAGGATAACCACCAATGAATATAAAATATAGACCAAGATTATGTTGAATGCACAAGACAAATGAGAGGGGGGGTGAAACGGTTGTATTAGAAATTTCAAATCCTCACAAACATATTCGTATCCACATCAGTTCACTTAAACCCTTAATCTATTATGATGATTAAACATGAGAAGAAAATAGCAAAAACTCAAACACATCAACACCATGCACAAGAGAGCACCATTATTTTACATGGAAAAACCTAAAAGGGAAAAACCACAGTGAGGATTAGCTCACAATATAATGTAGTAGCAATACTAAATTACAAAGGCTCACTGCTAGAGAGAATGCTCACTGCAGGGGACTCATGTTGTCCAAGTGGACTCACTACCCACTAAGAAAGAAAGAAAGAAGAGAATAATGGCTCACTACCTTACTTTGAACTGATATAACTGCATCTAACCTATGCATGGAATTCAGTTCCAATGAAGCTCAATATACATCAAAACACAAACATCATCTTCACAGCATCTCTAAAATAGTAGAGACCTTCTGCTCACTACATCTAGTAGGCTAACACATTAAATCTCTCACTTCCATGATCAAATTTGCATCACAACATCATATCCCCCCACGTGCACATGCATTCACAAATCCTTGACACTTATTTACACCATCATTACCCTTGAAAACATTCTCCAAGGTCAGCAACACCACTTAACCCATAAAATTCAAATTAGGTCTGGACCTAAACATTCTTGCGGAGGAAGGGAATGAATGAAAACCATGTCACATCTTATCATGGACCTAAATCCACTCTTACATGCTTCGACACTCTTTCACAATCAACAAAGCATGACCGCAATTAGTGTAAACAACCAAGTTGGTCGAACTTGTGTAATCACTAAGAATTATTAAGCACATGCTTCCTCAAAGATAAACACACCTTACGGATCTCACACAAAGGTTTAACACAATCTAGAAACATCCACGAGCATCTTGAAGTCACTTGAAAACCAACAAATTCAATCACAACAACTTTCACCTGAAGAAAGTTCAATGTCTACTTACAAACAACACTGTCAAACTCTGCTACACAAGAAATTGCTTTCTAGAGCACCAAATCACAAAACTTTTGGATAGAAGATAGATAAGGACCTCAAAAACATATATCTATAACCACAACACCTAAAAATATTCTGCGGAGAAGTGTAGAGCAAAATACTTTCTTCTAGACACACTACAAATAATGTCAGACACTGTCTTCAATCTGGTGATCATAACTTTTACTGCACAGTGATCCAGAGTACCAAATTCTAGATTTAACATCTTCACACACTTCTAAACAACATATCCAAATCACACACTTAGATATCCAACATAAAATAAATGTGGAGCAAAAACTCGAACAACACTCTGTAAGCCAGAAGACTCTTTCAACACACTTTTCCAATATTAATCAAATTTTCTCAAAAGTGCTTGGAAACCCAACAACAGAAGCATATCCTCAACATCTTCAACACCTCTATATAGCAACCAAATCTATTTTAGTAAGATAAATTAATCAAACAAAAACAACCTCATTAGAAGACACAGTTGACACCAATGACAACACAAGCTTGTTGACATCAATGACAACACCGATTAGCACATACTTGCAACAATCTCCCCCTTTGTCATTGATGGCAACACATGATGTGAAAACCCATCAAGACACAACTCTATACCAATATTCTTTAACTTTGTTACTATCCCCCTTTCTTTTGCACATCTTACTCTCTCTCTCTCTCTGATCACTAATTCTTTTCTTTCTCCCCCTTTGTTTTTCACATGAACTCTTTCCCCCTTTGACATCAATGGCAAAGGGTGTTGTAGCTTTCCCTTTTCTTGAAACTACACATACTTGCATTGTTCACTACTACTCTACAACATCCTTTTCTTTCACTACTCTGAATACACCCCCTGACTATAAGAATCATCATGACCACTACCTGCTTTCCTTGAGAGGTAGCCTCCAATCATCAGTCTAGAAAAGAGTGAATTTTGAAATCCACTAGACTGATGCATCTCCTTATGCATCTAGTTCAAGGAAAGAGTGGAAATAACCCCTAACATATCCCAGAGATACTCAAATGTATCCTTAGGAAGAGCCTTAGTGAATATGTCAGCAACCTGATCCTTTGCAGGCACATACTCAAGCTTCACTTCATTCTCTGTAACCTTCTCTCTCAAAAAGTGATACCTAATTAAAATATGCTTTGTCCTTGAATGCATCACTGGATTCTTTGAAATGTTAATGGCACTTGTATTATCACAAAAGATAGGAATTGGCTCATCATACACAACTTTGATATCCTTCAATGCTTGTCTCATCCATAACACTTGTGTGTAACATGATGCTGCAAAAATATACTCTGCCTTTGTTGTAGATAAAGACACTAAATCATGCTTCTTGCTTAGCCAAGACACAACTCTATCTCCAAGAAAGAATGTACCACCACTTGTACTTTTCCTTTCATCTACACATCCGACCCAATCTGCATCTGTGTAGGTAGTTAGGGTAAAGTCATTGTTCTTAGGATACCACAATCCATTATATGGAGTGCCCTTCAAATGTCTAAATATCCTCTTCACTGCCATGACATGTGACTCTCTGGGGTCTTCTTGAAATCTTGCAACAAGACAAACTGCATGCATGATATCCAGTCTGGTAGCAATTAGATATAGTAGTCCTCCAATCATTGATCTATACTTGCTCTGATCAGCCTTAGGAGATTCATCATTCTTTATCAACTTACAACCAGTAGCCATGGGAGTAAAAACTGGTTTAGAATCTTCCATTCCAAACTTCTTCAACAACTCTTTCACATACTTTGACTGAGAAATGAAAATACCCTTATTTGTCTAATTGATCTACAATCCAAGGAAGAAGTTCATTTCCCCACACATAGACATTTCAAACTCTTTCTGCATCTCTCTTACACATTCCTTCATTTCCACCAAAGATTATGTCATCTACATACACTTCCACAATCAAAATTTGATCTCCACTTACTTTGATTTACAAGTTGTTGTAGTGCCCCTCACCTTGCCTTCTATTGGACTGATAGCTTTCCTAGTAGGGTTAGACACTATGACATTTTGTTGGATGGTGGATTTTCTGTTATTATGCTAGTTGATTATGGATCTATTGCTATGATGATGTCTGATGATGTTTGATTACTGATATTTTATGTTTTCACAGTTTGATGGACATATTAGATAATTTTGAACTTGATGTGTTAATTAGATTATGTTAGTAAGTAGTAATGCAGTCATGGATACCCTAGAGAATAAAAGTTAACTTGCATGTTAAGTGATTATATGATTTACACTTTGTTATTATTTCTTCTTTTTAAAAAAAAATTGCCCTTTTGTAATGCATAGTTAAGCTTATCTCTAGGGTTTCGTGGTGGGGCATTACATTTGGTATCAGAGCCAAGTTTGCAACACTGGGTACTCTAGGTTATATGAGTCCATTATGTTATCTTGGTTGTTTAGATTTTGCAGATCATGTTTTTCCTTTGTGTCTTCCTCACCTAGCAACCTAAGGTTGTCCCTTAGTGGTGTTTGTGTAAGAAGATTCTTAGAGGTCGAGGTTGTGTTGGGATGCGAGATCTCTACCCCTATCTTGTTGCAGGGCTCTAGAAGTAAGCCTAATCCTAGGGGGAAGGATGTAGTGCCCCTCACCTTGCTTTCTATTGGACTGATAGCTTTCCTAGTAGGATTAGACACTACGACATTTTGTTGGATGGTGGATTTTTTGTTATTATGCTAGTTGATTATGGATCTATTGCTATGATGATGTTTGATGATGTTTGATTACTGGTATTTTATGTTTTCACAGTTTGATGGGCATATTAGATAATTCTGAACTTAATGTGTTAATTAGATTTTGTTAGTAAGTAGTAATGCAGTCATGGATACCCTAGAGAATAAAAGTTAACTTGCATGTTAAGTGATTATATGATTTAAACTTTGTTATTATTTCTTCTTTTAAAAAAAATTGGCCTTTTGTAATGCATAGTTAAGCTTATTTCTAGGGTTTCATGGCTAGGCATTACAAGTTGCTATCTATGGACCCTTTGATGAAACCTTGCTATAATAAATACTTGTCTAACCTTGCATACCAAGCTATGGGAGATTGCTTCAATCCATAGAGTGCCTTCTTCAATACACAAACCATATCTGGTTTATCTGATAACTGAAATCCATCTAGTTGTTCTATGTATACTTCCTCTTCTAACTCACCATTCAGAAAAGTAGACTTCACATCCATATGATATACCTTGAAATACTTATGTGCTGCAAGAGCCAAAACATCCTAATGGCCTCCATTCTTGCCACAAGAGCATAAGTTTCCTCATAGTCAATTCCTTCCACTTGTGAGTAGCCTTTACACACAAGTCTTGCCTTGTTCCTTACCACTTCTCCATTCTCATTCAATTTGTTCTAGAATACCCACTTAGTTCTAATCACATTCTTATTCTCTGGTCTTGGGACAAGTTCCCAAGTCTAATTCTTCTCAATCTACATTAGTTCTTCCATAACCTTGATCCAACACTCATCCTTGCATGCCTCAACCATTGTTTAAGGTTCAACTTTAGAGAGTAAACACAGATTTACCTGTTCTTCAACTTTGCTTCTTGTTAATACACCTTTGTTCTTGTCACCAATGATCTAGTCTTCAGTGTGATGCCTCTGCACATACTTGGGAGTTTTAGGAGACTTCACGGGAGCTTCTTCCTCTTCAACTTGCACTTCCTTTTCTTTAGCTTCTTCTTCTTCACTGGAAGAAGACTCATCTAATTCATAATCATTAATCTCTGAAATCTTATGTGTGTTTTCATCAACCTTAACATTTGCACTCTCAACAATCCTTCTTAGCCTCTTGTTGTAGCACCGGTAAGCTTTTCTTTTGTTAGAGTACCCAAGGAAAATACCTTCATCACACCTTGCATCAAACTTTCCTAGTTCTTCATCTCTTCTAATATAACATTTGCTTCAAAAAACTTTGAAGTATTTAATAGTAGGAATCCTTCCATACCATAGCTCATAGGGAGTCTTTGTGTCATTTGCTATTACCTGTACTTTGTTCTATATATAGACAATAGTATGAATTGCTTCTGTCCAGTATACTTCCAATAGGTTTGCTTCTTTTGTCATTGTCCTTGCAACCTCTTGAACAGTCTTGTTCTTTCTTTCAAACACTCCATTTTACTGAGGAGTCCTAGGGGCAAATAGATGTCTCTTTATCCCATGATTCTCACAAAACATGTTAAACTCATTGGAAGTAAATTCTCCACCTCTGTCAGACCTCAAACATTTTATTTTCATATCCAATTCATTCTCAACCATTACTTTAAAAGCTTTAAACTTATTTAGGGCTTATAATTTTTCCTTAAGAAAAGTGACCCATCTCATTCTAGAACAATCATCAATAAATAACATAAAATACATGTCACCTTGAAAAATCCCTACTCTAGTAGGACCACACAGGTTTGTATGTACCAATTCCAACAGTTCAATAGAAGATTGTTCTTTGCTTTTGAAGATTCTTCTTGTTTTCTTTCCTAACATTCCTTACAAACATCATTGGAGGGTTTTGTAATCTTTGGCAGATCTCTCACAGCTTGAACTGAGCTTATCCTTACCAGGCTATCAAAATTGATGTGACACAATCTCCTATGCCATAGCCAACTCTTACTAATCCGAGTCATAAGGTAGTAACTAACACCACCTTTGAGATGATAAACATTTCCACCTATCATCTTTCCAGCAGCAATTACTATTTCAAAGCTTTTTTCTGATCTCACAACCATCATCCTGAAACATAAGATTGTAACCCTTGCTACACATTTGTCCAACACTCAAGAGATTATGCTTTAAAAGTTTGACATAAAGACCATCAATAGTATTATGCTTCCAACAAAACCGATTGAACCTTTCCCACAAATCTTAGCAGCTTCATCACCACCAAACCTAACTACTCCACCATCATATTTTTCAAGTTTAACAAACTTATTCTTATCACCTGTCATATGATTTGTGTTAGAATCAAGACAGACAACTGAGAGGGGGGGTGAATCAATTATCCCAAAACTTTCTCTTCTTAATCACTTAAATCCTTCTTGTAATTCAGCAGCATAATAATAAATCAATCATGGAAACTTAATGGAACAAATCAAGAGCAGAAACACATTAACACATATGACACTAAGATTTTAACGTGGAAAACCCAGTTAAGAGAAAAACTACGGGGTGACTAACCCAAGATTGTATTCTCTATTAAAAGAATAAGAAGAATAAATAGCACATGCCAATTAGGGCTCACTGCCCGAGCACACTACTCACAAGAGGTCCATTGCCTACAGGAGACACTGTCTACAGAATAATAAATATTACATACTTGAACTAAAAAATAGCATCTTCACAATGCTTGAGTCAGTTCCATTTAAGCTCAATACTTCTGCTCTACCTTTCGCTCTACTCCTCTCTACCACACTCTCATCTCCACCAAGATACCTTTGAAATGAATTCACAACTTCTTCTTAATACAAGACATTTGACTTTGGGATAATCATCCAAGTCAGCATACATTACAAAGTAAATACATAAATACAACATGACTAATTAGAAAAAGACTTCATGCAGATCAATACACTGTCGGCTACATGGATCTAAGACTTCAATCTTCCTTTAGAAACACGCCATTCTTCACATAACATCTTCAAGATCATCCACAAGATGTGTAACTCATCTGGTCAACCAAACATAGGAAGAACATCATCATCTAGAAGTAATTCTTCAATTACGAGCTCAATCTTCAATGCAGACCACCAACATGAAATGGACACAATCCAAAGATCTCCACAAGCTTGTCTAAATCACCAAGAACATCCACACTACTTCTTCTTATTGAAATCATTCTCTCCTTTATCTGGAACCTCAAGAATACAGTCTGTCATCACTGTCATATTCGAATAGATGCTTGCAAATCTCCAGACCATGAACCAATTAAGTTGTCAATTCACATTGACTTCCTAAACACTCCACCAAATCCGTAGAACAAGATATTTCATTTTTAGATCTCACCGAACCTATCTATGTCACTCTATCACCTCTGAACATCTGCCAAAACTAGTTTTACTCAAGTGGCCATAACTTCTTCAAATCTTCACATGGACCTCTCAGATCTTTACTGGATCACCTTAAGACACATATCTACAAACACTTTTATGCGCATCCTCTAATCTTCATCTTAGCTGGGATCTTCACCTCACTATCTTCACTGTTCTTCTTTGTTCCTAATAGGACTAATTTTCTCAATATCCTTAGCATAAAACTCATCCAATCCTTATCATCAATGCAACAAGAGTATGTTGACACCAATGACAACACCGGTTAGGCCCATACTTGCAACAATCTCCCCCTTTGTCACTGATGGCAACATATGATGTGAAAAACTATTTTAACCATCAAGACGAGAACTTCTCCTTATTGACTCACATAACTCCCCCTATCAACAACCATTCACATCTCTTCTCTTCCTTTACTGCTCCCCCTTTGATCAGTAACCACTTTTGTTTTTCACATGTCTTCTCTCCGCCTTTGACATCAATGGCAAAGGGCACATAGTTGCATCACTTCAGAATCATACCAACTACTCCCCCTAAGTAGCAACTTCCCATCATCAATCTGGACCACAAGATATGACTGTGAGATCCACCAGACTGATGCACATCAGTGCACCTTAATTTAGAACCGGAGGGGTAATAACCCCTAACTTCTCCTTGAGATACTCAAAAGAGTCCTTAGGTAGAGGTTTGGTAAAAATATCTGCAATCTAATCCTTGGAGGGCACAAACTCCAATCTGACTTCATTCTTGTTCACTTGCTCTCTCAAAAAGTGAAACTTGATGGATATATGTTTTGTCTTTGAATGCAACGCCAGATTTTTTGATATATTTATTGCACTTGAATTATCACGGAAGATTGTGATAGGTTCCTCATACTCCACTCTGATGTCTCTTAGCATTTGCTTCATCCACAATACTTGAGTGCAACTACCTGTTGCTGCAATGTATCCTGCTTCTGTAGTGGACAGAGATATTGCCTCTTGTTTCTTGCTCAGCCAAGAAGCCAATCTTTTCCCCAAAAAGAATGCTCCACCACTGGTGCTCTTCCGGTCATCCACATCTCCTGCCCAATCCGCATCTGTATATGCATGAAGTGAGAAATCATGGTCTCTAGGATACCATAAACCATACTCAACTGTCCCTTTTAGATATCTAAGAATCCTCTTGATTGCCATGACATGAGATTCTCTAGGATCAGCTTGGAATCTAGCAACAAGACCAACAACATTCATAATGTCAGGTCTAGTTTGAGTAAGATACAATAGTCCTCCAATCATTGACTTATACTTTTTATGATCAGCTTTAGGAGAGTCATCATCTTTGCTCAATTTACATCCGATTGCCATGGGACTACTCATTGGTTTTGAGTCTTCCATCCTAAATTTCTTCAACAATTCTTTCACATATTTGGTCTGAGAAATGAAGATTCCTTTCTTTGTTTGAATGATTTATAGACCCAAGAAGAAATTTATTTCCCCAAACATGGACATCTCAAATTCACTTTTCATTTGATTTGTAAAAGTTTTGCACATACTATCTCTTCCTCCAAAAATGATATCATCAACAAAGACTTCAACAATTAAGATATTTTCATGATCAATTTTGAAGTATAAGTTACTGTCAGCAATACCTTTGTTGAAACCAATTTTCAAAAGATGCTTATCCAATCTTTCATTCCAGGCTCTTGGGGCTTATTTGAGTCTATATAATGCTTTCTTCAACTTGCAAACCATATCACCATGATCAGACAATTTGAATCCATCCAGTTGCTCAATGTAAACTTCTTCTTCCAAGTCACCATTTAGGAAGGCAGACTTGACATCCATCTGATATACCTTGAAATCCTTGAAGGCAGCAAAGGCAAGAAATAATCTGACTGCTTCAAGTCTTGCTATCAGAGCAAAAGTCTCTTCAAAGTCAACTCCTTCAACTTGGGAATAACCCTTGCAGACCAATCTGGATTTGTTTTTTACTACTTCACCATCCTCATTTAGTTTATTTCAGAAGACCCATTTGGTTCCAATCATATTTTTGTTTCTAGGTCTGGGAACAAGATCCCAAGTGTGATTTTTCTCAATTTTCATCAGCTCTTCCTTCATAGCTTTAGCCTAGCTTTCATCATTGCATGCTTCATTCACTGTCTTTGGTTCAATCTTTGAAATCAGACAATACTCTTCTGAGTCTTGAGAAATCTTTCTTCTTGTTTGAACACCTTTGCTTTTATCACCTATGATCTGATCTTCAAAGTGATTCAGTCTTACATATCTAGGAATTTTGGGAATTTCTTGCACTTCTATTTCTTGAATAGGTTCATTCAAACTTATCTCTTCTTCTTGATTCACCAGATTAGTTTGGATTTGATTTTTAGAAGGGGCTTGGACTTCTTGGACCAAAACATCATTCTAATCATCTTCATCATATTCATAAAACCTTGAGGGTTTTTCAATACCTTCATTAACCTTCACATTTGTACTTTCTATAATCTTTCTCAATCTCTTGTTATAACACCGGTATGCTTTGCTTTGAGTAGAATAACCCAAGAATATTCCTTCATCACTTGTAGCATCAAATTTACCAAGGTCTTCATCTCTTTTAATGTAACATTTGCTAACAAAGACTCTGAAATACTTCATAGTGGGAGTGATACCAAACTAGAGTTCATAAGGGGTCTTACCAGTATTGCTTCTGATTTGTACTCAATTAAGAGTATAGACAACAGTGCTTACATCTTCTCTCCAGTAGATCTGAGGAACATTTGCTTCCATCATCATGGTTTTAGATGTTTCCTGGATGGTCCGGTTCTTTCTCTCCACTACTTCATTCTACTGTGGAGTCCTTGGAGTAGACAACTGTCTTTTTATCCCATGTTTCTCAAAGAATTCTGTGAACTCTCCGGATGTGAATTCTCCACCTCTATCAGACCTAAGACATTTTATGTTTAATCTAGTTTCATTCTCTACCATAGCTTTGAATATTTTGAATTTCTCAAGAGCCTCAGATTTCTCTTTCAAAAAAGTCACCCACATCATCTGGGAGTGATCATCAATTAATAACATGAAGTATCTATCACCTTGCACACTCTTGATTCTTGCTAGACCACATAGATCAGTATGAACTAAGTCCAATAATCTGGTAGAAGACTGTTCCTTACTTTTGAATGTGACTCTGCTTTGCTTACCCAACTGACATTCTTTGTACAAACTATTAGTAGGTTTCACTAGTCTTGGAAGATCTCTTACAGCCTGAGTGTTGCTTATCTTGATGATACTATCAAAATTCACATGACACATTCTCCTATGCCAGAACCAACTCTAATCAATTTGAACAAATAAACAACTTTTACCAATACCAACTAAGTGGAAGATATTACCTTTTGTTTGAGTACTGGATGCAATCTCTGTTCCAAAACTTTCAAAGATCTTACATTTTCTATTTTTGAATCAGAGATCATAGCCTTTGTCCACCAACTGTCGAACATTGAGAAGATTGTGCTTCAGACCTTCAACATATAGTACATTATTGGTTTTGTTATTTCCATCAAAAGAAATAGTTCCTCTACCTCTGATCTTGCCAGTAGAATTATCAACAAATTTTACCACTCCTCCATATCTTTCCAAATCTATGAACTTATTTTTGTCACCTATCATATGGTGGGAGCATCCACTGTCAATGACCCAATCATCTTTTTCTTCAACTTGGGCAGCCAGAGCTCTTTCTACCATTTTATGATTGACAAATTTAGAGGGCATTGGATCTTCTTCCTTGATGGCAATAAACACCCAGTCACTTCTAGATTTGTTTCTTGTCTCTGATTCATCATCTGTTACTCCTTCATTATCATCATCTTCATGAACATAGTAACATTGCTTTTGGAATCTTGATCTATTAGGATTTGGCCTTGAAAATATTTTCGGACACCTTGAGGAAAAATGACCAATCTTATTGTAGTTAAAACATTTAAAAGACAATTTCCCTTCATACTTACTGGATCCTCTTGGTAGTCTTTTTGCAATAAGAGCTTCAAGTTGAGCAGCTTCTACTTCATCTTCTTCCAGATCTTTTCTTGCTTTTTCATACCATGATAGGTTCTTTGAAGAGTTCTCTCCCGGATCAAACTTTTGTTTTCCTTTTACAGAGGCACTAGCTTTGAATGCAGATTCAGTCTTGGGGGTGCATCTCCAAACTCAGCCAATTCAAATGCAACTAATTTACCAACCAATTGATCTCTTGTGATATTTGAAAAAGATCTGAATTCTTCAATAGTAGCAACCTTGTATTTGTAAGAGTCAGGTAGGGATCTGATAACTTTGGCAACAATCTCACCTTCATCCAAGATTCCACTAGCACATCTAATGCCACAAACAAGCTCATTTACTCTTGGCATAAATGTAGTGATATTTTCATCTTCTCTCATCTTCAGGTTTTCAAATTTCCCTTTCAGACTTTGTAGCTTGGCACATTTAGCATCTTGTCTCCTTCATGTAGAAGTTCCATTTTTTTCCAAATCTCATATGTAGTTTTTAGATCAATAACATTTGTTAGCTCTGAATCAGATAAGGCACTTAATAGAGCTTCTTTAGCTCGAAGATTGTTTTCAGTATCTCTAACTTCATCTATAGTTCTCGGACCATTCTGTGGAGGAACATACTTCTTTGAGGCCATGATCCAATATTGCATTCCCATACATTGCAAGTAACATTCCATGCGGCTCTTCCAAAGAGTGTAATTGGTTCCATCAAACCTCGGACTATCTTTCTTATAGGACGACATCCTAGATCTCCTCAAGTGGTTAAGCTCTTTTAGAGGAACTTGGCTTTGATACCAATTGTTAGAATCAAGACAGACAATTGAGAGGGGGGGTGAATCAATTGTCCCAAAACTTTCTCTTCTTAATCACTTAAATCCTTCTTGTAATTCAGCAGCATAATAATAAATCAATCATGGAAACTTAATACAACAAATCAAGAGTAAAAACACATTAACACATATGACACCAAGATTTTAACGTGGAAAACCTGGTTAAGGGAAAAACCATGGGGTGACTAACCCAAGATTGTATTCTCTATTAAAATAATAAGAACAACAAATGGCACATGCCAATTAGGGCTCACTACCCGAGCACACTGCTCACAAGAGGCCCACTGCCTACAGGAGACACACTATCTACAGAATAATAAATATTACATACTTGAATTGAAGAATAGCATCTTCACCATGCTTGTGTCAGTTCCATTTAAGCTCAATACTTCTGCTCTTCCTTTTGCTTTGCTCCTCTCTACCACACTCTCATCTCCGCCAAGATACCTTTGAAATGACTTCACAACTTCTTATTTATACAAGACATTTGACTTTGGGATAATCATCCAAGTCAGCATACATTACAAAGCAAATACATAAATACAACACGACTAATTACAAAAAGACTTCATCTAGATCAATACATTGTTGACCATGCAGATCTGAGACTTCAATCTTCCTTTAGAAACACACCATTCTTTACATAACATCTTCAAGATCATCTGCAGGATGTGTAACTCACCTGGTTGGCCAAACTTAGAAAGAACATCATCATCTGAAAGTAATTCTTCAATTACGAGCTCAATCTTCAATGTGGACCACCAACACGAACTAGACACAATCCAAAGACCTCCACAAGCTTGTCTAAATCACCAAGAACATCCACACTACTACTTACTGAAATCATTCTCTCCTTCATCTGGAACCTCAAGAACACAGTCTGTCATCACTGTCATATTTGAATAGATGCTTGCGGACCTCCAGACCATGAACCAATTGAGTTGTCAATTCATATTGACTTCCTAAACACTCCACCAAATCTACAGAACAAGATATTTCATTTCTAGATCTCACCAGACCTATCTATGTCACTCTGTCACCTTTGAACATCTGCCAAAATTGGTTTTACTCAAGTGACCATAACTTCTTCAAATCTTCATGAGGACCTCTTAGATCTTTACTGGATCATCTTAAGACACATATCTACAAACCCTTTTATGTGCATCCTCTTATCTTTATCTTAGCTAGGATCTTCACCTCACTGTCGTCACTGTTATTCTCTATTCCTAATAGGACTAATTTTCTCAATATCCTTAGCATACAACTCATCCAATCCTTATCATCAATGCAATAGGAGTATGTTGACATCAATGACAACACTGGTTAGGCCCATACTTGCAACAATTTGAGCATCTACTGTGAATGAACCAGTCATCCTTTTCACTCTTAGCATGAAAGGCATACATTACATTTCTTTTAGAGTTAGTACTTGCTTCTAGACCCTTTTCCTTCAAACAGCTTCCAGAGTTAGCATAAACATTTTCATCTCTTAGGGCTATGAATAAGCATTCATTATCATTATCATCCTCATAATCAGATTCATCATCAGATATACTTGTATCTTCTCTAACATAGTAACTCTTCTAAACAATCTTACCTCTGTTTTCCCTATTCTGAATTCTAGATGTTATGTCTAGACATCTTGAAGAATAATGACCTATTTTTCCACAATTGAAACATTTGAAAGGCAACTTACCACTGAATTTTACAGTCCCCTTTTTCATCCTTCTCACAAAGTTAGCTTCCACTTCATCAAGGTCTTCCAGATCTAATTCCTCTCTGATTTTCCAGCCCTAAAAGCAGTCTCATCCTTTGTAGTTCCACTAGTTGTACCAAACTCTCTTATTTCAAAAGCATTTAAGGTGCCAAGCAACTGATCTTTGGTAAACTGATTCAAATTTGTAACTCTTCAATAGAAAAACCCTTATGACTAAGTTTTATGGAGATTTCTAAGTACCTTCAATATCACTTCTTTATCATCTATACTTCCCCCTAGTCCTTTGATGCTATTGACAACTTCATCCACCTTCTATTAGTAGCTTGTAATATTTTCATCTTTAGACATACGTATGGTCTCATAAGTGAGCTTCAAATTCTACATTTTAGCTTGTTTAACCTTCTCATCTCCTAAATAAACACTTTCCAACCTTTTCCAAATCTCATTAGCAATTTTCAAATTCACAACCTTTATCAATTCAAAATTAGTAAGACCACTTAAGAGAGCATGATTTGCCTTACCATCAATTTCAGCTTCTTTGATTTCATCTTTAGTATTTATACCATTCTGAGGTATAATGTAATTAGACTTGACGCATTTCCAGACATCATAACCAAGAGCAACTAGAAAGGCTTCCATCCTTACTTTTGAGAGTGCATAGTCAGATCCATCAAACAAGGGAATCTGCTTCTTGTACACCATCCCAGATCTACCTCTAGCTATTAATCTTTCTTCAAAGGAACCTTGCTCTGATACCAATTGTTGAATACACAAGACAACTGAGAGGGGGGGGAATCAGTTGTATCAAAAATTTTAAATCCTCACAAACATATCCATATCCACATCAGTTCACTTAAACCCTTAATCTATTATGATGATTAAACATGAGAAGAAAATAACGAAAACTTAAACACATCAACACCATGCATGAGAACACCAGATTTTTACATGGAAAACCCTAAAAGGGAAAAACCATGGTGAGGATTAGCTTACAATATAATGTAGTAGCAATACCGAATTACAAAGGCTCACTACCAAAGAGAATGCTCACTATAGGGGACTCATTGTCCAAGTGGACTCACTACCCACTAAGAAATAAAGAAGAGAAGAATGGCTCATTGTCATGTTTTGAACTGATATAATTACATCTAACCTATGCATGGAATTCAGTTCCAATGAAGCTCAATATCCATCACAACACAAACATCATCTTCGCAGAATCTCTGAAAATAGTAGACACCTTCTGCTCACTGAATCTAGTAGCCTAACACATTAAAGCTCTCACTTCCCTAATCAAATTTGCATCACAACATCATATCCCCCCACGCGCACATGCATTCACGAATCCTTGACACTTATGAATACCATCGTTACCCTTGAAAATATTCTTCAAGGTTGGCAACACCACTTAACCCATAAAATTCAAATTAGGTCTAGACCTAAACATTCTCACAAAGGAAGGTAATGAATTCAAACCATGCCACATCTTAGTGTGGACCTAAATCCACTCTTACATGCTTCAACACGCTTTTCACAATCAACAAAGCATGATTGCAATTAGTGTAAACAACCAAGTCGGTCGAACTTGTGTAAACACTAAGAATTATTAAGCACACACTTCCTCAAAGATAAACACACCTTGCAGATCTCACACAAAGATTTAACATAATCTAGAAACATCCATGAACATCTTGAAGTCACCTAAAAACCAATAAATTCAACCACAACAACTTTCACTTGAAGGAAGTTCACTGTCTACTTACAATCAACACTGTCAAACTCTGCTACACAAGAAATTGCTTTCTAGAGCACCAAATCAAAAACCTTTTGGATAGAAGATAGATAAGGGCCTCAAAAGAATATATCCAGAACCCCAACACCTAAAACTATTTTGTAGAGAAATGTGGAGCAAAATACTTTCTTCTAGACACACTGTCAAACATTGTCTTCAAACTGGTGAACATAACTTTTACTGCATAGCGATCCAGAGTACCAAATTATGGATTTAACATCTTCACACACTTCTATGAAAAATATCCAAACCATACACTCAGATCTCCAACATAAAATAAATGCAGAGCAAAAACTTGAACAACACTCTGTAAGCCAGAAGACTCCTTCAACACATTATTTCCAATATTAATCAAATTTTATCAAAAGCACTTGGAAACCCAACAATAGAAGCATATCCTTGACATCTTCAGCAACTCTATAAAGAAACCAAATCCCTTTTAGCAAGAAAATATACTCAAACAACAACTTGACCTCATCAGAAGACACAGTTGACACCAATGGCAACACAAGCTTGTTGACATCAATGACAACACCGATTAGCACAAATTGCAACTGAAATCATGGAAAATTGACATGAAGGAAATGACAACAAATGCAAATCAAATGAATACAAACCTCATATCGACTCATGATCCATTGATAGGGTTGAGAATGCCGCACCCATAAACATTCTAGCTTTACCCAAAGAGATGAATGTTGATTGCTTGATTCTGCAGCATAACAATGATATGGAGATTGATAGATGAATGATTGGATGAATGCAAGATAGATGGATAAGAGATTGAGAGGAAAATTTGGTAGAGTTAGGATGCTAGAAGAAGATTCGTTCAAATGGCTCAAGAGAGGATACCTTTATAGAAAAGGCAAATTTGAATGGATGGTTGTGATTGAGAATTATTTTGAATGATATGGATGGTTGAGATTGATTAGGGTTGGATTAGGGTTTCCCACTCAAAGAGGGATTGTAGTCACATGACAAGTGTGCAATGGGGAATAAAAGGGAATCTAATTCAAATATTCAAATTAGATTGACATGTGAAGGCATATTAAGTGGGACATGAGACATGTGACATGTGTCGCAATGTGATGAGAGGTGAGGGAATAATTCAAATTTTTAATTTGAATTATGTGAGACATGTGAAGGGGGATTATTAACTAAACAAATGGAATTTATTTAGTTAATTGGAATGTGATTAAGTTAGAATAAGAGTGGGATGACCTAGGACCTTGTTGAGACATGGACAAATTTTAGTGTCTACATTTTGCCCCTCTTTGAGATGATGTTGCGAGATGATAAGATTTTATGTCGAGTAACATCATTTCAAAGAAGTTAAGGAAACAGATAGAGGAAAAGGATAGGGTGATGATGCCCCCTTGAGAGGATTAGTAGGTTGGACAAACATAGGTAGGCTCTCAAAATGAAAGGAATTGGTCAAAGGAAGAAAGGTGAGGGAATGGATAGAAGAAAGGGAAGGATGCGTTATGCTGCAATGAAATTGAGCAACCATGATGTTTGATGTTGCACTAGACATTATGCACCAAAGTATAAGGACCAAGGTGATGATGTGTCTTGTGCCCCAACGTAATACAACCTTGTCTAAATACAAGATATGAATATTAGCTACGTTGGATGCAAACACAAATGCAAGATAAAAAGATAACACACACAAGCAAGCAAGAAAGCAAGCAAGCATGCACAAATGATACAAAAAAAAACAAGGTATTGCCCCTGTCAAGCTATAAACCAATGATTAAGTGATTGATTGATTGATGATTTGATAAAGATAGTGTTGTCATGGCGGGGAACAATATATCCCTAGATCAACACAAGGATGTGGGAACGATATATCCCATTGATGATGATGATTGATTGATTGATTTGGCTTACAATAAGATTAGGATCAAGACCGTTGATGTGATTGGATGATTTGGCTTAATTGATTAACTTGATTGGTATGGATTAAGGATGACTTGCATTTGGATTATTACTCAGATTGATTTGATTAGGATGAGTGGAAGATTGGATTTAATGGAGATTGATTTGATGAATTGATTGATGAAGTGATAGATGATAGAAGAATGATGAAAGAAGAAAGAGGAATATCATCTTGTGCCTGAATCTGGGCACTTCCTTCATACTCCAGATTGCCTACATACCTGTTTCCATAGGATCAAGGCACTTAATGATGGAGATGAGATGTAGTTCTGATTTGTTTTATTGATGGTATGATATGGATTGGATTGATCAAGTTATGAATTCATTGGGATTGATTGAATGATGTTATTTGATTTGCTTTTGATTGTTTGATAGATTGGATGATTGATAGATTGGCTTGATTTGATGATATGATTGGATTTGTTTTGATGGATTTGATGTGATGTGATGAATTTGATGATTGGGATTGATTTGATTGGAAGAATGTGATTTTGATGATTTGATGTGGAATGGTTTTATTGCTTGGATTTTGTTGGATTTTAGATTTTTTAACATGTTTTGATTTTTTTGTGTTTTTGGGAATATTGTGATTTTTTTTTTAGATTTTTGAAATGTTTTGATTTTTTTGTCTTTTTTGAAATATTTTGATTTTTTTAGGTTTTATAAAATATTTTGATTTTTTTGGATTTTGGGAATATTTTGATGTTTTTTAAGTTTTTTTTCAGGACATTTTATGATTGTTTTTAGAATTTTTGGAGTGTTGTGATTTTTTTGTATTTTGATATGATTTGAATGTCAATGGATTTACAAGTTGGGTAGCCTTTATGCTCGATACCAATGACAAGAGAAACCAAGTCTAGGTGCAAGGGAATGAATGGGATTAGACAAAAGGATGGACGATAGTGGATGGATGAATGGATTATGATAAATGGATGGATAAAGGGATATGTGATAGTGGATAGCATGAAAAACTCACAATGGATGTATGCATAAGGATGTGATCTCCAAAGGCTATGTTGCATATGAATAACATGCCCCATACTAGGTAGAAGACTTAGGATTTTTACATGACAAGGTCTTATGACAATAGGATGATAGGATGGATTGGATAAGATGGATAAATGGGTAATGACTATAGGATAATGATAGGATGGGTTGGATAGGATGAGGTACATCAAGAGATATCCAAAACATGTTTCAACATTGTGCCCCCAATCTTTATCAAGATCAAAAGAGGAAGGGAGCATGGATGGGTTTGATATGACAGGAATGTGTATGCAATGGATAGTATATGAAAATGATATATAGGATGAGACAAGGTGCCCCCAAGTGTAAGTGACATAGAAGATCGACCTACACATGATGCCTATTTGCTAGGTTTTCATCATGGTACTTATCCAAGGTGCCTGTTTGCCAGGTTTTCACCATTGGACGAAGGGATTTATCTTTACTTTTTTTTTTAAACTTTTTTTAAACTTTTTGGATGGAAGAAGGTGGATATGGATGAGAGGGACTCAAGTGTTTAGTGCCATGAAAGGTGATAGTCCCATTGGAGAGGAATGTCATCGCATGGACCATGTCAAATGTGCTCACCCATGTTGGTAAGGGAGATGGCATGAAAGTGAAATGGATAAGATAGATAGTGGATTATGGAGGGAATGAAAGTGGATTATGATGTGGATTATGTAGGAGAGGATAGTGGATTATGATGTGGATTATGTAGGGGTGAAAGTGGATTATGATGTGGATTATAATGGACTTATGCAAAAGCATGGACCATAGGAAGGTGATGGGGGAAATATGTAGGATAATGAGTGAATGATGGAGTGATGGAGGTGTGGAAAGGAATCATGACCAATGGCTACACACACTGTGTTAAACATGGAAGCTTTTGATTGGATGGTGGTGTAGGAAGCAATGGTGATGTTTGCTTAGGAGATGGATGATTTAGGACTTTTGGAACCCACATGGACTTAGTATTTTTCTAATTATTGATTTTCATGTGGGATGTTTGGATGGAATGGTATTTTAGGATGGAAGGGGATGATTGGGATTTTTGAGAGGTGGATGCCTCATTTGACTTGATTGATTTTTGTTTAGGGACCCATGTCATTTTAGTTTTTGACTTTGCTTTTGGGGGTATGGGCTTGGATGGATTTTTGAATGTACCTTGCTTTGAAATTTTGGATTGATTTCCTAAGGTATTAGGACCCTTAGGATGTTTGGCTTCATATGTAGAGGCATCCAAATGTTTATTTTTAAATCTCATGTGACGAGTGGAAAGGGTGGAAGCTTCTTGTTTATACAATGCATGCATTTGTTAGTCATGATTAGGGTATTTGTGAATGATTGGATAAGGGGGTGTTGGTAGCAATGGTGGCAAAGTAGATGGAGGGATATTTGGAGTTGGAAGAAGTGGAGGTAAAGTGGATGGTGGAAGGTGAATGGTCACATGCTTTTGACATTTGTAGGATGAGGGAGGTGGAATGGCAACATATGTTTTAGGAATATGATGGGATTTGTGATGGAAGGAACTAGATTTAGGAAGTGTGGAGGAAGTACCAACATCATTAGATTGTGGACCTTGGGGTGTGTATCCAAGGCCAAATGAGCGAAGAGGGACCTTGACATGGATTGGCTCCAAAATGCCTTGTTCATGAAGGCCTAAACCTTTACCTTGGTAGTTCATGTTTTGGAGCATGTGATTGACTATAGGACTAGGTGTAGTTTGGACACTAGACTTGAGTTGATTATTATATGGAAAAGGTAAAGCGGATAATGGTTGTTGGTGTTCTAAGGAGGAACACTCATGAATGAATGTGGATAGACTAGTAGGATATGGTGGATTTGAAATGGGATCAATGGTGGATGTGGAAGGATGATTAGGATCTTGATCATGTTCATTTAGATCCAAGTTATTTGTTTGATCTTCTATGTTTGCTTGGGGGGTCCAAGTGTCTCATCATGACAAGTGGATATTTTGGGATCATCTCTAGGTGGAGAGGTCTCTTTTCTTTGAATAAAGGCCATGAAATGGGGTGAATGCTCAAGTAAGTCAACAAGACTTTCATTAGATGGAGCATGTAGGTCTTGGGTGTCTTGTTCATAGATAGTTGTGGGGTTATGACTAGGATCAAGTGACTCATGGATAGGTTCTTCATAGGGATCATCTTGATCATAAATAAGGTACATGTTATGGATAGATTAGATGGGGATGATTTGATCTTGATTAGATTTAGGGGCTATTGTTTCTTCATGCTCAGGATCATGCTCTTGACATAACTCTTGGTTTTCTTGAATGGAAGTGGAAGGCTCTTTAGTAAGTTTGATAGATTGTAGATCACATGATGGGGTTAGAAGACTAGAGAAAGTGTTTAAAGACTCATGGGGAGGCTCAAGAATAGGTGTCTGATGACATGACAGTGTTTTATTCCTTTCTAGTAGCTAATGGATCACATCCTTTGCAAGGGTATGGGTAAATGGGCAATATAGTGGATGGATGGTAATAATGTAAGTTGAAGGCTTAGGATTAGGATTTGTTGGATGGATAATGAGATTAGGATTTGGTCTAGATGGAAAGATAATGGAATTGGATGGATTGGTTTTATCCAAGACAATCTTACCACCATCTTCTAGGTTCTTGACTAATCTTTGAAATTAGACACAAGTGGATATGGTATGGCCCCTATACCTATGGTATGCACAATAATGGTTTTCATTATACCCTCTAGGTTAAATCATAAATGGAGAATATGCTTTGAGAGGGTATAGCACAATCAAATTTGCTTGGACCAATTTCTCTAAAACTATCTCCATGGAATCTTTTAATGAAGGATTAATGGAACATGGGGATGAAGGTGATGAAGTAGATGAAGGGCTTGATAAAGGTGTTGGGATGGGACTAGTGGGCTCATGTGTTGGCATGTGATTGGATGGTGAAGGTGACTCAAAGGAGGCACATGCTAGGTTGGTTTCTCCCTTGTCAAAGGATTTTAGGGCTTGCATAAAATGACTTGGACTTTCTTGATTTATGTTCATAGGGCCATTTGGACTTGCTTGTTGTTCTTGTAAGGACATTCGATTGCCATGCGGGTAGGTTAGATGATGAGGTAGCATGATAGGACTTGTAGCTGAAAGGTCTTGTGAGGTGGATTGTTGTAGACATTGGTTGATGTTGGAGGTTTGTTGAGAAAGTAGTTGGGATATGATGGCAATGGAGTTAGGATCGTTGGATGGTAGACTTATGGAAGTACTTGCATTTGGGGTGTTGCTAGGAATAGTGAGGGTAATTTGTGGTATGGATGTGGCAGCATTAGTGTTTGGATTATGTGCTTGTTGGGCTTGTGATGGAATGTGGGAGCATTGATATTGGCCTAGGACTTGATGTTGCAGGATTTGTTGATGTTGTAGTGACACAGGATCTTCTTCCTTTCTATATAACCACCTAAGTTGACTAAGTTTATTAAGAATTCTTTTGGTGCCATAAGGATCATTCTCATAGGCTTTGTTTAGAAATGTCATGTCCATGTTTACAAGTGGTATATGTGGAGTGATTTGGATGAAGATTTGATGATGTGTAATGGTCAGGAATGATTAGGGGTTTACTTGGATGATGAGGACTATGGTGATGATGATTAGGATGTCGAAGATGAATAGGATAATGAGATTGGATGACTTGAAGGAACTAGGATGGATGATGGTGGAATTATTAGGTTAGGTGACTAGGATGATTTAGGATAATGGTAAGGGTGATGTGGGATAACAAGGTGGGATGACTTGGATTGAGGTGATTAGGATGAATGGATTGGAATGAAAGTGGTTTAAATGAGAAATGTAGGTGATGATGTGGAGTGATTGGGATCAAATTTCAAGACCTTAGGATGATTTGATTTGATTCGTTTTTTATGGATGGTTCTCTATGCTTGAGATAGACTAATGATCTCAAGTAAGAGGATTGATTAGATTGATTCTCTATACTTAAGGTAGATTGATGACACTTAAGTAATAGAAGGTTGATTGGATTGATTTGATTGGTTGACTTACTTAAGATAGACTAATGATCTCAAGCAAGTTTGGATAACGGTTGCTGATGATCAACTAAGGTCTTGATTTTTTGATTGGGTTGATTTGGATTTGGGTTGGGATGAAAGTATTTGTGATGTGATTTGGCTTGGAATGATTGGATGATGTGTAATGACTAGGATGACGGCAAGGATGATTAGGATGATGTTGATTTTCTGATGTAGAATGAGGAGGATATGATTTGGATATGATTAAGAATGGCAAGATTGTATGAATTGGATTGATTAGGATGATTAGGGGTTGATTAGAAAGAGGGTGGTTTGGAATGATTAGGGTTTGAATTATGGTGACTTGGGTATGATTAGGAATGAAATGGCTAAAAATGAGTGATTAGGATGAATGTGGTTGGATTTGAATGTGTTGGAAGAATGTGTAGGAATGACTTGTCTTTATGTGTTTGGTGTTTAGCTTGATTTGGCAATGTTTAATCAAATGATCACACATGTACAAACATGATTCACTCACACAAGACACATAGACAATTTTGAATTTGACTTTGAATGAATGTAATGATGATTAAACAAGCACACATGGAAGACACATCAACGAGCCCTATGACTAGTCAAGTGGGGTATGTCCAATTAGGTCTTAGGCTATGTTTACACGAGGTTGACTAAGGAATTGAAAGCAAAATCTTGCCACACAGCCAGGAGAAAGGGGTAACCCACCCTTCACCTTCACTTCCCAAAGGTATAAAGTTCTTTGGGGCTTAGCCAAGAGTGACAAGATTCCAACTCCCAATGAGGGTGTCTTTCGATTCAGCCTCGATTGAGTTCGTCCCTAGGGGTGATGAAATCCCCTAGCAGGCCTCCTAGGAAAGGGTAAACAAAAGCAAATCAAGTGAGGTGTTTTTTATCTCCAAGATCACCTTGCGATACAAAGAGAGAGCATACACACGCACACTTGATTGACACTCACACTTGTAAATTAACCCTTAGAAAAAGAAATGTGAGACGTGAAAATTGAATGGTTAAGAGGTGTTTTTGATTCTCAAGATCGCATGAAGCACACCAAGCAATGAAGACACTTGTTCTTGTTTAACCCAAAGTCAAGATGTGTGATTGAAGATAATGGTTAATTTTAGCCCAATTTTTTCGATGTGATTGCTAAAGCAATATTCGTTTTAAGCCCCAAATTGAAATGTGTTTGCAAACAAGATTATGATGAAATAAAAGAGATGAATGATGAAATGGATACACCTGATTGTTTTGGTGTCCCAAGATACTATAGATACTTATCTTGATGTTGTTCTAGCCTTGTATGATCACCTACAAGCCACTGAATCGAGAAAGAAGCAAGTGAAAGTGCCTAGGGATCTATTATGTGAAATTTGAGAATCTAATAAAATCTGATGAAAAAATGAACTGATATAGTAAAATAAGTTGCATGAACAGATTCTTTAGGAAATTCTATGCAAATTTTAAAAAACAATCATTGAAAAAGTATGAAATTTGCAAAAGTTATGTGCGTTTGAAGTTTGAAATCAACTTTGACTTTGACTGATAAAAACCCCTAAAAAATAGTATAGTCACCTGAAAATTTCATCACAACTGTGAAGTTTGCTCTCCCATCTTTCCAACGAGTCCAATTTTGCGAAAATCCACCTCCATATGTCCAAGTTATGAGAAAAAGAAAAAAAATGCCCTATTAGGGCATGCAGAAGCAAAGCGGGTATAGATCTGATGGTCAGCTGACCGCTAATGGTTTGATGTAAACTGCTCACATGTACTGTTTGATGAAGTAGTTAGCATTTGGGTGGTTAAGGCTAGATTTGCCCTTGGTCATCCATATGACCAGGGATGAATTAGAGAAAAAAATAAAAAAGTGAAAAGGAATGAGGGGGGGGGTCAAAGGCTCCACCCATGGTCACAAAGGTGACCAAGTCCCTAAAACAAAAACAAAATGATACAAATGGGAGGCTACGTAGCCCTCCCCTCCCCGTAGGTACCAAAGACACAAAGGCCAAGCCCCAACGCCAATCATTAGAGCTTCACTCTGCGACCTAAACTTTGAGATGGTGACCTAAACCCTAAGGTGGAGACTCTAAGGCATCGATGAGGTTTTCTAGTGGTGGAGCGGAGGAAGTTGCCACCACTAACGATGGGGTCACCATCCAGGCAAG
The DNA here is from genome assembly GCA_027924645.1 of Cunninghamia lanceolata. Classification (NCBI taxonomy): domain Eukaryota; kingdom Viridiplantae; phylum Streptophyta; class Pinopsida; order Cupressales; family Cupressaceae; genus Cunninghamia; species Cunninghamia lanceolata. The sequence continues at coordinate 2,779,418 of BSBN01001313.1, forward strand.
GTCGAGTGAATGGAAGACTTCAATCTGAGGGGGCGAGAGTCTAGGCCGAAGTGGAGGCGAGGTAAATTCAAAGGCGGTGGTGAGATGGAGTGGCAGAGGTGCATTGAATGGGTGGCAATGCAGAGGAGTGGTGGTGACAGGCTATCAGAGTGGTGATGGCAGAGATAGTCACCACCAATAGCAATGACAAAGGTTCTACCGAGAGTTTTTGATGGTGACAGAGGCGGGAAACACCAGTGGCTACAAAAAATGACAGGCGGCGCTAGGTTAATGTGAAGGCGACAGGTTTGTAGAGGCGAAGGATGGGCACTAAACCAGTGGCGATTGGCAAAAAGGAAAGGAGCTTTAGGGTTCATCAATGGTGGCCAGGGTTTTTACAACCTCGAATGATAAGAAAATCAAAAATTTTAAACATAAATCTGCAACCCATAAAATGACAACTGTAACAAACAAAAACCCCAAATTTCAAACTAAAAATCATGCCTCGAATGAACATCGACCAGGATCAGTATCAACAGGGGGTTTGCTGGTCCGTACTGTACAGATTCACAGGCCCTAAAAAATTCAAAAATTTCAGTCACAAAAACTGAGCAAATTTATAGTCAAAATTTATGGAAATGAGCTCTTGATCGCAATGGTGTGTTCAGTTTTCACCCAAGACACAACCTACAATAGCTCACCCCCAAAACTTGCAAATTTTGACAACCTAAGGTTAGAGAAAAAGAGAAATTTTGACAACAAAATCTACAAAAAACTCACGATTAGATCCAAGAACGGGCGTGCCAAATGAAATCATGGAAAATCAACATGAAGGAAATGACAACAAATGCAAATCAAACGAATGTAAACCTCATATCGACTCACGATCCATTGATAGGGTTGAGAATGCTGCACCCATGAACATTCTAGCTTTACCCAAAGAGATGAATGTTGATTGCTCGATTATACAGCATAACAATGATATGGAGATTGATAGATGAATGATTGGATAAATGCAAGATAGATGGATGAGAGATTGAGAGGAAAATTCGGCAGAGTTAGGATGCTAGAAGAAGATTCGTTCAAATGGCTCAAGAGAGGCTACCTTTATAGAAAAGGCAAATTTGAATGGATGGTTGTGATTGAGAGTTATTTTGAATGATATGGACGGTTGAGATTGATTAGGGTTGGATTAGGGTTTCCCACTCAAAGAGGGATTGTAGTCACATGACAAGTGTGCGATGGGGAATAAAAGGGAATCTAATTCAAATATTTGAATTAGATTGACATGTGAAGGCATATTAAGTGGGAGATGAGACATGTGACATGTGTCGCAATGTGATGAGAGGTGAGGGAATAATTCAAATTTTTAATTTGAATTATGTGAGACATGTGAAGGGGGATTATTAACTAAACAAATGGGATTTATTTAGTTAATTGGAATGTGATTAAGTTAGAATAAGAGTGGGATGACCTAGGACCTTGTTGAGACATGGACAAATTTTAGTGTCTACAGCAACAAATTAAAAATTGACACTCCATACAAAAATAACCCTCCTACTCAAACCCTCATATAAAATCAACTACATAAAAGACCTCAAGAATCAATCACACCACCAAGAAATACATGTCAAGATGATTAGGATGATGTAATAAGACAAGACCATCAAGGATATTCTATGGATATTAGCCAAGAAATAGGTGAAATCATGAAGTACATCTCCAAACAAAAACTCCTTAAGAAAAAGCATGCCATAAGCCATCAAGCGAACTCACAAGCATCAAGTTGAATCAAAAAATACATATCATAGAAAATGAAAGCATTCAAAGCATGCAAGTCAACCAAGACCTAGGAGGACATCCAAATGTATCCAAAACTAATGCACTCAATCTCAAACTTCATAATCAAGTCAAACAAATCAATTAGGACCTAGGAATACACAAAACAACTAAAAACATAAAAAAGGTTGGGAAACTCACTCAAAAGCCCAAACCAAAAGAGGGGGTCCCCATTTTGCTCGTGCAAATGATGGGGCAAGTATGTAAGGAACAACAAGAGGTTCATTCTACACATTCCCATGTTTAATGTACATTGGGAAAGTATCATCTTTCTAGTCAACACCATGACATCTTAACCTTTCTTGTAATTGCTATAAAAGGATTATTCATTCTACATTGAAAGATAATTGTTATCTCAAAGAGAAATTTATCATTACAAATAATGAGAGTTAAGTAGTATTTCAAGAGTTTATAAGATAAGAAGCATCATGTATTGAAGATATACAAGTTAGATTATTTAGTTTTGAGGAATCATGCAGTAATTGTGCTTGTGATTATTTATAATTTTAAGAGTGATGTCTTATTCTATTTGAATCCCTTGTGACAAATACTATTGATATGATTTTATACTATTTTTTTTCCAAATTTCATAATTGATAGTAGAAGGTATGTTGTATAAATTTTGTATTCTGATGTATTGATCTTGTGTGATTTGTGATTATTTTGTATGTTAGTTGTATGGTTGGATAGTTCGTAATTGAAACCTTCATCCACATGTATATGTGACATACACACACACACAATAGATCCCTAACACATAAAAGTGATTTGATATATTTTCTTACCAAAATTTGGAAACTCCCTAAATAGTTGGGTCAATTCATTGCCTCCTATTAGAACCTTGAAACTAATGAAAACATTTTAATACATGACTTCAATTGCAAGTTTAAGTATTGGTTTAAGAGGGTTTTATCACACAAAACCATTCATGCATAGCCATAAAATACACAACAATGCTATCACTTCTACCTACCCTATTCATTTCCTTAATTTCTCTACTCAACTAGCATGACGTAGATTTCACAAGGTTGTAGTTTTATTAACTACAGGTAAAACCTAGAATCCAAATCATAAATAATTCAATCAAATAAATATAAACAATATCATTCTTTATTTCATTCAAGTCATGTTTCCTACAAAATAAAATGACTACTACAGAAATCTCAAAAACCATCTTTTTGTCATTCAAACTATCACCAAAAAGGGTAATACATCAATACTTACCTATTAGATAATGAAATGGAAATATTTTATTGAGTATAGAGGCCCTCTAAATAGCTACAGGTTTTCCCAAATTTGTTATGTAACAATCCTCCTCTTTCCCAAAGCAAAAGAGAAAATAAAATAATGGATATCCTTGCACAAACCCCTCTAAAATTGCATAGCTTCAATATACAATTGTTCCAACCAACAACCCTTTCAAATTGCTTTCAATGAAAATAAATGCATTATTATTTCCTCCATTCATGACCAACAACTTGCCAAGGTTCCCAAAAGATCATGGCAGTTCCTATGGGTTGGAATGCCATGATCTTAGGTGAAAAATGGAGTTGTGTGGCAGCCACGACTACCACCACTCTCACCTCTTCTAGTTTTAAGTGACTCAAGTATATTTTTACCCAAAATTTGTTCAATGACACATTACAAAATAAATACTTAACCCATTTTAACTCAATGCAAATTAACTATCACGCATCTTCCTTTGTTTGCTAAAGTCCCAAGCCCATGGGTATTTTTACCATTAAACATTTCCAATTATTTAAAATTATTATTAAAGCTATGATAGTTGTCAATGAGGATCAAGGCCTACACATGGTCTTTTAATTTAAAAAAATCTTCCTTTATCTTTACTCATTTCATTTTCAAATAGAATATCAATAAATTGACTTGAGAAGCATGGTTGACCACCCTCAACAATATGGTCAACAACCTAGAGGTGATGATTGAAAGTTATATGCTAAAGTTAATTTGATGTAACCAATTATCACAAGTACTTAGTTACTTATGGTCCAAGATTGGTTTGAACAATCTATTTGATACTTAGATTCCTCCATTTGCGTAGTAAGAAATGCCTCACAAAACCTAAGAAAAAAAAACAAAGTCATATTTCATTTAAATAATCGTTTTAATGAGATCATTAATCTAGACATATCATTTTGTCATAAACATACCTTACTTTCTACAAGGTCCTATAAAAGTATGTAAAACACCTACACATTGTTCACTAAGAGGGAAGTTTGGACATCTCAGGTGCCTTTACCATGTTAAGCTATCAAAGGAGGGTTTCAAAGTGGCTAAGAAGATAGATTTTCTAGTGTCTGGGTTCTTGGTAAAAAAAATTCCAACAATTTAGATGGAAAAAGGTGCAGGGGGAAGTTATCCTAAATCTAGTAAGAGGTCATCTTCTCCCAACTTTCTCTTAGGTGGTTGGGAAGTTATCCTAAATCTAGTAAGAGGTCATCTTCTACCAAATTTCTCTTAGGTGGTTGGGATGGGAAAGAGTTGCATCACCTCTAAAGGCACTCTATGCTCCAACCGTGTGGCTATTTATTTTATCTCTCTGGTTCTATTGGTTGAAATCTTAGTGCTAGTTTAAATTTAGAATTATATATACAATTAGGTAAAGGTACCTGACTACGTTTTAAAGTTCTTAGTTTGTGAAGTATTTTAACTTTTGATGACATAGCCCTAATGCTAAAAGGTTAGTAATGTCTTCTAAAATAATTTTGGTTCTTTTTTGAAGATTTTAACCTCATTATTTTTTAATGTGGAACCTTATAAAACACAACTTACCTACAAATTTATTAGTACCTCCTTGGCCAGTTGGCACTTATCTAGTTATTAATCTATTGATTGTAAACCAATCAAAAGACAAGATTATTCTTGTGGGCAAATTTGATTTAAATTTGTACTTTTCCTATGTCACCATGATAAATTTTTAACAAAAAATTATTGAAAAATGATTTATCTATATTGTCATTGGCTCAAAAAAAAATGATTTGTTCTCTGCAGATTGTGGGCGAGTGCAACAAAAAGCTATAAATCTGGAGAGAATTTTGGTTTGAGGGGAGGATGTGGCAAGTAAACAAATTATGAACACAAATTTTGTCTCCCACTAGTTAAGTCATGCCTAAATGGATGCGATAATTATGAGAGGGAAGAATCATTAGTTTTTATGAATTTAATTTTTTGCTTCATTAGCTAAACGTAAAAATTACTTTTTGTCAAAGGGACAAAGTTATAATATTAATAACACTATTAAAAATATAGGGTTCTACACTTTTTATTTTTTATAATATTAATAATACTATTAAGAATATAAGGTTCTACACATTTTATTTTACGAAATTAGATTATTTTTGGGATTTCAATTTTATTTACTCAAGAGTTAAAAATCTAGTATGTCAATTTTATTTACTCAAAGGTTAAAAATCTTTGCCATGTTATTACATCATTATTTATTTTATTCTTCATGCATTTTAAATTATCATAGTATTAATATTATTGTGTATTTTAATATCTTAAGCAGACATTTCAAATCTCTATACACCCACATAAATACAAATATTAGTTTTATAGAAATATTTGTGTTATTTATTAGGCTTTGTAAAATTTAGTTTTATAGTTAAGGAAATATTTTAGTGTTATTTTATTTTTACCAAATTAAATTATTTTTTAGATTTCAATTTTATTTACCCAATACATTTCAAAAAGAGTTCACATAAATTTTTCCTTATAAATTTAGTTTGGAAATATAATATTACAAATTTGAAATGATAAACAATTCTTTTATCTTTAGAAAAAATTATTACTAAACCCCAATATTATATTAATTAAATAATTACTTAAACAAAAAATTAAGTGACTAAGATAAAATATTATAGTGATCTAAATATGAATATGTTATTGTTATTATATTATGTAATTATTCTTCAAACTTACAATAATTTAATGCATTATAAATTGTAATAGTATTCAATATTATTACATATTAATATCATAATTTAATGCATTATAAATTGTAATAGTATTCAATATTATTACATTTTAATATCTTAGGGAGACATTTCAAATCTCTCCACACCCGGTTCTACACATTTTATTTTATGAAATTAGATTATTTTTGGGATTTCAATTTTATTTATCAAGAGATAAAAATCTAGGATTTAATTTTATTTAGTCAAAAGTTAAAAATCTACATAATCATGAAAAATATTTCGCCATCATGAAAAATATTTCCCCATGTTATTACATTTTTTATTTTATTCTTCAAACTTACAATATTTTATGCATTTTAAATTATAAAAGTAGTAGTATTATTACATTTTAATATCTTAAGGAGACATTTCAAATCTCTATACACTCAACTAGGGCTAGGGCTCTCCACATAAATACAAATATGCAGGCTTTGTAAAGTTTAGTTTTATAGTTAAGGAAATATTTTAATCCTATTTTATTTTTACCAAATTAGATTATTTTTTAGATTTCAATTTTATTTACCCAAGACATTTCAACACTCTTCAAAAATTAATTTTTCAATTATTGGAATGCAATTTGTCTATACAACCAATAGCTAATCAACAAAAAAAATTACAACTAAGCAAATATTATAATAACAACACTCCACTATGTGTTATTTAATAGGATTTGTAAAGTTTAGTTTTATAGTTAAGGAAATATTTTAATCCTATTTTATTTTTACCAAATTAGATTATTTTTTAGATTTCAATTTTATTTACGCAAGACATTTCAACACTCTTCAAAAATTAATTTTTCAATTATTGGAATGCAATTTGTCTATACAACCAATAGCTAGTCAACAAAAAAAATTACAACTAAGCAAATATTATAATAACAACACTCCACTATGTAGCACTTGTTTAAATTACTAAATATTTCTAAAAATAAAAACATAGATTGTGGGATATTTTGTGATGTAGTATATTTTTAGAAAATTTATATAGTCGATATAAATGAGTACTATTTCATTAAAAATTAAAAAACGTATTTTTTTAAAGAGGAAACCTTGAAAATTTAAGTAGGATGACGAGTCACATAATTATTGAAAATATTAAAGGTGGAAAAGCAAGAGTCATAAGAGGTCTCTTAGCACCAATGATTTTTAATGTGGATCATTGAGATACATATATAATCATGGGTTATACATAACGCATAAAATAATAATATAAACAATGTTTAATATATCATAATTTTTTAAAATAATATCAGAATTAGTGGTTGAACATGAGAAAAGAGCAATAAAATTCAAGTACAACTCTTTCTTTATTTTAGCAATGATAATTTTGAATCAATTGACTAGGATGGGGAAGAAAAAAGAATAGGTTCTAAATACTTCTAGATATGTATTGAAGTCACTAAGTCGTGAGGATGGGTCACAGAGAGCAAGAATTATGGGAATGTTGAGCTACAATTGAAATAGAAGGTTGGTGGGTATGAAGCGACCAAGATTGTTGACCAAAAAATTGACAATATGTAAGTTCCTGTTTACCAAGCTAGAGCATGTAAACGTGGTTGAGGATTTAGATTGTCTCTCTCTAAGAATTGGTATGGAGTGGAATATATTATTTTTTTAGAGGAAATGTGATCTAGGTGAGGTTTAAATATCAAAAGATATTTTAACATTTTCTCTTCCTAGAGTTTGGAAGTTTGACTTCTAGCAACATAATAGTAAAGGAATATAAGGAAGTGATACCATAAAAGATTAAATGGAGATAGTGGTGACAACACTTTGCCATGTTTGCCTCTACATTAGGTGGAGGTCTAAATGAAATAGATTAGCTAGTGAAGTTCAAGGCCACAAAAGAAATCAATACACAAATGTAAGATTGGCAAAACATAGGTCAAGGGACACTAAAAATGTTTGTTAAAAATAGATTTCTGGTTAAGTTAAGGAGAAAATAAATCTGAAGATTTTTGAATTTTTGAAGAGAGATATTACAAAACTAAAACAAGAGTAACCAATACACTTGAATGAAACATTGCAACACATGGGACATGGAACTATATACTATTGCAAAAAATAAATTTCTAGTTAAGGAGACAACAAATAGAGAGACTTTTGAATCTTTAAAGAGAAAGATCATAGAAATAAAACAAGGAAAGGTGCATTTGACTAAGGCGATGGACCTCATTATAGGGAATGAGATTCAAATAGTGGCACAACTAGAACAATCACCCATATAGAGTTTAAGGAAGAAGGTCAAGGTATTGCTTAATGAAGTCACTATAAATTTGATGATCCATGGAGAAGCTACAAATAGAGTTAGGACAAAAGAAGAGAGTATAAGTTTTGTTGAAAGATAAATTCTTTTTTGAAGAGCATTTGCAAAAACCTATAGACGCAAAGGTGACAATAGATAAGAGAGTTGTTATAAAGCACAAAACTCTTATTTAGAAGGTGGGGTTAAGAGTTTGTTTGATCTTGAGAAGAAGCTGGAGAAGGTCAAGAAAACAAACGAAGCTAAAAAGAAGATGGAGAAGGTCAAGAAAACAAAGGAAGCTAAGAAGAAGATTGTGATAAGGAATTAAAGATTGGAAGCTAAAAAAAAGGATGGAGAAGGTCAAGAAAACAAAGGAAGCTTAGAAGAAGATTGTAGTAAGGAATTAAAGATTGTGAGGAACAAATAAGGTTGTCTAACAAGGAGTTGGAAGAAAATGAATTTGGATAAATAATAACTTTAGAACCTATAATGAGACAAAAGCAAAAACACATACAATTTTCCTATCATAAACGTAAAGGAGTTGAATCTTTTAATTAAAATTTATCATATTGAATGTGAAGAAGTTGAAATTGAAAAATATATCATGCTGATCTTGAAATATAAGGGAAGAGTTGTCCTTTACTTAAAGTATGCCATGATGATCGTAAAATATGGAGGAGTTGAATCCTTACTCAAAATATGTCATAATTAGATTCTCAAATATGAGAAATATGAAGAAAAAGTTAAGTTCTTTACTTAAAATATATCATGATAATCTTAATATTTTCCTTTACTCAAAATATACCATAATGATCCTAAAATATAGATGAGTTGAATCATTTACTCGAAATATAGCATAATAATCCTAGAGATTGGAATATACCAAAACCATAAAATCGCCACTCTTTATGATTTTTAAACTTTACACTACATAAAAAAATTCGTATTCTCTTTAACCCTATAAAGCAAGCAACTTACTTCCTTTATTTATTCAAATATTAAAAATTAATATGAAATATATTTTTTCCTATAATATTCAAATGCTAAGACAGTTTATTTAGAAAATATCATTAACTATTAACCACAATTACAATCCTCGACAAATTTTGAAATTCTGTCCAAAAAATAAAAATAAAAAAATCTCCCCTTTAAAGTGATACAGTGGGCAAATATACATAAATACAGCCATCAAATTTAGGCCGTATCTCTAAAATGAAACAAATGCAATAAATATTTAAAAATAGCAACCGAACAAAATACCCATAAAATTTGAAGGAGTCTGCATATTATACAGCTAGATTAAAACAACAGACAATAATAAAAATATCAATTACAGTTAGAAGTATGGTTGCACTATTGTTTTTACAAATTGGATGAATAATAGATAAATGAAATGAGAAAAAAATGAGCACCGAAATGGGCATGAAGCATGATGAACTGTTCAACAAGCCAGTGTTCTATAATTTACAACGATCACCACACTACCCCCAGATGAGCACTGGTGTTGTATCTGTTTGGTTTTTACAATTCTGTGAGAACATACAAGATGATAATCTTATCTTCCTTTAGGCTAAGGGAATTTCCTAGACTAAGGGAATGATAATGTAATACAAAAATACAGGAAGTTTACAATATACATTGAATAAAAGAACAATTTGACTGTAAAACTAAAATGGCTTGATTGCTAGGAATTTAGAAGCAAGCCAAGGAAATAATTTTTGACCATCCTATAGGTAAACTTACAGAAGTTAAAAAGAATATGTTCAAATGCACAAATCTTTCTTGTAGAATATGATGGAGGATAAAGGGATGAAATCATTGAATTATAGAAAAGACCAAGGGAACTGGAATGGGTCATATGCTTCTTCCTGTAGATTTTTCAAGTCTGTAGATTCCATGGCTGGCACAAAATCTTCCATCTTAAAGGATTTCAAATCATCTTTAACATCCTGCACTCCACAACCCATTTCTTCAAATGGAAGAATATCAAATGGAGCAGGAGGCAAGGAAGGCCATGCAGCTTCCAGCAATTCAAGGGTGCTTAGCTTGTGATCAGAATCTTGCAAGACCAGGCTGTCTGAAACATTTGAGACCAAGTTATCCCATTCACTCAAAAGATTGCTATCCATATCCCCAAGATGAAGGCTCTCAGCATGAGAATCTGACAACTGAGGGACACCTGAACTGAGATCATCAGGCTCCTGTTTATTATCATCATTGTTATTGCCACTGATATTTTTCTGTACAACAGCTCCATACCCACAATACCCATCATTTTTTGTAGAGGCAGATTCAGACCCAGAAGCACAAATGCCTGAATTTTCACCCAGAGCATCAGAGAATTGCTGTGTGTTGCCATCAGTGTCTTCCAGTTTCTGTTCAGAAATAATCTCACAATTAGAATGATGAAAAGATCTCCTTCGGCGCTTGGGAGTGGCAGAGGAAGCAGAATTATTGTCATGGTTGATGCCATTACAATTGCTAAGGTTTGGCAAATTGAGGCGAGCAGCAGATCCATAGAGAGTTGTAGCAGCATGGTCATATGCAAGAGCGGCCGCCTCTGCAGTAGCGAAGGTGCCAAGCCAAAGGCGAGCTCCTCTGTTTGGCTCACGAATCTCTGCAACCCATTTTCCCCATGTCCTCTGTCTCACTCCTCTGTAATTACACAGAGCATTTTCTGGGCCTCCTTTGCCCTTCATGCATCCCTTCTTTGATCCTTTTGCAGGGATTTTCCTAATCTGCTTCTTGGGGGCAAAGGCCATCATATAACCCTCTGAACTACTGGAGCTAGCACTGTGACAATCAGCAATGGCAGAACTGGTTTTACTACTTCCATACCTCATCTCAGATCTTGGACAAACTGTTATAGCTATTAGATGAATCTGTATGTAATTCAGAATTTATTGCTTGGTTTTTGTATAGAGAATCTAAGAGCAACTAGGCAACTGTGTGCCTTTAAAATTTGTAAGCATGTGGCTGCATAGGTGTGGGCGACTGACGAAACAAGAGAAGGAATCGTTGAGGCAGCGCCACCCAATCACCAGACGATCTTTCCAAACGGTTTAGTTATCCACAGGTGGCTTTGGATGCATACATGTCCCTTTACTATTTCTCACACCCACGCGTCCCCTCTCGCCTTGCAACAAGAGAACCTCCTTTCCCTCTTGACTCATCCCATCCCTTTCTTTATTATACCTCTCTCCACCTAGGCTGCCAACCACCTCCACCCTACCTTCTCAAATTATCTAGACCACATTACAAATTTATCTTCTTGCTATCAAGCTTTGAGTTGAAGGCCCTTCCCTTAGAACACACAAATCCAAATAATTTTATCATTATTAATCTTTCAAATTATTGTAGTGTGGGATTATATGATAGTGTCTTAGTTTCTTGTAGTTGTATGTTCTTGTTTTCAAATTATTGTATCAGAGTGTTTTAGTCTCTTGTGGTTGTTGTCTGTTCTTGGTGTACAAGATTTTGGGGTCCTTTCAAAATCCACCCATACATTAATGACCCACTGACTAATAACAATAGTATAACTACTTAATTTAAGACATTCTACTTATTCAAACATTCCCCCTAAATATCTAATTTGTTTTTATTGTCACTCACAAGGAATCTAATCTAGAACCATATAAATTTGATAAAAGACAATGAATTTGTAAATCCAATAGCAAGCTGATTTGAGCAAGAATTGTGTATATCAAATTATTGTAGTGTGGTGACTACAACACAGTGTATTGTGTAGTGCAGTGTTGACCACTAGTTCAAATTCAAATAATTTTATCATTGATTAATCTTTCACATTATTGTAGTGTGGTGACTAGTGTTGACCACTAGTTCAAATCTAAATAACTTTTATCATTGATTAATCTTTCACATTATTGTAGTGTGGTGACTACAACACAGTGCATTGTATTGTAGTGTTGACTTACTATAATTTTAATATAAATTGAGTTGTAATTAGATTTATCTTCATAAAAAATTAAAAAAATATTATTAACATTAAAGTTACTCAAGTTTTTAAAGGGAATATGTTTATTACAAATTAGATATGATAGATAATTAATCATCCATACATTAATGACCAACTAATTAACAACAATAGTACAAGTATTTCATTTTAAACATTCTTTTTATACCAACATTCTTCTTGAATATTTAATTTGTTTACTAAATTGAGTTATAATTCAATTTATTATTATGGAGAAAATATAATGGCATTAACTCTACCTAAGTTTCCAAAGGGGACATATTTATTATAAAATAGAAGTAGAGTAGGTAACTAACCACTCATCTAATTTTAGGCATTCTACTTATTCCAACTTCTCCCTTAAATATCTAGTTTGTTTACTAAATTTGGTTGTAATTGGATTTATTCTCATAGAGAAGAGGAAAGATGGAGAAAATACAATGACATTAACTTCACTTAAGTTCCAAAAAGGAACATATTCATTACAAACTAAATTTGAGTAGGGTACATAACTAACCACCCATACACTAATGACCCACTAACTAACAACAATAGTATAACCACTTAATTTTAGACATTTTACTTATTCCAACATTCCCCCTAAATGTCTAATTTCTTTTATTGTTGGCAACAAAGAATCTAATCTAGAACCATACAAATTTGATAGGAGACAATGAATTTGTAAATCCAATAGCAAGTTGATTTGAGCCGGAATTGTGTCTATCAAATGTGGAATAAAACAAATAGATAAATGCATATAAGCACCTATCCTATTCTACACTAATCTACACCTCCAATTGAGCTAAGATTTGTATACAAAAGGTGAAAGAGAAACAAGAAACCTCACCAACACAAACCTTGATGCCATATTGGGATGTGCTCAAGTTGATTGTGGTTGTTGAGTTGTGATGTGGTTGGTCATTCCAGTAGCATGACCTTGTTTTGCATCCAATTCCTACTCTTCAGAATGGCTTGAGGAATGGTGGATTTATAGATTTAAATAGGAGATTATGGATAGATAGGATTTGATCATGTGCAATGGAGGGATGAGATTGATCCATTCACAAGAGAGAATGAGAAGCCAACAAGTGGCCTCTTATGACTAGTGCACATGGTTAGGGAAAAGATTGAGAAGAGATGGAGGGTGGAGATTTTCTTGATTGAATGGAGGTTGAGGGTTGAAAAAGGCCATTTTTTGAGCCTTGTGCAAATTTTGATCCTTGTGCAAGATTGACTTTGCTAATTTGGTGGAGGAATGTGCAAATGATCAGTTAGTTGGTTAAACTAGGTTATTTAATCAACTAATGATGAGGATTCTTGGGATAAATTAAATAAATATTATGTATTTATTTAATTTTTAGAGTAATGATTGATTTAATTAAATAATGTGGATTTATTTAATTAAGGATGGGACATTAGAGGAAGGGTTGGATTAGTTAAATAATTAAATAAATAGTCATAATTTATTTAATTAATGTCAGAAGAAAGGTTAGATTTATTAATTAAATAATATGACTTAGTTAATTAATGTTATAAGAATGATCAGATTAATTAATTAAATAAATATAATTTATTTAGTTAATGTTAGAAGTGGAAATGTGGGATAGGCCTGGTGTGATGTTAGGACACAATGAGATTTACGTGTCCACATGAATAAAGTGCATATGTATTTCATTATTTTGCATCTTCTCTCTAATGACGTGGCAGTGAACCTTAATGTGTTTGGATTGTGTAGCCACAAGAAGATTCTTCATGTCTTCAAAACATTTTGTTTATTGCCCTAGTACATTGGTGTCGATTGTTTAGAGGGGATACCCATATCACCTAACATTCTACAAAGTCAAATTACTTCACATACAGATCTTTTTGTTGCCTTATACTCTACTTCAATAGAAGATATGGAAACACTCACGTTCTTCTTACTTAACTAGGATGCTACTAATCCCTTTGTAATGCCTACCCATGAAAATTGTCAATAATAACAATAATAAATTAAATTAGTAAGAAATAATGAAAATACAATACGATGATAGGAGAATATTCACTTGTTGAAACTTCATAAAATACACATTTCGATTAAACATAAGTTTAGTATCATTCATTGTAATTGAAAATTTAAGATATAAACATTTTTATACAATTATACACAATTACAATAAATGTCATATAATCATCCACTCGCAAAGTGGGAAATTACTTCCTCAGCTTCAGTATCCTACACGATTAACAAACCTGGATCTACACACTAAATGTAAACATTAGTTCTGCATAGTCTTGAATAGATATACATAGCAGATATCAATGTACAAGATAACGAGACTAAGGCCCTAAGGGGTCGACCTAATCTCTCAGGGGCTCATGACGGCCTTGCCTATGTACGCACAACGCATAGACTTCATAGTTCGAAGCAACTAGTCTTGCAACCATAAGGTTGACTTAGATACAATAACTCATAAGGAATCTAGTTCATCACATAATATTTTCTAGAGTATCTTTCAAGTTCTAGAGAGTACACACAATATTTATATTCATGAGTAATCCCTACAGGGGTAAAATAAGGAAGTTATAACAACAACAAAAACATTCCAACCATTCTCTATCTCAACACATCATACAGAATGCAAAAAATAGACAATGTTTTTACTCAACTTCCAAAGATGCATGCGAGATCGCAAGAAGGCTACAACATGTGAAAAAAAAACATATTTCTTCTCAAGAAGTATTCGCTCATCTTGAGTACACTCATACATCATTTAATGTGTAATCACATATATACAATGAAGACCAATCTCAACCAGTGATGAAATAGATAAACTTCATCTCAAATGTTATTTCATACAATTTAGACACTACCATAGAAATTAGATTTGCTATTTCACTTCAAACAAAATAAGGTTCAAAGCTAACGCAATGCTAGTCTTATCAATTTCAATATTTCCACATAATATATGCTAGGGCAGGATAATATAGGTATTTCTACAACCCAAGTGTTATATAATCATGATATAAGACTATTTAGGTATTTCTCAACTAGCTCAATAGTAGCTATGTTGTGTATCTAACACAATAAGTTTTAAAAGAGATATAGAATTATACATACATACATACGTACGTACATACATACATATATATATATAGACTGTTCCAATGATGAATGTTTTAACTTGAACAACTATTGTCCTGAGAAGAATTCAAGCATTAGGGACATGTTAGGTTTTAGAGGGAAAGAGTCAAGGATTTGCAGATTTAATAGCAACAGCAAAGAGGGCGTAGAAATGGTCATCACTAATTGATACACATCTCCAAATTGACAAACTGGGTAATATTACTTTTTGGATATGATTTACATAACTAAGTGATGCACCTTATAGAAAAATTTCAAAGAAACCCAGTTCGAAAATATAGAGTTATTGGTGACGCAACAGACTGTTTTAACAGAGACGAAATGGGTAAGAAATAGACGGTCACTAAACATTACATATCTCCATAACGACAAACTAGATAAGACTGATTTTTGGATATGATTTCAATAACTGGGTGGTGTACCTTATATAAAAATTTTATAGAAACCCAGTTCGTAAAAATAAATTTATTGCCAAAGCAATAGACTGGAGTTTAGAATCTTCAGACTAGTTGAATTAACATCCTGATATATGATTGGAGATTGGTTTCAAGAAAGTGATCCCTAAGGAATTTTTAAAAAAATGAACGGAATATGCAGAAGAGAATTCACAAAATAACATAAAACTTGCATATAACAGAAATTTATTTGAAACAACAAATCAATTCCATAACTTAGTGCATACCCCGAATTATACTGCTATCCAATCTTCACCAAAATTTTCCAGCTCACATCCATTTTTTCCCAAATCTTTTCTTCTCAAAAAAACCAGAGCCATCCATTTTATTCCCTGTCATATCAATATATTTTTTTTTGGATGTATCTTTCTTTTTCTCACCTCATATATTTCTAGATCTTTTAAAACCGAACAACATGACTCTTCATATGCCAATCTGGTCACCCATTTTCTTATGAACTAAAAATAGATTAGAATAATTTTAAAACATAATTTAATTACTAAGATTCTCTCTTGAATTACATAACTGTAATTTCTTACAAGTGGCATAAAATAAAAGAATTCTTTATAAAATATATAAATATAAAAATTTAAAATGACAATGAATGATTTTCTTTTGAAAACAATATTAAACCATCTAAATAATTATTTTGAAACAAAGCAGTTAATTAATTATTCTCAATAAAATATTATAATTAATAAATAGGGTTCAGGTATCCTTACATTCTTCCCCCTAAGAATGAACTTCCTCCTGGAAGTCATCAAGAGGAATGAATATTTCCTAACTTCAACACATCCAACAAAAGTTAGATTTCATCCGAACAATTCATCTGTACATTATTAAAACAAAGTAATCAATATGACAATGCTCCATTTAGAAATTGAACACAATACAAAGTGCAATAGAAACTAGAACTCACTAGATCATCTTTTGTCCATAAGCAATTTCCACAGTTACTAGAAACAACAAGAGTTATCAACTCTATCATTCAAATTTCAAGTATACCATTCTACCCATTAGAATTTTATAAAATCAACATCATTACTTAACCGAGGAGCATGTTTATATCATCATTACATTATTTCTAATCAAATTGATTGCAACATATTCTTTCATAACAACTCTTAACATTTAATCATCCACTAGTAGAATTTTGGCAAATAAATGACTATGTGACTAAAACTTTTAGTCACGACAACTAAAAATGATTAAATTCTAGGCATTTTTTGCAACACGGTTATAAATGACTAAATAAATGACTAATTTGATGGTGGGTAAAAAATACAACTATAAATGACTAAATAATTAGTCACACAAATAAAAATTAGAAAGAGAGGGAAATTAAAATAATATTTCGAATTGGAAAGAAAGGGAAATTTTTTCCATGAAAAATAATTCAAACAAAAGAAACCCGACTGCCTCTATGCTCCAGACATTGTTGAATTGGATGCGTTGTATAGGAGTTGAATTGGACGAGCTCAAAAATAGCTAAGGCTCATTGATGTCCCTCTTTTTACAATCTCTTGAAGATGTTAATTTTATTGTATTTTGTTAAATTATGTATTGGGTAGACCCATTTCTAGGGGATTTCCCGGAAGTGATAGAAGAGTTTTTGGAGAAGGGCATGGCCAGATGCATTGCATTCAATTGCCGAGGAACCTTACTAGAAGGTCTGGTATTCATGTGTTTTTTAAACTATAATTTTTTGTTGTGTTTGGTACTCTGTTTCAATTATGCCCATTTGCCTTTTTCTGCCAGTCAGAATTTAATTGAGTTTTTTTAGGACACTTTATTGGGCATGTCTGGTATTCAATTGTAGCTATGTTGATCAGAGTTTGTCAATCATGTAGTAAATGGAGAAGTTTTCATGTTTTTTGGTGTGTTGGGTATTCAATATGAGTTACACTCATCTAAGCTATAAGTCAAATGGAGAAGCTTCCATGGTTTTTTATTTGTTTGTTTGTTTACGTTTGGGTGTGTTGAGCATTCAATTTCAGTTTTTCCCATTTGAGTGTTTTGGTCATGAAGTTCTTAGAGAATCTTTCATGGTATTGGTCTTGATGGGGATTCTACTATTTCAGCTAATGCCCATTTGAGTTTTTTGGGGATTCTAAAAAAAAGGGCACTTGATAGCAAGGTTTCCCTTCAAATTTAACTCCAAAATCCCACATACAATTTAGCAAAATTACCCCTTAGATTTCAGCTCTATTATCCAATTAATTTACCCCAAAATTATCAAGCCTAACAATTCAGCAATATGACCTCTCAAATTTCAACTCTAAAATCTATCAATTTACTATGCAAGATAACAATTCTTTGGGTTCTCAAGTCTTTATCTTTCTAGTTCCTTTCATCCAGAATCATATGGTCATTGGCTTCTCGGGTCTTTATCTTTCTACTTCATCACATACTTGCATTATCATGTCATAAGATCTCTAACATAATACCATGAAAGCCACAATGCATCTCGTATAAAGCCAAATAGTTTTTAAAAAAAAAAAAAAAGTAAGAAACATACTTAGCAAAAGTGATGACAAATTGGCACATTATCTTCTCATTTTTTTGTACAATTGAGAACATTCCAAATGTTTTCAAATGTCAAATTCTTTGATACATCAAATGACTCCTCCAAATTATTACTTTTTTTAAAATAGAAAGTTCATAGTTTATAATACTAAGAAATCATCGATCTTTTTGCCATTTCTATGATCTGAAAACAAATAACAAGCACTCAAGAAAGAATAAAAAATAACAAAGTCAATTAATATGGCAGCCTAAAATAAGCCTCAAACAATACAAGGAAACAAGGATTACAACCTAGTTTGAAGTCTTTCCCAAAATTTTGAATCAAGAGTAAACCACTAATGATAAGAAATAATAATAGGAAACATGGTTTACAACTGGTCCCCATAAATTGTTGACACAAAGCAACCTAAATAAAAAAGAAACTAAAAGACAACATTTTTAAATAATCAGAGCTCTATAATTGTTTAATTATGATTAAGTACGTGTGCATGCTAAGCCTTCTATGTACGATGCACAGTATTGGCATGCCCAATGTGTTGATGATTACCACCACTATGAGGATGCTCAACAGGATTCATTGCCACACCACAAACCTTGGGCCAACAATTTATTTTGACCCTATATTTGTGATATGCATTGCCAGCTTTGAGCATTGGCTTTTCTATCCTTCCCCCACCAATAACCTGACCAATCATGGCTCTGCAACTACTTGGCACAATCTTCTTAGCTCCAGATGGAAGCTTTACCCTATAAATTGAAACCAATTTCCAAGACTCGTCAAACAAAGCTATTAAAAATCTACAAAATCAAAAATTACACAAATCTGAACATTAAGAGAGAACTTAGATAATTGTTCCAAAATTATTTCCACTACCTTTGGAATAATTGCATTTATCATCTCACTGTAACCTTGGAAAAAAAATTAAGCATAGAAATATGCCATAAGTCTCCACAAGGTGTACACCTAGAATTCAAAATAGTTTGAAAATAATTTGGAAAAAGCCACCATCTATAGGACATCACAACATATGCATCACATGTTTGTTGCTAGCCAAAAAGAAAGATGATAAACAAAAATGATAATGAGTCAAGGGGAACATCAAGAAGCAGTACATTCAAATTAAATTTCAACCAGCTGCTAAACGAGCACAACCTACTTTGACTTGTCATAAGTTCAAAATATTAGAACATGTACATTTTTATGTCTGTAAAGGTGACAAAAACCCAAAAATGGATCAAACATTTCAGATTGAAATGCAATAGAAATGCATTGCAAATGATAGCAATCAAATTTGAAATTACTCAACTCATAAAAGAATAGTGGAGAAAAGGCAGAAAAAGTGTTCTTTGATTTGATCGGGCAAATGAGAAATATTGTCTCAAAAATTCAACTATATCACCATGACTTGTTCCCTATCGCAGTACCGCAAACTGTTTCTTTGACCATCACGGGACCATGGTATACTAAACATCACTTGAAGCCTTTCATTGCACTACCACACTCCTTCATTGAAATTGTCGCAGGGCCGCGGTATTCAACACTTACATAACTTAAACTCCTTATACTACCATACCACAAGCCTCACTTGAGGCCGCCGCGGGGGCACAGTGTACTATTTTCCTCTACTTGTTCTTACCTCCATATCGCAAGCCTCACTTGAGGCCACCGTGGGGGCGTGGTGTACTATTTTCCTCTGCTCATTCTTACCGCCATACTGCAAGCCTCACTTGAGGCCACCACAGGGACTGGTGTACTATTTTCCTCTGCTCCTTATCATATTACCATCGGTTATTCTCTTGACTAGCACAGGACCGCGGTGAAGTATCATATGCCACTTAAATTTATACCGCCAGCCCGCCACTTTGTTTTGAGACCGTTGCGGGGCTGCAGTAATTGATCTCTGCATACTGTGATGCCGCAAGTGCAATCTCTTCATGCTGCGGGATAACGATAATTGCTAGCTTGTTATCCTTGGTTCCCGCACACCCGCCAAGACCTTTTGAGTGACCTACGAGACTGCAGTGAGAGACAAAAACCCATCAATGGTCAAAATTACAAATATCTTTCACATGGACTTGGTATGGGGTGCTTATGAATGACTCCTGGAATAATTTTAAAAGAAATATGGATCCCTAAGATGGATTTATGGAAGGAAATTTGCATGAAACCAAGTGGGACTATGAGAATTTTGAATGGTCCTAATGAATGACTACAAACCTTTCTATTCTTGTCTTGGTTGGGCCATGTACAGGCCTATTATGGGTTCCATAGGGTTTCTAGAAGTCTATCTATATAGACCTTACAAATGTCTCATAAACCCTTAGAAAACTTCACAGACCCTTAAAAAGCTTCTGCATACCTTTAATGACTTGATAGAGTTCCTAATGATCATGCAGAATTTTTCATGGTTTATGCAAGGTCCTCCACTAGCAAGACCTAGTCCTGCTTTAGGACCTCTTAATGGCGAGTGGACATCACCTTCACAACCACCAGTTTCTGCTCCAGGTAAATAATCTCCTTGTTAATGGTGAACTTTTAGCTGTATTTCACCTATTATGAAACCATACATACTTAAGTTTGTCATGCTATTCAAAGGTAAAATTTTAAATCCTAAATGAAAAATTATGGGTTGATCTGTAACTTATATAATTATTGAAAGATTGGAGTTAAATATAAGGCCTTAGTTGCTTTTGGTCTTTGTCTTTTGGTTGAATCAATATCCAACAAAAGCAGTGCATGCTTGCTGAAGCAATGAAGTATTTTTTGAAAATTTAGGCTATTTCTTTTGGGTTGAGTGCTTTTGTAGAGTTTGTAGCCTAGGGCCCAGGCTAAAAGCTTGAGTTTGGGAAAACCAAATCAAATATTATGGATTTGATTATTGGGTTGGGGGTTGTATATATGTAGCTAAATCTAAGTCTTAGTGACAGTTTTTGGTGTCTGCAGCTGGAACTCTGTGAGGTATCAGTCCCTGAATCTTCTTTTATCAAATGTATGTATAGATGTGTATCACCTGTAGAACATTGTAGGAGAATCACTGTAGAAGATGAATTGACTCCATATGCTTCTTAACTAACCCTGTTCATTTCATAAACCCTGTGTCATAGGTCCAATTGGAGGTAGCAGAGCTGGTGCAATGGAGGGTGTACCTTATCCACCTATTTATTCAAGTAGAAATGTTGCAAGTTCCACTTTAGATCACCATTTAGCCTTCACAAAAACTTCTACACAAAATTCAATAATGAAGAATTTATGCACAAATTCTCTTTTGAATGATGCACAAAGCCTCCATCGCAACACCACATTGTTGCTGGGCCTTAGGGTGATGCGGGTGATTCCTGCATCACCACAAGGCCTAGCAACAAACCATGCAGTGTTGAGGTGGAGGCTTTGTACGTCATTCAAAAGAGAATTTGTGCATAAATTCTTCATTATTGAATTTTGTGCAAAAATTTTTGTGAAGGCTTTAGTGATCCGAAGTGGAACTTGCAACTACAATATCTGATAAAAATCTACTTCCAAATGTGCTTTTGATGGATGTTCATAGCCTCATCCAAAGTTCCAATTCACACACAGGTGGGAAGGACAATTTCAAAGGTTGAGGAGTTGGGATTTACTCCAATTGGTTGCATTTTCTTAAAATTTTCTAAGGACTTTTTAGGAAAACCCATTTTAAACATATCCTTTAATCATGGCATTCCATGATATCACATTTCTTTGAGGCATTTTTTGAAACAATTCGCGTGCCTTGTCTATGCTTCCACATTTTCATGTATGTCTACAAAGGCACTAGTAACTACAACATATGACAAAAAAATCCCTGTTGTTATGCTTTGATGGATGTCCCTTCATTATTACTGGATATCTGATGTAGTGCACATTATTATAGTGCAAGCCTATTTTTCAAATTGTTTCATTTAGCATCACCAATATTCTCCACAAGAACATTGTCCCTATTTAAAATGATGCAAATGGCTCACATCTCTCAGAACAATTTCTCTTGCAACAATATTCTTGGAGATGAATTTAGATGCAGTGTGAAAATCAAAACATACTCGAAGGTTCTTAACAACTCTAATGGTTGTACCAGGGGCAATGTTTAACAAACCAAATGCAATTGCTAACTTTTCACTATGGTGGCAGATAAATGATTCTTTTTTCTTCTATTCCATAGCATTAAGTAAAAGTCTTGAATTTGGAAATACCCTACTGCCTTCATTTGCCAAGCCAATTTCTCCAATTTTGCATAGCTCTCCCATGTTTATGGATGTGATCTGTCTCCTACACAAAAAAGCATGTACCATTTTATGCCCTTAAATCCAACTACATGCAGGTATCTTTTTAATTCCTCTATCTTTCATCAATCTCCTTAATATTTGAACCTCATCACACCTGCCCGCTTCTACGTGCAGATGTTTTAGAGAAGAACATAAGCTACAGCATTTTTAGGATCCGACTTATAAAAAACAATGTTGTTGGAATACTCAACCTACATTCAAATTCTGAATTCTGGTAAATTATATATAGTAAATAGATTGATGGTTGTTTGGACACTCTGTTTAAGTCATTTGTTGACAAGGATACAGTTTTTTAATTGATTTATCTTTATGCTACAGTTTGGACTTACTTTTGTAAACTTGCAATATACAATGCACTTTTATTCTTTCTGAATTGAGACTAATAGTAATTTTATGCCCTTAAATCCAACTACATGCAGGTATCTTTTTAATTCCTCTATCTTTCATCAATCTCCTTACTATTTGAACCTCATCACACCTACCCGCTTCTACGTGCAAATGTTTTAGAGAAGAACATAAGCTACAGCATTTTTAGGATCCGACTTATAAAAAACAATGTTGTTGGAATACTCAACCTACATTCAAATTCTAAATTCTGGTAAATTATATATAGTAAATAGATTGATGGTTGTTTGGACACTCTGTTTAAGTCATTTGTTGACAAGGATACAGTTTTTTAATTGATTTATCTTTATGCTACAGTTTGGACTTACTTTTGTAAACTTGCAATATACAATGCACTTTTATTCTTTCTGAATTGAGACTAATAGTAATTTTATTGGTTGTATTGAGTCATAGCTTCATTCATGGTGGAAAAGGCAGCACCTTGTTGCTCATATCAAATGGCATGTTGCATATAAAGGAGGAAAGATTCTAGGGTTTTTATTGGCTGCATTGAAGGAGAGAGCTTCATATATGGGACACGATTAACACTCTCCTTCTTGGATTCTACACATTACAACTTGCTCCAGGAAGATTGCCCATGTTGCAGAAGTTTTAAGAGATGAAAGGGGCATGTGCTTGCATTGAAGGCCTCCAAGCATGCATTTCCACACTAGTAACAGTCTGGCAGTTGGCATAGAGTGCATACCTAGGTAACAGTAGTTGTGATGAATTGTTTTCAAGGAATTTGGAAAAGATACAGTGATGTCAAATGTAGTCAAGGTATTCAATAGAGGGGCAGTGTTCTACGTTGATGGGAGGCAGAGTACAAGTGAAATCATGCCAGAATAATGAGCTAGGTAGTGACAGTCATGAGGCATTGTTATTTTATAAAGGGAAAATGCATGACAATAGATTGACAATTGATTGGACAATGCATTTCAAGAAGCTACAAGTTTGATTAGGACAATGCATAGCCTAGTCATAAGGCAATATTGTTGAATAACAGTCCATGACAATTGAGGCATCCTACCAAAGATGATAGACATCAAAGGCATAATCATCAGAGATAAGGATAGTTTATTCATATAGGTAACAATTCACAGTGGCAGCTTATGAACTAGAGCAAGTTGGGTGCATGAGACAGGATCTCTACAAAGATGACAGTGTGATATTGAACTAGGATAGTGAGCTTCATGGGATAGTCATGGGTTTGTGAAGAAGACATCTATGAATGTCTTTGTGCTTCTATGCTCAGTGATACTTAGAAATCAGTTTCTTGCTCATTCTTTGAGCTATGTATTGTAACCATGAAGGTTTTTTTAACAAAGAGAAAGCATTGTAACTTATTTTCAGATCTGTATGTTGTTTGTAAGCATTTTTATCAATAAAACAAGCTATTTTTACCTTCTCAAAGTTGTTTCATTGTGCAAGCTTCAAAATATACTAATGTCGACTAAATACAAGCTTCAAAATGACTAAATATACTACTAAATGAAGTCAATTAATAATTAAATTGACTAAATATACTACCAATTGACAGAAATTAGTGAATAGTGAATAAATATGACTAAATATATGACCAGTGTTAAATCAGTGAATAAAAATGACTAAATATACTACCAAATTGATCAAATTGATGATTAAAATTAACGACTAAATACACTACTAATGGATAGAAATCAGTGAATATAAAATGACTAAATAAGTGACCAGTTAACAACAATCAATGACTAAATATATTAGTGAATAAAAAATGACTAAATAAGTGACCAGATTACAACAATCAATGACTAAATATACTACCAAATCGATCAATCAAAACAACCAATAAATGACTAAAACTGGTTTAGTCATCAATTTGGTCACGTTATAAATGACTGGCAATAAACTACTAATGGTCACGTGACCATGTTTGGTCATTTATAAGCAGTTTTTAGTAGTTTTTTTTAGTAATATATTGTTTTTTTTATACTAGTGATCACATATATCAATTCTATACATAATACATCATGTATACTTCCAATGAGGATGATTAATGTTAAATAGAACCATAAATATTACACAATTTCACAATAAACATTCCCCAGGCCATCTACTCCCCTATACAATCTGCCAGGGACCTCTCTTGGGTATGGCAATCTACACAATTCACATTTCTCCACACAAGCCAGCAACAACAAACACTGATAAAGTCTCAAAATAAAGAAGTTTACAATGAGTAAAAAATTCAAATAAAATCAACTTTATATGAAAACAAATTAGATAGTGGAAAACAACAGTTCAGTTCAAAACCAAAAACCTTAATAGATTAGTCCTTGAGGCAAAAGGACAATCAAACCAATATCTTAAAGAAATTTTAAAATTGTTGGCTCAGTTAAGAAAAGAAAATAACCAAATAAAATTTTCAAATATTTTCACAATTTACTTAACATCACAACCACCACGTGACTTCAAACGATCCACCTAAGGGGAGGAGGGGAATGTGGTGGTCTCAAACCACATGGACCTCCATAATAGATTATCATATCATAATGCTCATATACCAAATGTAATCACAAACTTTATTCTTTCCAATAAATTTTGTAGCTGAAATAATCACAATTTAGAAAACTCCCTTTTCACAAATGTAACTCCCATTTCACAAGTGTAACTCCCATATCACAAACTCCCACAACACCATTCCATCAACCAAACCCCCATCACAACACCAACACCAACATCATGAATATCCCCAAAGGGGCATGTGTCTCTATAACTCCCTTACCGTAGCTCCCAATTCACAACATGGCTCCCAAACCGTAGCTCCCAAACTACATCATATAAAAATAAACAACCATATTATGTCAAGTCACATCAATGCAAGAAAATCCACATACCTAATTTTAGACAGCTAAACATGTCCTTAATTCATCTCTACTATCATGAAGATATCAATTTATAACTAAAGAATTGAATCAAGTCACCATATCCTGTTCTAGTCAATAATTTCTAACACCTGATTCTCGACAACGCTCAGTGACACACATATCACATAAACTTAACTCCACATATAACACATTATTCAAAATAAAATATTTTTCACATCACATACCTCTTCTAAGTGAAACACATGATGAAGACCATTCTCACATGTATCAACTATACTCATAATAAAGACATCATGAAATGACTCACACCACAAGGCTCGTCGAGAATGGGTATTACAAGGAGGACATCTCTAATATATCACTAATTAATCCATACTGCCATGGAGCCAAATAACCAATAAATGAATAACTATGCTATGTAGAATCACTGTGCTAATATCCTAGTAACATAACACCATATAATCTCACCTCCAATGGAGCTAATATCATCCATACCATAGTGCCAAATAACTAATTAGGAAAGATGGTCTCAGGGTCCTCTCAAGGATCCCACCATATATTTCCTAGTATAAACAAGATTCCCCAAAGGGTATAGATTCATGTAGCTCCCTTTCACACGTAGCTCCCTTTATAGCAATGTAACACACACAATAGCTCCCATAAAACAGTAACTCACATAGCACAATAGTATCTCCCATAATAGCAACAATATCTCCCAACAACAACAACAATAATATCTCCCATAAACAATAACAACAATATCTCCCATAAAATAATAACTCCCATAAATAATAACTCCCAAAACTCACATCAATAATAACTCCCAAAACTCCCATAAAAATATAGCTCCCATAAAACAATGACTCCCCAAAACATATTTCACTCCCCATTTCCCCAACTCCCATCAACTACATCAATCACAACACCAACACCAATCTCCATGATAATACCCCAAAGAGGTATCCACCATTCTTTCCCCACTCAAGATTAACTCCACATTTAGAAAATAGATTTCTATCAACTTATCACTTGCAAACATTCATCTCAATCATAAAATTCATATAAAATAAAAATAACATTTAATTTTCTTACCTTTGCTGTCCAAGTTAGGATTAGACCATGAGACTTTCCCAAATATCATCCTCTATCAATCCAACAACTCACAGCAACCCCACAATTCCAGAAAGATTCAGTTATAGAAAAACTACAGCTCCTTTTATATTAATGTGACACACACAAGTTTGTCAGTATCATCACAGAATAAGGTGAAAAATATACATGCTTAATAGAAATCATTAATTAACATTACAGAAACTTACAATTCCAAGAATACATCCATGTTCATATATGTATATATATTGAAAATGATTTACTAGACATTCATTTCATATAGTTAATCAACCAAAATTTACCTCTACTTACCATGGTGAGACCCAAAAAAAAAAGGTTTACGTTACTAACATTTTTACCCCAAAGCTCCCAAGTGTTGCAACCTGGTGCTCTGATACCTATGTAATGCCTACCCATGAAGATTGTCAATAATTAACAATAATAAATTAATTTAGTAAGAAATAATGAAAATATAATACGATGATAGGAGAATATTCACTTGTTGAAACTTAATAAAATACACATTTTGATTAAACATAAGTTTAGTATCATTCATTGTAATTGAAAATTTAAGATATAAACATTTTTATACAATTGTACACAATTAGAGTAAATGTCATATAATCATCCACTTGTAAAGTGGGAAATTACTTCCTCGGCTTCAGTATCCTGCATGATTAATAGACCTAGATCTGTACACTAAATGTAAACATTAGTTCTGCATAGTTAATAGATATACATAGCAGATATCAAAGTACAAGATAACGAGACTAAGGCCCTAAGGGGCCGACCTAATGTCTCAGGGGCTCATGATGGCCTTACCTACATACACGCAGCGCAGAGACTTCGTAGTTTGAAGAAACTAGTCTTGCAACCATAAGGTTGACTTAGATACAATAACTCATAAGGAATCTAGTTCATCACATAATATTTTCTAGAGTATCTTTCAAGTTCTAGAGAGTACATGCAATATTTATATTTATGAGTAATCCCTACAGGGGTAAAATAAGAAAGTTATAACAACAACAAAAACCTTCCAACCATTCTCTATCTCAACACATCATATAGAATGCAGAAAATAGACAATGTTTTTACTCAACTTCAAAAGATGCATGCGAGATTGCAAGAAGGCTGCAACAAGTGAAAAAAAAAATCATATTTCTTCTCAAGAAGTATTCACTCATCATGAGTACACTCATACATCATTTAACGTGTAATCACATATATACAATGAAGACCAATCTCAACCAGTGATGAAATAGATAAACTTCATCTCGGATGTTATTTCATACAATTTAGACACTACCATAGAAATTAGATTTGCTATTTCACTTCAAACAAAATAAGGTTTAAAGCTAACACAATGCTAGTCTTATCAATTTCAGTATTTCCACATAATATATGCTAGGGAAATATAATATAGTTATTTCTACAATCCCAAGTATTATATACTCATGATATGAGACTATTCAAGTATTTCTCAACTAGTGCAATAGTAGCTATGTTGTGTATCTAACACAATAAGTTTTAAAATATATATATATATATATATATATATATATATATATATATTTGTTCCAATGATGAATGTTCTAACCTGAACAACTATTGTCCTGAGAAAAATTCAAGCATCAGGGATATGTTAGGTTTTAGAGGGAAAGAGTCAAGGATTTGCAGATTTAATAGCAGCAGCAAAGAGGGTGTAGAAATGGTCATCACTAATTGATACACATCTCAAATTGACGAACTGGGTAATACTAATTTTTGGATATGATTTACATAACTTAGTGGCGCACCTTATATAAAAATTTCAGAGAAACCCAATTTGAAAATATAGAGTTATTGGTGACGCAACAGACTGTTTTAACAGAGACGAAATGGGTAAGAAATAAACAGTCACTAAACATTACATATCTCCATAACGACAAACTAGGTAAGGCTGATTTTTGGATATGATTTCAATAATTGGGTGGCATACTTTATATAAAAAATTTAGAGAAACTCAGTTCGTAAAAATAAAGGTATTGCCGACGCAACAGACTAGGGTTTAGAATCTTCAAACTGGTTGAATTAACATGCTTTGGATTGTTAGCCTGTCTGTAGTGCTATGGATGCTTTGGAAGGAAAGGAATTTCAGGATTTTTTGAAACACTTCAAACACTATAGAGGAGGTCTAGAGGGAGATTGAAGTCTTGATTACTAAAACAACAAATGTAAAGTTCAGAAGATCTTAGAATAAAGATTCTAAGTGGACGAATTGGGACATTTGTATGACCAAACAGTGGAAAGGCCTTGAGAGGTAGCCTATGGGAGGAAGTTACCCTGCAAATTAGCTGAAAGTGGACAGATCTTCAATTAAATGGCATCTGCCTGATCATCCCTTTGTGAAAGTAAACTTTGATGGGGCAAGCCGAGGAAATCTGGGGCCCTCGGGCTTGGGTCGTGTGATAAGAAGTAGTGAGGGAAAATGACTAGCTATGAAAGCTATGAAGCTTCCAGTAGGAACAAACAATATGGCAGAAGCCTTTGCTTTAATTCATGCTCTCCAATTAGCCCAAAACAAAGGTTTTAAAAATATCTAGATTGAGGGAGACTCACTAATTATAATTTCAGCTTTGCAAAAGTAGAAAGTAGAGAATTGGTCTATTCACTACATTCTAGAACCGGCATGGTCAAGTCTTGAGTTTTTTTACTCTTTCAAGATTTCACATTGCTACAAGGAAGGGAACAAAGTAGCAAATTGGCTAGCAAATTTTTCTTTAGATCAAAGGGAGCAGGAAGTGTTTTTCGAGCAATCCTCAAAGGATTGGTTAGCTATGCTAAGTTCCATGATCTCAGGAGACATCTAGGCACACACTTCTACACCTCGAAATTCTTAAAAAAGGTCATCTTAGTGGTCTTATCTGGGCCCTCCTCAAGCCTATAAGAAGGTGGGGGACAGGGAGAGAGGGTGGCATAGATCTTGCCATGGGGCAGATTTTTCACAAATAGCCAGAAGAGAGGTCGTGTCAAGGGGAGGTGCATTTATTTCAGCTCTGTGGCTTGCACTTAGGGATCTTCAAAATCCTTCTCAGTTTCAAAAAAGGATGAAAACAGTCACATGACTAACCATTAGAAGACAACTCTTTCCAAATCACACATGGCTACATTTAATCAGGATGTAAGGTCTTTATCCTCAATCCGTTCCTAGTGTCAAATTCAGATGGCATGATACATCCTTGTCTATGGATGGGCCAGCTTCTTTATAGCATACTTGACATGTTATCACCCATACTGCTAAACAATCCCCAAAGTGCAAGGCAAATCTCCTATCTTGAGGATTTCGAGGGACGGCGGGCCTTTTTTCTCAAGAATTTTATAATCCCAAGGGTGGAGGATGGCATCATGGCGCGATACAAATCAAGATGTATTTATTACATCTCAGGTCTCATTAATTTTTAAAACTGCCTCCTCACGGTTATAAGGACTTCATATGGCTCTTTCCTCATTCGAAGTCTTCTATCATTTTTCTGAGTGTTTTTTCCTGAGGCTTTCTTCTCCGCTCTGTGTTGTGTTGCTTTGTTACAGGTGCACAGTTCAGATGGAGGGAGATGTCTTGAATTTTAGGCTCTTTTTCCATCCCTTTGAATGGGAGACGGTCACCAAAGGCAACGTAGGCATAGTGGATCTGAATCAAATATTCAAGCTTGATTGCACACTTACACAATTCACTGTCCAAATTGTGTACAATCAAAGGTGGCTGTAGGGAACTCCTGACCAGAAAGTGAGGTGGTCGGAAGTCGTCTTTGTCTTCCTATCAAAGTTAATGGATATTGTCTTGGATGCTCATTTCGTCCTTCCCATTGTAACAAGTATTATCAACTAGCGATTGTTCACTATTGAACGTTGGAATGATGCACTAGCCAATTACGATATTATGGTTGGTAATGCCTGGGTTGGAAGTTTTTTTCCCTCACACATGTTGCGCTCTAGTAGGGCTTACGAATGTATTTATAGGAAAATGTAATGTGGATTATGTTGTGGGTGTATCGTCAGGCTTGAAAGGGCCATTAGAGGTCATGCACACTCGCTCCCAAAGAATGTAAGGATGAAGTGCAAGGACATGTTTATTGCCATTATATTTCTTCACTTTCATGTTGCAGACTTAGCCCCATGCCTTCAAAGGATCTCTGAGGACATGGAGGACATTTCAGACACAAAGGACTTGCCTGAGCAAAATGAAGTGGAGGAGTCAGCAGTGGAAGTGAGTGGGGTGGCTGGCCTGGTTGCAACAGGCGATGCGTAGGGACTTGGTTTAGTCGTCGACTGGTGTTGTTGGTTCCTTCTTTTTGGCTAGCTTTTTGGTTTATTCAGTACTTCTGTTAAGTTGTGTATTTGGTGGCCATGTGTTTATGCCGGCTTTTTGTTTTTTTGCTATGGACTATGTGTAATCTTATGCATATACTCCTTATAATTTCAATATAGTCTAAAGGTTCTTCCCTCTTTTAAATAAAAATGAATGGAATATGCAGAAGAGAATTCACAAAATAACATAAAACTTGCATATAACAGAAATTTATTTCAAACAACAAATCAATTCCATAACTCAGTGCATACCCAGAATTATACTGCTATCCAATCTTCACCAAAATTTCCCAGCTCGCATCCATTTTTCCCCAAATCTTTTCTTCTCAAAAAACCAGAACCATCCATTTTATTCCCTGTCATATCAATATATTTTTTTTTCGGATGTATCTTTATTTTTCTCACCTCATATATTTCTTGATCTTTTAAAACCGAACAACATGACTCTTCATATGCCAATCTGGACACCCATTTTCTTATAAACTAAAAATAGATTAGAATAATTTTAAAACATAATTTAATTACTAAGATTCTCTCTTGAATTACATAACTGCCATTTCTTGCAAGTGGCATAGAATAAAAGAATTCTTTATAAAATATGTAAATATAAAAACTTAAAATGACAATGAATGATTTTCTTTTGAAAACAATATTAAATCAGCTAAATAATTATTTTGAAACAAAGTAGTTAATTAATTATTCTCAATAAAATATCATAATTAATAAATAGGGTCTAGGTATCCTTACACCCTTGTTGATGACATTCCTAGTTGTCAAATTTTGATCAACAAAGAAGTATACCCAATTGATGTCTAACAAGTCAAACATAAGTTATTATTAGTCTTCTTATAGTCTAGTCCAAAGCTTAGAGTATCAAGCATATATCTCAACACCATTAAATAGCAACAGGTTCTAGTATGTTTGTCAAGTTTTTGGTATAAACTTGGGCAAATAGTATACATAATATCATTTATCTAATTTGATATTTGTAAGTTATATGAGTCTCCCAATCAATTCCCTGTAAAGATCCATTAATTTACCATCTCTAGTGTATAACATCTAAGAATTTGTAATGAGAATCATGAACTTGCCATAATAGATTTTTTAATTAATAATCCAAAAATATTCAATGAACTCCTTGGCACACTTTCTTTGAGAAATAAAAACATAATTCTTTGTTTTCTATGCCTTTAGGAAAAGGCAATAGTGTTGTAATATGAGATCTACCATCTCAAGAGATTTATGCAAATCCTTCTTCACCATTAAAATTAATGCTTCAAGAGTCTGGATAATAACAATGTCATCATTATATACAATTATGATAAGAATATCTCCATTTTCCATCAAATGTACACATGTAAATAAAAAAGGCTTTCAAGAAAACTTTTAGTATAGAGGTGTTCAACAATTATGATGCATTGGATGATTGCTTCAACTTGTACAACGAATTTATCAATTGACACACTTTAAATGTTCTTTTCTTTAAAATTTGAGTCCTTCATGTTGTTTCATGTGTACACTTCCTCCTAAAGATACCAATTTAAAAACTCACTTTGCACATTCATTTGGTGGACATGCTAGATACAAAAAGTGTACCATAAGTGATAAAGTAAGTCTAAGGGTTTTCATCTTTGTTTTTGGTGTAAAGATTTCATTATATTCGATCTTTACTTTTTAAGAATAACAATTTGCAACAAAATAAGGTTTTTATTTGTTAATGTCACCATTTATAAATTGCATTTTATTCAAAACATCCATTTGCATCCAATGGGTTTCTTTCCATCTAGTAGATTGACAAGCTCCCAAGGTTGACTATGCATGAGTTCACTCAAGTACCCATCTTACTACCCATGAAAACAACATAGGCTAAACACTTTTAGTGACTCACACATACTAGTATAATAACCTATAACTTCTCATCTAAAGCATGCTTGAGTCCTTTTCCCTTTGATTGACTTATGTATTGTTAGAAAAATATATGTAGTAAATTCACAAGCAAATATGTATAAGATACATTGAATGACAAAATAGGTAGATCTTCACCCCTTTCATTCATCAATAATAAATCATTACATTGATGGGGTTTATATAGGCACTTGGCCCCAATGCCAACTCAATCTATAATATGATTGTTTTTCTTTAATCTATGTCAACTTGTTACTTAGTACAAGCTTTTCCTTGAATCTAGCTTTTAATCCTAAAGTAGATCATGTGCTCCAAATATATCCTTCTAGAATGTCTATCTATGGTCTTGTATGTGCTTTCTTCTAATTTTAGCACATACTTATCCTATGTCATTCTTGGTGCATGATTACAATATTCAAAAAATGATACATGATGTTTCTAGTGCCAACACAATTACATTAAAAAATGGAACAAGGAAAAATAAACTAAAACGAAAAACCAACAACCCTAGGAAGAACATCTCATACAACATCCTTGAGCAGACTTGAAAGATCTAGCACAACTAGAAGAATATGTGCATCTAAAAACTTTATCCATTGTGCATGGCTAGCATCAGTGTGCTCCTCAATAATCTTCACTGCATCAACAATGTGTGCAAGCACATCATCATTCATAAGCTAGAGTCACTCAAGTTGGTTCTTTACCTCTCCCAATTGTGCTTGTATTGTTGTGGATTCCATTAAAATTTAGTTTTCTTATATGCACAACTTCTTATTAAGGATATAAAATACCTATATTTCTGCATCTCTTGAGCAAGTAATTTGTGATATGAGTGCTTAAACTTGCACATTAATAATCCTAATATCACTATGAGACAAATCCGTTGCAATGAATTCAATCTATTGTAAGATCAAAGATTACGTACTTTGCAATTTCCTTTATTGTGTTCTATGCTCCTTTTAGTCATCTTATCACATGTGTGTTTTAAACCCTTTTCAACTCTCTTTTTTGTCATCCCTAGCCTTGTCCTAGTTTGCCATGTCCAGCTGCCCCTTTGTATGTGTTTGACCTTTTGATTTATTATTTTTGTCTTTTGTCTCTTTGTCCTAGGTGTTGTACTCCTTTCATGACCCCCCAGTCCTTGCACCTTGCCATCTTTTTATTTCTTTATTCAAACTATTCGATGAGACATTATGCCCTAAACCTAATGCAATAAACACCTTTGAGCTCCTAAAATCTCACTTTCCAAAACTTTTTTGATTGGGAACTGTTAGGACCTACATTTTATGCATTTCCTACCCTATATTTCATCTATTTAAGGCTTGTTAAACCCTAGATAAACCCTTTGAAGCCTAGGTCTTATTACAATGGTCTTCATGTGTTTCACATTCTAATTCTCTGTTGACCGGCAGTAGGCTGTCTTCGGTGGCTTCTGTTGTAACTAAAGCATTTTATGTTGTTTAAGACATTGACCCCCTTTGCTAGGCTGACAGTCCTAGGGCCTCTTTTAAAACAACCTTATTGCATGTGCTTTAATGGACCTTTAAGTTGTGTGTTGTCGACATCCCACGTTAGGTGTCTTCCTTTTCACTGGAATCTAACCCTTCACTAGGTCTCATTTCAAGCCCCCGCAGGACCGCAAAGCATCTTTGTCAGCCCACAGGTCATGTTTATTCATTGCGACAAGCATTTCACACAAACTTAACCCTTCACTAAAATGTCAAAACATGCTCTGTGGAATAGCGAAGCCAATGTGGCAGATCTTCTGTTTCAACAGTGTTTTGCAGAGGCTCGGTACTTCACTGGGGCTGGTCAAGGGCTTTGTCAAGATTGCAAAGGGGGTGATGTGGACCGATCTATCCATGGTGTCCACAATGCTGGTAGAGTAATGCATTTTTCCAGAAATGGAGACTTCGTCGAGGCTTCAGATGACTTGATGCGAGGATACAAAGATGCTATCATGGCAGATAAACTCCAAGTCTTAAAAGGCTATCTTGTCTCCGCTGGGAAGGATTCAAATTTCTGTGAAGACCATTGATTAAAATGGATCTACGGCTGAGTTTCAAAGTTCAAAAATGACTACCTCCTGGCTCACCGACAGTGCATACTAGCCATTGATTTGCTTCCCGGAGTGAATCTGATGGCCCAGAATTAAATATGGTGACAAAATGGTGGAGTGTGGTAAATGATGAGCTAATGTTGTTAACCAAAAATAGAAAAGGCATAATCAAGTATGTACCTGGTCCTCTCTTGCCATCTAATAGGAAGCCTTTTGTGTATTCTGAGTGATTGTCCTCTTTCCAGATCGGGAATGAAGCATTTTAAAAGGGAAATTGTGATATTTCAAGATCTTTGGAGATCCTTCATGTCACCATTGTACAATATGATGTATTTGATGGATGACTGACAAGGTGGGAGGCCGATTTTGGAGGCTTGGTATCCACGACTATCAGGATCTTTTTCCTGACATTTCGATAGAACAAAGCAAGGCACAATGTTTAAAATGGATAAAATGTTAAGACCAAGGAACCTACCTCAACATTCTCATTCTGGAAAAAGGTGTCATGTTAGGTGTTCCATTTGAAGGAGCCTTGAGCTAGGGGAATAATGATCGATGTCAGGATCGCGCCTCCATTTCCACTTCTGGCAACACTTGATAGAATGTCCAAAGATTACCAATTAAGGCTAAGTATTGCAATGATAGCTGGATTAGTATGATTAAGGTGTCAACAAAAAAGACTACTCAGGCATAGCGGTCTCTATAGTTTTACTATAAATAGGTGTCCCCGTGTGTGTTGTATGCATCACCCCTTCTATGAGAGCAAAATGGATCATATATCCCATTCTGGTATATTGTATCTATCACCCAGTTTCTTAGGAAATGCTTCTCTTTTCTCTTGGATAATGCTCTGTGCATACAGAGTTAAGAGATGAGAGGTATGTTTCTAAGGAATGGGTGGTTTAGGTAAAATTCAAGGAGTGAAGTGGAAAGCATCAAGCTCTCTCCATTTCCTTGTTGTCCTTCAGTGTCATTCTAGTGAGGGAATCAGTTTCCTGTCTAGCGATTCCAATGACTTTATGTCATTATGAGTCTCCAATTTGGGCAAGGAGGAGGAGCTGCCACATTGCTCCTTCTTCCCCTCCCTCATGTTGATGGCACTCATCAAAGAGCTAGCTTCAATTGAAGGAGATTTGTTCATAGGATGAGCCAACTAGTGATGGGGAAAAAGGGGTAAGTTGACAAGAATAGTTAGTTCTCTATCCAACTCGATGAGACGATTGTTGTTGCTTCCTCTATAGGGAAGTTTTTGGCACTTCCAAAGTCAAAAGAAAGTGGCTACCTCAAGGATCTTGAGGGTTGACCTGGTTGGAAACCCCAATTTGAAAGATAAGGAGTCATGTTTATGTGCCTGGAAGGTGGTGCAATGTGGAGGATATCTACACTTGGGTGCCCGTGGGACTCACATTCTTAGCAGGAATCTAGGTGTGAAGGGTAGCTGAGTTCAGAAGGCACATGACTAACCACCATTGGGTTGACATCATGAATATTTTCCACATTCAAGGCTGGGATGAATAAGGACAAAATAGTTAGCCTCCCCACTTAGGGAAATGATTTGATTCTCAAGTGTGCTCTCGTTAATAGAAGACGGTTTGTATTGATGTTGTATTTCAGGGGGGGAAATATTTTTGTCTTGTTGTGCCTAAAGGATGCCTTTTGGAATATTCTTTTAACAAGACTTGTAGAGATTGTCAAATGAAAATATGACACTTGTACGTGGCCTGAAGCTTGTTGCTCCCTTGTTTTATAAAAGGGAATTCAAGGCCATTTGTAAAGGGTTTGAATCTTTTGAGTCTGGGGTCTTTATTGTTTTGATTAGTTTTGTGTGTTGTATCAGGGGAGGGGAAATATTATGTACCAAACATATTTTATGTATCAATTTTTGATCAAAATGGAAAATATGAATGTTGCAAAGACGGATGCCCTTGCACCAAAAGATCAACCTGTTAATGCCCAATACAACCACCAGAGTTAATGACTCCACAGGAGGCAGTTAAGCCTTGTCACGAACCCAAGCGTTGCGCTGCACAGTACAAGGAGACCAAGGGCGCACACCTTGCAACAATCCCCCCAACACAAGTGAGGGGTTCAAACTTGTGACTCAGGCTCTGATAGCAATTTTTGCAAAGACGGTTGTTGTTGTACCAAAAGATCAACCTGTTAATGCCTAGTACAACCACCAAAGTTAATGAATCCATGGGAGGCGGTTAAGCCTTGTCACGAACCCAAGCGTTGTGTGTTGCACAGCACAAGGAGACCAAGGGCACACATCTTGCAACAATGAATACATGAAGTCTAATTCTTATTGTCTCCATATATTATATTGAAATATCTCAGTGAAGTTAAATAGAAAGTCTGTTTAATCTCATCTTTGTGTTAATGACATAGCTTAGTTCTCTTTTCTTAGCATATGTTTAAGGAGCAAATTAAACTGCTAACTAATATGGATTAAGGAGTTATTCTGAACACAATATAGTGGATCTTCAAGTAGAATTCACACCATGAATGTGTAAATGCAAGGCATCTACATTAAGCATCCTGTGATTGAATTTCTTGACTCATATGGTATGTGTATTGTATGAAATTGACTATGTACCCAAATAGGCACCAGTTAGGAGGTTGAGCTCTATCAAAACTGGACCATATCTTTAATCAAAAACCATTTCCATTTCCTTATTGTTTTAGGAGTAGATTAGAATTAGTATTTGTTCTCAATCTTGATCTGAACTGATTTACCAAAGGATCAAGCCAATCTGATAGTGTTAATTCATTTCCTTGGTATATTTTCATTGAGAACTTTCTATTTAAAACAACATCCTATAAAAGTCAAGAATACCTTAGATGTTGTGTAGGTACACCTTGGTCTTGTAGAACCAAAAATGTAGAGGATTTCAACTCTTTGTTGATTCCTGTTTGTTGGCCATTGACCTCGAATCCTCAACCATAAGAAATTGGCTAAATCTTTAGAGGATTTAGATAATCAGTTGGAAGAACCAACAGATTGGCGACTCTATTGGGGAACTCTGTTTATTATTGTTCAAACTTAGTCCAGTGGTTTGTCATGGGTGTTTAGAGTTTGCATAAGTGCATTATCATTATCATTCCCTGTAAAGGGTGGCGACTCTGATATTCTCCTTACCAGTTGATCAAAGAAGAAACTAGTTGTGTATGAAACTTGTATTTGAATAAGTTTTGTGTGGCTTTGCTATTGGCGAAAACCTAGAATGAAAGCAAGATTTAAGAAGCTTTGTGATGTTTGAAGTTCGGTCCTCTATGAAAAGAGGTGGCGACTCTATGAAAAAGAAAGGTGTGAGGAATATTTCAATACTCATAGTTTCCAGTTAGGGAGAGAATTTGCACAAACTGTAACACACTTCCAGGTATTTTACATGTTCATGTCTTTATGAAGGATAGTTCTATGTTTAAAGGTAGTTCATGAAAGGCCTAAATCTGGTTCCTTATTAAGTGAAACTAAGCAATAGGAGAAAGGAAAAAAGTAGTGATAGGCTTGCATACTTCTGTGTTACTAGATTGTAGCATGTATTATGAAATGAAGTATGCATGTTTCTGAAAAGACTCACTTAGAAGATCTTAGGCAAGCTGAGAAAAGAATATGCATTGTAATAGCTCAAGATCATGTTGTAAGAGGAAATTGAGTTTTCAGTGTGTAACTACAAAATTGATATGAAAAGTTTATAAAGGCATAGGGGATTGTGTTAGCGACCTATGCATCCCTGTGTTGTTCCAAATGTGACAATGCACAATTGCAGCCCCACCTGTGTTATTAGGGAGGTTTCACTATTGAAAGATATAGAGCCATAAATTTCAGCAATATCTATGGTTTTCCAAATCATGTACCACATGAAATATGAGATAAGATGCCAAAGTTCAGTGGTAGTAAGTCTAAATCAGCAAGTAAGCATCTGCAAGATTTCATCAATGTAATGGGCGATTATGAGATAGATTTTGAAGATGTGGTCATGAAGATGTTTGCTCAATCCTTAAATGATGAAGCAAGGGATTGGTTCTCTTATTTACCAACATGCTCAATCGATTCTTGGGATGAGCTCAAGGCATTTTTCATGGAGCCGTTTGGTGAGAGGGTCAATACAAGTTTAGTGATTAGCAAGTTTATGAGCATTCAGAAAGAAGAGAACAAGCTAGTTCAAGCATTTAATCTAAGATTTGCAAAGACATTGAGGAATATTCCTAAGGTTGTAAGACCAAATGATGCAATGTGTCTGGTTGTATACCTAGGCGCATTTGATGAAGAAATTGGTTACTTAATAAGAGATTGTATACCTAGGCGCATTTGATGAAGAAATTGGTTACTTAATAAGAGATAAAAATCCCACAACAGTTCATCAAGCATATTCTATACCCATGGATATTGAGAATAATTTGAAATATTCAATGACTAAGAGACACATGTCTGCAGGTATTGATGTTGTTGGAACATCTCACACAATTGTAAGATGTAATCAAGAAATAGCAATGTTTGTCAAGATAGAAATAGTCCATATGTCATGGTGAAACCATCATTTCGTCACTTAGGTGATAATGGTTAATTGCTATGGATGATCCCAGAGATAACATCCTGCATATCTACAATGAGAGTAAAGCAGGATCTGAAGATGTGTATTGCAATAGAGAAAATAATGTTTGTAATCAGTTCATTGGCTATACGGGTGAGGAGTGTAGCTATATTGTTCCAAAAACCAAACATAATAGACAAAGGGATATATATGGGATCACCCCTTGCTGCATTTCTACTAATCAAAAAATCAAGAAATCAAAAAGGTGATCATCAACACCTCTATTTTAATCAGCCTTGACTACTTGTGGCCTTTTTACATCTACTTCTCCACCTCAAAACATTTGGTAGCAGCGATCTTAATGCAAAACAAAGAACTAAGTGATGAAATACCTACATTATTCATGAGTGCACCCCTTAGAAATGCTAAAAATCTGATATTTAATAATTAATAAGCAAGATTTTACCTTGACCAAAGCACTCAAGAAGTTCAACCGTGCTACATACTCCGTAGCAAGGTATTTACAAGTCCTAAAACCAACCATACAAGCTATGTTGATACAAAATGAATTGGGGTAATGAGGAGGAAATTGGATGATGGTAGAAATTAACACTCATGTTGACTGGTACAAGGATGTGGTTTACTACCTGCTCAATAATGGGTGTCCTAATTGCCTCAATTCCATACAAAGGAGAGTCATATCCCTAAAGAGTGTCAATTTCATGATAAAATCTAGCATTTTACTTAAGACAAATTATAAAGGTGTCTATCTTAGGTGCCTTAACAAAGAAGAAACAACTGAAGCATTAAAAGAACTTCATGACAAATATGGAATAGGAAATGGATCAAGGAATGCTATGACTCATTGATGTTGAGGGTAAGATATTATTAGACAAACATTTTTTAAAATACACATTTGTATATTAGGAGCTATCATATTTACCATCTCAACCCATCGAGAAAGAAATCCACCCATGCCTCTTTAGGTAGTGGTTAAAGCTCAACCCTTTGCACAATGGGGGCTAGATTTTGTTGGAGTCATCAAACCAAATTCTTCAACTAGACACAAATTTATCTTGATAGACATAGATTATTGCCTGCATTGGACTAAAGCCCAAGCACTCAAGAGTTACACAACAAAGGTTCCCATCAATGAGGACTATATTATCACAAGGTTTGGAATGCCACATAATCTAGTACATGATAATGACCCCCTTTGTTGTTTTGTCTTTTTTTGAGTGGTTTTATGAAAATGGGATTCTTCTTAAATTCTCTTCTATTATTATCCACAAGGCTACAGTGTGACCAAGTCCACTAACAAAAATCTAATAGGAGTAATCAAGAAGGTCTTTGACACAAATCCTAAGGAATGGTATGCTATGCTATAGTACACATTATGGGCTTATAGAATGAGGACTAAAGAATCTTTGGGAAACATCACCTTACCATTTGTTCTATGGCCTAAAACCTATCTTTCCCATTAATCTAAAAAAACCCAACCCTACAATTCATAAGAGATATATAGGAATTGATGACAAAGTTGAGGCTAGGATTCTTGACCTATTACATCTATAGGAAAAAGAAGACAATGCCCTCCAATAGTTCAACAAACATCAAGAGGTTGTCGAGTGCTAGTTTGACAAGAGAGCTAGAGTAAGGTCCTATAGAATTTTTTATTTGGTACTACTTTAGGATGTAGTGTGAGAAGAGAAAGTAACCACGGGAAATTTGCACACCTCTAGGTTGATCCCTTTCAAACATCCAAAATTTTAGGAGAAAACACTTTTAGGTTACAAAGTTTAACTAGTGAAAATGTCTTGTCGCCCTTCAATGGTTGGTTTCTTAAGCATTATTTTGATGCCTAAAGTCTCCTAGTTTTCATTTGTGAATAATTTATAAGAAAAGTTTTGTTGTGTGTGGTTTTGTTCTTGTCATTTTCTGGTTTAGATTAGTTCTATTTTGGTTTATCATATGTTGCTTGCCTATTCTAGAATAAAGTTTTAGGCCTATTGTGACCTCTACAACATGACCCTAAATTTTGCCAAATTTGGGGACCCTTCCTTTTCAAATTTAAGTTGTTGTGCTTCTAGCATAATGTATGCTCCCGAATCCATCTTGTCCCTAGTCATATATTCAGTCATTAAAGCCTATGGTGTGTCCAATTGGATCTTGGAGCAACCAATTACCTTGGTGTTCATGCATTAATCTTTGCAAAATAACATTTTGTAAATTTTGTTTCACTTGTATTTTGTAACCTTCACTTTTCTAAAGTTCAAAACATTTTACATTTTTTAAATATTAAAAGTTTTAATTTCAATCTTTCAAATTTAAACTCTGAAATATTTTAAATGAATCTTAAAGTTCAAATTTGAAAACATTGAATTTTAATATTTAAATAATTAGATTTTGAATTATTTCAATTTTAATTTAAAGCATTGGTGATAAATATTTAAAAAATAATAATTTTAATATTTAAAATTTAAAATCCATTAAAAAAAATTGAATTTGCAATTTAATGTTAAATCCTTTAAATTTGATATTTAAAATCTAAATTTTAAATTTGAATGTGTTTTAAATTTTTAATGTTCATTTGTTTGATTTTCGTCTTGCAGGGAGTTGTAACTCTGGTGCCAGGATGCAACATGCAAGTTTAAATTGCAAATGTAAAAAAAATCCAATTCTGGAATTGTACCTTATGCAAACTGGACTTCAATCTTTGGTTTGCTTAATCTAAATCAATATGCAAAATGTTTGCTATCAGAACAGGAGGAGTTGAGACATCATCACAAGTATATGCACAAAATGGATTTGAAGAAAAGACATGGAATACTTTGAAGCAAAGGCAAATGGTTGGTGTAGAGCATCCTCCAAATTCAATGACCAAAATGGTAACGTTGTATTGGGATATGGACATCCATCGATGCATAATGAAAGGGGATTTTTGTCAGATATTATAGCAAAGCTAAATTTCTGTAACTTTTATATAAGGGGGCTTATGAATGGATCAAGCAAGAGGCCGCGACAGATTTGACACAAAAATCTCAAAGAAATGCAATCTCATGGATATTCAAATGATTTTGAGCAAATGCAATTGGCAGGTGGAAAGCTAGATTCTTCAACCTTTGCAAGCATCCTCCATGCCAGTAACAGAGTAAGAACCGCAGAACAAGGTAAAGGCATTCATGAAAGCATGGATATGTTATATGTGTTGAGACATGGACCAGTTAGGACTCGAACCTAGGACCTTCCATTCGCTGTTGGAGTGCTCTACCACTGAGCTACTAGCCCCTCTTGGACCAATCCATCATCGGTCTAGGTGTGGCTTATTTCCAACACCAACACCCCCCCTCAAGCCACACCTCTCGTGTACTTGGGGCTCCTACCCTGGGCCTAGCTCTGATACCATGTTGAGACATGGACCAGCTAGGACTCGAACCTAGGACCTTCCATTTGCTGTTGAGTGCTCTACCACTGAGCTATTGGCCCCTCTTGGACCAATCCATCGTCGGTCCGGGTGTGGCATATTTCCAACACCAACACCCCACCTTACGCCACACCTCTCGTGTGTTTAGGGCTCCTAGCCTGGGTCTAGTTCTAATACCATGTTGAGACATGGACTAGTTAGGACTCGAACCTAGGACCTTCCATTCACTAC
This sequence comes from Cunninghamia lanceolata, assembly GCA_027924645.1. Taxonomy (NCBI): domain Eukaryota; kingdom Viridiplantae; phylum Streptophyta; class Pinopsida; order Cupressales; family Cupressaceae; genus Cunninghamia; species Cunninghamia lanceolata. Next base: position 2,822,690 of record BSBN01001313.1, read on the forward strand.
TGGAGTGCTCTACCACTGAGCTACTGGCCCCTCTTGGACCAGTCCATTGTCGGTCCGGGTGTGGCTTATTTCCAACACCAACAATATGAACTGTGGAAGCATTGACAAGGCTCTTATCACTGGTGGAGGCCTCAGTGAGAATCAGAAGTTCAGCTATTGATATGCAAGTTCTCCAAGGAAAAGATCTTCAATGGTAGATTTATTGAGATGCAGATTTGTGGAGTCTATGGTCAGATAATTAGCTTATTTAGAGTATTTGATGGCAATGGAGGTGCACAAGCAGCAGAATATCTGAAATAGAAGCTATTTCTTAATTTGAGAAATCATTCTAAATTTATCAGCGATACAAAGTTTGCAATAATTGATGCAATCAAGAAAACAAATTCAAAATTTATAAACGCAGAAAATAATCAGCATCGAGATGCTGGCTAAACTGCATCTACTGTTGTTCTTGTTGGAAATCGGTTGCTGGTAGCTAATGTTGGTGACTATCAAGTTGTTCTTTGCAGGGCTGGAAAATTTAGCCCTCTTTCGAGAGACCATAAACCCAATCAAATTGATGAGAGGCAATGAATAGAGGAAGCTAGAGGATTCATCAAGTGGGATGGCACATGGTGTGTTGGGGTGTACTTTCTGTCTCACATGCATTTCGTGATAGACTTTTGAAACAATATGTTGTAGCTGAACCAAAAATCCAGGAAGAGGTCGTTACTGATGGTGTTGAATTTGTGATTCTTGCAAGCGATGGCTTGTGGGATGTTGTATCTAATCAGGATGTAGTTGCTATAGTTCAATTTATTGAGGATCTAGAGTAGGCAATGTATGGGTTTTTCAAGCATGAGGATATGATGTTTAAAATCCATAATTAAAGAGGCAAACACCTGGTTTTGCTGGTAATTGGCAAGCACAGGGTCTGAATGCTTTTGCGAGGGGATTTGACCAGAATCAAGAGGAAGACTCTATTTGAAGTAGCTTGTCTCAAAATTTCAAATAATTATGGGGAGATTGTGAATATTCAAATTTCCATGGACAAGGAGTTAAGAGAGAGCAAGGGTTTTGCATATGTTCAGTTTAAGGATCGAGTTGCACTCTCCAAGGACATCGAGTTAAGTGGTACTGAATTATATGTTGATCCAGCAATGGGCTAGAAGCTGCAATATGTTCCACAATTTCAAGTGACATTATCCTTTTTGAAAGGATTTCATCTTTAGCAAGTCTTATACTTACAAAAGACAGAATAGTATCATTCATGTTAGATAAAGATTTAGATGTGGAAAGTGGTTCTGAAAAATCAGATAGGGATGAATGTCAGGGCTTGGTTATTGTGTTTGATGGTAGAGGAGTATGAAGAACTAAGTGTCGAAGAGAGGTTGAATGCTCTTGGGGCTCTGGTGAAATTAGTGAAATCTAGAAATAGATTATGGAAGTTAGTTAAGGATCCAATGGAAACATCATTATAGTTTTCTTACCATTTGAACCTTAAACAATTAGCAGTTTATAAGGAGAGGTAGAGTATAATATCTACGAAGTGTAGATTTGGCAAGGGAGGGTCACCTTTGTAGGACACTTAAAAGGAGTAGAATGTGAAGGGCAAGCCAAATGATCCTTCGCATTCCAATGTATTTTGTCATTTTGTGATTTTGGAGGGAATGATTGTTTGTCTTCCCTATCTAAATGTACCTATTTATACCTACTTGCAACTCATTACATAAAGCATTGGAAAATCAGTTGAGGATTAAAAAACTCATTCTGAATACAACATATTAGGTTTTGCTCTACTTTTCTGAATTTTCACTTTTAATTGTGTTTTCCAAATTTTGAATTTGATTTCCCTCCGTATTTCTATGCATTTAATTCACTAAATGTTGATGGATTCAACGTGTGTTTAAATCACTAATGCCTTACTAATGGTGAGGTGTTTTGTATGGTCACATGAACACATCTATGCATGCTAAAATTCGACAACAATCACATACATAGATTTTTCCTTCAAAGATCGTACTGTCTCGTGTTTGGATTACGGATAACGGGTCCGACAGAGATTTATTGCACGTTGAATTCATCCATTTGCAAAATGATGTGTAGGAGGATTGGAAACTTTTTTTTTTGTTTTCTCTTTAACCCTTTCCTTCTCCCCTCTCCTTTGTGTTTTTTAATTCTTTCCTTCTTCCCTTTCCTTTTTTTTTTTTTTACATGGATGTTAGATTAGTTTAGTTCTAAGTTTTCATGATAGATTTCAGTCATATAAGATAGAAATTTGAGATGACTTTGACTTCTAGGCGGAAAAATCTTGCAAGTTTTAATACATTTTTTGTTTCAAAATTTTAGAATTGAATTCTTTAAAATGGAACATTTTTTTATGCATGACTCTTCAAACTCCGTGTAATCAAATTCTGATTTTAAAGGAAACATATTGTTGTTTTAAAATATTTAATCATTTTGAATGCAAATTAATGTTGAAAATTACTTGTAAGTTAAATAAAATGGAACTAAAATTATCAACACATTTAAAAGTGAATTTGAAGGTTTACGCTAGCTAATAGTTATTCATTTACACTAAGTAAGTCTCTCTTTCATGTGAATGATTCATAATGTTCATTGTAGCCCCTTGAACAAGCCAAAGTGCTCTCTAATTAAGGGATTATGGTAAACTTCATACAACAATCTATGAAGACTCTTGAAGTGAACCACCTTCCAAGTAGGGGAACCTTTATCGTTCCAACCTACAGCACTTCATAGCTTTTAGGAATGTTGGTGTGTCAAAAACTACATCAAAAAGACCTAGTTTCCATCCCCCTGTGTGATTAATGAATTTTAGGTGTTGCTTGCATTTCCATTGTTAAATTTGGGATATTGGTAGACATCCCTTTACTTTCTTCATTTGGTCTATTGCTCTTAAGTATTCTTTGATAAAAGTTATGTTTAGGCAACAACAATTGGTGACTGATCCAATCATGTATATAATGGGTGTTTTCATGACTCGTGATATGTCAAATGGGATCTAGGACATTGAAAGTATTAATTATTGCCTCACACCATTCACACTATAATTTTTTTCTAGATTCATTTGAGTGACCTTATTATAGCTTAGGGATCAAGTGAAAATGTTCAACATTGTTTCCATCTAATGTGCCACAATGGTCCCCAATTTAGAAAGTGGGATCCACTACCTACAAATTGAGTTGAGCAAAAAAATCTAAATAAGTAAATCAAGAATGGAAATGAGAAAAGAAAGTAATAGATACTCAATTCCCTTAGTGATTTTAAGTAACCTCTATTGAGAGTGTAGACACCTGAGTGGTAGTAAAGTTATGCCTAGAATTAAACAGGAGATATCTCTAACAGGGTTATAGATGTCTGGCTAGTAGTACAGTAATGTCTAGCATTTGGCAACATGTCTACTAGTATAAATGCCCATGCCTAATAGACCTATGTTTGTTTGTGAGTAAACTAGCCTAATGCCTAGATTATAATGACAAATTCCGATTGATCTAGGAAAGTGAAAGAATTCATTTGAACACACTATAGATGGAATGATATTACGCGGTGTCCTCCAAAGTGCATTCTATGCTTTCTTAGTCATGAATCCATTTCATTAGGTGTAATTATATTGCTTTCTAGGATTCTGTGTTCTCAAAATGGTTCTTCCTTTTAAAATGCTCAAAAGCATTTTCAGCAAAGTCAATTTGTTTTTTATATTGGTAAAAAATGGGTTTTTGAAAGGGCCCAAACCCTTTTACAAGAGCAAATCCAACCAACTAGAAGAAACGAGTCCCACAAGGTGTGGGACTACAATTTGTTGTTTCTTGCACAACATGCCCTAATTTCCCCATAGAAATCAAGGGATCCCCTTGTCAAGTTTTCTTTAGTCCTTTGACCTTTTAATTTTAACTCTACAAATTTATTCCTGTAAGTGCTTTGTGAGCATTCATGTCTTCCATTAATAATCGACCTAATCTAAGTTTCATTCTTGACCTATAAATCTCCTTGTTTTCTTCTTAGTTTTCATGTTGTACTCATTCCTCTGGTTCTATCTTGATTAACATGCATGACAACCCTTGTTCATTTAGGCTTGTGCAAGAAAACCCTAATCTTATAGTCTCAACATGCCCCCTGCACTTCATATTTCATGAGTGCAAATGTGTGTATGTCATGTGCTTGTTTCTTACTACACCCAATACAATATCTAAAGTACCTTGGATAAAATATTTTATACTCGAGTTGACTGGTGAGCCTCACATTCGTATGGTAAGTATAGTTTCATGTCTGTGATGTTCGAACTTTCCCATGGACCCAAAGTTATTTTATTGTTAATTTAATTGACCACTAACATCCATATACTCCAAGTGTTAAAGAATAAAAGTTGAGGACTCTAGCGAAACCAAAACCATTTAAAAGTAATTTTATCTTGCTTGCACATTTGTTGCTTAAAGTCTAGAGTTTGTTTTACAACCCCATACAACTGACAAATCTGAGTTGATTATAAATTCTAGATTAATTCTAATACCACATCCATAAGGCAAAAAAATTTGATGTCTAAAGTCAACATGATTTGATAAAGAGTCGCATCCGCTTAGAAGTCCAGAGTTTTGTAAGTTCTCAACAGACTTGATATTGTCATGAACTCTAGTTTGAAGAAAAATCATGTCCACAAACCAAAAGATAATCATGAACCAAAGTATGTGTGAGAGTTTTTTTATATTGAACAATGAAATAAACAATCAAAAGACTGAAAAATAAAATACAAAGAGACACTATACAGCTGAAGCAAAGTATCATACAAGAGACTGATGCTGAAAAGGATAGCTAAAAAAATACAACCAAACAACACCAATACATTAAACAGCTGTCACCGATTAGAAGGCCAAATGTAAGGACAAAGTATGTTGACAGTTGTCCTCTTTTGTTGAGGTTTGAAGTTTGAGGCACCTTAGGATGTAACCATGTTTCATGTTCTTAGTTGACCATAGCCTGATAATGGAATTATGGTGGGACCGCCATGATTATTAAGACCAAGCCTGCCACCTCACATATTATACATATCAGTGCCTTCGCACGAGGATATCATTTAAGCTCAGAGTCCAAATAAAATTGACGGCTCATCCCAAGCATGAATTGCTACGTGGATCATTTTTAAAGCCAAATTGCCCTACCACCATTAATATGATAAGTGCCATGTTTTCTTGAGTTGTGAAACACCAAATTAGGTGTGCCCAATGAACAATATTTTGACTCAAACCCAAAATTATGACATCAAATAGGGAATTGTAGGGGAGATTTGATCTTTTTAGTAGAATTAAGAAGTGAAGAGTCCAATGGAATTAAATGATCTCCTCTTTATTTCGGCTGCATGTGGATGATTTAATGATCTAAACTATTTTTTCTTGAATTTGATACTGCTTCTTTCTTTGCCAGACTGTCATTAGGAGATCAGATTGCCTCGGACTTTTACACTCGACAACTGAAACTTGGATTAGACTAGTGTGCAGTTGATTGATGTTGACTTGGACCTCTTGTGGAGCTATTTGGTGCTAATTTAGGCTTCTGTTGCAAGCTATTCAGTGTTTTTGGAGCTATCCATAGCCAAGTCAATAGAGGATAAGAAAAAACAATCTGCTCGGTCTTTGTGTTGATCATTAATTATCAAGGTACAACTTGGAGGAAAATTAAATCCTTCAGGTTATTTAAATTCTATGGTTATTTAAATTCTATGATGCCTATTCAAAGCCAATTTGGCTAAATTTTGAAATCAAATCTCGAGTCGGTGGTGATCTCTATGAAGTTTCTTTGAAAAAGGAGTCGGTGGTGATTTTGTGAAGTTTTTTTGAAAAAGAGTATTCAATAGTTGAGCACCCTAATTTCATGCCTCTCAAAATCACACGTGGCAATTTTGAATCACTCCAAAAATTTGATAGTGGCTTACTTGGCAAGGTCCCTGCTTATAACTAAAGTTTCATGGCCACATCATCAAATATGATGCCACATCAGCATGTTTTTTGCTAAGGTGTCAAATAGTTCCCCAAAAAAAGAGTGGACCAATAGGTGTGCATTAAGTAATGTTTTGTAGGTGTGCATTATAGTAACACTAACAACCCTAAAGTTACAACTACTAGTACTAAACTTTTAAAAACATTGGGCCTTAAATGCACAAATATTATCTTAGCCATTGGAACTATCTCACCTATGGGGTCTTTTCCCCTAGGTAGCTAAGAAATAAATGAATAGTAGCCCGTTTTTGCCAAAATGTGGACTCCATGAATGAAGAACTTCCCCTCTTAAAGAATTTGATTTAATATGATATACTACTAAAATGTAAGGAACAAAACCTATTTTTTAAGAAAAACTTCATAGTATCTGAAGTGAAAGGGAAAGTGAAAGTGAATGCCCCTGCCTCTTCAAGAAGTGAAAGTGAATGCATTTGCCTCTTTAAGAAAACTCTTCAAGAAGATTGAAGTCCTTATTTCTTTTTGAAGCTTCAAGTGGATAGGAAATTTATTTCTCTAATAAAAAATTGTTAATGTAGGGGTTATTCTCTAAGCAAATCAATGTGAGGAATAGAATGTTTTTCAAGGAAAGATTTTATTCTTCTTGATCTTGTTGAGGATCAATTTGGTTCCCTTGTGAGCATACTACAAAATATAAATCAATGTGAGGAATAGAATGCTTTTCAAGGAAAGATTTTATTCTTCTTGATCTTGTTGAGGATCAATTTGGTTCCCTTGTGAGCATACTACAAAATATAAATAAATCCAACACTAATTTTTAGTGTTGAGAAAGTCAAAGAATTTGTAATAGATTAGTGTATTGTTAATTTTTGGTTTCTTTCCTTTTATTAGTTCTTCCAAACCATGTTTGAATATCCTAAGAGAACATCTTGAAACTCATCTAAAGAGATATCAATCAATATATTAATGTCTTTATGTGACATATTTTAAGTGTTCAGAATATGTGATGATGCATAGTATACTTAACTTGGGCATGTAATATAGTGATTAAGTATGCTTTCTTGCTAGTTCATTTATCCTTTGAATATAATACCATCTTTGGCCCCTAATTATGCAACAACTAATCAAGCAAATATAGGTTCCTTGTTGATTTGTCACCTTCATCAAATTAGATATCTAATTGGGATAATACAAGCCTCACCTCGTCTTTCCCTACCTTTCTACCTTTTGCATTTTCTTTAAACTTTGGTTAGAGTAGTAATTTAAGTTCTTTTATTTAGTTTTCAGTGGACTAATTGATTCTTGTGCTTTATTTTTAAACTTTTGATTCATTTAACTACAAGTCTTTCCCTTAGATGCATACATGTGAATATGTTGAGAGAGCACAATTGAACTAAAGTTGTCTCATATATGCTCATTGTGTGACCTCCATCCCTAATTTGAGCTTTTTTTTAGAGTTGAATTTTGTTATATCTTCTCTTAGTCCAACAAGCCCCTTGTAAACAATAAAACACCAGCTTCTGGGTTATCAATGTATAGCCAAGACTTGGTAAAAGAGAACCTTGAGGAGATCTTTTGGTTTGCTTTGAAAGGTGGAGGTGCCTCACATCACCTCCTAAGTTGACCCATGCTACCTAACAGCCAACAAGTTCCTTCTATTCTAACACTAATTACTACTACTGTTAAGGATGAAAAGAGTTAGAGAATAACTTGTGACACTAAATGAATCAATGCACCTAAATAGATAAATCTTTAAACCTAGTATTATACTTTTTCCCATGCACAAAATTAACTAAACACAAAATTTACTTAAGCATAAATAATAAAATTCAAGAGATAAGAAATTCAAAACTACATAATAGGTTAAACCATCCCCATGTAACTTAAATGACGAGAAAAAAATTTACCAACATCATGAAGATCTATTTCTAAAATAATACACATTTGCATTTATCCTAGAATGACAAAATACTTGAAATTTCAACACGGCATTACTAAAAAATAGAAGGTTTAAGTTCCTTTACAATGAGGGGAGTGATTTTGTTTATTAAAATCTCAAAGTGAATTAGCCTGCAGATCTGTAAAGAAGTTTGCTAATTTTGAAGCTAAAGAAAAGGCATGCGAAAGAATGAAGAGTTTCTATCTCCAGCAAACTATTGTTACTACATTAGTTGAATTTCCCTACTCTTTATAACTCTCGAATCTCCATTTGATCTACTTAGTTAAGTCCTCTTCTTCCTGATCTTTTTCATGTATTCATGGGTCTCTTCAATTTTATTCTTCCTTCAATCAAATAGATGTTTTTTTTTTTTTTTCTTCTTCTATTTATTTATTTATTTTTTTTTAATGAATAAGTGTCTTATATTAATTTATATAAATATTTATATTACATATATCTATAAAAAAGGTAAGTGGAAAAAGTCATAACTTGAAGTCCAATCAAGTCTAAGCCTTAAACAATAAGGTCAAAGAGAAAAATAAGAAACAATACTGCTAAGCAACAAGAGATAAAGCACTAGGAGGTGGTAGAGGATCATGTTCATTTAGCTTTGCCAAACACCATGAATATCCTAGCCAAACACTTATTTTTTAATGAATAAGTGTCTTATATTAATTTATATAAATATTTATATTACATATATCCATAAAAAAGGTAAGTGGAAAAAGTCATAACTTGAAGTCCAAGCAAGTCTAAGCCTTAAACAATAAGGTCAAAGAGAAAAACAAGAAACAATACTGCTAAACAACAAGAGATAAAGCACTAGGAGGTGGTAGAGGATCATGTTCATTTAGTTTTGCCAAACACCATGACTATCCTAGCCATCAATAATAGGCTCTGATGCAGGAGCATCCCTGGTTCAAGAGCAATCTTGCATCAACCAAAAACGTTTGCATTTCAATTTGTTTGGAATTTAGTTTGTTTGCAATTCAATTTGTTTCTTTTCATTTTCCAATTCAGTTCAGGCAGTTTAGTCAAAAGCAGTTTTTGCATTTTGGTCTGCATTCTGTCGCAGTTGCATTTCACATCTTGCAGATTCAGACTTAGCATCTACATTCATTCATCTACATCATATCCAGAATTTAGAGCATTTGGATCAATTACCGGAAAGTTATCGCTATCAGAAGATCAACTGTTTTCTCAAAGCAGAGCATCCTAACAGTCTCAGACAATCAGCTGAAGGAGAAGACTTGTGGAGCATTCCTTGAATTGCGGAGATTAATGACACATTATTCAATGATCTTTGGTTCGTGGCTGACCTTCCCCAAAGATCCGTAGGTTATTCCATTCATTTGAGGAAGTGTTATATGCATTTAGGTCCGACCTATCTGTGTACACGTTATAGCTCTTCATGGGAGTTTGTGATCTTCCTTGGCCGACGCAGAGGAATCTATTGTTTCGAAGATGATATATATTGATGTAATAGATCCTTAGGAAAGTAGTTATCAAGTTATCAAGTAATCAAGATAGTGATAGTTTGGATTTTGTGCGAAGGAGCTTCAAAGCTTTATCTTGCACATGTATGTAATCAGGCCTTTGAGCCCTAATTATAAACCCGCATGATGCCGGCCATATTGTACTTGAATTCTATGATATACTAAATGACTGAATATGAATTTGCTTCATTTCTTTGAGTTGTTTCTATTGTGTTTACTCTTGTTGCACGGTCCGGACAATTCATTCTGTGAGCCCTCCTATTGTGACTACACCAAGTGGTATCAGAGCAAAAGTTTGAATCTTTGGGAGCGAATTGAGCGAAGTTGGCGAGGGAATTCTGTAAGATCTTGTTGTGGACAAATCGCCGAATGGAGGCAGGTTACTTGTATCGCAACCGATCGTCAATTAAGAGGCAGTTGTCACCTTGTAGCTCGATCATCGAACTTGAGGCAGTTTGCACTTGATCCTAGGAAGAATGCCGCCGAGGAGAGTTACCGCTGTTGGAACAATGGCTAGAAGAATGGATGAGATGATGGAGATGATGAAAAAAATGCAAATTTGTTTGGATGTTGTTGAAGAAGATAGGCAAAGAGGATTGACACTGAGACCTAATGTTGAAAGCGATGAAGAAGAAGAATTTCAATCTACTGAACAAACTGGCGAAACCCTAGGAGGTGATGAAGAAGAAGAATCAGATCAAGTAAAGATGTTGCAATCTATTTTGAAGATTGGAAAGAGACCTAGAGTTGGTGTGCCGAACTATACTGGTAATTTGAACCCTGAAGAATTATTGACTGGATAAATGACAGGGAAGAATACTTTGAGTATGAGGAAATTGAAGATCTGGAGAAGGTGAAATTTGCAAAGACAAAGTTGAAAGGACATGCTACTATATGGTGGAAAGAAGTTCAGTTGGAAAGAAATAGAAGAGGAAAAGAAAAGATTACAAAGTGGGACCGGATGGTGACAAAATTGAAGAATCAGTTTATACTTGCTGACTATGAGTTGGAGCTGTTGAAGAGATTGCAAAACCTGAGACAAAAGGAGAAATCTGTGAAGGAGTACATTGAAGAATTCCATAAAATGATCATAAGGACATGACATAGTGAAGCTAACAAGGAGAAAGTGGCTAGATACATCAATGGACTGAGGTTGAACATTCAAGAGGAACTAAGCTTGGTAAGGATGACATCTTTGGAAGAAGCATATCAGTTTGCCCTGAAGGTTGAAGAGAAGATGAATAAAAGACATGATCAGAGACAGAGAGGTAGAGGAGGTAAATTTCATAGAGGTAGAACATTTCCCGAAGGAGACAGATCATATCCGGAGTAGAACAAGTTTGACAACACATTCAAGGAGGATAGAGATAATAATACCTACCAGAGCAGTGATAGAAATTTTCATCACAGAGGTAATTATAATGCATACCGAAATGAAGGATACAGGAGAGAAGGAAGAGGATTTGTTAAGAGAGCATTCATAGGTACTTGTTTCAAGTGTGGAGGTGAAGGAGATAGAGCATTTGAATGTAATCAGGCTAGTACAAGTAAGAGGACATAAAATAGTGGAAGAGCAACCTTTGTGGAAGAACTTGTTGGATCACTTAGTTCAGTTGGAAAACCTGAGAAAGTAGAATCATTGGTGATGAGGAGAGCATTATTCCAAGCAGAGACAACTGAGAAACCACCGCAGAGGAAAAGTCTGTTTAGAACCAAATGCAAATCAGGAGGTAAGTGTTGTAAAGTTATGATTGATAGTGGTAGTTTACATAACCTAGTTTCAGAGGAGATGGTGACTAAGCTGAAGTTGGAAAGATTGAAACACCCTAAGCTAGGTATCAGATAGCATGGATTCAGGATGATTATAAGGTACTGGTGAGTGAACAATGTTTGGTGAAATTTTATATTGGATCTTATCATGATGAAGTCTTGTGTGATATTATGCCTATGGATGTTTGTCATATCTTGTTGGGTAGACCTTGGTAGTATGATAGAAAAGCTATACATGATGGGAGAAAGAATACCTATACTATAACAGCAAATGGAAAGAGAATTACTTTGATTCCTTTGGAGGATGATCCTAAGAGTGAAGTATGTGGGAATTCTAGAATCTATTTGGTAGATGGAAGAAAATTTCTGGATGGTTTGAGATATGAGAATATGTGTTATGCCTTGATTCCTAAGAAGCCTGAAGCATTGAAGAAGGAGACTGAAGAATCACAACCGGAGAGATAAAGGAGTTGCTGACAGAATATGAAGACATCATATCAGATAATGTACCTGAAGGATTGCCACCTATAAGGAGTATCAGTCATCACATGGATCTTATACCAAGAGCAAGTTTGCCTAACAAAGTAGCACATAGAATGACACTGACAGAGAATGAAGAATTGAATAGACAGATACAAGATTTGTTGAGAAAGGGTTTGATTAGAGAAAGTTTGAGTCCTTGTGCAGTACCTATAGTGCTAGCACATAAGAAAGATGGAGAATGGAGAATGTGTACTGATTCCAGAGCAATAAATAAAATCACAATTAAGTATAGATTCCCTTTACCTAGGATGGATGATATCATGGATTGTTTGAGTGGAGCAAGATATTTCACAAAGATATATTTGAAGAGTGGATACCATCAGATCAGAATCAAAGAAGGAGATGAATGGAAGACTACTTTTAAGAAAAATGAAGGATTGTATGAGTGGTTAGTGATGCCCTTTGGATTGACAAATGCATTGAGTACTTTCACGAGATTGATGAATGAAGTTCTAAAGAAATAGTTGGGTAAGTTTGTTATTGTGTACTTGGAAAGGAGGAACATTTGTGGCATATTAGTCAAGTTTTGCAAAGGTTGAGAGAAGAGAAATTGTTGATAAACATCAAGAAGTGTAGTTTCATGAAGGAAGAGTTGGTATATTTGGGATTTGTGATTTCTATGAAAGGATTGAGGATGGACCCTAAGAAAGTAAGAGCAATTGAATGGCCTACACCGGAAAGCATTGGAGAAGTTAGATCATTTCATGGATTGGCTAGTTTCTATCGGAAGTTCATCATAAATTTTAGTTTAGTTTGTAACCCTATGATAGAGACAATGAGAGGTGATAGAAAAGATATCAAGTGGACATCTAGAGCAGATAAAAGTTTTGAGTTGCTAAAGCAGAAAGTGACAGCGCAACCTATTTTGGCATTACCGAATTTCGATAAGGTATTTCAAGTTGATTGTGATGCAAGTGGAAACGCAACTGGAGCAGTGTTAAGTCAAGAAGGTAGACTTGTAGCATATTTCAGTGAGAAGTTGAATGATGCAAGGAGAAGATATTAAGTTTATGATCAGGAGTTATATGCCATAATTCAAGCCTTGAAGAAGTGGAGACATTACTTGTTGCCTAAGGAGTTTGTGTTGTATATAGATCATCAAGCTTTGCAGTACTTGAATAGTCAAGGTAAGTTGAATCAGAGACATATGAGATGGGTAGAGTTCATGCAGAGTTATACTTTTGTGTGAAGCATAGGAGTGGAAAATCAAACAAAGTTGTTGATGCATTGAGTAGGAGAAGAAACCCATGGATAGAGATGAGAGTTGAGGTGTTGGGTTTTGATGAATTGAAGAACATGTATGATGGAGACACTGATTTTGCATAACCTTGGAAAGCATGTAAAGAACCTGTTGTGACAAATAGGAGCAAGTGGTTAGACTATTTCATTCAAGAAGATATGTTGTTCAAAGGAATTCAGTTGTGCATACCTCGAAGTTCAATGAGGGATAATTTGATCAAGGAGAAGCATAGTGGTGGATTGGCAGGACATTTTGGCATTGATAAGACAGTGGCTTTGATAAGTGAAAACTACTTTTGGCCTTAGATACATAAGGATGTTCAGAGATTTGTGCAAAGTTGTAGAGTTTGTCAGGTTACAAAAGGGAGTAGTCATAACACTGGATTGTATAAACCTTTGACAGTACCGAAGAGACCTTGGGAAGACATAAGCATGGATTTTGTAATGGGATTGCCAAAGACACAGAGAGGGCATAATTCAATATTTGTAGTGGTTGATAGATTTTCAAAGATGGCTCATTTCATACCTTGTAAGAAGACAACTGATGCAATGCATGTAGCTAACCTATTTTTAAAGAGATTGTGAGATTGCATGGATTACCTAAGAGTATAGTTTCAGACAGAGATACAAAGTTTGTTGGATACTTTTGGAAGACAATTTGGAAGAAGATGAAGATAGATTTGAAGTTTAGTTCAACTTTTCATCCACAGATAGATGGACAGATGGAGGTAGTGAATAGGAGGTTGGGAAACTTGTTGAGATGTTTGGTTGGAGAGAAAATTGGAAGTTGGGATTTGATTCTTTCACAAGCAGAGTTTGCATATAGTAATTCAGTAAATAGGAGTACAAAAAGAACACCTTTTGAGATTGTTACTGAAGTAAAGCCTAGAGGGGTTGCAGAATTGAGAGATATTAGTACAGAGGAAAAGAGAAGTGCAGAAGCAAAAGAATTTGCAGATCATATGAGGACAGTGCATAATCAGGTGAAGAATCATTTGGAGAATATGAACAGTAAATACAAAGAGAAGTCTGATGAGAAGAGAAGACATAAGGAATTTGAAGTGGGAGATGAAGTAATGGTGTACTTGAGAAAAGAAAGATTTCTAGTTGGGACATATAACAAGTTGCAGATGAAGAAGTTTGGACCTTGTAAGATACTCAGAAAATTTGATTCAAGAAATGCATATGAAGTGGAATTACCAGAGACATTAGGTATTTCACCTATTTTTAACATTGTAGACCTTTATCAGTATCATGAAGCAGAGTTCAGTGATAGCATGGAAGAAGACTTGAAGAAGTAGTTACCACAACAAGCACCGGAGCAGATCAAAGACATCTTGGATAGCAAAGTTGGATGCAACACTAGAGGAAGACAATAGAAAGAATATCTTGTGAAGTGGAAAGGCAGACCGGAAGAAGATTCATCATGGATTTCTCAGGCTGAGGTGGACTGTCTTGGTTCTCCCCTAGCCCTAGCAAAGTGAGGGACTCACTTTTTCAATAACCCTGGATGTCTGATGCAGGAGCATCCCTGGTTCAAGAGCAATCTTGCATCAACCAAAAACATTTGCATTTCAATTTGTTTACAGTTCAGTTACAGCTCTATGCATTTAGGTCTGACCTATCTATGTACACGTTACAGCTCTTCATGGGAGTTTGTGATCTTCTTGGCCGACGCGGAGGAATCTATTGTTCCAGAGATGATATATATTGATGTGATAGATCCTTAGGAAAGTAGTTATCAAGTAATCAAGATAGTGATAGTTTGGATTTTGTACGAAGGAGCTTTAAAGCTTTATCTTGCACATGTATGTAATCAGGCCTTTGAGCCCTAATTGTAAGCCCGCATGATGCCAGCCAGATTGTACTTAAATTCTATGATATACTGAATGGTTGAATTTGCATTTGCTTCATTTCTTTGAGTTGTTTCCATTGTCTTTACTCTTGTTGCATGGTTTAGATAGTTGACTATGTGAACCCTCCTACCATGACTACACTAGGCTCCCATCTAGTAACCATGCCCTCTTCATTTTCTTCTTTAGCTAAAGGCCCAATGTCATGAATAAGAGAAATGACTATAGTAAGACAAGGAAATTTTCCAATATCTAGCCATCCAAAGGCACCTCAATCACAAGGCTTAGAAGAGGCTAAAGTTGCTTGGGATGGTTGAGACCAACCATGAGAAAACCAATCCCTATCTCTTCTCAAAGGGAATTGGGAAGCATGTGACTAAGAATCATGTCCACCACGAGCATTCTAATTATGTCCATGTTAGCATCCACAAGGAGGGGAGTGACCCTTGTTGGAGGGTGGAATCAATGGAATTGTAGCATTCATACAAGGAACATTACCCCAATGATTCAAAAACACTTGTAGGTATGCCACTTCAAGTCCAACTTTATTCACTAGAACTTGAATCTGAAAGAGAAAATTAGAACAAATTATAGTCTTATCATAAAGATAAAAGTGCATATCAATAGAACAACCAGAGAATATAGAAGATTTTATCTTTCCAAATGCTAAAAAGAATTTCCACCTTTAAAATATGTCAAATTTAGGTGAACTTAGTAGGTGTTCTGCACTAATCTCCTAAAAGAATCACATGTCATGAAAAATACTAAGGCCTAAAAGGACTAAAGAAATCATGAATCCAATTCTAAGTAGCTTGAGCCCTAGGAAAAAACCAAAAAAGGTTCTTGGGAGTCTCATGTTGTCCACTAAATGGACAATGAAGATTGACCACACCTAGTAGAGTTAACTTAGTACCAATAGGGAGACCTTGGTAAAGAATATGCCAAGCAAAGTGGGCAAGTTTTGGCTCAAGCATAGGAAACCAAACAATTTGAAATCTACATTTCCAAGTGACCAAAGAAGATTGGAATAGCCATCTATGATTTAGCTTTAAAACTATTTGTAGGTGTTGAGAAAGCTAGGCATATCTTTTGTGCAATCTGTAATTTTCAAATGGCATATTTGGATACCATTTCCAATCTTTCCACCAAGGTTTGAAGCTTCTCACTCCGATTTTATGAATCATATGAAGAGGAACATAATTAATAATGGTTTGAAATGACTCAAAATCATGATTAGAAAGCCTATACTTCAATCTAGCCTCTAGCCAAGAAAGAAGACTCATGTTAGTCCTAGAAAAGAGGTTAGGAAGAGACTTGATATCTCCGTGAAATAATTTCAAAGCATGAACCCAAGGAATTTTAGCAAAGGGTCAATCTTGGTAAGATATAATAGGATATTACCAAATAGAGTGTTGATTAATAGTATTATGCTCTATGGTTCATTTATTTTTAACCATGTACTGTGTATGGTGCATCATTATTAAATATTATTTTGGGGTTTAAATTAAGTTCCATAGAATGAGGGAAGAGGGAGCTCTTTGGGGTGGAAGATGGAAATCAACCTTCATTGTTCTCCTTTCTCTATTTTTTCAAATTGTGTTTTGCTTCTTTGTGTATTTTTGTTGTTTTGGTTAATGATTTCTTCATTACCATGTTTGTAAAGTTTCCCTAACTTTTATTTTGGTGCATCATTTGACATGCCTTTTTCTTGCATCTATTTTCTTGTCATGGAGTCTTACCAGTCTAGGATTATCTACTCCCTGGTATGGTAAGCTCTTGCAAGGAGTTCTTGGTTCTAATTTTAGAGTCATATGTATGCATCTATTGTCTCTTTGAATATGGAGCTTGGAATTTATGGAGGTGAGGTTGGAATTAGTTAAAAAATCTCAAAGACATTCAAAGAAACTCTTGTTGCTAGTGAGAAAGCCATTGTTAATGAAGGAGAAAATTTTCTTGTTTAGTTTAATGGAAGGGTCATTCAAGCATAGTTACAAATAGATGGCTTGCAAGGTGAGGAACCTTCTATTATGACTATGACTCCTAATGATGAAATGCTACCAATTTTAGAAAAAAAGAAGAGACAAGATTAAAATTTGTTGGTGTTTTGTTGTGTGCCCTACTCCTAAATCTCTTCCTTCAAGAATTGTTTTGATGATTGGCTTGCTTTAGTTTGGTAAAAAAATGGGTTTATATGTAACTTTATGTCATAGGCTTCAAAAGAGGCTTTTCTTTGTGTGTTTAAAGAGTAGTAACATGAAAAACAGGGTCATTACTAAGAGTTCTTGGAATGTTGGAAGATTAATGTTTAGAGCATTTACTTGGGACCCTATTCTAAACCCTAGCGATGCTATTTTAAATTCTTCCTCTAAATGGGTTGAGATTTATGATG
The DNA here is from genome assembly GCA_027924645.1 of Cunninghamia lanceolata. NCBI lineage: Eukaryota > Viridiplantae > Streptophyta > Pinopsida > Cupressales > Cupressaceae > Cunninghamia > Cunninghamia lanceolata. The sequence continues at coordinate 2,839,864 of BSBN01001313.1, forward strand.
TTCTGCCAAGTTTATGGTTCATTCTACCACATGTTCTTGAACATTTAGGTGAAGCCATGAGGACTAAAGATATGTAATGAACTGCCCCTGTTTGTTCTTTTCATTTAATATATTATGTTATTTTTTTGTGGTCTTTCAGAACTAGATAGAAGTTGTAGAAGGGGGTTAGTGTTTTGCATGTAATGTTTTTTACAGATAACAATGAAATATATTACATGCAATGATAACCCAGAAAAACTATGATAAATACAAGCAAAATAACAAAGACCTAGATGCTATTATTGCTCAAGATGAATTACTGACATACCCATTTCAAGTTCTTCAACTTCATACATCTGTTGTAGGTGAACCAGCAATACCAATGCTATGAAAACACCTCCAAGATGCATATAGATAGATGTTTACATTCACATAAATGTACAGAAGTGTTGTGTAGCCCTAGGCACCAAAAATTGAGTAACATAACAGCCAATAATGAGTGTGAACCAGCTCCAAGATGCCCCACAATGCCCTAGGCTATGGTACGACCATGTTTGGAGTGTATGGCCAGCAACGAAATTACTGTGCAGTCCCAAAACTCCTTAATAACCCTCTTCAAATCTGCACCAAATTGTATTCTCAGTTGCTCCCCAAAATTTGCATAAGTTATGTGCATGAACTCCTCAAACCCTCACCAAAGTGTATCAAAATTGAAGCACAAATGCAAACACTGAGTGTATTTGCCTCTTTGAGCACCCAGGGATGATCTTTCACACCTGTAGAATGTTGTTACTAATGGAGGTTTTCATCTCCAAAATCCATGGTTTTAAATTTCTCCAAAACCCTCAAACTCTTTGCAGAGCCAAAGCCAAAGCAAATGAAAATAATGCAACATACCAAATGAATTGCTTTTTCTCCTTTTTATAATTCCACTAAGGGGGTCGATTCACCTTTTTGGAGGTAATATTTCATTAAGTCACTTTTAAATAATCCCAAGGTGAGTGCTCCAATATTATGACTATAGTGACTTATTAATATTTCATTTTTGACACTTAACCATTATAACCCAATGTCCAATATTAAATAAACATTAATAATTTACGGACTTTAAAACAGAGGCCCAAATGATCTCAGAATCCAATGATCCATAGACCGTTGAAAAGGTCTCATCAAGACGCTTCATCTCCAACACTAAAAATCCTAAAATGGACAGAAACCCTAATTTGCCAAAAATAGTAAGTCTGGGCCTAAGCAATCAAATCCACCCCAGAAAGTGTCAAAGTAAAGATCACACCAAAACCATGCCAACATCCACTCAAATACTGACAAAACCCATCCAAGTCGTCACCAACAGTGGTTCCCTAACCAGGCTGGTTAGTCTACGAGAACTCAATAATAGACTAACACCATCTATCTACATGGGCTAAGAAGGGGACATTACAGTCTGCCATTCCCAAAGATTGCTTGTCCTCAAGCAATACCAATACAGCCTCTAATCAACAGATTGATCCAAACTGGAATCAAGAATGATTCCAGAGTCCCAAGTCAACCTTGGAGATCTATAGTACCATCTACTAAAGACACTATCCTACAAGGTACCAATACGAGAGACCTCTTGAAAACCTTCTGTGAGAAGAGCAATCAGATACTGCATCAACTCAATCAGCTCCTCAGGGAATTGCTCTTCAGAAAAACCCAACTGTAACATTGAAAGAATACGCTCAAGAGAGTTAGTATCAACTCTCTCATTCTCAACAGCTACCAGATTGCAAACCCAAGTGATCCCTGGGTTCCAAGTAGATCTCTGGAAAAAACCACCACACTATCACTGCACCACTTTGATATAAACTATAAACCCGTCATGCCACAACAACACTCTCCTCTCCTAGGACTCCCAGAAGTAATCATCTCTAGACCCCAAACTGGAACATCGATAAGGGATAAAACCCATACTATGAGACATTTCCTACTAAGGCATGGCAGTAAAGTACATGACTATCATCCATGTATCATACATGATCTTGGGCAATAGGAAGGATAGTTTGCTCAACCCAAAAACCAAACTCCCCCAAAGAAGAAGTGGACCAATCACAGTCACAACTCTAAAATTTACCAACTAGGAAATGCCTCTACTGTCATCAGTTGTACTCATATCATCGACACTTAATCTCCAAGTGTTGAAAGAAAGGTTCTGAACACACCAACACACCTAAACCACTGCAATCAATAAGGCATCATCTGACGATATGCATACTATCCCCATAAAGTATCTGCAGTGCCTGTCACTCACCAGGGTGGAAGCAATAAATAAAGGAACCGTGTCTGGAATAACTCCCATAACCATCTACCCTAAAGCATGCAAAAGCTCGAAACCAATCCTCTCACAAAAGAATAGCACCATAACCAATGTGGAAATGTAAGAGCAACGATAACCATTCTAAAATCCTACTGAAAACATAGGAGAGATGAGTATGGAAGTAGTTATAGAGTCATCTCCTATGATCAAACCATTTCTATCAACCAACTCCACCCACCATATACTCCATTGCTGATCTAAAAAGACAAACCAACACAGCTGTGGGCCAAGAGCTGAAGTCATGCAGTGTGCTGATCGAAAAGTGGACAGTGATGCCAACACTCACTATTACAACTCCAAGAGCCTCTAAAAGATGAAGCATAGCATGCGAAAATGCATTGTATCAAAGTTTACATCACAAACCCTCATAAGATGAACTTCCTGAATTATGAAGGTTTGAAGTAAACAATAATGACTGCTATCCAAAACCAAAATCAGTGAGGTACAATCTGATTTTAGTGCTCTACACTAGGGATAACAGCAACACCAACGGATTTCCCAAGTATGAGCATGCGTGAAAAGCATTGTGTTGTGCCAAAACAACTCAAAAGTGCTTGGAAAACACCTCCAAGCAATCACCAACTAAAAATTCTCACTACCTCGACAAAGAATAGGGTGCCAACTCCCATGAATGAGAGCAAGCCATGATGTAAAGTGGCTGACCTACAACCAATCAACAATCTCCAAACTAAAATTCTAATTCATTCTTTGCCAAGTCACATTCCCAAGAGTGATCATTCATTCAATGCTCCAATCCTCACTTAAAATACTTCTCCAATCTGCCTATAGATGAAGCAATGGAATCACATAGCGGCTGGTAAGGAAAAGAACAACACCTTTAAGTCTAAAATTTTGATCCTTATCACTCCAAAGGTCACTCTTATGACTCCCAATAATCTTTGTCAATTCTTGTTAAAAATCCCAAGCATAGATACCCAACCAAGAATAATCTCCAAGGATCAATACATCCCATGAAGGGAATGCATCTCCAACTACATATGAAAAGCATGCAATACTACTCATCAACTTAGTTAAGGTATGAAATGTCACACTTGTTGGCCAACTCCAAAACTCAAGACCAAACCTCGTCCAAGAATGAAGCAACTCATAATGAATACCAACAAGGAAATGATTCTCAACTAAAATCATCAATTTGCATACCCAAGTTACCTTCCAATTCCTCATGTAGCAAGGAATGATGATGTCTCTGTGTGTTATATCATCCCAAATGCAAACTTCATATGTCCCCTCATTTGCACATTTCATATCTGGTGGTCTACCAGGAGGGTAACCAAACTCCTCATAACATGAACCTGAATCAAAACCAAGCTAAGTACCACACTCCAACTCAAGTTCTGAATCTTCTCTCAGATCCCATACCTTGTTATTTTTTCCAATTGCAATACTACAACTGTAAATAGCTCCATCATCTAACTCAAATATTGGATTGTCATAAGTCATATCAACACCCATCTCAAATAATGGGTTATCAACAATCACAACAAATTTATTATTGCTATCATATTCATGCAAATAAAATGAACTACTGCTATGATGAATATTAAAATCAAAATGTTCATACCAGTCATCAATGACTCCAAGGTTGTCCCAAATCACCTGTGCCTCTTCCTTATCATCTTCAACAGTGAGAAGTGGATCCAAATCAACAAGGTCACTAGGACTCTGCTCAAGATTAGCTACATGCAATGTGAAATCAGATTTGTTTTCATGATAAAAAAACAATACCATCCATACCACCCTCCATGCATAGTTGTGGGAATGAAGATAGAATAGCACTACAGGCAAAAGGGAATTCATCCCAAACAGGACCCTTGTCATACTTTGGTGACAACACCCTTGGATCCCAAGTGCTAAAAGGTTGATTGCTCTGTTTAGATAGAATATGTTGCTCATGAACGGTTGCCTTTGTTAATAAATCACTCTCCAACTCCCCAGTATTGTCATCAACATAGTCATTCCTCTCCATAGGCGTGGTTTGAAAGTCAAACCAACAACCACCTATGTCATCATCACTAAAATAAGATAAGGAATCATCATTGTTGGCTATTTTGAAAACCTTATCCTCTTTTCCTTCAACAAGCCCATCATCTGAAGGTATACCAATGATCTCAACTATCCCAACACTTCCACTAGTGTTATCAGCTTCATTGGGAAGCTCTAAATGTGTATCTAAGGCTACAATTTTGTCACCTTTGTTGCACACATCTTCATCCTTAGTAGCTGCATGCATAAGCATAGAATCATCGTGAAGCTCTATAATATATTCCTCATGCTCTACAACAAGATCTTTGTTGCCTTTGTTGGGCATATGCCTCATTCTAACATCCATATAGTCGCATAAAGATATGTCACGTTGTAAATTAGGTCCTGCATCTACCCAATCTTGTCAGAATTGATCTTGCATTTCAAGTAGTGTAAGTTCATTCCCTATTGGTGGTTCAATTCTGGGTGGGAAAACTAGCATAAGAGGTCTCGCTACTGTTGCCCTTTGATATGGATCTTTTACCCTGTGTGGATTTTGACCATTCCTTTGGTCCTCATTACCCCTATTATTGACTTCCATTAAAGCAATCGCATCAGCCAACTGAGCCATGCACTGATTTGTTTGTTCCTGACTTCTAACCAAGGCATCTAAAAGAAGTGTTGTGTGGTCTGGTTCTGGATCTCTATTATCTCTATCACCCATATTTCTTAAGTGTGCTGATTGTTGTTCCTCTGTATCAGAAGGCCAATGTTCCCAAAATTCTTCTTCCCTTTTTCTCTGTCTTTCTTGATATCTTCTTTCTCTGCCACTGATGCTCTGTTGTTCTCAAAATCAGCTACGCTCATTTTTGTAGACAACCCTAATGAACTTGTTCATTTCGCAGCCTACACTCTAAGTTTGCAAATCAAGACAAGTCTTCTTGGCCTCGTGCGAAGTCATCGACATCGTAGAATAGCTTGTGACAATCCTCTAGGTCAATCACTTGGGATTCGTGAAAATCGACTAGGTCATAAGCTTGTCAAAATATCAATTTTGATCATTTTAGGGTGTTAGTAAATTTTTAAGTCTTTATGTGCAATGTCGGCAAAATCCGCCGCTCTTGCATACTTTTTAGTTTTTATATGTAAAGGCGGCCAAAAATGCTGCTTTTGCATGTTAGTATTGTTTTTAATTTAGACATGCAATAGTGGTAAAAATAGTCACCTTTACATGTTCTTTATGGATGACACATGCTATGGCAGCTATTTTTACCACCGTTGCATGTGGATGACACATGTTGTGTCAGCTATTTTCCCCGACCGAGTAAGATCTTGTGAATCATGAACTTCAGTGGAATTTATTGCCACTCGTGTTGCTTTTAAGATCTCGTCTTTTCAACCTTTTTAATGTGTAAAATTATTTTATTTTGTTATTTCTTTTTCCCTTAACCTTCCAGTCGACTATTGTAACCTTCCAAGATTGCTCGATCGCGCGGATTCCAGATTTAGATAAATTTTGGGTCACCAAGGTCGCGTTAGGGTTTCGGCTTATTGTCACAAGTGGGTTGTTATTTTTTGTTTTCAATTTCTATTTTAGAGTAGGGTTTCGTTAATCCTTTAAAATGATTATTTTGTAAGCATGTTTGTTTATCAAGCTTTTTGGTAAAACTTTTGTAAAACCCGTGTTTCTGTTTGCTATCATTGTTTTAAAATGACTTGTTCTTTCACATATCGAACCCTAGTCTTTCATAAGTTTTGTTGAGGTTCCTGAATAGGGTTTAGGTTTTTGGTTTTTTCCATTTGAAAACTTGTGGATATCGTCGGTATTTTTCGCCAACGATACCTTGTTCTCTTTCTAGGCCATCACACATGTATCAGCGGTAAAAATCACCACCGATACATGTGCCTTGTATTTTGATAACCCTTGTGCAGGGGCAGCAAATTTTGCCGCCCTTCCACAAAAGTTTTGATAAAGTGGTATGCACCGTCGGTGGATTTTGCCGACCGAACCACAAAAGCTATCCCATATGCATTAGTGGCAAATTTTGCCAACATTTACACAACTTGTAGTTTTACCCGAACATGCGAAGGCGGCAAATTTTTCTGCTCAGACATAAGAGTTTTACCTGAACATGTAGGGTCGGCCAAATTTACCGCTCAAACATGAGAGCTTGTTCCACATGCAAAAGTGGTAAAAATTGCCACTATTACACAAGATCCAACCTTTATGCAAGGTCGGCAAAATTTGTCGCCCTGACACTTGCAGTTTATTCCATACATGCAAGGGCGGCAAAATTTGTTTCCCGTGCATTCACTCTCTCAAATCTTTTCTAACTCTGAGAGATTTTCAAATTTAATTTCCCGAGCCCGCTTTCCTCTATTTTTTCAACCCGCTTGCGCTCTAGCCCTTTCAAGCTCACCCCCGTAGTCGTGATCGTCGACATGCAATTTTCCCAGATTACCAGTATTTCCCCTAATTGCATGATCATGGCTTTTGTTGCAGTTTCTTCTGTGGATTTTCTCTCTTCATCGACACTCCTTATGGTGTTAGTTTTTCAAATGACTGAGCTGTCTCCAAAGAAGTCGAAAGCAATGAAGTATAAGTATCAAGGTGTTTTTCCAATCACCTCAGTTACCTCCAATATTGATGATATTTGGGATATGGAGATTGGCCATGTAGACATGGCTTAGTTTGTGGAAAGAACTAAGTCTGATAACACTAGTTCTATGATGAAGAAGATTGTTGATAGCAATATTCACTGGGTGTCATATTTCCCGGTGGCAGCTCATAATACAGAGTTTGTTCTGCAATGTGCTCAGTTCTACAACAAAGATACTAGAGCAGTGGTGGATACGAATGGCAATGTGATCATCAAATTGGATCCAGAATTCATTGATAAAGTTTTCATGTGTCCTGCTGCTATAGAAGTTGTGAAACTAGATTTTGATGAGGCTCAAAAAGAATATGACAAAAATTCTGAGAAAGCTAAGAAGACAATTAACACCAAGTGGCTTAAGACTTCGAGGCCAAACTTGTCTAGGTGGCCAAGAAGCTTTCCCAGAAGTGATTTTATTGAAGAATTTGGTGATCTCATAACTCTTCTTAGTAGGATAATGGGGATGGCTTCTTCCTCTCTTTTCCATGAATGGATGTACCCTTTTATCAAGGTTATACTTCAAGGCAAGCAAGCCATCTTTTGGGTTGAACAAATCAGCAATGCTCTGCATGAGAAATTGACTAAGGTATCCACTACTTTCAAATTCTATATGACTTCTTACCTTGTGTTTATAGTAGCCTCAATGAGGATATTTCCAGGTTTGACATCTGAAGGAAATAGGAGAGTGGTTCCTGTGTATCAATACTATCCTTAGCTGACATTGAAAGGTTCAATTCATCATTTCAGGACAGTAAATGATGCTTTCTTCACAATGTTCTTGTGTCTTTTTGACCCTCAATTAGAGCAAAGAAGAGTTTTAGATGAAGCTTGGTCAATTGTGAATGATTATGGGTGCATGTTCTTACAATTTTAGACTTTCTCATATTTAAGTGTTGGCTTTTTCCAAGGCTATCCTTATATGTTGCCCAAATTTCCTTCAAATAAGCTTGTTCTGATGGAATTATGTAGGCAAATGATTGTCATACATAATAAGCAAATGGAACTCAAGAAACTAGGTTTCAGATTTCCAGTTGAAATTGGCAGATACTCAATGTCAACTACAGCAAAGGCCAGGGTGATGGAAACTGAGATGCAGCTAGTGACCATGAAACAATTCAAACAAAGACCAAGGTTTGATTATAGGGGTATAAAAGATAAGATCAAAAGGAAGACCCAATTTCATGAACCAATGGTTGAAGACATCTGGGTGGAGTTAAGGACAGAAGAGGATATCAGAAAATTAGACCATAGCAGATTATCTCTAGAACAGATTGACTATCCTGGTTTGGCTGATATTCCTGAAGACCTGGTGGATGATGAAGAGTTGATTGATCCTAGGTATAACACTGAACATATTGTTGATTCTACTCTTCCACCTATTCAATGGTCTCAAAAAGAATTGACTTCTTTAAGGAAAAGATTTGAACCTATATTGGCTAACACAAAGAAGTGGTTAGAAGGTAAGGGGATTGCTTTGAAAGAATTCCTTACTGGATCAGAGACTGAAGTCCAAGAACAAATAGGCAAGAAGGTGGAGAATAGGACAAAGAATAAGAGTGACATTCCCTCTTCTTCTAAGACACATAAACCTAGGATCAAATTTGTGTCTAAGATGTCAAAGGCTGTAGAGAAAGAATCTAAGGTAGAAGAAATGGAAATTGAGAAACAGAATACTGATGAGCCAACTGCCGAAGAAATGGAGGTTGAAAATAGATCAATAGAGGAGATGGGAGAAGAACAAAGGGATGAAGTTATGTCTCCACAGAAGAATGTACCACAGGATACTAGAGTCTCTTCTCCTTTGCCTAAAATACCTGTTTCAGTTCCTCTGTCTGTTTCACCTATCAACATCCCATCTTCTGAATCTCCATCACCCTCAAAAATAATTTTTGATAATCCTCAAACTGCTTTTGATGATGTTCTTCATTCTTCTGGGTCCATTCCTATTCTGTCCTCCTCATCTTTTGATATTGGAGATTCTTCAATATTTGATCACTTTGTATTGGGTTCTGAGCAAGTTTCGAATGTGAATGTGTCAGGTGCAGTGTTTACTAATACTCCACCTATTGTTTCTACTTCCAGTGCTAGTACAGTTCTTGTAACACTGACAATGGAACGAGATCTGAATGTGAGTACTTCTATGCTTCCTCCATGGTTGTCAGCATATATGCCTAAAAGAAAGACACAAGTCATCTCTCCAGATGACTTTGATTTCGGTAAGTTGGTGCCTATTAAGGCTAAGACTCCAAAGAAGCCAAAAATTATTTCAAGAGTGCTGGGAGACAAAGGGCGCAAATTTGTGGAGATTGCAAGGCCCCCACAGGATGCTACCATAGAAAATTTCAATATGAGTGATTACTCTATTTCTAGAATTGAGCTGGGAAAAATAACACATGAGAGTGCAAAGACTGACATGCAATCGACAATGGATATTTTGATTCAGAAGTTTGATAAAGAAAAAGAGATGAAAGATCATTATAAAGCAATGGTAGAGCAATTGACTACAGTGGTAAGGAAGATTACTTTGAATTCAGAATCAATGACTCTTGAGGCCATTTCTGTTGAAGATCCTATCATCCAGAAAGCTAAAAAGACTCACCTTAAGGGAAAAGTGCTTGAAGAATATTTGGAAAGGATGCGCACATAGGGAATCTCTCTTCTTACAGAGCTAGCTAAGAAAACAAGCAAAATGGAGAAAATTTGGGCAGAACTTGATGATTTGATTGATGCTATTTCTCAGGATATTAAGCATTTAGAGCAGAGTCATGATAAGTGGGTAGAAATGAGGAAGTTGAAAATAAGTGCTTTGATATCAATTGGTGTTATTCCAAATCGAGATTCATATACTGAGACTAAGGAGGCATTGACATATCGGAGTTGTGTGTTGAAAGATCTTATCAATGACTCAGAAACTACAAGGAAGCTGAGTGACCAAAGTGACGTTAGTCTCTTACACAAGTTGGAGGAGCTGCCATGCAATTTGGTGTCAAAGGATAATCAATTTCTTTATGCAGAGGAGATGACCCAGGAATTTGAGAATATGTTTTAGGAGTTTGAGGACAAAACATTTTCAGTAGCTTCCATGGATAATATTCTTGATAACCAGTTAACTTTGGATAATCTAAAGGCCAAGTTAACTAGCCATGCAAAATCAATTACCATAGTCAGAGATGCAATAGTCAGAGCCTAGATGATTTTTAGGAACACAGTCAGTCCGGATAGTTTGGGGATGCAAGATGTGTTTACTATGTATGATTGCCACATGAAGAAAGAAGGCAATGCAAGTTGAAGCAGCTTTTTCATCACTTAGTTTATCAGATGTACTTTTGAAATAATTTTGGACATATTTACATGTACTTTTCTCATATGTAATTACATGTAAAAACGTAGGAAGTCCCAAATCAAAAAGGACTCCTTTGTTGAATAAGTCATAGTTAGTTGTTCGTTTCCTATTTTTTCTCTCGGTTTCTCCTATAAATAAAGAGGACCCCCCATTGTAATTATCATCTTTTAGTTATTGAAGTGAAACTCTGCCAAATTGAAGAGCATTTTGAGACTTTGTGTTCAAATTGTAAATCATATTTTATCAAGTGAATAGAAAAGCAAGCGATCATTCAATCTTTGTATTGGAATAACTTGTAGTATATTGGAAAGTGTTCTTATGTCCTTTTCCTTATTCTATCTTATCTACTTGATCAAATTGTAGTGTGAGTGTGGATAATTTGGGAGATGCTCTAAAGCTGATTTTGGAGACTTTGTGCTACAACAATTATCTTTAGTTTGTGATTTTATGTTTTGAAGTAAAAGATATTGGAAACTACTAGTATTCGGTGAAGACTTTGAGCTGCACCTTATCCTACTTGGTTCTAAATTGTAAATCAGTAAAAAGAGCAACGATAGACTTTGTGCTCTCGTGGGTTTCTTAGTTATCTTGATTTGTATTGTGAAAGTGCTCTTTTATATTGTAAACATCATTTCTGAAAAAAGAGAAATGGATGACATGGTTTCACCCTGAAATTAGTTTTTAGTGTAAATAACTTTGTAATAGTTAATAGGGAACCTCCCCTTGCTGAGAGGAGAGATTTTTCTCATTGCACTGTGGTTGATATAACCATTTTGCCTTCAGTTAGTTGAAGACAAAATATTCACCCAACATGCTCATAGAAATTCATTAACCCACTGGATGGCAGGAAAAGTTGAGCTCTAATACCACTGTAATGATTTGCCCCTGTTTGTTTTTCTCATTTAATATATTATGTTATTTTTTAATTATTTTTTGTGGTCTTTTAAAACTAGACAGAAGTTGCAGAAGGGGATTTGTGTTTTGCATGTAATGTTTTTTGTAGATAACAATGAAATATATAACATGCAATGATAACCTAGAAAAACTATGATAAATACAAGCAAAATAACAAAGACCCCAATGCTATTATTGCTCAAGATGAATTACTGTGACATACCCATTTCAAGTTCTTCAACTTCATACATCTGTTGTAGGTGAACCAGCAATACTAGTGCCATGAAAACATCTCCAAGATGCATACAGATAGATGTTTACATTCACACAAATGTAGGGAAGTGTTGTTCAGCCCTAGGCGCCAAAAATCAAGTAACATAGTAGCCAATAATGAGTGTGAACCAGCTCCAAGATGCCCCACAATGTCCTAGGCTATGGTACAGCCATGGCTGGAGTGTATGGTCAGCAAGGAAATTAGTGTGCAGTCCCAAAACTCCTCAATAACCCTCTTCAAATTTGCACCAAATTGTATTCTCAGCTGCTCCCCAAAATCTACATAAGATATGTGCATGAACTCCTCAAACCCTCACCAAAGTGTATCAAAATTGAAGCACAAATGTAAACACTGAATGTATTTGCCTCTTTGAGCACCCAAGGATGATCTTTCACACCTGTGGAATGTTGTTACTAATGGAGGTTTTCATCTCCAAAAGCCATGGTTTCAAATTTCTACAAAACCCTCAAACTCTTTGCAGAGCCAAAGCCAAAGCAAATGAAAATAATCCTACATACCAAATGAATTGCTTTTTCCCCTTTTTATAATTCCACTAAGGGGGTCAATTCACCTTTTTAGAGGTAATATTTAATTAAGTCACTTTTAAATAATCCCAAGGTGAGCGCTCCAATATTTTGACTATAGTGACTTATTAATATTTCTTTTTTGACACTTAACCATTATAACCCAAAGTCCAATATTAAATAAACATTAATAATTTATAGACTTTAAAATGGAGGCCCAAATGATCTCAGAATCTAGTGCTCCATAGACCATTGGAAAGGTCTCGCCAAGATGCTTCATCTCCAACATTGAAAATCCTGAAATGGATAGAAACCCTAATTTGCCAAAAATAGTAAGTCTGGGCCTAATCAATCAAATCCACCCCAGAAAGTGCCAAACTGAAGATCACACTGAAACTGTGCCAACATTCACTCAAATGCTGACAAACCCATCCAAGTCATCACCAAAAGTGGTTCCCTAACCAGGCTGGTTAGTCTACAAGAACTCACTAATAGACTAACACTCCATCCATCCGCATGGGATAAGAAGGGGACATTACAAGATACAAGGTACTCTCTTCAACATATGAATGCAAGGTTGCTAATTTTGTCAAAGCCTAACATTAGTATACCTTACTATATATCTATTTCATTACATGGTACTATTTTTTTGATAAGGCTTTAGAAAATTTCAAGAAGATATAATTGGCGGGTGTAAAGCCAAATTCCACAACCTTAGCCAGTATCCTCCTTGCCTATGCCAAAATGGGATCTTTGGAAAATGGTATGGACATCCATCAAAGCATAAAAGATATGGAAATTTGGTTAGATGTTGTAGTTGCAACTGCCCTCAGAGAAATGTATGCAAAGTGTGGAAGCATAGACAATGCACATGAACTATTTGGCATGATGCCTCAAAGAAATGTCGTCACAAGGAATGCAATGATTGCAAGATATGAAAATTTGGATTTTTTGATAAGGCTTTAGAAACTTTCAAGCAAATGCAATTGGCGGGTGTAAAGACAAATTCCACAACCTTAGCCAACATCCTCCCTTAGTATGCCAAAATTGGATCTTTGGAACATGGTATGGACATCCATTAAAGCATAAAGGATATGGGAATTTTGTCAGATCTTGTAGTTGCAACTACCTTAGTAGACATGTATGCAAAGTTTGGAAGCATAGACAAGGTACATGAACTATTTGACATGATGCCTCAATGAAATGCCATTTCATGTAATGCAATTATTGCAAGATATGTAAAAAATGGATTTTTTATAAGGCTTTATAAACTTTCAAGAAAATACAATTGGCAAGTGTAAAGCCACAACCTTAGCCAGTATCCTCCTTGCCTATGCCAAAAATGGGCATCCATCAAAGGATAAAAGATATGGGAATTTTGTTAGATGTTGTAGTTGTAACTACCCTTAGAAACATGTATGCAAAGTGTGGAAGCATAGACAAGGCACGTGAACTATTTGGCATGATGCCTCAAAGAAATGTCACCTCATGGAATGCAATGATTGCAAGATATGAACAAAATAGATTTTTTGATAAGGCTTTAGAAACTTTCAAGCAAACGTAATTGGTGGGTGTAAAGCCAAATTCCAAAACCTTGGAAAGGGTATCTTTGGAATAGAGTATAGACATCCATCAAAGCATAAAGGATATGGGAATTTTGTCAAATGTTGTAGTTGCAACTACCCTATGAGACATGTATGCAAAGTGTGGAAGCATATACAAGGAACGTGAACTATTTGAAACAATGCCTCAAAGAAATGTTGTCTCATGGAATGAAATGATTGCAAGATATGCCCAAAATGGATTCTTCATAAGGCTTTAGAAACTTTCAAGAAAATGCACAAAAGAAACTTTCAACCAAATGCAATTGGAACGTCTTAAAAAAAATTGCACAACCTTATCCAACATCCTCCTTGCCTATGCCAAAATGGGATCTGGGGAACATGGTGTGGACAACCATCAAAGCATAAAGGATATATGAATTCTGTCACATATTGTATTTGCAGCTACCCTTGTAGACATGTATGGAAAGTGTGGAAGCATAGACAAGGCACGTGAACTATTTGACATTCAATGCCTTAAAAAAATGCATAGTCTCATGGAATGCAATGATTGCAAGATAGGCATAAAATGGATTATTTGAAAATGATTTATAAACTTTCAAGAAAATGCAATTGGCATGTGTAAAACCAAATTCCTATAATGATAATTGATCATCATATTAAATGATTAATATAAACTGTCATATACATAATGTCATGAACATAATATCTAGTCTATATATAAAGCCATATAGGCATGTCCAAAGAAAGCCATACATGCATATACAAAAATATACATCGGTAACATACAAAAGTATGTATACAAAGCCATCTAGGCATACAAAAAATATCCCAAAATCTAGTTTCCTATGGACTTCGATCAAACAATCAATGGCCCTTGCTTGGCCATGAAGATGGAGAGCCAATCAATGACTCATCCTCTCTCTCCCGTCGAGTAGACCTCCTCGACATAGAATTTTATAGCTCCACCTATTAATACAATCAAACAATATGCACATTAATATAGAAAACATGAAATATATAACATCACATATGTAATCGATCACTTACTGCTACCCAATGATCTCTCTTGATCATCTTTTCTCTCTCTTCGTCTTTAGTTGGACGGGTTGGAGTTGTGACCTCCTGTGAGAAGCATCAAGAAGCAAAATTGACTAAACATAAATATCATTTATATACATCAAATGGCATGAGATAAAACAAAAAATACAAAATGACATTTACATGTTATTGGCTCATACCTCGATTAAAGGATTTGAAGACAACACGGCTGCAGCAATGCCTGCCTATGCTAACTCACGAAAATGAGGAGTCTCCATATTCAGCATCTGAAAATAGAGTTTAAGGTTATTTGACCAAAATAGATACATAACATTATTTAAATGTATAATGATTACAAATGGTTAAATTTACCTCTGTATAAGTGGTTCTACGTGCAGGGGACCAAGGAAACCATGGAGGTGTTGGTGAAGCTCCCTGTTGAAATCATCAAATTGTCACTAAATAATATTACCATTATATATGTACTATATTTACGGTCATGTGATAAATTACATACTTGTTGACTGGACCTCCTCTCATAACCTGCCAATGGACAGCGAACAGAGGTAGGATGAAGACTCTAACCCTGGAATTTCATTGCGCAGACAATTACATATATTAATTTTGACTTATAATATAGATAGTCATATAAAATTAATTACAAATTTCAAATAAGAATATATTAAATCAAGATGAAACTTGTAAAAAATTACTTGGGAGTCAATACCAAATGTATGTTGTATGACATTATCTATGAGAACAAGATCATTTAATATGGATACATCCATCATTGGATGTTGCCCCTACGTCGCAACATCCTGCCGAGAGTCCTGTCGTGAATCCCGCATCCCACAAATCGCATAGGTTCCCACATGAACTGCATAGATGTGGGGATAAATGACACTTGTTGCTCTCACCCTCATCAGCCTAGGTGAGATCATTGCCATACTGTGCTAGAGACTGTGTGAGAGCACTCAATGAATGTAGTGTCTCCACCTCAACACTCTCCTTCAAAGTTGAAGGGAGTGACACATGTGTTGGACTCATCAGGGGTCTAGGTATACAGTTTTGGTCTCACTATGCACCCTCTCTATCTTGGGCAGAGACACCACCTCTACCCTGGAACTCTTGAATGTCAAAATAATTAGGAATCTTCTTGAGGACAAACTTGCAATGGAGTTTCCTCAAGAAATATTGTGGCACCTCATTGTTGTTGCATGGGCACTCATCAAACACCATGCACCATCTATTCCAAAAGTTTTGGGACATATCTTGATTTGTACACCAATGAATAGGGAAGCATTTGCAAGTCTCTTCTAATCTTTGGCCAGTTTTAGGATTGATAAAGTGTGAACATAATGCAGATTTTGTAATTTTTTCATTCTTCAATTGCTCATAAGACAATTTGTCGGCATAGTATTGTTGACACCTCTCCCTATAGTCATGAAATTCGGTGATTTGTATTGTCACTGATTTGGTGTGAGAAACAATCATCTCTAATGACTTCGCAAGTGCTCTCCTATGATCAGTGTTTGCACTTGGATTGTTTAATATTTCAATTAGGGTTCGAAGATGTTTTTTATTTTCTTCTATTTGCCCTAAATAGTTTTATTGTGAATCTCTTTCATGGTGAGGACATGAAGGTGGGGGGTTTTCAGGGTTGTTTTGACCCTCCTTATTTGGATTTGTGTTTTGTCCTACCTCATTAACTATAAATTTAATATAAAAAACTAATCAAACATTGCAAAAGTTAAAAATTCTTTTCAAATGCATAAAAATTAATCAAACCCTACCTTCTTTGGCTGCTAGATCCTCTACATTTTCTTCACGACATTTTTGGGAGCGGGTTTGGCGAGGTGGCATCATGAAAATGTCGATCTCTCTTTGTACTTGCTTGATTTTCCCTTCCTTGAATGCGCTCATGCTATGTCACTGGTTTTTTCTTGCCAAACTATGTTTTTGGCCGCGGGTTATAAGGAAATGTGTTTTTTTTTGCTTTTATGGAGACTATAACACACTCGCAGTATAGTCTCCATGGGACCAAAAAGTCATGTGGTGACTTTTTGGTCACACAACTCCATGCATACACCCTCCATGAATCCACCTCCATGACAACAAGAAAAATGGGTAAAGAAATATGTTACAATTACACCTATTGATAGTGTTTTTACCAAGAGTACCAAATTTTCTTATCAAAAGGAAAGTCATATAATTGAAAAATAAAGCCATGTAATTGAGGACAAGGAACTTGATGTTACTTTTTGGGTTGAGGATGACCTTTTGGATGGGGATCATTCTAATTTTAATGTTTGAAATCTTCTAGCATTCTTATGCCTTATTTATATATACTTAAATTCTATTAGTTATTACTTCTGTTATGTGTCCTTATACTTGAGTGTTTTATTTATGTAATATTTTTTGTGTTTCTCATATTCACATTTCACCTTTTAGAGATTGTGGTTTATGCTTCATTTCCCCATATGGGGGTGTTATGTGTGAAAATGAGAAGAGGGATAAATGATGTTAAAATATATCAAATCAAACCCTCCTTTCACAATAACACTCGAGGACAAAACTGAGCCAAGTCACTACAAGATGGATAAGGACTCAGCTGTTGATTTTGTGATCAGGAATGATATGGAAATAATAGATTAGATTAAGATATTTACCAAACCCTAGATCAAATAAGCCTCAAACCCTAATTATAGTGCAATTAGGTACAAACAGATAAAATGCTACAAAAACCAGACAAGAAGATACTCAGGGGTGATCAGAAACATACTAGAAGTTGAGTTTCTAGGAATGAAACCTTAGCGAACTATGGGGCGGGCGCCCAAGTCTAATAGGGTAGAATTTCTGGAGATTATGAGTAGAGAGGTGTAATAAACCGTATCTTGATCCTGAGTCCTATCAAGAGAACTATGAGGCAAGCGCCCTAGTCTAGGAGGGATGAATATTCACAATATTCTTCAAGATCCCAAAACCTAATCCTTAAACTGCTTCTCTGCGCCTGTACCTTTCCAACTCCCACACTTGTACACACAAAGAAAAGGGGTTTGGGGGTTGTGGTGTTTAGGAGCTTGCCTCGGTCAAGCCCCAGATGGACATTCAAGTCTTCCAACATCGTTGTTAGATAAAGTATGTGTCCAAGGAGGGAGGCCAAATCCAATGATGAAATGAAATGATTGAAACACAAATTGATGTCACCTTAGAGGTGAAGCCCTCACAAAGATGAAACACAATAACAACACAAATCTCCTCTGAAACACAATGAAGACCTTGAATGCTCTTTGCTCAATATCACAAGTTTGCGTTATCCATCTAGCTGTAAAATGAAGTCATAAACTCACTTATATATGATTTCTCACTAACATTCGTAAATCAAATCACAAGAACCGACAAAGGGAAACCTTTTGAGAGGCCCAAGATGACATGAATTAAATTCCACTCTGACAAATTAGGTTGGACTTGGGCACAGGCACCCAAGTCCCAAGGCCCTTTTTTTGTCATGATTAAGGATTAGAATGGGCCCTTGAGTCCCATTTGACATGGGTTTCGGGGGAAATTGCATCGGGATGAATATTTAATTTACAAAGTGTTAGCACAGGGACCTAGGAGCTAAACTAGGAGGTAAAAAGGCATAGGGAAACTTTACTCCTTAACATTTAGCCCCCACTTTAATTTATGTATAATCTTACGATTCAATACATGCATTAAAGTATGGTCGAAGCACATCAAACACACCAAGAACATAGAGCTAAGGCATACCCCAAAGCTTGGAGGACTATTTCTATCCCCCAGTCTTAGGTAGTCACTAGAAGACATATGAAAGTCACGCAAGACACAAAGAAGATAGTGAGAAGCACGTAATACATGAAGAAGGCATAAGAGCAGACACGTAATACACAAAGCATACATGAAGAGAAGACATTTGATTTAACAACTAGATAATCCTAACTATATGATGGGGGAGCTCATCACTAAGCACCACCATCAAAAGCATGCAAGACACATGGAAGAGATGAAAAACATGCAAGGAAGACATGTGAAAAACACACGGAATACACGAGCGTTGCATAGCATGTCATTGACATACTACACGTCTTCTATGTTGGGAATTAAGGTGTCTCAACCTTGATAATTCTCTGCATTTGTAATGTTTGTATTTATTATTTAATTGCCTATGTTGTAAATATTTGGAAACTCCATATTGTCATGTTGTGGGATGTGGCACGGTGATGTGTCAATCCTACATGGAATATGACAACTTGTCATTTTGTCCTCACATGAGGAGATAGGCGTCCCACTTAGTGGTAGGAATATTATGCCATGTGTTGGCATCCTCCATGTTGTATAAGGAATGTTTGACCGAAACGGTTATGATGGATTCCTATGATGAATCTATGACATATAAGAGTCAGAAATAGAAGGTTGTAAGACAAGTGATGACATGTGTCATGAAGCATCTTTGAATAAGGCATATTTGGGTGCCCCAAGGTGGAATATGACATGTTGTAAGAGAATATACTATTTATAGCATGTGTATGATAGATTCTCTTACAGCTGTAAGTTGTAACCGCTATGACATATTCTATGATGGTCGTAAGTGTCGTAAGAGCATCTGTCATAGCCCATTTTGGAAATAGGCGACCTCTTTGGGATGGGAGTGTTGGACAAGTGTCAGGCACATTCTATAATGTTGACCAAGTGTCCTTGGGTGTGGGTTTTGGTCCAAGAAGCCATGTTGGACGCCCATTCCAAGAAAGGTCCAATATTGCCTTGTATTTCCTATTTAAACAAGTGCTTGGAGATGGAGTTTGTATCACAGGTTTATAGGTACTGTTATGCTGTCGGATTGACTCCAGACATGAGTGTCAAAGACCATTGAAGCTTGAATTGCAAGTGTATTGTAAACATTCTTTCATATTTGTTAATACATTGTGCAGGTTTCTAAGTGTGGGGTTTTTCACCTGATAAGGGTTTTCCCCACCGTAAATCTTTGTCTCTCTTCTTCTGTCTACTTTTTGGCTCTTGTGTTTTGCTGCAATATCTCATGTTAATGGTTTAACATTGCTGTAATAGTTAGGATAAATTCGAATTTGCATGGCCCTCTCCTCATTAGATTAGTGTAGGAAGCGATTTCCGCACACCTAGCTTCCTTTCAGTTGGTATCAGAGCTTGATCACCTTTGGTCCTAGTTGTTGGGTAGGGGTTTTTTGAGCTAATCTTAGGTTGAGTGGGAGTCTATTCAAAGCATTCTGTATCTTATTGCAGCAAGGAGATGGTAGGCACATTAGGAAGGTTTGAAGTAGAGAATTTCAATGGCAGTAATTTCAAGCTGTGGAAGCTCAAGATGGAAGACATGTTAGTTGAGTGAGACCTTTGGGATAGTGTGAACGGAACTAAACCAGCTGCAATGTCACAAGTTGACTGGGATCTCAAGGATCGAAAGGCTAAGGGTCTCATAAGACTTAGTCTTGTCGATTCTGTGTTGTTAAATGTCCATGAGGAGACTACTACAAAACTACTTTGGAAGAAGTTGGGGGATGTGTATCAAGCCAAATCCCTAGTCAATAAACTTTTCTTGAGAAAGAAGTTGTATTCCCTTCAAATGGAGGATGGAGGATCCATTGCTGAGCATATAAATTCCTTTAACATGCTGGTTGCACAATTGACATCTATTGGTGTAAAGATGGAGGAGGAGGATCAGTGTATGACCCTGCTTTGTTCTCTACCAGACTCATGGGATCATCTTGTCATGGCAATCGGAAGCACCACATCCACATTCAAAATGGAAGAGGTGGTTTCTTCACTGTTGTCTAAAGAGATGCGGAGAAAGTCTTTTGAGGTAGCCAAAGAGGCCCTTGCAGTTCATGGAAGACCCAAGGAGAAAGGGAAGAAGGGCAAGAAAGCTAAGAAGGGTAGATCCAAATCTCCTGGTTAGTCCAAGGCTCTTTGTTGGAACTGTGGCAAGACCGGGCATTTCTGAAAGGAATGCAAAGAGGAGAAGAAGAAAAAGAAGAAATCTCCTGATTCAGATTCTGACAAATCACAAGATGACGGTGATGCTTTCATCGCAGCCCTAGCAACCCATGCATCTGATGATGTGTGGCTAATTGACTCTGGTGCATCATTCCACATGACCTCGCATCAAGACTGGTTCACTAAGTATGAGGAGTTTGATGGTGGAAAGGTGTATCTAGGTGACGACTCTCATCTGAAGATCATTGGTTGTGGAAGAGTCTCTATCTGATTCCTTGATGGTCGAGTGAAGGGAATCTCTGGGGTTATGCACATCCCAGGCTTAGCACGGAACCTACTTTCTGTAAGTAGTTTGAATGATGCATGTGTGCAGGTTGTCTTTTCGAAAGAAGGATGCAAGATGACTAGAGGATCTATGGTGCTTGCTAAGGGTACTCAGAGAGGTACTATGTTTCAATTGGAAGCATGCATTTCAAAATGCAATAGTTCTTCTGACTCAAGGAAGAGGGCAGCAGTCACTTCATCCCCACCATTTGAACGAGCAGTGAAGAAATCTGTTGTTTCTAATCTTGATGGTTGTAATCGTGCATTGGAAGTTAAACTTCCTGCTGAAAAGACAATGTTATGGCATAAGAGATTTGGCCACATTGGTGAGAAGGGTCGGTGTACCCTGAAAAATAAGAACTTCATTAAGGGGTTAGATGATTGTAATCTTGAGTTTGACTTTTGCGAACATTGCATTTATGGAAAACAAAATCATGTTCAGGTTTACTCGAGTTCTCATAAGTCTTTTGGTGTGTTGGACCTTATTCATTCTGATGTGTTTGGTCCTATTAATGTTCCTTCATTATCAAAATATGTATACTTTGTATCTTTTATAGATGATTACAGTAGAAGGACATGGATTTATTTTCTCAGAAGCAAATCTAAAGTCTATAGCAAGTTTAAGGAGTTTAAAGCCTTTGTTGAAAATCAGATTGGTAAAAAGATTAAATGTTTGAGAACTGACAACAGTGGTGAGTTTTGTTCTATAGAATTCAATAAGTATTGTAAGGAACTTGGGATTGAAAGGCATAAGACAACCCCTTACACCCTACAGCAAAATGGAGTTGCAGAGAGGATGAACAGGACACGGATGGAGAAGGCTAGGAGTATGCTTAGTGGAGCTAGTTTAGATCAAAAGTTTTGGGCTGAAGTTGTTGCCACTACTTACTATCTGGTGAACAGATCTCCTACATCAGCTCTTGTTGGAAAGACACCCATGGAGGTGTGGTCTGGTAGAAAGCCTTCAATAAGGCATTTTCATGTTTTTGGTTGTGAGGCATATGCACATGTGCCTAGGGAGAAGCGGTCAAAGTTGGAGAATAAAGCTGTTAAGTGTATCTCCATTGGCTATGGTGTTGGTGTGAAAGGATACAAGCTTTGGGACCCCATGGCTGAAAAAGTGTTGTATAGCAGAAGTGTCATCTTTAGAGAGCTTACACCTTCCTCCATTGTTTTGCAGCTAGAAGAAAAAGAAAAGAAAGAGGATGTTGTTCAGTTTCCTCTCACCCCTGAGAAGACTGAACAGAAAGACAATGTTGAACCTGATGATGAGGAGAGCTCTAGCAGCTTTGAAAGCTCAGATGAAGAAGCTGAACCTCAACCTCAGCTCTTGAGGAGGTCTACACGGATAAGAAAACAACCTGAAAGGTTTGGTTTTCATTGCTTGATTCTAGTTGTGCTTTTGCTTTACTTACTAATAGTGATGAACCTAGAACTGTATCAGAGGCTTTGGATATGAAGGATACAGGTTCTTGGAAGGAGGCCATGGAGGAAGAAATGGCTTCTTTGGAAAAGAATCAAACTTGGGACTTGGTGCCTTTGCCTCCTGGACGGAAACCCGTTGGATGCAAATGGTGTTCAAGAAGAAAATCAGTGCAGATGGCAGTGTTGAGAAGTATAAGGCCAGATTGGTTGCAAAGGGTTATTCACAAGTGGAGGGTATAGATTATGGTGAGATCTTCTCTCTCGTTGCAAAGCTGACATCCATTCGATTCTTGTTGTCTCTTGCAACAGCTTATGACTTGTAGGTAGAATAGATGGATGTGAAGATAGCTTTCCTTCATGGTGACTTGGAGGAAGAAATCTACATGTCACATCCAGAGCATTACATGGTGAAAGGTAAAGAAAATTTGGTTTGCAAACTTAAAAAGTCTTTGTATGGTTTAAAGCAATCCCCTAGGAGATGGTACTTGAAGTTTGATGCCTTTGTGTTGTCAATTGGATTTGTGAGATCAAAATCGGATCACTGTGTGTACTATAAATTTGATGGTGATCATATTCTCATTGTTGCACTGTATGTTGATGATATATTGCTCATTGGGAAGGGTAAGAATATGATTTCTGATTTTAAATCTCAGTTGTCAGCACAGTTTGAAATGAAGGATTTAGGGGCAGCAGGTACATTCTAGGAATGGAAATCAGAAGAGACAGAACCAACAAAAAACTTTGGTTAAGCCAGAGTAAGTATGTGAAGACCGTGTTGGACAGATTCAGCATGGCAGATTGTAGACCATTGTGTGTTCCTGTTTTCTTGGGGACAAAGTTGTCTATTGAGGATTGTCCAAAATTTCCTAGTGAGGTGGAGGACATGAGCAGAGTATCTTATGCTAGTGTTGTTGGCAATTTGATGTATGCTATGGTCTGCACAAGACTAGACATTGCCCAAGCAGTGGGAGTCCTTAGTCGATTCATGGCTAATCCTGGACAGGTTCATTGGGATGCAGTTAAGCGAGTGTTTAGATATTTGAGGGGTACTTCCGAGTATTCCCTTTGCTATCATGGTAATGTTTCAGGACCTCCGCATTCTGTTGATATTCGTGGATTTGTGGATTCAGATTGGGCAGGTGACATTGATAGCAAGAGATCCACCAGTGCTTATGTTTTTACACTGTTTGGTGGTGCTATTAGTTGGATGAGTAAGCGATAACCTATTGTTGCTTTGTCCATGACAGAAGCTGAGTACATGGTAGCAACTCATGCTTGTAGGGAATCCATTCGGCTTACGAGATTATGTTCCAACATTGGTGTTGATGCAGGTCAGATCACGATCAGTTGTGACAGTCAAAGTGCAATTTGCCTTGCAAAGAATCCAACTTTCCATTCTAGAACCAAGCACATTGATGTTCAGTTTCACTTCGTGAGAGACATGGTTAAGCATGGAAAGGTAAATTTGGAGAAGGTAGATACTTTGAAGAATGTTGCAGATGCATTGATGAAACCAGTGAGCACAAAGATGTTCAAATGGTGTTCGGAGTCTATGGGCCTCTCGGCCTATAGCAGTTAAAACCTATTTTTCTATTGGCTCTTACAAGGTGTTCGACAAGTGGGAGAATGTTGAGAATTAATGTGTCTCAACCTTGATAATTCTCTGCATTTGTAATGTTTGTATTTATTATTTAATTGCCTATGTTGTAAATATTTGGAAATTCCATATTGTCATGTTGTGGGATGTGGCACGGTGATGTGTCAATCCTACATGGAATATGACAACTTGTTATTTTGTCCTCACATGAGGAGATAGGCATCCCACTTAGTGGTAGGAATATTCTATCACATGTTGGCATCCTTCATGTTGTGTAAGGAATGCTTGACCGAAACGGTTATGACGGATTCCTATGATGAATCTATGACATATAAGAGTCGGAAATAGAAGGTTGTAAGACAAGTGATGACATGTGTCATGAAGCATCTTTGAATAAGGCATATTTGGGCGCCCCAAGGTGGAATATGACATGTTGTAGGAGAATATGCTATTTATAGCATGTGTATGATAGATTCTCTTACAGCTGTAAGTTGTAACCGCTATGACAGATTCTATGACGGTCGTAAGTGTCGTAAGAGCATCTGTCATAGCCCATTTTGGAAATAGGCGACCTCTTTGGGATGGGAGCTGTGGACAAGTGTCAGGCACATTCTACAATGTTGACCAAGTGTCCTTGGGCATGGGTTTTGGTCCAAGAAGCCATGTTGGACGCCCATTCCAAGAAAGGTCCAATATTGCCTTGTATTTCCTATTTAAACAGGTGCTTGGAGATGGAGTTTGTATTACAGGTTTATAGGTACTGTTATGCTGCTAGATTGACTCCAGACATGAGTGTCAAAGACCATTGAAGCTTGCATTGCAAGTGTATTGTAAACGTTCTTTCAGATTTGTTAATACATTGTGCAGGTTTCTAAGTGTGGGGTTTTTCACCCGATAAGGGTTTTCCCCACCGTAAATCTTTGTCTCTATTCTTCTATCAACTTTCTAGATCTTGTGTTTTGCTGCAATATCTCATGTTAATGGTTTAACATTGCTATAATAGTTAGGATAAATTTGAGTTTGCATAGCCCTCTCCTCATTAGATTAGTGTAGGAAGTAATTTCCACACACCTAGCTTCCTTTCATTCTACACAACAAGCACATGCGATGGGAAGGAGGTTATTGCTAAGTCCCACCATCTAAAACACATTTTAGACACACCTGATAGTTGAGCTATGTTACCACAACCACCAAAGACACGCTTAAGGGTGAATGACTCAAGACCCACCCCGCCTCTGCAGAGGACTTTGTTAAAAAGGATGTGCACTAGCTCAAGAGATACACCATCCCACCTTCTGTAGAAGGGATATGTATAAAAGGATGTGCACTAGCTCAAGAGATGTGCCATCCTACCTCATGATGAGGGTTTTTTTCTTAAAAGGATGTACACTAGCTCAAGAGATACACCATCCCGCCTTGTGATGAGAGATTTCAAACACACTTTGTCAGTGTAAAAGTAATCAAATAGATACCATTATATATGCCCCCACCTTAAAGTGGTTGACTCCACTTGTTGAGAGCAATCACATTTAAGGTAAAGTTAACAAACACACAAGGAAACAAAGGCTTCCGCAAAGCCCATGTCTCCAAGGAAATATGTGCCTTATGATCATCGAATGTGTTGAATAATCATGCACATTGGTACTAAACGCTAAGCAATATCAATGAAATAAGTTAATCATATCACATAAACAAGCCAAGTCTATAATTGTAGGTTCGGAACTAAGTATAGCCATAAGGTTATACTTTAGGTATCTTAGAACCGAGTGTAGCATAAGGTGAGACACAAAACATGTTAAAGACATATCAAAGTGCATAGAGCAGATTAGTATTGCAAAGGATTTGTTACAAGATTCTTCACAACACAACACATAACAAAAAAGTGATTCTACTAGTCAAGCGTCAGATATATATATCAACCCCATCTTCATATATGGACTAGGTCCATTTTTGCTTTCTTACTAAAGGGACACATGGTCCTTATCAGTGTTTAGATTTTATCGTCATCCTCTGACTAGTAGGGCCATGGAAGAAAGGAAAAAAATAAAAATGAGAGAGGAAACAAAGTGCCTTAGGAACACCACGTAGGAGGATACCCCCAAAACACCCTCTACAACACTATGCCCCCAAGGAACAACACACAACAATAAAAAAGAGGAGAGAGGAGTATAGAAGAATTGAGAAACAAATAGAAGAATGTTACTGATAGAGGTGGTCCCATTGTATCCTTGACCTTACAAGAGAATCAATGGTCATCCAGGGGACCTAAATAAATATTTAACACAACACGGGGGAACACAACACGACATATCAATATATATCTAGGAGAAGGCTGCCCTTGAGAGCAACTAGAATAGGTGCTACATCGAGTGTGGCTAAAGGAGGGAGAAATACTTACCTAATTCAATGGGATATTTCCTAGCAGATAATCCATGTCTATCATCACAAGATGTATCACATTAAGTTTTGGTCTTGTTGATATTGTATTAACATTAAGTTTAGGATGATGATAAGCTTTGGTGGGCTTCAAAGATATCTAATACCTGTTGAGCAGTTAATTGTAGCAACTTGTAAAGGTAATCTTATTCCTTGTTGGTTTACACCACAACCATTGCCTATGTAGTTGCAATTTTTGTAAAGGATTTGAAATCCACGACCATAGAGAGACTCCATATTTTTAGGAGGGTCCTCATAAGTCTCATATTTTGCAGTGTAAGTAAGAGTATTGTCTTTGTTTTCTCCCAAGGAGACTTTGGTTTTCTTAGGTGTTTCCAAAGATTGCTTGGATGAGATCGATGTGACTTTTGATGTGTTAGGATTAGAGTTATTAAGTTTATATTCCCCTGTAAAGAAAGGAGTAAATATAATGAACCCCAATCATCACCAAAAATTGCACTTGATGGTTTAGAGTCTTGTACATCATTATCTGTGGTAAGAGGTATTGATGAATCAACTCGTAAGTTGTTTAGACTCTTATGATTGTTAACTTGTTTTTGTGTTTCAATATGTAAACAACTATTCAGTTCAGGATTAGCTTCGATGGTGTGAAGTTTATTTTCGTTAATCAATTTTATTGATTGATGAAGAGTAGACGGTGAAGATGAGAGAATTTGAAAGATGCAAAAACATGAAATAAACAAGGCAAAACACACATTATACCTTGTTGACCCTTGCACACTCCTCACTCCTTGATAAGGTTGAGAAACTTGCACCCACTAGCTCCTTGCTTTACCCAACTAAAACTTGTAAATGTGAAATGATCTCAAATGCACTACAAATTCTAGCATAACCTAGCTAAGATGAAGAAAATTGGGAGAGATTTTAGCAAGGTGATCTTGCTCTAAAATTGGATGATGAAATAGTTTGTGAAGGCTTGTATTTATAGGCAAATTGGAGGGGATTTTGATCCAACGGTGGAGATTGAATGTTGAGATCAATGAATGAGATTGGATGTGAGGTGGAGGGTTGAGATTTGATCATCAAATTTGGAGGGTGGAGAATAAAATTGAATTTAAAATTCATTTTGGGGAGGACTTTGCATTTAATGTGGTTTTGATGTGTAAGGAAAATACAAATTAATTTCCTTGGGAGGAGGTGGAATTAAAAAATCTATTTTATGTGGGAATGTGAAGGTCATGTGACACATGCACATTTTTGGGACCTTACATTTGTAAGCTAAAATGGTGGAAGATGTTTTAACATAAAAATGGAAAGGATGAGTTGGAGGGGTTAAGTATTTTTTGAAATTTTTTATTTGTGGGTGTGAGAGAAGGTGTTAAGCAAGATTTGACCAAGTTAATCAGGGTGATTAACTTAGTTAATGTGTTTGGAAAAAATTAATGAGTGGGATAATTAGGGTTTAGGATTAATTAAATAATGATTTATTTAATTAATCTAGGTCTAGGGGACATGTAGGCTAGGGTAGCTAATTAAATAATAGTTATTTAATTAACTAGGCTAGGTGTAGGCCAATTAGTAGGGAAGATTAATTAGATAAGTATGATTTACCTAATTAATTGGGCTTTAGGGAAGTGGACAAATTAACCAAATAAATATTTTGCATATTTATTTAATTAATTGGGATGATGTTAGTAAGGTGTAAAGTAGAATTAATTTAATTAATTCAATTTTAAGGGTTAATTGATGGAGGATGAATGGATGGTTCAGGGCTTGGATGGGATAATTAATTAATTAAAAATTCAATTAATTAATTGGATGGGAAATTGATGATGCAGATGATGTCGAAGAGTGGTCAAAGGGTTAAGACTTTTTTAGGTGTCTACATTTGCCCCTCTTTGATGTGGCATTGTGACCTAGTAGGGATATGGTATCGAGTCAGAATTTTTTGCCACAACTACCGAGAAGGAGTGAAATGGATGAGGGATGTCCCCTCGAGAGGTTAGGTGAAAAAATTAATTTTTTTTCAGGTGAACTCTCAAAAGAAGAAAATAATGGTGAAAAAGAGATAGAGGATGGAAAATTAGGTGGATAGGAAGAAAAACAATTGAAAAAGGTTACATTTTGTGAGCTGGGGAGAGAAAAAGGTATATGGGGGTATGACATGGTGGCTATATACAGAAAGTGTGGGTCCAAAGTGCTATATATTCATACACTCTAAACTTATTGGATGAGAGAAGAGGAGAAGACATGGCGCAACCTCCATTCCCACGCTACCAACACCAATCTGAGAGGGTGTGTGACTATGGCAGATCACCATTGGTGGATATATTGGTTAACCCTAGCTTCATGATTTTATGTTTCAGGTAGTTTACGGGCTCAGGAAATGGGTAGATAGGTAGAATGGCACCATTGTGCAACCACGTGGCGCCATAATTAGGTGAATTAGTGTAATCCTCTAGATCAGTGTCAAGGAAAAATGGGGTTTTTTAGATGGTTTAGTGCCATCTGCCTAAGCTTTGCACCATCTTCTTATTTAGCGCCAAGGGTAAAAGTCTCTATTTGGATGTTTTAGCGCCATTCGGTGTAGTTTTGGTGCCAAGCTCTGCTTTAGCGCCTAGGGTTTGGGGGTTTCTTGGTTTAGCACCATAGAGTGGCACTTTAGTACTAAGCTCTTGATTAGTACCATAATGGGTGGTTTAGTGCCAAGCTCTGCATTAGCGCAGAGAATAGGAGGAAATTTGAGGCTAATGGTGGTTTAGCACCATGTAGGCGAGTTGTAGTGCTAAGTTCTGGACTAGCGTAAAAGGATAAAGAATTAGCACCATCTCTTAAAGTGGTGATATGTGGCCAAGAATTAGTGCCAAGCTCTGGATTGGTGGCATAGCATTATGGATCAGCACCATAACGCTATTTTGGGAAAAGAAGCAGATTTTTTGTGATTTTTGGATGTAGATTCCAGGCTAGATTTTACAGTCATGGGAGCGTCGAGTTCCTTCAGTGATGAGGTTGTCATCATAATTTGACTAGGCCACCTTAGCTCAATTAGGGAGGATAGGGTTATGGATGGTTGCTGAGGTCCCTCGAATACAAGCACATAGGGCTATGATGACATCCCTAATGGAGAGGTGGAGGAGCGAGACATGCTATTTTGTTGCCTACGGGTGAGATCACCATCACTCTAGAGGATGTGTGGAGGATCCGTAGGATCCCCATAGCTGGAGATCGAGAGACATATGATGTACCTGAAAGAAATCAAGGTGTACAGAAATTGCTTCCTACACTAATCTAATGAAGAGAGAATAGTGCAAATTCATTTTAACCTTTACAATTAAAGAGTGTTTAATACAACAATAGAGATACTGCAACAATGCACCACATAAGAATGTAAGACAGAAGAAGAGAGACACAAGATATACGTGGGGAAAACCCTTATCAAGTAAAAAACCCCACACTCCAAAACCTGCACAGTGTATTATCAAATATGTAATGGTTTACAATACACTTGCAATGCAAGCTCTCAGGAGTCTTCAACACTCGTATCTAGAGACAAACTGATAGCATAACAACACCTGTTAATCACCTCTTACATCTCCTCTCCAAGCACCTGCTTATAATGAAATTTTTAAGGCAAAACAGAACATATCTTGGAATGGGCATCCAACCTAGCCTCATGGCCCAAAACCCACGCCTAGGGACACTTGTCCAACATTGCAGCATGGTCATGACACTTGTCATATCACCCCATCCAATATGGTCGCCTATTTCTAATTTGGGCAATGACAAATGCTCTTACACACTAACTAGTTGTCATAGAATCTGTCATAGCCATCATAACTTATAGCTATAAGAGAATCTGTCATACACAGGCTATAAATAGCATATTATCTTACAACATGAAAAAACCCTCCTTGGGGCACCCAAAGATGCCTTCTTCCAAGATGCCTTGTGACACATGTCTTCACTTGTTATAGAACCTTTTATTTTTTACTCTTACATGTCATAGATTCTGTCATAGGAATCTGTCATAACTGTTTCAGTCAAGATTCACTTACACACTAGTCAAGATGCCAACACATGACAGAAAACCTCTACCACACAAAGGGGATGCCCATCTCCACATGGAGTGAGTTGACCATCCTAGTCACCTTACAAGTGGAGTGACAACTCATTGTGCCACTTCACACTAGATGACAAAATAGGATGTGCAATAAAATTACAACATTGGCTAAGTAAATAAATTACATTACAATAATAAATGAAAGGAGTTTTGTGGTTCCCCCACTTGTCAAACACCTTGTAAGAGCCAATAGAAATAACAGGATTTAACTGCTATAGACCGAGGGCCCCATAGACTCCGAACACCATCTGAACTTCTCTGTGCCCACTAGTTTCGTTAATGCATATGCAACATCACACTCTGACTGTCACAATAGATAGTAAACTGTCTTGCACCAACACCAATGTCTGAACACAATATCTTAAGCCAAATGGCTTCCTTGCAAGCACACGTAGCTGCCAAATACTCAGCTTAACTGAACTCCACTATGTTCACTAGCTTTACAGAAGCACCTGTAACATCTTCCAAGTGATCACCAACATGACAAAAAGATTAGAATTCCAAAAATATGATGAAACATTAAATGCCACATAGACACACCAATGTATCCAACTTCAAACCAATTAACAGAACATAACTTTGAAGTCTAAACATCTTCAAAACAAGATCGAGCACGTAAGCTCCAAAACAGATAGAACAACAACAACAACTAGTTGTTTACATCCAACTAAATAAACACCATTGATAGAACTTTTGCACATGACAAATTCAGCCCATACTACAACTCTCATCCCAGTATAATCCACTGTCCTGCTCAAAGTTACCATCTCCCATGATAACAAACATACCAATAACCATTGATGTGCAAAAAATCTGAAGACCTTTGATACTACAATCCATAGAAAAAACATCTACCAAAGATATACATACATCCTAGGAATCAAACTGCATGAGCAATGCCAACTGAAGTAACTCAAAATCTACCAATCAACACTTACATAAAAAGTGTCTTATAACACAAACATATAATACAAAGAACAATTACAATGATCCATAAAATACAACAAACTGCTACAAAATAGAGCATACTTCCACAAACTCTTTTCTTCTCACTCTCTCACCTTTGATCTCCTCCACTTCTCCCAAGTCCACATCTAAAAAGAACACATACTGTTTCCAAAAAACAATAAAGTACAACAACAGTAGATGACCACAAAACTAGTGATCATACTAGATGAGTAAGAACCTCCAAGAAGAAGAATGAGACCATAAAGAGAAACTACAAACCATAACATGTCCTTCTGCCAACATCACCAAGTGCTAAGTTGTGCCAAGTATAATCTCCTTCACAAAACCCCAACTGAAAAGACTTAACAACACCCAACCATTCAATCTCATAAGAACAAATAAACATCAATATGGATGTAAGCCTCCCTAATCAAGGTAGATCAAACTCATAACCATTCCATAACAAGGAATAAGCCCAATCACATCTTCTAAACTCCTCATAAATGAACATCATAAAGCAAACTATACGAATCAAGAAGATAACCATGCTATCATCCCTCAAATGAAATCTCCAGAACCAATAACAGTAGCTCAAGACTCATATCCATGAGAAAACAAAGCATAAAACAACATGAATCTAAAATAACCTGGGCAATACCTATCAGAACATTTTCTGTTGAGTGAACTGAGAGTGGAGAATGAGAATGATTCACTGAGATACACCGAGTCTCATATACTCTCTCCAAGAACAATCTCCTCTCAAGTTCAAATATGAACTCACATCCATAACAAGTGAAGGCTTTTCAGTCTTTCTGCTGAAACTTAACCATTCCAACACATGATCCCTACAACAAGAGATCTCAAGCCTCACCTCAAGTCTCTCTAGTATCCATGAGCATCCATCAACCAATACATGCCAACTTCGAATGCATCCTACAAAATCATGAAGCTTCAAGCAAATAATTAATACTCAAAACTAAAGAGAACTCCCACTGCACATCTGCATGATCAAGAATCCCATCATGACATCATGATCTAACCATCTCCTCGTAAGAAGATCACATACAACAAAGTGTACAATGATGCATACATCCTGTCTCAAGAGAACATGTATCATGCCAAAACTTTAAGCTAGCATCAAGAGTAAATCATGACATAGTAACAACATCTCTAAACAAAGGATAAACATGTCATACTGACATATCATAAACCCAACACCTTAATCAAGATGTCAACATCTCAAACATATGAAGATAACCATCTCCTGATAACAAAACTAAAAATGTCAAAGAACTCTCAAAACCAAGAGCTCCTCCATGACACCAATATCCAATGCAGAAGATCATCCATCACTTATGATGAATCCAACATCACTGCCGAAGCTCCCACTAAAACTATGATACCGAGCTTATCAAGGCATCATGATAATCATCCTCTCAATGAAGATAATCCATGGCTCTAACACAATCTAATAATTGTCCTAAGCAATATCAGCAACACAAAAGAATAAAGTAGAACCAAGATCTCCAGGTCAAGAAGATAAAGCCATTACAATCAAAAGCTTACACTAAACTGTGTAACCAAGCTATCCATGACATTATGATAAATTGCTATAAGTCCCAATAACTGACTATCCATGCACTCAAATTATCCATCCTCTTATCCCAAAGCAACATACCAAATACACAAATTACCACAGACAAGGCCAACTAACAAAGTCTGCATAAATACTAAATCAATCTTGTGGATATAGACAGTCCACATCCGAGTCATCCCACTGCAATCAAATAGGTGATCAGCCCACAAAATTGCATAACTCGTAGATCCCAAACATGAAACATGCAAACTCATCATCACATTAGTAACTTGCAAACTGAGATACCAAAGAAGACAATTTGTAGACTTCAAGACTCAACCATCAAATCAATTCTAGATTCAATTTGCCAACAAATCCACAAATGAGTGATCGTAGTCAAGGAATTAATCAAGCATATGCTGTAGAAATGATGAGTGATAAATCACATACCAACATCTCCACACTGAGAAAGATACAAACCTCCTCACATTATGTATGAAGAATACATACAAATCGGCAACTATCTTACATCCAGAAATACTCTCAAGGAATCATAATATGAAAAAATAGTTTGTCTGCAGATTTCCAAAACCACAAGTTTTGATTAATCATGTAAAACTTGCAAAACCACCATGTCACTAACATACATGCAGATCCATATCCACTCATCATTTGGAAAACACACATGTCTGAAAATCACCAACATATTTAAACCACAATAATGGAATAACATAGATAAGCATAACCATAGATTTTTCAATGGAAAATCTACAAAACCCTCGGATCAAATCATATGAAACTGAGACATGCAAGTACAACCAACCAAACTGAAGTAGAGGTCCAGTAACTTCAGGCTCATGTGTAGGCCAACTCTATAACCATCACCATGTACAAGCATATAAAGGAACTATGTTGTTCCATAAGCTTTCAAACCATCCAAAGATTAACTCCACAGCCTACATGCATTCGGGGTTAACAAGACAATGTCTTCCAATGCCAGGGACTAAAACCAAGCACTCAACATAAGCACATCAAACCATAGCCATGGCAACCCAAGTTTCTCCATGTGATCAAGGAGCCTAGAACGAACACCCAACATGAATACTTTGCTGTAAATGACCATAGAATGATAGAACATAAACACCATCCATGAGGGTTATTGCATACTATTAAACAAGAGCTCCAGATCAATATCATACTAAATGTAACCACATGATCAACTCTATAACACTCCATCTTAAGTTTCCGTAACTCAAAATTTGTGTCGTTAAACATCCCCATCTCTATTCTTCCGGATGTGCTTGCCATCTCATTCCTACAAAAAGATTTCAGAATACTCTGCACAGACTCCCACTTAGTCTAAGATTAGTAAACAAAACCCCTATCCAACAACTAGGACCAAAGAGAATAGCTCTAATACCAACTGAAAGAAAGCAAGGTGTGCGGAAATTGCTTTCTGCACTAATCTAATGAGGAGAGAAGAGTGCAAATTCATTTTAACCTTTACAATTATAGAGTGTTTAATAAACCAACAAAGATATTGCAGCAATGCACCACATAAGAATGTAAGACAGAAGAAGAGAGACACAAGATATACGTCGGGAAAACCCTTATCGGGTAAAAAAACCCACACTCTGAAACCTGCACAATGTATTATCGAATCTGTAATGGTTTACAATACACTTGTAATGCAAGCTCTCAGGAGTCTTCGACACTTGTATCTGGAGACAAACTGACAGCATAACAAGACCTGTTAATCACCTCTTACATCTCCTCTCCAAGCACCTGCTTATAATGAAATTTTCAAGGCAAAACTGAACATATCTTGGAATGGGCGTCCAACTTGGCCTCATGGCCCAAAACCCACACCTAGGGACACTTGTCCAACACTGCAGCATGGTCATGATACTTGTCATATCACCCCATCCCAATATGGTCGCCTATTTCCAATTTGGGCAATGACAGATGCTCTTATGCACCAACCGGTTGTCATAGAATCTGTCATAGCTGTCATAACTTACTGTTGTCAGAGAATCTATCATACACAGGCTATAAATAGCATATTCTCTTACAACATGACAAAACCCTCCTTGGGGCGCCCCAAGATGCCCTCTTCCAAGATGCCTTGTGACACATGTCTTCACTTGTCATAGAACCTTCTATTTCTGACTCTTACATGTCATAGATTCTGTCATAACTGTTTTGGTCAAGATTCACTTACACACTAGTCAAGATGCCAACACATGGAAAAAAAAACTCTACCACACAAAGGGGATGCCTAACTCCACATGGAGTGAGTTGACCATCCTAGTCACCTTACAAGTGGAGTGATAACTCATTGTGCCACTTCACACTAGATGACAAAACAGGATGTGCAACAAAATTACAACATAGGCTAAGTAAATAAATTACATTACAATAATAAATGCAAGGAATTTACAAGGTTGAGACACCTTAATTCCCAACAGTACCCTCAGGAGTGGTAGTTTTGGTTAGGACATTTGCACTTGGCCATCCAATAGATAATGAGGATCAACGGTAGATGAGTTATGCGCGGACTTTGTTGGCTGGGGTGGATCGGTATACTTTATTTGTGTGTGCGGTTATTGGAGGGATCGTGCTTCGGGATCGATGATCGCAGGATTTTTCGGTTGGTTGGGGTAGATTGATCGAGACTACGATCACTCAGGAGACGGTATTTCCATGGGGGCCTTGCCTGTTAGCATAACTATATCATGAGATGCATCTGGCAATGTATCGTTTGGATAGGTCTTTATCAGCTAGGATTACACTGCTCCATGTGTGGGCATGGGAGCATATTGTGATTACACGACCTGTGTCAGCTTATCATTGGGATCAATTTGAGGCATATGTGTTTTTGTATAGGCCACCAATTACACATACCCAGATGGGGCAACTACGATACTAGCGGTGGGTATTTGATGATCTAGACTCTATTATCTGGCAACCTTATATAGGTGTAGAGGTGTGGGTTGACAATCATATTCATATGCCATTCACATTTCAACCTCACTATATGATGGGGTAGGGAGACCATACTATAGATAGGTATATTCCGTCATAGGTGATGCGACAGTTCGAGCAGGTGCAGGATCTGCCTCAGGCAATGGCCATTTTTGCAAGGACCCCCCAGGATGTACCAACATGGTCGGCACAAATTCAACCCCAGGTGGCATTAGTGGATTGGGCAACACTGCAGCTAGTATAGTGGGACTGGGGTAGTCAGGCGGTGGATGCTGGCATGACTCTAGCATATGACTAATGGTGGCAAGTATGGAGGCCTGTTCAATTAATTGATCCAGCGGCCGAGCCAGATTTGACGGTAGAGGATGAGGAGGAGAAGGGAGAGGAGGGAGAGGAGGGAGATGAGGTGACGGTAGAGTACGTTATGGAGGAGGTACCTATCGATGAGGGGGATGGTATAGATGTTTTGGCTGCAGCTGCTGCAGGACAAGCAATAGCAAGAGGACAAGTACCACCGCAACAGGTACCTCAGCAACAGGGATAGGGGTAGGGATAGATGTCGCCACTACAGGCACCACCTCAGCGGGTACCGCAAGCACCTATACAGTAGGCCCCACAATAGCAGGCATCACAACATGTAGGCACTTCAATTGCCGGACCCTCAAGCACAGGGATGTCAGGACAAGGACATGATACTAGTGTTCATATTGGGCATTGGTAGACGTGAGGTGATGGAGAGGAGGAGGTGGAGACCTTGTAGGCACAGGTGGCCAGCCTTGAGGATTAGGAGGCTAGGTAGTGACAGGATTTGACGCAGGTGATGACAGAGCGAGACAATGCTCTTGCACAACTGCAAAGGTTATAATGGGTACAGGCCCTATTGGATGGACTGAGAGGTGGAGATAGCGATCCATAGATACAAATCTCGCAGGCCTAGATAGGCCATCTCCAGGGAGAGATGCAGGCATAGTTAGCGTAGGTTACTAGTGAGAGGGATGTAAAGAGTGTATTGCGACAGGGGGCAGAGGTGCGGTTGCAGAGTGCTGAGGCCATAGCACAACAGGCTAAGGTGCAGATTACTAGGATGCATGCTAAGGTTACATGCATGTAGGGTGTTATTGTTGGGAAATGAGGTATCTCAACATTGCATATTTCTCATAGCATTATTTTGTATTTAATATTTTTCCACAGTCGGTTATTATTTTTATTTAGCTCCAAAATAATGTATGGGCATTTGAATTCTTAATTGGCACTTTTGCCACATGTTGGTGCCTTGAAAATTAAAATATTGGTTGTCAAAAGATGCCCACATGGTAGTATATCATGGAAGGACTATTTTTAGAGGCATTATGATAGATTCTATGACAACTATAAGGGTCAAAAATAGGGGATATCATTTTGGACGTGAGAGCTTATTTTTAGACTAGAATCTTAGCTGAGAAGTTAAGCACATGGTTTTGTAAAACCATAGATGGTTCTTGTATTGCCAGAAGTCTATAAATTGAAGGCTTGAGGAGTATTTTGTATGTGTGAGTTTGCATGTACTGTTATTATGTCGGAATGCTGCCAGAATTCTTCCAGAGTTATTTACTGGTGATACTCCTATAATAAACTTGCTCTACAAGTGTATGTAATCTTGTTGTTGGATTTGGAATACATTGAGCAAACTTTTGGAGTGTGGGGTTTTTCACCCGAAAAGGTTTTCCCCACGTATATTTGGTGTTTTGTGTTTCATTGTTTATTTCATGCTTTGAATGTGCTTCTAAAATTTATGTGATTGTTAGATCAATTTTTAAAAGTTTTGCATAATATTTCTCCTCAAGTTTGGCGTAGGAAGTTATTTCCGCTACTTTAACTTCCGGTATCAGAGCCTGATCACCTTTGGTTTCAGTTGTGGGTTGTTGGGTTTTTTGTGCTAATCAAGGTTTGAGTGGGAGCTTGTGCAGAGAATACTTTGTGATCTTGTTGTAGGCATTTTTCAGATGGCAAACACATCTGGGAGAATGGAGGTTGAAAATTTTTCTGGCAACAACTTTGAAATGTGGAAGTTGAAGATGGAAAATCTGTTGATTGATCAGGATCTATGGGATGCAGTGGATAAAAATATCCAGAGGTCTATAGATCCAGCTTTGGCTACAAAATATGATGTAATGGATAGAAAAGCTAAAGGTCTCATTAGACTATGTCTTGCAGATTCAATCCTGATAAATGTACACAAAGAATCGACTTCGAAGAAGATTTGGAAGAAGTTGGGTGAGATATACCAAGCTAAATCTCTAGTAAATAAGATTTTCTTGAGGAAGAAGTTGTATTCCTTGAGAATGGAAGAAGATGGAAGGATTTCTTAACATCTAGAAACATTTAATATGTTGGTGACTTAATTAACCTCGGTTGGGGTTAAGATGGATGAAGAAGAAAGGTGCCAAACTTTGTTGTGTTCGTTGCCAGACTCATGGGACAACCTAGTCATGGTCATTGGGAGCACTTCAATCACTTTGAAGATGGAGGATGTTGTTGGTTCTCTACTCTCCAGAGAGATGAGAAGGAAGGTCTCTCTGAATGCCAAGAGGCTTTGAGTGTTCAAGGAAGACTAAAAGAATGAGGCAAAGATGAGAAGCAGTGTGGCCATTCCAAGTCCAAGAATAAGGGGAGATCAAAATCCCCTGGTAAGTCCAAGGAAATATGTTGGAACTGTGGCAAATCCAAACACTTCCGAAAGGAATGTAAAGAAGATAAAAAATAGAAGAAGAATAAGTAATATTCTAATTATGAGTCTGAAAAGGAAGATGGAGATGTCTTTATTGCAGCCTTGGCCACTCATGCAGGTGATAATGCATCATTGATAGACTTAGGTGCATCTTTCCACATGACTCCTAATAGAAACTAGTTTAGTAAGTATGAAAACTATGATGGTGGTAAGGTGTATTTGGGTGATAATTCTTTTCTTGACATTGTTGGTCATGGTAGTATTCGTGTGAAATTTTTTGATGGTAGAGTTAGATGATTTGATGGTGTCTTGCATATCCCAAGACTAGCAAGAAATTTATTATCTGTTAGCAAGCTAATAGATGCAGGTGTGCATGTATAGTTTTCTAAAGCAGGTGTGAAAATGGTGAGAGGTGCTATGGTGATAGCAAGAGGAAGCAGATTGGGTACAGTGTACCAGCTTGATGCATGCACAGTTGAGTGCAATAGCACTTCTGATAAAATTAAGCCAAAAACTACTTCACTGAAAAAAGAGATGGTTTCCTCTTCTGCGGATGGTCGTGGCTTCTGGGTACCCAAGGGTGCTCTGTCTACCAAATCAAAGTTGCATGTAGAGAAGACCATGTTATGGAAGCAAAGGCTTGGCCACATTGGAGAGAAGGGTTTAAAAGCCCTAAAAAATAAGAACCTTGTTGAGGGGTTGAATGATTGCAATCTAGAGTTTGATTTCTGTGAACATTGTATTTATGGCAAACAGAACCGCATTCAGTTTTACTCGTCTTCTCATAAGTCTTCATGTATCTTGGATCTAATCCATTCGGATGAATTTGGTCTTGTTGATGTTGCTTCTATTGGTAAATCAGTTTATTATGTTACTTTCATTGATGATTTCATAGGAGAACAGGGGTATATTTTAAAGAGTAAATCTGAAGTTTTCAGTCATTTTAAAGAGTTCAAGGCTATGGTAGAAACTCAAACTTGAAAGAAAATTAAATGTTTGAGGACTGACAATGGAGGTGAGTACTATTCTGTAGATTTTGACAAATTCTGTATAGATTGCAGGATTAAAATACAAAAGACAACTTTGTATTCTCCACAGCAGAATGGAGTTGCAGAAAGAATGAATAGAACGTTGATGGAGAAGGCTAGGAGCATGTTGAGTGGAGCTAGTCTAGAACAAAAGTTTTTGGCTGAAGCTATTGAAGTTGCTTGTTATTTGATCAATAGATCTCCTACATTAGTGCTTGTTGATAAAACACCAATGGAGGCTTGGTCGGGGAAAAAGCCTTCACTTAGACATCTGAGAGTTTTTGGTTGTGAGGCATATGCACATGTGCCTAAGGAGAAGAGAACAAAGTTAGATTTTAAGGCTATCAAATGTATCTTCATCAGCTATAGCTATGGTGTGAAAGGATACAAGCTTTGGGACCCTATTGCATATAAGGTAATTTATTCCAGAAGTGTTATTTTTAGAGAGACTAAATCTTCTCCTGTTACTTTTCAGCTAGAATAGCATAAAGAAATTGAACAGAAAAAGGATGTGATTCAACTTACTTCTAAGCTTGAGAAAGTTGAATTGAGACCCCAAGATAGACCAGAAGTTGAGGAGAGCTCATCAAGCTTGAATCTTCAGAAGAGGAAGAAGAGGAGGAAGAAGTGGAAGAACCTCCACCTCAGCTTGTTCAAAGGTCTACAAGGCATAGGAAACCATCTGAAAGGTATGGGTATTCATCTGATGATTGGAAGTGTATATTTTATTTGAGTACTAATATTGATGAACCAAGATCTGTGCAAGAGGCTTTGGGTATGAATGATGCAGAGTCTTGGAAAATGGCCATGGATGAAGAAATGGCAGCCCTTGAAAGAAATGATACATGGGACTTAGTACCATTTCCTGAAGGATGGAAACCTGTTGGATGTAAATGGGTGTTTAAGAAAATAAATATCTGCTTCTATATCTACCTCTCTTCAAGTTTTAAATGAACAACTCCAATGACAGATTGATAAATATTCTTTAAACCCTAGAAAGCTCTGTGCTTGTTATGTACAAAAACTAGAGTGACCACCCCTTTGAATCAAAGCTAAGCCCATTCTTTATAGCATTGGTGGAAAAAAAAACTTGCCCTAATCTACATGTGAGAATCCAAGGCACCCTCAGAAGTTGAGTACGAAATGAAATATATGTCCAACATCAAGAATCAAGGGTTGAGAATGCATCTTGCCCAAAACAAATGATTTAGATTATGCTTGAGTACATGTAGTTGAGAAATCACCTACCACATTCATGGCATTCTTGGAAATTTTTTGAAGTGTACCATGGTAGGTGGGCTGTTTGAATGTCCATCTATATTGCATTAATGCCTTAGGTGCTAATATATTGCGTTGCTTTCTTATTTTGGTACCCATTTCCTTCTAATCCCTAACATGTTTGAAAATTTGAAACTTTACATTACTTTTCAATGATTCGGGTAGTTCACAAACCTATGAACCAGCTGACACATTTCCCTCCTCACTCTTTATTCTTTCTTTTTCTTCCTTCTTTGTCTTGTCTTTCAACATTTTGGCAACCTTGGGAAATTAACGACCTTTTTGATGTTTCGACGAGTTTGCAAACTTACGAACTCACCAAAACAATTCACTTTTCTTTCTTTCTTTCTTCTTGCTCCCTTCTCCTCTTCTAGTGATTTGGCAAGTTCATGAACCTATGAACTTGCCAAAATGTATGACTTTTCTTTCCTTTTTCATCTCCTCTTTTGGTATTTCAGCAAGTTCGTGAATTGATGAACTTGCCGAAATGTTTATCTTTGAATTTCTCCTTTCTTGGGGTTTTGATGAGTTCATGAATTGGTGAACTTGTCGAAATGTTTTACTCTCTTTCTTTACTTTTAGCCTTTTGATCCTTTCATGAGCTCGAGAACCTTTTTGGCAGGTTCACCAGTTTATGAACCTACCAAAATGGTAAAACATTTCACATTTTTCCTAATTTTCTTCCCATGATGGATTTGAAGGTCTTTTGAATATTTTTTAGGATTTTCCAAGGCATAACAAGCTTACTAGGGAGCACAAAAGGAAAAATTTAGGCAAATGGGCAAGGCCTTAGATGAATTATGGATTTTCCAAATTAGGTCCCAATAGGTCTAATGGGACCAATACTCAAAGGATAGCGCCACTTGGGAGGACTATGAAGAGTTTTGTAGAGAATTTCCTCATTTATCTCCATAATTTTTTCAATCATATGATACTTTAAAAACAAACTTTTATGTTATGTTTAATTAAGCCATTGAGATGATGACTTTTTCCTAATGGAGAAGGATGTCACATCCCATTTTTATTAACTAATTATGATAAAATTTGTTTGTTTAAATAATTGATTAACTGTGTGTGTATTTAATGTTTTGATATAATGTATTAAAAGGCAATGACATTATGATCTATATATTATTATGATAGTCTATTATTTTGTTATTTTCATAGAATATTCATGATTTGAACTGATTTCTTGTTGTTCATAACATTTCGCACATGTTTGTCATTTTTTAATAATTGATGAATGATATGATGGAATTGGTTATTTTGTAAATCATATGTAGCTGATATTTTGATTGTTATTACTAGTTTGTGATTATGATCTTTGTTAGAGTAATAGGTTCTTTACTTAATTAATTTAATCAAATTGATTAAATAATTAAGTCACCTTTACTTTATTTCACTTAAGTTAAACTTAGGAATCTCACATTAGGGTTTTCTAACTTGCAAATATAAAAGCAAGTTCTTTCATGTAATTCATTAATCCATTTCATTAATTATATCTTTTTTTTTTGTGCAAATTAATCTCTTTGCTTTTTTCTTTTGTAGAAGGTTAATCTTAGGTTTTATAGGTGTTCACTAGGTCCTATGAGGTTGGTTTCACAACTTCTACATGGTATCAAAGCTCTAGATCTGCAAGCCCCTTCTCATTTTAGAGAAAAATTTGAGCAAGAGTCGTTTGTTGGGTGTGTTTCTATGTAAAACAAAGTATTCCATTGGATTCAGAGAAGTTGAAATAGTCATATTAGCCTTTTATTTGGCTTGATTTGAGCTTCGTAGGCCAGATCTACAAGGGTTTTAGCGGGTGCTTTTTTCAGAATTCAGAGGAAAGCTATTTTTTGGAGTGTTTTGGCCCAAATCTAACCCTATCATCGCAGTCAGAAGGCCCAAAAACCTTAAGGTCAACTATCAAATTGTTGAAATCGGCCTTGGGCTCATCTAGGGCAATTTTTTTTTGTAGGGAAGTCGTACGGCCTCCCCAGCATGCAAACCGAGGTGACTATAAAAAAGAATTTTTTTTTTCCTACATGTAAAAGTTTTTTTCAAAAAAAAAATTATATTGAAAAAAATATATTTTAAAAAAATGTAGGTTTTTTTAAACAGTGTTGAAAAAAAATTTATTAAAAATTTGAAAAATAAAAAAGTTTTTTGGGCAGCGCAATCCCTACGCAAAGTCCCTGCTGCAAGGTACCTGTGCTGCAGGGTCCTGCACGCAGGCCCTTAGGGTCCCATGCCCTTTATGGGTTGTGGTCCCCTAAGGGGCCCGCAGACCCCTTTTTGGGGCCATGGAACCCCTTAGTAAGTCCCGCATGGGGGGGCTTTGACCCCTCCACCCCAAAAAAAAAATAATTTTTTTTAAATACAAAAATTCCTTGTTTTTTCAAAATGTTTTTTTTTTTTAAAACACATGTAATAAAAAATTTTATGTTTTTTTAATTTAAAAAAAAACATGCAATAAACCTGTTGTACCTGCATGCTTTATTGAAATTTGTGCCCAGTCATTGGTGGCTTTTTTAGCATGGGCCCTATATTTGGTTGTTTTCACTAAATTTGGCAGAGGGTTATTTTATCTAGTGGATACCTACTTCTGGATGTTTTATCAAATCTGGTAGTTTCACTAAATCTGGTGGAGGTTTGCTAAATTTGGCGGAGGTTTTTTATTTGCCAAATCCACCCCTCACCATTGGCAGTTTCTATTTTGCATCTGATCTTCCAGAGGCCATATATCGGTCATATGGTGGTATTTTTTAGTGCATTTTTTTTTTAAAAGGGGTAGAATTTCATGCTCTTTGCAGTGGTGTAGGTGGTTTTCTGTTTTGAGTTTTAATTTTTCCATAAATCATTTTTCTCAATGCTATTGTTGTGCAGTTCTCATTTTAGAGACTTTGATGGGCCATATCTTTTTCATCCAGACTCCTTTTTAGCTCTCATTTTTTTTGAAAGTGCATGTTTTATGTGTAGTTCATCATGGTGCTATCAATTTCCTCTATTTCTATCAGAGAATTGTATTTTCAGCATGTGGTCCTTTTTTGGACATTGTGAGCTTCCATTGTAAGCACTTATCATATGTAAATGCACTGAAATAAAGTGCCTCAACATTGTACATGTATTCTTGAGATATTTCACATCATTTTGTGCCTTATTGTACTTGCACTATGATACAAAGTGCCATGGGGCGTTGATGTTTGCCTTTTATTTTGCCATCATACCTTTGTCAAGTGAGTGTTCCTTCCATGACAGTAGTGAATCACATTCATTCTTGCCTCATGCATGTGTGCCTTGGTTTGCACACCCTTTTATTTGTTGGTACTTTCATGTTTGTGCATTTAGATGTTCTTGTTTCTTCTACATGCACTTCCTGGTTTCACACAATTTTAGTGTACCTATCATGGCTCTCCCTTGTCCGCATTATGGGGGGTTTCTACTATTGGTGCTAATGTTTCCTTGGTTTCGCATTGGAGTGAGTTATGTATCTAGTATTTTTTCCTATGTACTAGGTGGATGCAGCGTACATCAGTGGCTAGTTACCCATGCATTTTGGTGAGATGGAACATTTACCATATGGACACTCTTGCATTCCTTTTGTGGAGGCGGCCTTCTATTTTCACTTGATCAGTTCTTCAAATTTTTGGTACCTATGCCATTTGTATCTTTAAGTTCCAAATGTTTTGCCTTTGTTTGCCATCTGATTCGAGTAGTGTCATTCGGGGCACTCATGCAGATTCTTGTCTTCTTGATTCTGATCTTCATCTTGTTTTAGAGGAGGTTCTTCTTTTAGCACTATAGCAGTCAATATTCAATAGTGTTTGCAACTTCCTCATGTTTCAGTGGAGTTCTTCATGTTCATCTTCATGTTCCTATTCTTTTGGGACATCATTTGTGGAGTCCTCTCTCTCTCTCTCTCTCTCTCTCTCTCTCTCTCTCTCTCT
Organism: Cunninghamia lanceolata; assembly: GCA_027924645.1. NCBI lineage: Eukaryota > Viridiplantae > Streptophyta > Pinopsida > Cupressales > Cupressaceae > Cunninghamia > Cunninghamia lanceolata. The sequence goes on from BSBN01001313.1 coordinate 2,884,773, forward strand.
CTCTCTCTCTCTCTCTCTCTCTCTCTCTCTCTCGTAGAGAGGTTTGTTCTCTCTTTTGGTGAGGAGTTTTTCCCACATGGTTTTCTCCTTTTTGTCTATTTGTGAGAGACTCTTTTGTACATGGGTACCTCATCAGGCCTAGTTGCCAGGATCCATCTTTGCTTTCATGCATTTGTCCTTAGTTTTTAAGCTTCTCCCTAAGTTCATCTTAAGGGGGTGTTAGAGTAATAGGTTCTTTACTTAATTAATTTAATCATATTGATTAATTAATTAAGTCACCTTTATTTTATTTCACTTAAGCTAAACTTAGGAATCTCATATTAGGGTTTTCTAACTTGCAAATATAAAAGCAAGCTCTCTCATGTAATTCATTAATCGCATCCTTTTTTGTTCAAATTGCTCTCTTTACTTTTTTCTCTTGTGGAAGGTTAATCTTAGGTTTTGCAGGTGTTCATTGGGTCCTATGAGGTTGGTTTCACATCTTCAACAATCTTTTGATATTGACATAAACTAACTATTGCCTATTAGCATGAGGTGTATGCAGGCTAGATTTTCCTCCTCGCTTGTAGAGGGAGAATCATTCATGAGAGGGATGTAGATCATGACAATGGGGCAACTAGACCATACAATCTGAGAACCCACACGCTTGGACAAATTTGCATATTGATTATATATTGAGCATGCACATGTAGGCATGTAAGGGTTTTCTTGAGTGTCATCATGAGCTTGTGTATGAAGTTTTCATTCCCTTGAATAGTTGTGAAGTCTTTGTCTTATGAGGTTATCGTATTTGTTTGTTTGAAGGTGGTGTTGTGTCATTTGGTGTCTAGGTTTATTAAAAAGGAATTAATAAGTTATAGCTTTTAATACTCATATAAGCTAGACTAAGTTTATGTGGTTTGAATTACTATGCGATATGATATTTTTATTTTTGAGTTTAACTTGGAGGAAAAAATATATTCCCTCATTTTTTAAACTACTAGGGTTTTCTTTTGGGTGAAAACATGAGGAACTATGGTTGGGCATTTTTTGATTTTTTCATGGGGTTGTGGTGGTTGGTAAGGTTGACCCACTACTAGAATCTAGAAGTTCTTTCCTCATGCCAATGCTTGATATCTAGAGTGGTAGGTAGTTTTGGAGCAGTTCAGTTAGAGTTTTTGAATGCTATTTTCTACCATCAAGCCCATAGGGGCGTGATAATTATCTTGCCTGTGGAAGTTTCTATTGATATTTTTTCATGGAGAATATTGGGCAAAGAGAGTGTGGAAAACAGTAGAATGTTTTGGTTTTGGGGGGTTACTATTGTGTGGATTTTTAGATATTATTAGAGTCATTTATGAGAGGTCATGGAGCTGGAATGTGTGAGGAACTTGGTAGACAATTACAGAGCTTTTTGGTGTCATCATTATCATGTATGTGATTGGGTTTTGATTACTTGATGTAGGTATATATATTTTTAATTATATTTTTAACTTTATGGTTGCACTTGCATATGGAATATGTGAGATTGTATTAATTACATCATATTCAATTGTGCACATATATTATATGATTGAGATTTCTTTCATAGGTAGTAAGTTGATTCTCTACAAAGGATTATATATTTATATGAGTGTAAGTTTAGTGTATAAGCTTCACGTCATAAATTGGTTAGGGAACAACATTATATAAGAGAAAATAGATCTCTTTTATAAATATGCAAGTTGAAAACAAAGGTTGTATGCCAACTATTTTTATTTATGCTTCTTCAAGGAATAGTGAAGCGAATTGTTTTATTTTTTAGATTTAAAATATCTATATATGTATATATGTGTGTATATATGAATATACATGCACATACATACATATTTATAAATTTACATGATTTATTCTTGAGTGTATAGCTTGTAGAGTCTATGGAATTCAAGTTGGGCATGTATATATGGTTGATAGAATTATTGTAACAACATGCCAAATAAGTTATATATACATAAATATTGCATCGGAATCTTGTTTATCACTTATGAAATCAACTCATTATATATGTAAGAGCAATTATATGGATTATATGCATTTAAATCAATGATATTACTGTATGCTATGTATTTGTTAAGTTTCTTGTATGGGTAGTGTGTGTATATAATAAGTGTTGTGTCGGTTTTATTCTTTAACAAGATATGTGAAGGTGTGTATATATATATATATATATATATATATATATATATATATATATATATATATATATATATATATATTCCAAGGAGGTGTTATATATGTGTATTCAATTTTAATGGCTTATACTCATAGTTGAGTGTAGTGAATTAGAAATATTTAAACCATATGCATAAATGGCCATGCATGATGGATTTTATGCATCCAAACTAGTAACATGATGTCAACTATTTGTAGAAGCCTAAACTACTAAATCCATTCATAAAATGGTGAAGTAAGGAAAGTTTTGGGTTGTATATAGTAGAACACCTAGGAGAAGTGATTATGAATACAATTTATTCATTATAGACTCAATATATTTATGAGAATTGGACACAATCAACATTATTATGACTAAATTCCTTGATTATTCATTGAACTATGTGAGGGTAATATTTTATAAGATAGTTGTCTCTTCAAAACAACATTATATATGACTACTATATATTAAACTTTTGGAAAACGAGATTATATCATCCTTATACCTGACTGTCCTTATGTTAGGTGAGTGAAAACTACATGGATAGCCTTATATAAGATTGTACAATCATCATAAGTGCCCATTCTATGCACTTACATGTCTGAAACAACAAGTAGACAACATTTAAATAATGTACTATTATGATTCTTAATCAGAGGCAAGGTATGCTCAGAGTATGGGAATCTTTTACGGTATTTTGGAAAATTTGTTTTCGATTAAATGGGTAAATTAGGTTTTGACGGGACCACGAAACCTTAAATAGGTTTTGAAGGGACTTGAAACCCTTTACAACCAGATGTTGTCAAACAAAATAATCATAGCCAAATGACAGCAAAAAGAAAGCCCTCAACAAACCCACAACAACAGGTTTGGATAGGACCCTGGAACCTAATACAAACCACCAAACAAAACATACCCAATGATGATCCACTCAGAAACAATAGCAACACTACAACCAAGAACATAGTTAATGAGAGGACTCACTAACACCAACCACAAAGTAGGTTTTGAAGGGACCCAAAACCCTATACAAATAAACTTTGTCTAACAAAATAAACATAGCCAAACAACAACATAAAGAATGCCAACAACAATCTCACAACAATAGGTTTTGGAAGGACCCTGGAACCTTAAACAAACATCCAAACAACAACATACTCGATGTTGAACCACAAAGAAACAACAACCATGATGCACCCAAGAGCAAAGTTAATTAGACAACCTCTAAATTCGTCTTCATCTTTGTCAAAATGAACTAATAGCCAAAACTAAAGCTGCCCCACAAAGAAACAATAGCAGCGTTGCATCTAGTAATTCAGAAGACTCACTAACACCACTTTCAGAAGTCATCTCATTCTTCATCAAATTGATCTTTATGTCAAAACCTAGCCTCCATTTTACTGAAAGCCCTCTATTACCAAAAGACCACAGTCCACACAATCTCTAGGGTTTGAAAAGCCCCTTGGCCATTGCACATATTTTAGGGGTTTGAAAAAATATCAGATCTGGAACCAAGAAACTAACCCATAAGAAAGGCGGCTCCACCTCAGGAAACCTAGACAATGTCTAATCAGTCACCAGGACATGATCCAAGAAACTAACCCAGCCAGGCATTATCCCACCTTGAGACCACTCAAATAAAATAGACTCTGAAAGGAAAGCTAAGTGCGGAAATGCCTTCCTAATGCCAATTTGTAGAAGAGAAATGTAGAAAATACTTTTAATTTTAATTACAGTTCATTCAGAGATGCACATTAAAATAGAATAACAGAGTAGACAGATTAAGTCATACACAAATCAACACCAAATTTACATGGGAAAACCCTTATGGGAGAAAAACTCACACACCAAGCAAACCCTCCTTGTATTACAATAAAATATTGTTTACATACAAAGTAGCAGATTTGTGCTTTTAGGTATCTTGTTATAGTCTCTAACTTCGGCAGCCAAACATTTCTCTGATTAACCTTTCATACACTGTATTTCAGAATGTTTCAATGTTCCAATATATATTTTACATTCACATAGTTGCAATATATAGACTCCATTGCATTCGGTTACCACATAGAAAACTATTCATTCTACATTCCATACTTTTCAAAAACTAGTCAATTCAGCTCCTGAAGCAAATGGTTTAACCGTTAAAATGTAACCATCAATGTTCACTGGTTGGAGCTATTGAGGAGACTCAGAATAGAGTCCCACCAATATCTCTCAGTTACTTTGAAAGAGAGCCAACACTGTGTATCAGATTATCGAAGAGACGACTTAAAGAGTTTTGTCAAAGTTATGTTGTCACATCGATATCAATTTCTAGGTGCCATTCCTTCATCACCATCCAATCTACGTTCTCCTACTAAGACTGGTCAGGTCCCACCAAGACACTCGTGGGCTGATGGGTATTGGCAAATCAAAGAGACAACTTGGAGACTCCTACCGATATAAGGATGTCACTCTGATAGTTCACCGCAGTCCCCACTACCCAATATCAGAGTTTCAAAGAGACCCTAAACAAAGTCCCACCAAAACACTAAGGTCACTACGATAATTTATATCATCTTGTCGAAGAGACTCCTTGGAGGCTCTCACTGATATTACCAAGTCTCGTCGATGCATCCAATGCTCACAATGATATCGGGTTGTCGAAAGGACTATAAATGGACTTCCACCAAAATGTTCACCTCCTGCCGACATGGGGATATAACACCAAAGCATGAAGGAATTGATCCAACTGTGAACAAGTCCTATCAAAAGAGAACAATCAGGCCAAAGTGGGAATAACAAGCCAATAAGTTGAGGCACATTTTCCAACATGCTCCCACTTGACAAAGAACTTACTGGCTTCTCCTAATGCTCGAAGTTACTAAAAGTCATAAGCCCCAAGGCCCAACAAACTAGCACGCCATCTATATTTATCTGTGCTCATAGGCTTTGTTAACGCATCAACAACATTTTCCAGAGTATCCACTTTTTCTAGGTTAACCTTTCCATCTTCCACCATATCACGAACAAAGTGGTATTGAACATTGATATGTTTTCTCCTAGCATGGAAAGTTAGATTTTCACCAAACAAATGACACTCTAACTGTCACAGTAGATTGTAATCTACCCTGCATTAAACCAAATATTAGAACATAGCCATCTAAGCCAAATGGCTTACTTACAAGTGTGAGTTGCTTACATGTACTCAGCCTCAGTAGTGGACAAAGCGACTACAACCTGTCGCTTGCTCATCCAACTAACTGCACTACCAAACATTGTGAATACATATCTATTGGTGGATCTTCTACTGTCAATATCCCTTGCCCAATCAGAATCCAAATATCCACGAATGCTTATTGAACTCTTAGATCTAGTAGAGTTACCATAATAGCACAAGGCATACTCAGCAGTACCCTTTAAATATCTGAAAACTCTTTTCACAGCATCCCAATTTGGTCTCCTTGGATTTTCCATAAATTGACTAAGCACTCCCATTACTTGGGCAATGTCTAGCCTTGTACAGACCATTGCATACATTAAAATACCAACTACACTTGCATAAGGTACCCTGGTCATGTCCTCCATCTCAGTATGAGATTTTGGACAATCTTTGAAATGGATAGCTTTGTTCCCTGCAACATTGGAACAACTACCTGCTTGCAATCTGTCATATTAAACCTCTCTAGGACAAAATTAACATACTTGCTCTGGCTAAGCCAAAGTTTTCTATTTGCCCTATCCTTTCTAATTTCCATCCCTGGAATATACCTAGTTACACCTAAAAGTTTCATTTCAAACTGTGCTGACAACTGAGATTTTAATTCAGAAATCATACCCTTACCATTCCCAATGAATAACATATCATCCACATGGGCAATAATAAGAACACAATCATTTTTAGTTTTATAATATACACAATGATTTAATTTTGATCTAACAAATCCCAATGACAACACAAAAGTATCAAACTTTTGGTACCACATTCTACGTGATTGTTTTAAACCATACAAATACTTCTTTAACTTGCAAACCAGATGTTCTTTACCTTTTTCAATGAAGTGCTTAGGCTGGGACATATAAATTTCTTCTCCAAATCTCCATGAAGAAATGTTGTCAAATCCATCTGCTCAATCTCTAAGTCATACGCTGTTGCAAGTGACAAAAGAAATCTGATAGATGTCAACTTAGCTACAGGAGAAAAAATTTCTCCATAATCAATTCCCTCTACCTGGGAATAAACTTTCACGACCAACCTCAAGCTTTATACTTTTCAACACTGCCATCCAAACTAATTTTCTTTTTAAATACCCATTTATAGCCAACAGGCTTTCGATCTTCAGGCAAAGGTACCAAATCCCAAGTTTCATTCTTTTTCAATGACATCATTTCCACATTCATGGCTTCCAACCAAGAACATGAATCAGACATATTAATTGCCTCTTTTACAGTCCTAGGCTCATCAATGTTAGCAATCAAACCATAGGCACAACTTGAATCCAACATAGAATATCCAAACCTTTCAAGTTGCCACTTCTCTCGTGTAGACCTTCTCACAGACTGAGGCTAAGGTTGTGGTTCTTCTTCAAAACTTTCAGAACTGCTCGATCTCTCCTCATTTTCAAGTACACTAGGAATTCGTTGTTCTTCCTTCTCTAGAGTAAGAGGGATTTCAACAACATCCTTTTTCTTTTTTGCTTCTTTAACTTCTGGTTGTAGATCCACTGAAGAAGGTTTCATCTCATGAAAGATTACACTTCTGCTATACAATACCTTCTTAGTAATAGGATTCCAAATCTTGTATCCTTTAACACCAATGACATAGCCAATAAAGATATTGTTTAGTGTGAAAATATGAAGAGGGTGTGTTTTCAATGGTTTATGTTGATCCTCCTTTCACCACTAAATATTCAAGGACATTCAGTTGAGTAGAGGAGTCTACTATAAGCTTCTTGTCACTTGGAACATAGGGGAAGATTGGAATTGTGTGATTTTGTTGTTTAATTAAGCCCAATTATGCTCAAAACCCTAATTTCGTAAATTCGTAAACAAATGGATAAATTACAGAACGAAAATATCAAATGATAATCAAATGCGTACCAGATTTCAAAGTTCAGAAAACAAAAAATTCAGGGACAAATGAGTGGATGCCCTAGTCCAGTGCCACAGTTTTTGTCGAGATCTGGAAACCTCGCCTGCAACCTATTCCTGTTGTTCTAGAGATTCTTCTATTGTGGGATCCAGAGGACTAATGAGTGGGCACCCGAGTCCAGGTCCCTATTTTCTTCTTTGATCTACAATTTTGACAGTATACACTACTCTCTTGCAACTCCACTTCTTCTGCTTTCGCAACATGTAACCTACAATCAGAAAAAATGGGTTGGGGGTTGTGGTACTTAGAGGCTTGCCTCAGTCAAGTCTCGGAGAGACATTCAAGTCTTCCGAACACCATTGTCAGATAAAGAGTGAGTATCCCTATGGGATAGAGGCAAAATCCAAATGCTAAATGATAGAAAACATAATTGATATCACCTTGTAGTGAAGATCTTATGGAAGGAGGATGCTCTTCATGCCATGAGGAGATGGATGCCAAATCTGTAAATACAAACACAAGAACAACAAAGTACTGCTTCGCAACACAATGATAGCTTTGAATCACCTCCACAAAATCACAATGCTCATCAAATTTCCATCTAGTTTACAAATGAATCACTAATCATGCTTATAGATGCAACTACAAACATTCCGCTAAGAATTTTGTAATTCAAACTTACTGTGTCAGCATAGGACTTAAATAATGGTCATAAACTGACACTTTGAAATTGGTCCTGACCTAAAATAGGGAGGACTAGGGCGCGGGCACCCAAGTCCTCCCCCCTATTTTAGGAAGGATTTATGTTAAGTGCATCCCCTGAGTCCCACTTGCCATGAAACTTCAAGGTTTTCTCATCAGGAGTCATCAAAATCATGCAAGATGCTCTAAATGTATTCTAAAGGACCCGGGAGCTAAACCTTAAGAGGAAAAAGCCCCCAAGGTTACTTTTTCTGACATAATAGATACATTTTTCTGCCTTGTTTTCCAATTTAGATCTTTTTTCATTTGGCACATATGCATATGCCTCACAACCAAAGACTCTAATGTGTCTTAAAGAGGGCTTCTTACCAGACCATGCTTCTAAAGGTGTTTTGTCAACAAGTGTCAAAGAGGGTGATTGGTTAATTAAATAACATGTTGTAGCCATAGCCTCAGCCCAGAACTTCTACTCCAGGCCAACGCTGCTCAACATACTTCTCGCCCTTCCCATCGGCATTTTGTTCAACCTTTCAGTTACTCCATTTTGTTGTGGAGTATAAGGAGTAGTTTTATGCCTTTTAATCCCATGGTCTTTGCAATACCTTTCGAAATCTATAGAACAAAATTTGCCACCATTATCCGTCCTCAGACATTTAATTTTTCTACCAGTCTAATTTTCTACCGAGGTTTTAAATTCCTTAAACCGACTGAACAGTTTTGATTTACTTTTTAAAAAATACACAAATGCCCTTCTCAAATAAATATCAATAAAAGAAACATAATATTTAGACTTCAACAATTAAGGAACATTCATTGGACCAAAAACATTAGAGTGAACATAATCCAGTATATACCAGAAGATTTATGAGGACTAGAGTAAAAAAAACACGGTGTTGCTTTCCATAAATGCAATTTTTACAAAATTCAAACTCAAGGTTACAATCAACAAGCCCTTCAACCAGGTTTTTTTTTTTCAAGGCTTTTAAGCCTTTTTCACCTATGTGACCAAGTATGTTATGCCACAGCATGGTTTTTTCTACTGGGAGCTTCACTTCCAAGGAATTCGCACCCAGAGGAACTTCATTCTCCTTCCCAATGTTAGCAGCTTTGTCTAATTGTGTATAGACACTGTTACAATGAATAGCATGTGCATCTAGACTGAATAGAGTGCCTCTGCGCACACCCTTGGCCAGCACCATTGAGCCTCTTGTCATTTTACATCCACCATTCACAAAGGAAACTTGCACGCCAACATCATTCAGCTTACTAATAGAAAGCAAATTTTGAGCTAGACCTGGTATGTGCATTACATCATTAATTCCTTTTATTCTTCCATCAAGAAACTTGATTTTGACTCTTCCATGGCCAACAATTTCAAGGTGAGAATCATCACCCAGATACACCCTTCCACCTTTGTATTCTTCATACTTCGAAAACCATTCTCTATGAGATATCATGTGAAAGGATGCACTTGAATCAATCATCCAAGCATCATCTAATGCATGAGTTGCCAAGGCTGCAATGAAGGCATCTACTTCACTCTGAGAAGATTCGTCATCAGAAGACTTATTCTTCTTCTTTTTCTCCTCTTTGCAGTCTTTCCGGATATGACCTTTCTATCCACAATTCCAACATTTCACCTTGGACTTTTTACCAGGAGACTTTGATCTCCTTTGACTTGGATCTAGACTTCTTGTCTTTCTTCTTGCCTTTCTCCTTTGATTTGCCCCAAATAGCAAGGGCCTCCTTGGCCATCTCAGAAGATTTCCTCTGCATTTCCTCTGAAAATAGCAAAGCAACCACCTCTTCCATCTAGAAAGCAGTTGTTGTACTCCTAATAGCCATTACCAGGTGATCCCATGTGTCAAGCACTGAACACAACAGGAGCATGCAATGATCCTCGTCTTCAATCTTCACACCCACAGATGTCAATTGAGCAATGAGCATGTTAAATGCATTCATGTGATCTACAATAGACGTTCCTTCCTCCATTTTCAAAGAGTATAGCTTCTTCCTTAGGAATAACTTATTTACCAGAGATTTCCCCTGATAAATGTCACCAAGCTTCTTCTATAGAAGTTTCTTTTTCTTCTCTTCATGGACATTCAAGAGTACTGAATCAGCCAAGCATAGTCTGATCAAAACCTTGGCTTTCTAGTCCATTTCATCCCAATTAGCTTGTGGGGTTGCATCAGGTTTGGTTGAGGACACTATAGTCCACAACTCTCGATCCACCAGCAAATCTTCCATTTTGAGTTTCCATAACTCAAAATTGCCACCGTTGAACTTCTCAATATCTATTCTTCTGGATGAGCTTGCCATCTCAAATCTGCAATCAAAACAAATTGATTTCTCTGTAAAACTCCCACTCAACCAAATTAGCACAAAAAATATGACTCACCCACAAGGATAACACAACTGGCCAAGCACTAGTACCACTTGAAAGGAAAGCTAAGTGCAGAAATGCCTTCCTAATGCCAATTTGTAGAAGAGAAATGCAAAAAATACTTTTAATTTCAATTACAGTTCATTCAAAGATGCTCATTAAACTAGAATAACAGAGTAGACAGATTAAGAATCATACACAGATCAACACCAGATTTACGTGGGAAAACCCTTACAAGAGAAAAACACACACACCAAGCAAAACCTCTTTGTATTACAGTAAAATATTGTTTACATACAAAGTAGCAGATTTGTGCTTTCAAGTATCTTGTTACAGTCTCTAACTTTGGCAGCCAAACATTTCTTTAATCAACCTTTCATACACTGTGTTTTAGAATGTTTCAATGTTCCAATATATATTATACATTCACACAGTTGCAATATATAGACTCTGTGATGGGTGGAAAATGCCCAGATCAAGCAAATGAGATCAGATCCAAACCAAAACCTCAAGAAATCAAACCCTAAGCAAATAAATGAGATGCAAATCAAAACAATTTCACCTGGGTGTAAGATTCCTTGATTTCATTGTGGATTGCTTCTCCATGCAACCAAATTGAAGGAGGCTGCCATGATTATGCTACGCAATGGTGAAAAGATGACATGCATGCAAGGATGAAGTGCAGAGAGTGATTAAAATTCATTTTTTCAAAGTGCCATTGAAGTAAAAGCTTGGAGAGTGCAAAATGAGAGTGCTAGTAAAAAAATAAAAATGCTAGGGGTTTGAAATGAGAGAAAAGAGCCTATTTAAACCTCGGAAGGTGAGTGATCGATGGTGTAGGATGAGACGAAGAGATCAATGGTAGGGGAAAATTAGGGAAATGTGCATAGAGGAAAATGCATAATAAATTAAATAATTAACATTATTTAATTTATTATATAAGAACAATATGGGTTGGAAGAAGTAATATAAATTAAATAAAATAAATTTATTTAATTTATATATTTAATGATAGAAATAAATAAAATATCAATTTTATTTATTTTTTTATAAGAAGAAAAAGATAATTAAATAATTAATAATTATTTAATTATTAACAAAAAATAGAGGAATGAAGAAGATTAATTAAATAAATAAAATTTATTTAATTAATTAAGAAGATGTGGAAAAAAATGGGATTTTTAAACATAAGTGTGTTAGGCGACATAGTGAATGCAATGCAAAAATGCAATAAATGCCTAAGTGATGAAATGGGTCAATTTTGGGTGTCTACATTTTGCCCCTCTTTGAGATAATGTTTGTTAGGGCGTTGTTTCAAAGAAGATATGATGCATTGGATAAATAGGCTATACCCCAATGAAACTGGCGAATGATGCCCCCTCGAGAGGAAAACTAGGATGCAGGGCAAAGGCTGGGTTGACTCATGACAAGAAGGCAGCACAAGGATAGACTAGGCTAATTGGACTCAATGAAATAGAGCTCAGATGAATGACCATGGGAAAGCAACAGAAAAATCAAGGTCTTTGGCTCAGAAGAAAATTAGGTTTAGGACCCTATAAATAGGATCAAAGGGTCAATTCCACCTCATTTATGCCATTTACTTCTAGAGATCTAGTGCTTTGTGCCTTTTGAGTGCTTTAGAGCTATATTGAGCTTCTAGGATGTCGATTCCACGCGAGGATCACCGAGCCGAGAGGGTGAGGATGTACGGGCGACCAACAAGAGGTCCCACACTGGTATGTGTCAAAAAATTTACCATTTACAAATTTAATTTGGGTCAAAAGCATCATAAATAGGTTCGTGCCACCAAAGGCACATAAGGTTAGTGAATGCACATTTGAGCGACAGCTAGTCGCCTTTGGAGAAACGTGTCACAATTGAGCGCAAGTTAGTTGCATTTGGCCTTTGCGATGCGCATATGGTCAAAATTAGGTTTTATGCATGTTGAATGTGCCTTTGGTGAAAAAAGTCGCCTTTGAGCAACAACGAGTCACATCTAGCAAATCAAGTCATTTTTGCATGCATACTCATCGCATGTGGAAAATGCAATGTGCATATGGTACAAAGTAGGGTTTTTAGAGGGGAGCATGTGCCTTTGGTGCAAAAAGTCACAATTGGTCAGCAGAAAGTCACATGTGGTAAATCTAGTCGCTTTTGAGCGACAGGAAACTGCATATGGTAAACTAGGTCGCATACGACAGGGGCAAACTCGCCTATGGTAAAAATGTGTCGCTTTTGGTCAAATTTAGGTAGTTTTTAGGGTTTTTCTTAAAATGTCATAAATACTGAGTCAATTTTTTATGATTGTAGGTTGTGTTGCGACCCTTGCTATCATGGGAGGTGCACCCATCAGACCTGGGGTTAGTACGACAGCTAGACACGGAGAAGCATTTGTTCTTAGAGATTGTAGGTCTAGAGCACGTGGCACATATCACGTCAGTTCAAGCCCATACAACATTGATGACTACTTTGGTGGAGAGTTGGTACAGTGAGCATATCTCCTTCTTAGTTCCGACGGGCGAGACCATGATCACATTGGAGGATGTGTGGTGTATTTTGTGGATCCCGATCGAGGGTGAGCGAGTTGACTATGATCCTGATCATGGGCCTGCAACTTTTCATCAATTATTCGAGAGTCCAGATATAGGTAATGATGATCACGAGGTTTCGATGCAGACGATGAGAGAGTTATGTGATTGAATGCAGAGAGTTGTGGTTGCCATCATCAGATTTTTGGTTCCAAATCGTCGGGCCCACAAATTTCCAGTAGGATGGGGGACCATCACGGAGAGCATTTTTGAGTATGGGGTCAGATATGCATGGGCCCCTTGTGTGCTAGGATATCTCTATCGTTACCTACATGACTGTGATTATATGTCTGGGTCCAGCATGTCAGCGGGAGTTACACTTTTGCATGTCTGGGCTTTCGAGCACATTACAGTGACAAGGCCTATGGGGTTGAGGCAGCAGATGCCTGGACAACCATATGCTCATATTTATGGAGGGGTAACCACATACAGACAACTTCATGCACTTGTAGATTAGCAAATGACTTTAGATGAGCTAGATCAGTTGACTTGGTGGCCATGGCGAGATTGCGAGAGTTAAGACGATGATGTTCCAGAGCTATTGTTTGCATGACAGGCCAAGTATCTGTTTGGAAATAGCATCTATGTTATTGAGAGGTACCTGCCTGAGAGAGTACTATGACAGTTCAGTTTGCACCAGACCGAGCCAGTTGGGGATGCTATTTTTGGTCAGACATGGCAGGAGATCCCAGATTGGGGGCCAGAGATCATAGTAGATGTATCTCTGGCCAAGGTGGAGGGATTGCAACTAGTCATATGGGACTGGATCACAGGGCCAGCCGATGCAGGCACTACACCCGAGTATGATTCATACTGGATACTATACAGGCCTGTGAGATTGACGATACCTGGGGAGATGGGAGAGGTGGCTATGTTTGCACCTCAGCGGGCAGGAGTTAGAGGGCTGAGGCGGCCTCTGCAGGTGGGAGTTGTAGCAGCACTAATAGTGGCAGCAACACTAGCTGGAGTGGCTCAAGGACAGGGATAGATACATGGATAGGTCCCTTGAAACATATTGGTTCCACCACAGCTCCAGCAAATCATGGTAGGCAGAGGAGACAGAGATGTAACAGCAAGGTACAGACGACAATTGCAGAGAGAGATGGCCAGGAGGATATGGGTACAGGCCAGACTAAGGCTTACAAAGGCAGAAAGGGACAAGGCCATAGTGGCTATAAGGTAGGCCCAGGGACAAGTGCAGGCCTACCAGACACAGGTAGCTCAGTAACAGGCATAGGCACATCGAGCAGTACAGGTCATGCCAGATGATGGGGCCCTAGCCAGGGTGACAGCTAAGAGGGATGATGTGCTGCAGAGGGTACAAGCCATCACCACTGAGAGGGATACAGCTATGCAGAGGGCACAACAGGTGACATTGGAGAGGGATGTATCCATAGCTGCACTTGGTACAGGTTAGGTGACACTATTCATGGCGACAGAGTTGACCAAGTTACAGGGAGAGCTCAACAGGGTGCATGGCAAGGCTGAGTACTATCGTGGACTGTACTATGGAGTAGTTTCGGTAGATTAGAGATAGACGAGCTATCGGAGCAGGTCAGGTGCTTCGGCCTCTAGGTAGACAAAGGGATCCTGATCAGTGGCTTCAGTTATGGGGCCTCCTCGACATAGGAGGACATGAGGAGACAAAGGCAGAGCTCCAGGGAAGGGCTCGTCAGGGAGCGCCACCAGGCACCAGGGCGAGTCCCGTTTGTATATTGTATCATTTTGAGGCTTGTGAGCTAGATGTATATATATTTTGATGGCTCTTAGCTAGCTAGATTTGTATATATCTTGTACTTGTCAGACACTTGTATATATTGACCCATGATGCTTATATATGATGATTGATTTGGATGGTGCTCATTTATGTTCCCATTGTTATGGATGCACACATGTTATGGATATTGATTATGTTTTTATGTGTTATGCTATGGATGATAAGATGCACATTAGTTACATGTATGGATGCTTATGATTATGATTTGATGCTATAATAATGTGTTATGCAATGCTTATAATCGATTTAGAATATGCATGTATGTATAAATGATGGTTATATGATAAATGCTTATAAAATGATATGCATAGATATATTAATGATGGTTATGTGGTAAATGCTTATAATGAGATTGATTATGGAAATGGATGATAGTGATATGCCTAACACACTTGTTTTGCAGGAAGAAAAGAACAATGATGAAAACAAAGAAGAAAATGATTAGAGAGAAGATAATGAAACCATTGATCAAATCGAAATGAAGAATGGATGGCGAAGGGCAACTTCAAATGGTTGTGTATGACATTAGAGAATTGCAATCCTTATGTTTGATATAGCACCAGATATTATGTACCGGGTATAAAGACCAAGGTGTTGAGTATCCAATGTATTACAGGCTAATACAATCTTGTCAAGATACAAGATATGAATATTAGCTGTTCCGAGATGGACTTTGACTCTACAAGAAAAGGTTTGAGCTTATTTCCACTAAACATAATGGAACCTTGTTGGTTATATGTATGGGAAATAGTCTTAGCATGGAATAGTCTTAGCGCATAAGAGATTGTTTAGCTTCTCAGCTGCAAAAGATATTGATATAAAAGATGCTAATCCCAACACGTACAAGATACCATTAGGCATAGTAGGAGAATAAGATCATCCCACAAACACAACATACAAAAGCAAATTGACCATGCCCCAGTCCATATTGCATCACAACATACCAAGATATGATAGATCAAGGCAGTCTTGACTAGGTATTAGAAAGGGACAAAAGATAAATCAAAAGGAAACAAAAGACATTGCCATCATGTTCTCTTGCCAAATTAGGGTGCTCTTTGATGGATTGGATAGCACCTTGTTAAAAGGAAAGATATATCCTACTAAAAGCTGAGATGTTGGGTTGATATAGTAGATGTTGGCTTAAGGCACATGGACAAATGTCTTTGGTTAATCCCTGATTTGATAAGTGTTGGAGCTATCATGAGTTGCATAGTTTGCTTCTACTTGAGTTAGTCAAAGAGAAGAAGATGGAAGATAGGAGAGATGGATGGGGGATGGAAGAAAGAAATCATCGGTGCTTGAGTACTGGATACTTCCTTCGTATTCCATACTACCTACATACCCTGTATCCACGGGATCAAAGCATTGTATGATGATGATGAGACATGATGATATGTAGTTCTGGGTATTTATTGATGATGTGGGAGATAGGTGATGGAAGAAGAATAAGAGATGGATGATTAAGAGAAAGATGATCAAAAGATGGATGGAAGATAGAGGAGGTGTATCATCTTGTGCCTAAATCTAGGCATTTTGTTCATACTCCAGACTGCCTACATACCCGTGTCCATAGGATCAAGGCACTTAACGATAGAGATAATATGTAGTTCTGATATATTATGAGATGGTGATAGGGTGGATTGATGTGATTTAGATTGATTTGATTAGAAGAAGTGATTTGATGGATTGATTTTATTGCTTGGATTTTTTGTTGGCTATTTGATTTTTGTGTATTTTTGGGAATATTTAATTTTTTGTATTTTTGGAATATTTTGATTTTTTTGTATTTTTTCAAGACATTTTCGACTTTTTTGTATTTTTTCAAGACATTTTATGATTTTTTTGGTATTTTTTCATGACATCTTATGATTTTTTTGGTATTTTTTCAAGACATTTTATGATTTTTTTGTATTTTTTCAATGTTATTGATAAGATGATGTATAGACCATGGCGCTTAAAGCATCTACCCCAAAATCAAAGCATAAGCAAGTGCCCCTAGTATAGGAAGAATTTGACTATGGGCAAGGGGATAGGAACTTACTTATGGAAAGGGATGGTCATGGCTAACTCAATGCATGCTAGCTAGTGGTAACAAGTGATACATCAACTCCAACAACTTCCTGACCATGATGGCAGTAAAGCATTGCAATGGTGCTCTTAGATGGAACAATTTGGCCATGGATGGATGCGGTTGTCAGGGGATGGATGGAGTGACATGGTGCGATGGGGGTTAAATAGATAACCAACTAGATGATGAGAGTTGGCTCTACGCATAGTGCATGTTTACCAGGTTTTCACTATGGTACCTATACAAGCCACTTGTTTTCCAAGTTTTCACCATTGGACGATAACCCAAAGCGCCACCAAGGTGGTTTTCACTATTGGATTTTTTTTTATTTTTTGGATAGGGAAAAAATATCAAGGATAAATTTTTTTGAGATGAACACTGTTGAGTGGTTCATCTAAAGGGATGCCTTCAGGCGTGGCAAGAGTGTAAGCTCCAGATCCATATACTGATGTGATCACAAAGGGACCGAGCCAATTTGGTTCAATTTTTCTATGTTTCTCTCAGTTTTGCTAATTTCTCTAATTTTCTTTTAGGACTAGGTCGCCCACTTGGAACCTTCTTTCTTTTATCTTTTTGTTATAGCTACGATGAAGATGATTCTGGTAAACCTATAGATGGTTAAGTGTTGTGATTCATCTTTCATCCAATAGCTCTAGCTCATTGAGACGGGCTACTCTGTACTCTTCATCAGAGATAATGTGTTGGAGTGAGACTCGCAATGGAGGGACCTTGACCTCGATAGGGAGGATGGCATCCACCCTCCTCTAATGGACATAAGTTTATTATCACTGCTATAGAGTACTTTACCAAGTGGGTGGAAGCCATACCAATGACCTACATTACCGACAAACAAATCTCCAAGTTTGTTTTTCATTATATCATTTGCTGATATGGCGTCCCACAAACCATCATTATCGACAATGGGTGCCCATTTAAGAATCAGGAGGTCCATGATTTGTGCAACAAATTTCATATCCAACACAGATTTTCCACACCCTACTATCCTCAGAGTAATTGGCAAGTTGAGGCCTCTAATAAGACCATCATAAAAATCCTCAAGAAGACGGTCAATGAGGCTGGTCACAATTGGCACCTCTAATTGAATCCCACATTGTGGCCTTACTGCACAAGTGTTAGAACTCCTATCGGCACTACTCCCTATGCCCTTGTCTATGGTATTGATGTCATCCTCCCTATCGAGGTCGAGATCCTCTACCTGGTGGATCATTTTGTGATGGGTGGAAAATGCCCAGATCAAGCAAAAGAGATTAGATCCAACCCAAAACCTCAAGAAATCAAACCCTAAGCAAATAAATGACTCATGACAACTGGGGTTAGCATCTAGAGTAACATGCAACCTAAATCAAATGAACCAAATGATGAAAAACTTGCAAAGTAACCAAGATTAGTCATAAAACCAAATGCAACTACATGCAACCATAGGTGAATATCTATTGATTGAATGCAAGTCAAATCACACATATACAAATTTTCCCCACTCAAATGCGACCTTGAGATCTGCAAATACAAATTTCTGTCCTACAATAGCGACCTCCTGCAGATTAAATGCGATTTTTCCCGTACCTGAACTCAAAAACATGATTTTTAAATAATAAAAAACCAACTAGACAATTGGTCCCACTGGGCGCGCCATTTTGTGATGGGTGGAAAATGCCCAGATCAAGCAAAAGAGATCAAATCCAACCCAAAACCTCAAAAAATCAAACCCTAAGCAAATAAATGACATGCAAATCAAAATAATTTCACCTGGGTGTAAGATTCCTTGATTTCATTGTGGATTGCTTCTCCATGCAACTAGATTGAAGGAGGCTACCATGATTATGCTATGTAATGGTGAGAAGATGACATGCATGCAAGGATGAAGTGCAGAGAGTGATTAAAATTCATTTTTTCAAAGTGCCATTGACGTAAAGGCTTGGAGAGTGCAAAATGAGAGTGCTAGTAAAAAAAATGAAAATGCTAGGGGTTTGAAATGAGAGAAAAGAGGGCATTTAAACCTTGGAAGGTGAGTGATCGACGGTGTAGGATGAGAGGAAGAGATCAACGGTAGGGAAAATTAGGGAAATGCACATAGAGGAAAATGCATAATAAATTAAATAATTAACCTTATTTAATTTATTATTTAAGAACAATATGGGTTGGAAGAAGTAATATAAATTAAATAAAATAAATTTATTTAATTTATATATTTAATGATGGAAATAAATAAAATATTGATTTTATTTATTTTATTAGAAGAAGAAAAAGATAATTAAATAATTAATAATTATGATTTATTTCAGGGTTTAACTGCGTAGTTTTTGAGTCAAACACATGACCCATATTTCATGAGTAGTGGTTCACATGAACCCATCTCTCATGTTAATGAATGGTCCACTTAGCACTCATTGCATCTAGGTGATGCACACAGGGGTGAAGCATCGGGACTTCCCAGCATGGGTGACCTCCTGGGAAGTCCCGATGCTTCACCCCTGTGTGCATCACCTAGATGCAATGAGTGCTAAGTGGACCATTCATTAACATGAGAGATGGGTTCATGTGAACCACTACTCATGAAATATGGGTCATGTGTTTGACTCAAAAACTATGCAGTTAAACCCTGAAATAAATCATAATTTGACATGCTGTGAAAAATACCTCCTACTTATCAATTAATAATTATTTAATTATAAACAGAAAATAGAGGAATGAAGAAGATTAATTAAATAAATAAAATTTATTTAATTAATTAAGAAGATGTGGAAGAAAATGGGATTTTTAAACATAAGTGTGTTAGGCAATGTAGCGAATGCAACGCAAAAAATGCAATAAATGTAATAAATGCCTAAGTGATGAAATGGGTCAATTTTGGGTGTCTACAGACTCCATTGCATTTGGTTACCACACAAAAAACTATTTGTTCTAGATTCCATACTTTTCAGAAACTAGTCGATTCGATTCTTGAAGCGAATGGTTTAACTATCAAACATAACCATTAATGTTCACTGCTCAGAGCTATCGAGGAGACTCAGAATAGAGTCCCACCGATATCTCTCAGTTACTCCAAAAGAGAGCCAACATTGTGTATCAAATTATCGAAGAGATGACTTAAAGAGTTCCACCGAAGTTATGATGTCACATCGATATCAATTTCCAAGTGGCATTCCTTCATCACCATCCAATCCCCATTCTCCCACTAAGACTGGTCGGCTTTGACCAAGGTACCCGCAGGCTGATGGGTATCGACAAATTGAAGAGACAACTCAGAGACTCCTACTGATATAAGGATGTCACTCCAATAGTTCACCGTGGTCCCCACAACCCAATATCAGAGTTTCAGAGAGACCCTAAACAGAGTCCCATTGAAACACTAAGGTCACTACGATAATTCATATCAGCTTGTCGAAGAGACTCCTTAGAGGTTCTCACCGATATTCCAAGTCTCGTCGATGCGGCCAATGCTCACAATGATATCAAGCTATGGAAGGGACTATAAATGGACTTCCATCGAAATGTTCACCTCCTGCTGACATGGGGATATAACACCAAAGCATGAAGGAATCAGTCCAACTGTGAACAAGTCCTATCAAAAGAGAACAATCAGGCCGAAGTGCGAATAACAAGCTAGTAATTTGAGGCACATTTTCCAACAGACACAAGGCCATGAAAATTGCTAGTCACCCAAACCTCAGCAGGGTTGGACAAACACCCATCATGTCCACTATCGAAAGCATCCTCCATCACACCTCTCTACTACTCCTCACGCAGTGTATATTCACAAGGCTTCTATTTTCTTCTAGCCTAAAATCTAAAAACCTTAATATTGGGTTTGAAACCCGTAACCTTCCCAATCTAGGAAAACTCCTCTTGAAGAAAACCTTCTCTATAGGAGAAAAAGGGACATGAATCATCCCGCCCAAAGTCTCCCCTAAAGAGAGGGCAGAGACCAACCTAGCCAAGTCCAAATCTTGGACATTTTTGCACTACGGAATAGCCAAAAACCCTAGCCCCAAAACCCCACCACAATCAACTACATGTTCACCAACATAGGTGACAAAGGATGCAATCTCTCCCATAACTTACGTCACGAAGTCAAACACAGTCGACACAAAGCAAGCATTCTCCTTGGTCGACATCTTGAAACAAGTCACTATATTTTTTGTTGTACAGAGGAAACCTCTACACAACCCCAGTCCCAATGAACCACAGAGCTTATCAAAAAAGGGAAACTATTCTCCAAGGGGATCATGACTGCCCCCTTTCTTGGTGGAGAACCCCTGAACACAGCTTCCATAACCAATCTAGCAGGCCTCTGTCCTGACAAAGAGTTGTTCATCCATAGCAATGTATGGGGACCGATCTTGAAAGAACCTCCAGACAACCTCTTCTCTGTCATCATCCTCACCTCCCTCTCCTTCCTCCTCTGCACAGAAACAACCAACATTCCTACAGGAACTACCAAGGCTCGCGCTCCCGCTCATTTTTTTAAGTCCAAAAATTAGTTATTTTGGGAATTTTATTTTTTGAATTGTACAAGGTGCATTTAAATTTAACTTATGATAATTTTAATGAGTCGAGCAAGATATAGTAATGTTGTGAGCAGATGACCCACATATTTGTATAATTAAAATGTGATCATAATTAAACTCTTTGGCCAAAGTGATGCTATAGTTGTATGTATTGTTGGTTTAATGTACTCTCAAGATTGCATGGTAGTTAGAAGTTATGAGTAGCTAGAGGGTATCTAGGGTTTGTGTGGCTAATTGCATGTGATAGTGATTGTACTTATTTACAATTGGTTCTCAGATTTGGTTAAGGTACTTTTGCAAATGTCACTATCTACCACCCTCGTTGAAGGGTCGGACCACTTCTAATAGGAAGATGAATGGGGGATCAAATGGTTTGTGGTTGGAGGTAAAGCACTCAAGTGATGCTCTCCCTCCATACAATTTTTACATAGACCACATTGCTTGCACTCTAAGATGATGATTAAGATCATTGGTCTTACTATGTTGTATAATTTGAAAGTTAATTATTTGAGAGGATAATGCTCTCTTGTATGTACTATATGAGGACAACAGTCCTCATGTTGAATTTAGTTACATTGTATCATCATGAATTTTTTGTCCATGAAATTTAGAAATGTGAATTATCTATTTGCCTAAATTATGAATATTAAAGGCTTAGTTATTCTTTAAAAGAAAAAAAATCAAATCAAATAATGGAGAAATTCATATTTAATTATTTTATCTCATAATTGTTCAAGTTGTATTTATGTTTTCTTTGTTATAATGAGGGAGCTCATTACAATCCTTGACAAAAATACAAACCTTGATCTTTATGGCATCCTCGATCGATGAATGATACATGATAGATCCAATCCTTGCAAACACATCTCACCTAGACACTTCATCTATGACCTTCATAATTAAGTTCTTTAGCCATGTGAATGTGACATGCTAAGAGAACATATATATGTAACATTGAAACACCTCTTTGCATCATGAAACAACTACTCATCATCAACAACATTACTTTGTGTAATTAATTACACTTTGGTAAAACAAATACAAAAATACAAGGTTGTAGTGAAATATTAAACACCTAATCGCTCTCATCTCAACACTTGCATCATCCACCATGAATACATTGAGTCTTCATTCAATGTTCTACATGTGGACCCTTTTGTTAAGAATACCCATCTAATATGCAATATCAAATATGCAAGACTTGGATGTAATAACTCATGCCACAAGTATCCTCATATGCTTTGTATCAAATGCAAGAAATGTATACAATTGAAATTGTTATAAGATATGGTATAATGTGTCAATACTACTTCTTATATCAGTGTAAACATTTTAAATTAAACTCAATTGAGAAATACACAACAAACCTTCATTGCATTCATGGTAAACATAGAATCCATGGCCAATATGCTATTGTGACCACACTAAAGCATCCATTCAAATTTCTTTGGCATTTTAATCCTAAAACAAATGGGATCCCATTTCTATTGGAAACAATGCTACCATACTCTTGATATGTGAATCACTTATCAGGGTTCACCAGTACCCATTGTTGCATTGAATGAGAGTCCTTATTATCAAACATATAGATTGAAAATGTGATTTTATGCCCAATGTTGCAATATCATTCATGGTAATGAAATTATCCCTATATGATTGTCCCTCAAACTTAGTCACCTTATCATGAAATATTTGCCTATATTTTTTATGCATTGCATTTGTAGGGATGTCAATCAACAACAATAATTCTACCCATGAATGTAATTCTTTATTGATATATGGAGCAAATAAAGCCCTTATTCCCCAAAACTCATCATTCTCTTATCCATGACAAAGTATGTCAACCTTGTCCCCATGTTGAACCTAATTGTACCATACCAATACATGGTTTGACTAGAACAAACCATGAATCATGTGCTAAAGTAATAGTTGCAACCACATCATGTATGCTTGCAGTTAAGTCTACTACCCTTCCTTAATTTGGCCACTAAGGAAGAATAAAAAGGTAGAATATATTTTTTTGTATTAACAACGGTCTAGTTGGTTCTCTTGGTATTGAGTACATTGGTCATTTTCTTGGAGATTCATGATGGTGTGATGTTGCATTTGGAGTTTAGCAAGGATTGATGTAAAGTACACATTCCATAACAAAAATTATCAAAGTGTATAATTTACTTAATTACATCAACTCAAGTAAAAAGATAGATCTCATATACATTATTCAATAAAGTCATTCATGTTACAAATTCACATGCCATAACCAAGTGATAGCACTATAAAAGAATATACAATGTCCATCTTGGCATTCATGCCATAAGTCATCTCAAATAATAACAAGGTACAATAATCAAGTACAATACAAAATGTATAATAAATCAATCAAAATCTTCAGCCACCACTAGCCCACATGATCATCCGCAAGCTGAGAGACGGGAACATGGCTCAGGTACTTTTTTATCCAACCATGAAGCAATTACACTTCCCTGGATCCCTTAATAACATGAAGGAAACCCAATCCTACATGAAACATCTAGCAACCTGGAAACAACTGGTAGGAGGGAACACTCGACGCAACCTGATGTCTAAATGCAAATCTAAATGATGACGTGCAAATATCTCACAATAGGATGTGGCAGAGAAATATATATATATATATATAAAGTTTTGCTAGAAAATCTTTCATCTATTTCAATGAACGCATGGCTTGACCCAAGCACTTAAAATAGTTACGACCAAATCTTGAAAAGAGGAAGCCTTCTCTATTGCCAACATTCGGCATCCTAGCCCCAAAGTAACCCCAAACACACATAAAAGATAAACTACTTCCTTTTCAAAGAAAATTGCAACCTATGTTCACTTAATAACCATTTCTAATCCCTTTTTTTTGCACAATCAACAGAAATACACTTTCAAGCAAGTAATTCAACAAAGAGAGCTTTGTTTATTCAAACAAGATGCATATGGAAGCATTAAAAACTAGATATATTCTTAAACCCATATTTCATTATAAATATCTAATATAATCTTGAATAAGTTTTCCTATCTGCAAGAAAGTTTATAATCCTACTCAATTAAGTTTGTAACCAGGATTTTAAGAAGAGAAATAAATAATTTTTAACTTCATAAGGGCCAAAATATATTTAAGTGTAAGCATTAATAGAATAGTTGGTCAAATAATTAATCTATAGTTTCTACAAGCACCATGTTGTTTGCTACACAAGTAAGTTAAATATACTACAGGAAAACAAGATAACTTTGCTATAGGAATGTAGAAAAACAAATTACAGGAACAGAGTAAAACAAGATATAGGAACTGTTACAAGTCTGCTATAGTAACTTATTAAAGTATCTTGCGACATGAAAAAATGACAATGACAAGAATAAATTAAACTCGCTAAGACATGAATTAAAACAGTAACTATAAGAATGCATAAAATAGCGACAGGAATAATAATCTACAACATCTATAGGGAATTAACTTGCCAACTATGGTTTTTAAAGAGGCCTTTTACAAAAGCTAAAAACAGGCCAAACCAGGCAAGCTGATAAGGAGAATAAACAAGCCAATCTAATGAGTGGTTGAAGATTTTAAGCAACCAATACTCTATACAGGCCATTAGGGATACAAAATAGGCTAACATAATCAAGAAAAAATCTGCTTCATGAGTTGCATGCCATTGAAATTACGATTGATGTCTTTAAGAGCATACTTAGGCTGTTTAGAAGGAATATACATTGGCCGATTTGAATAGGTCAAACTCAACTTAGGGGTGGCGGTCTTTTAGCAACCACAGAGGGATAAAACTTAGGCATAAGCTATCAATTGATAGTGACAAAAAGGAAAATAACTCAAGCCGTAGAAAAATGAGGCTATCATACATATGTAGGTCGATCAATACCATAAACAGAGGTCAATACAAAAAGATAATGGTTGTCATGAATTTAAGGGCCTACGTAATTAAAAACGAAAACATGAAGGAATGAAAGCAGGCAATAGGGAATTCTTCTAAGGTGTAAAGGAAATAAAAACAAGGCTCAAGCAGTGGTCACAAACATGCCAACCAAGATATTACGTAGACCAGAATTTTAATAGTATGCACAACCAAACTTTGAGCAATATATAATTCAAGTAAAATGCCTAATTTTGCTCACTTGGATCATCAGTTTACTTCTACCTCCTGATGTTGATTTCTTATTCTGCTCTTGTTTCCTTTGGTCGCTGATCCAATTCTCTTTTCCTCTGTCACTGAAATGATGATGTTGATTATTGATGGTGATCCATCTCTTCTACCTCTCATTTATCAATATTTCCCCTCCAATATTATCTTCATATATTTAGATTTGAGTTCCTTATTATGAACTCTGGTTAATCTTCTGTTTGCATGGCGCTTGGCATCCAGTACCTCCAATTTCATTGAAATTTAAAACTCTAAATTATTGTCGCTTTCTTGCATGACAAGATTATTATTATTATATTTAGATTTCTATTTATAATATATATTCTTAATATGATAAATATCTTTAAAATAGTACATATTCATTTGAAGTCTAACAAAGAATATTCATATATAACAATGAATATTTATATATATTTATTTAATCAAATTCTTTAAATAAAGAAAAACACATCAAATAATTATTAATAAATTGTAGTAAACAACTTATGTAATTCTAAGGTATCCAAGTCAAAAGAACATAATAATACATACATGGCTAACTTATATAATTCAAAGAACATTCTGTAGCAATGAAATCACATCCATTAAATGCTTAAACAAGACTAGCAACCACATAGCGATTCATAGTAAAGCCACTCAAAGATGCAATATGGCATAAAACTACATGAGTGTGTGCATGCATCAGATTTATCCATCCTATCAGTTCTTTCCGGGCGGCTAGAACATTTCTACCTCAACCATGTTCTCATCTTCAACATTCTTTTTGTACTCAGTCACACTTAGATTTCCATTAATAGGTTAGTCCTTATAACCATAGCCAAAGCAAAATAAAATATACATCCTTAATCATACCACTAATATTCAATTATTAAATCAACTTTCAAAATCACACATTTTTAACATTAACCAAAATTACTTTAACACAAGTGGAATCACTCATAGTAAATGTCCAAAAATCTAAATTAATAATAAAGTCCAAAAATGAGATATGACATCCTTCCCAACAAGAGACATCATCTCGATTTCTTATTACACAAAACCAAAAATAAAAATGTATATGTCTACCACTATCAATGTATCCAAAGTATTGAATCCAAACAAAAGAACATTATATCTAAGTATCATCAACTATGCAGGTAATAAAAAACTATGTTAAATCCTCTTGAAATGAGGAAACAATCTGTCAATCTCCTCTACATCTTCCCATGTGGCACTGTCCATAGAATATCGGTCCCACTGGACCTTGTACTACACAATATCCTTGTTACACAACTTAATGTTGCGCCTCTCTAAAATTTGAGTGGGCTCCACCAGCACCACTCCTAGATCCTGTAAGGTCTGTAAAGCATGCCAATCAAGAATGTATGAAGCATCAGGATGATAAGTCTTAAGTAAAGACACGTGAAAAACATTATGGATTCTGGCAAGAGCAATCAGTAGAGCAAGTCGATAAGCTACAGGATTGATCACTTCCAAGACATTAAATGGCCCTACTAATCGAGGAGCAAGTTTAGATGATTTGCCAAATGATATTGAACTCTTCTGAGGCTTGACCTTCTAGAAGACTTTGTTACCAACTAAGAATTGTCTAGGCATCCTATTTCTATATATGTAACTCCTCTGACGATCTGAAGTTTGATTAAGTTTTTCTTTGATCGACCTCATCTGATCATCCATCTCCCTAAGCATGTTAGGACCAATCACTATTCTATCTTCTACCTTGTTCCAACTAATAGGTGTTCGACACCTACGCCCATAAAGAGCTTTGAACGGTGCCATCCCCAATGATGCATGGTATTAATTGTTGTATGTGAACTCCACCAATGGAAGATACTCCTCCCATTTATATTGTTGATTCATACAATACATCCTGAGAAGGTCTTCTACAATCTGATTAACTCTTTACATCTAACCATTCGTTTGAGGATGATATGCCGAACTAAAATTCAACTAAGTTCCCAATGATGCATTTAGCCTTGTCCAAAATCTGGAATTCATGTGAGTGTCTTGATTTAAAATGATGGTTTCCAGCACTCCATGCAATCAAAAGATCTCTTGGACAAACTTCTTACCTAATACCAATGAACCATCTAAAAGATTCCCAGGGATAAAATGTGTGACTTTTGTCAACTTATCAACAACCACCAAGATGACATACTGTCGATTCTTTGACATGGGAAACCTCTGAATAAAATCCATACTTATCACTTGCCACTTATGTTCTAGAACATTGTGTGGGTACAAAAATCCGGTTGGATGCACATGCTCAGCTTTGACTCATTAGCATTCCAGACATCGAGCCACAAATTTTGTTACATCTTTCTTAAGTCTAGGCCAAAAGTATAAATGTCTCAAACCTTCGACATCTTTGTCACTCCAGGGTGCCCCAAATATAGTGCATTGTGGATCTCCTCCAGCACTAATTTTCTCAACTCCCCTGAGTTAAGAATATACATCCTTCCCTGATATCTCAAAATCCCAACCGACTCAATCACATACCCATCAAACCGATGATCTAAGGGGTCTTCTTCTAAAGCTTGATTTACTCTATCAAATGTTGATCCCCTTGCAAATTCTGAATTACTTTCTATCTCAAATTGGATCTCATGGTAACCATGGCAGCCAGATGTCTTCTACTAAGAGCATCTACTACTTTATTCTCCTTTTATTTTATGTAGTTGATCCCAAAGTCGTACTCACTAAGGAATTCTAACCACCTTCTCTGACGTGCATTAAGATTAGGTTGTGTAAAATTGTACTTGAGTCCTAAATGATCCGTCTTTAACTAAAAGGGCTTACATATAAGATAATGCATCCACATCTAAAGTGCATGAACTATGGTGGCTAACTCAAGGTCATGTGGCACATAGTTTAACTCATATTGCTTCAACCTCATCGACTCATAAGAAACCACTTGCTCATTCTGCATCAACACTCCTACTCCTTCTCCTAAAGCGTCAGTTATAACTATGAAATGACCATTAGGATCTAGTATGGTCAGGATAGGAGCAGTTGTGAACTTTTTCTTTAACACTTGGAAAGCTTGCTCACACCTTTTTGTCCATTCAAAATTTTTACCTTTCTTTTGTAGTGAGGTAATCGGTGCTTCTATTATTGAGAATCCTTCCACAAACTTTTTGTAATATCCTACAAGTCCCATAAAACTTCTGACTTGTATCACATTTTGAGGTGAAAACCATTCCATTGTCGCCTTAATCTTCTCAGGATCAACTGCAATCCCTTCAATTGAGATTACATGACCAAGATAGTGCACCTTGTCTTGATAGAATGTATACTTAGATAGCTTACTATAAAGTTTTTTCTCTCTTAAGTGTTGTAAGACTATCCTTAAATGCTTCTCATGCTCTTCAACTGATTTAGAATATATCAATATATCATCAAGAAAGATCAACACAAAATCATCTAAGCAATCACTGAATATGTTGTTCATCAAATTAATGAAGGTTGTTGAAGCATTAGTCAACCCAAATGGTACCATTGTGAACTCATAGTGACCATAGCGAGTTTTGAAAGATGTCTTGGAAATGTCCTCATCCTTAATCCACAACAGGTGGTAGCTAGATCTTAGGTCTATCTTTATAAACATTGAAGCTCCGTTCATCTGATCAAAGAGCTCATCTATTCTCGGGAGTGGGTACTTGTTCCTTATAGTAGCTGTGTTAAGCATTCTATAATCAATGAATAAATGTAAAGTCCCATCCTTCTTCTTTACAAAGATGACTGGAGCACCCCATAGCGACATGCTTGGTCTTATGAACCCTTGGTTCAACAATTCCTGCAATTGTGCTTTAATCTCATAAAATTTTGTAGTAGTCATCCTATAGGGTGCCTTAGATTGAGGCTTAATCCCTAGTAGCAAATCAATTGAGAAGTCAAATTGTCTCTTCAGTGGTAACTCCGTTAACTCCACAGGAAATACATCTTGGAATTCCCTTAGGATAGGGTAGTCATTAAATGTTGTTTCTTAATTGTCAACGTCCTTTACTTGGATAGCATAAATAAAACATCCTTTTCTCTTGGCTTTCTCTAACTGCATAGCCAAGATTTGTCTAAGTTCCAATGGTCTCTTAGATCCATTAATCTCCACCTGATTCCCTAGGTCATCCAAACATCTAACAACCTTGTCTTCACAGTTTACTATTGACTTATGTTCAGCTAACCAGTTGATTCCCAGTATCACATCATAAGACCCTAAAGGCGCTACATAAAGGTTGACTTGCATTTGAAAACTTGTAAGCTCTAACTCACTGCATGCTAGACATGAGTCTACTCTCTTTTCTACTCTATTGTCATACTATACCATCCATGAGTTTGCCATATGTCCATGTCTAATAGATAATTATGAAACTACTCTAGGATCTACAAAAGATTATGTGGCTCTAGTATCAATCAAATTACAAACAGGTAGTCCATAGAGCTTAACTTGAAACTGTATAGGTGCTACCTGAGAGGCAGCTTGGTGATTGTCCACAGCAGCATGAATTTGGTACTAAGGTGCTCCCTGCTAGTTCCTTTTTCCTCTTCATGTTGTTCTCTGAGGACAAGTGTTAGCGTAATGCTCCCCTTCGCAAACATAGCATCTTCCATGAGGTGCCCTAGGTCCCTCTAACCTATTGCTTTGGTTCTTATTGTGATTGTTGTTATTGTAGTTACCTCTTTTGTTTCCACCGCTTTGGTTTCCACCATTTCCATCCTGAGAGTTGTTACCTCTCTTCAAGTTTCTGATCTATCGACTATTATTGCCTTGATTGCTATCATTCTTATTATTGTTCTGATTGTTGTTCTGGAATATCTTGTTTGCAAACTTCACCTCTTTGGACTTATGATAAATGGCTACTTGTTGTAGCTTTTCCTCATGCTTAATCACTTTCTCAAAAATTGCATCCATAGTCAATGGGTTGTGAATGTCTACATTCGCTCCAATCTGGGACCTTAAACCCATAATAAACTTCATGATTCTAAATCTCTCATCCATCTGGTATTGCAGAACACACTTAAGTAAGTGAAAGAATATTTCCCAATACTAGGTTACTACATCCCTCCTTGTGTCAAATTTTGGAACTCCATCATCTTCTTATCAAAAAAGAGTTGTGGTAGCCACCTTTTCTTAAAGAGTTGCAGGAAAATTTCTGAGTGATTTTTCCTGGATATATTTTCTTCTTCGCCTTCTCATTATCCCACCAAGTGGCTACTTCTCCAGTAAGCTGATATGATCCCCATATTGCCTTCGTCTCTTCAGAAATATTTCAGAGCTTGAAGTACTTTTCTATTTCAATTATCCACGCTCTGACTCCATCACCGATGGTCCTACCATCAAACTTGGGTGGTGAGACCTTCTTGAGGTCTTTTCCCAACTTCTCTACAATCCTTCCTCAATTGTTTGCATTCGCTTCAATCTCTAGAATCCATGCCTCTACCCTTGTGTTCTCATTGCCTTGATTTAGATTTGTACCTCCTTGATTTTGGTTTTCATTTTGATTATGCTCTCTATAGTTCCCTCTAGTCTCCTACTCAAGATTATCCATTCTTGTTCCCTGCTAGGTTAGGAGAGCAAGAATTTGATCCAATCTTCCATCTTGATCATTATTTGCATCTCCATGGTTTCTTCCATTTTGTTCACTACCTGATCCTAAGACTCCTCCACTACGATCAGTGTTTCTAGTATTCATGATGATTGATCTACATCAAGTCACATCTTAGCATAATAGTCCAAAAAGGCCCTAGTGTCAAACCTAGAGCTTTGATACCAAATGTAAAGTACGCATTCCATAACAAAAATTACCAAATTATATAATCCAATTAATTACATCAACTCAAGTAAAAAGATAGATCTCATATACATTATTCAATAACGTCATTCATCTTACAAATTCATGTGCCAAAACCAGGTGATAGCACTATAAAAGAATATACAATGTCAATCTTGGTGTTCATGCCATAAGTCATCTCAAATAATAACAAGGTACACTAATCAAGTACAATACAAAAATGTACAATAAATTAATCAAAATCTCTGGTCGCCACTAACCCATGTAGGAGTTCAGGACAACACTGAGAGGGGGGGTGAATCAGTGTTGTATAAATTTTAACCTTTTACAAATTTAACTTTCAAGACATGAAGAAAGAAAGATATCATTTGTTACACACATGTGCACATAACTGAGAATGAATGATGAGATTAAAATCTCATGAATAAATCATACACACAAATAGAGAGAAAATCAATATGAATCAAGACACAAGAATTGCACGAGTGGAAAACCCTCCTGGGGTAGAAAAACCACTCCAAAACTGCCTCACTGGCTTAACCTTAAAAATATCTTTACAAGCCTCACTGGCTGATGTGAGTGTCTCACTGACAAATGGTCTCACTGACCTATAAGCCTCACTAGCATACTATGCCTCACTTGGCTTTTCTCAATCAATCAAAACAAAAATCTCATGTGCAAGAAGTGATTCTTGTTCAATCTGATTTGCACCATTTAAATCAACTCATCTTTCTTTTCAAAAAGGTTTTTCTTTGCAGATCATAACTTCATAACATACATAACATTATTTGCTCGTCTTTGTTTTCTTCATCAACACACACACTTATCAATCCACCTGCAAAGCCATTATATACAAGATGACTTTTCACATTCTTTATAATCATTTTCATCTTCTCTCTGTAAATCAAAACCCTTTCATTTGCAATAATAAAAACATCAAGAAATCCAAACACCAATCCATCTACAAGAAGAAAATCTTATTCACAAAATAAATATCTTCCATAATATATTTTGAATCTGCCCTTGTAATAAAAACTCTTTCAAACTGAATATTCAGTGTCCTCATTTTCATCTTCCTTCTCTTTCATTTCAATTCTCTTCAATTTTCTGGTCATTTGCCATTTCTAAGATCTCACACAA
The DNA here is from genome assembly GCA_027924645.1 of Cunninghamia lanceolata. Taxonomy (NCBI): domain Eukaryota; kingdom Viridiplantae; phylum Streptophyta; class Pinopsida; order Cupressales; family Cupressaceae; genus Cunninghamia; species Cunninghamia lanceolata. The sequence continues at coordinate 2,917,174 of BSBN01001313.1, forward strand.
AAATATTTTCTTCATCTGCAAAATAATATCAAAATGAGCCTTCAATAAAAATGAATTAACTTTTCATTTTCTCTCATATTTCAATCTTATCACTTCTGCAAATTTCAAATAAAATCTTCTTCAAATTCTTTTCTAAAAATGTCTTCAATAAATCTGCCTTCATGTATGAACCTTCATATTCCTCATTTTCTTTTCAACAGGACTCTTCAATCTGCAAACATCTGTGTATAAACAAAAAACAATTCATTTTCTCTTTGCAATTTTTCACAAAAAATAAAATCCTTGATTTTCTCACATTATTCAATCCTGTCAATCTTCCTCAGAAAACCTTTCACCTTCACTAAATTCTTCAATGGCATTTTAGAAATAGTTTTCCAAAAATATTGCTTTTAAAAATACCAACCATCTCCTATAAAGGCTCCCTGAAAAAACTCATAAGCATTCTATAATGGATCTCATGCCTTTTTAAAAGCCAAATAAAGTAGAAATTTTAAAAAAAAAAATTTCTACAAAAAAACACTTCTAAAGTCATTGCACAAAATGTGCCCCAACCTTTACAAAGCTTTATAGATGCTTTTTCACCAAATAACATATTCGGGGCTCTTTTTAATACTCTTCATATACGGGGCTCTTTTAATAGTCTTAAAAAATTCAAATTTTAAAAACCGCTCCAACCATATACTTTCTTATGAAGTATCTAAAGCAATCGATGTTCTTTTTAAAGAACATTACCTTGACCACCAGTAACGCTAGGAGATAGGGACTGGTTATTCACATTGCCTAGACCCTTTAGGCTACCACTTAAGTGGCTCGTGACCTGTCCAACAGGTCAAAACCTTTTTAAAACAAAAATGCTTTTTATTATGATGTGCATAAAAAAACTTAAGGATATTTACAAAAGCACTTCAAGGATGAACCATTTGAACTCTGATCATTTAACCTCCATGAGCATCATTGAAACTAAGGATACCTTAAGTGATAATATACTAACTCTCTGCAAAGCTTTGGTGTCTCTGTATTCTAAGAAGAGCAGACCAATCACAGTGAGAACACATGAGATCATGCCACAACTGTCACTATGAAGACCATTCTGTGTTATTTGGATGAAGCCACTGTCACTTGTAAACAACATGATGTCAAATGAACTCCATCACGTTGACAATCGGTGACAATACATATGAACTAGTATAACTCCTCATAACTCTTGACGATCTTGATGTCCAACATCCATGACAACCTGATATGAAGATCAACTTCTCAATCCTGATCATTATTTGATATGAGTGAATAGAGCTTTACATCAAGACATCTGATTTTATGCATTAGACATATCAACTTATGAAGATGACAGAAGCACAACCTACATTTTGCAACTTGTTCATGCAACATGGAGACATTGAAAAACATGGACCTCAACCATCAACAAGCATCATGAAAACATATCATAAAGCAAGATCCCACTATCTTGAGCACAACCTGTGACTTTTAAATTCACAACAAGCGACCTCAAATGCATGACATCAATTTTCCAAACTTAAGATCAATGGCATCAATACTCTTACCATCATTACACTAAACCAATTCCATATCTCTGTAAACTATCTCCTCCTGATGTTCTGCAACAACTAAGGCAACTTTTGCATTGCACCATTTCCTCCTGATATGAACACACTTTTGACATCAATGACAACCTGTCACCATCAACCCACATGGTCATCCACAAGTCGAGAGACAGGAACATGGCTCAGGCACTTTTCCACCCAATCATGAAGCAATTACACTTCCCTGGATCCCTTCATAACATGAAGGAAACCCAGCCCTGCACAAAACTTCTAGCAACCTGGAAACAACTAGTAGGAGGGAACACCTGATGCAACCTGATGTGTAAATGCAAATCTAAATGATGACGTGCAAATATCTCACAACCGGATGTGGTAGATATATATATATATATATATATATATATATATATATATATATATATATATATATATATATATATATATATATATATATATATATATATATATATATATATATATATATATATATATATATATAAAGTTTTGCCAAATCTTGAAAAGAGGAAAGCCTTCTTTGTTGCCCACATTCGACATCCTAGCCCAAAAGCAACCCCAAACACACATAAAAGATAAACTACTTCCTTTTCAAAGAAAATTACAACCCATGTTCGCCTAATAACCATTTCTAATCCCTTTGTTTTTCACAATCAATGTAAATACACTTTCAATCAAGTAATTCAACAAAGAGAGCTTCATTTATTCAAACAAGATGCATATGGAAGCATTAAAAACTGGATATATATTCTTAAACCCATATTTCATTTATAAATATCTAATATAATCTAGAATAAATTTTCCTATCTACAAGCAAGTTTATAATCCTACTCAATTAAATTTGCAACAGGGATTTTAAGAAGAGAAATAAATAATTTTTAACAACCTCATAAGGGCCAAAATATATTTAAGTGTAGGCATTAATAGAATAGTCGGTGAAATATTTAATCTATAGTTTCACATGCACCTTGTTGTTTGCTATATAAGTAGTTAAATTTGCTACAGGAACTATTACAAGTCTATGACAGTAACTGATTAAAGTCTTCTGTGATAGGAAGAAGATGATGATGATAAGAATAAATTAAACTTGCTAAGACAAGAATTAAAACAGTAACTATAGGAATACATAAAACAATGATAAGAATAATAATCTACAACAGCTACACGGAATTAACTTGCCAACTATGGTTTTTAAAGAGGCCATTTGCAAAAGCCAACAATAGGTCGAACCAAGCAGGTTGATAATGAGAATAAACAAGCCAATCTAATGAGTGGTTGAAGATTTTAAGCAGCCAATACTCTATGCAGGCCATTAGGGATACAAAATAGGCCGACAGAATCAAGAAACAGGCTGCTTCATGAGCTGCAAGTTGTTGAACTTACGATTGACATCTTCAAGAACATACTCAGGTTGTTTAGAAGGAATATACATTGGCTGATTTGAACAGGTCAAACTCAGCTTAGGGGAGACGATCTTTTAGCAACCACAGAGGGATAAAACTTAGGCATAAGCTATCAATTAACAATGACAAAAAGGAAAATAACTCAAGCCGTAGAAAAATGAGGCTATCATACATATGTAGGCTGATAAATACCATAAACAGAGGTTGATACAAAAGGATACTGGCCGTCATGAGTTTATGGACCAACGCCAAACAAAAAGAAAGGCTAAATCAAAAATCAAACATAGAGGAATGAAAGCATGTGACAAGGAATTCTTCTAAGATGTCATGGAAATAGAAATAAGGCTCAAGCAGTGGTCACAAACAGGCCGACCAAGATATTACGCAAACCAGAATTTTAATATTATGCTTAGTCAAACTTTAAGCAATATATAATTCAAGGTAAATACTTGATTTCACTCACTTGGCCCAATAGTTGACTTCTACCTCCTGACACTGATTTCTTATTCTGCTCTGTGTTTCCTTTAGTCACTGATCTAATTCTCTTTTCCTATGTCACTGAAATGATGATGTTGATTACTGATGGCGATCCATCTCTTCGGTCTCCCTTTTATCAATATTTCCCCTCTAATATTATCTTCATATATTTAGATTTGAGTTCCTTATTACGAACTCTTGTTAATCTTCTGTTTGCATGGCACTTGGCCTCCAATTTCATTGAAATTTAGAACTCTGAATTACTGTCGCTCTCTTGCATGACAAGATTATTATTATTTTATTTAGATTTCTATTTATAATAAATATTCTTAATATGATAAATATCTTTAAAATAATACTTATTCATTTTAAGTCTAACAAAGAATATTCATATATAACAATGAATATTTATATATATTTATTTAATCAAATTATTTAAATAAAGAAAAACACATCAAATAATTATTAATAAATCGCAGTAAACAACTTATGCAATTCTAAGGTATCCAAGTCAAAAAAACATAATAATACATATATGTCTAACTTATATATTTCAAAGAACATTCTGTAGCAATGAAATCACATCCATTAAATGCTCAAACAAGACTAGCAACCACATAGAGATTCATAGTAAAGCCACTCAAAGATGCAATATGACATGAAACTACGTGAGTGTGTGTATGCATCAAATTTATCCATCCTATCAGTTCTTGTCAAACGGCTAGAACATTTCTACCTCAACCATGTTCTCATCTTCAACATTCTTCCTGCATTTAGTCGCACTTAGATTTCCATTAAAAAGTTAGTCCTTATAATCATAGCCGAAGCAAAAAAAAATGACATCCTTAAACATACCACTAATATTTAATTATTAAATTAACTTTCAAAATCACGCATTTTTAACATTAACCACTATCAATGTATCCAAAGTATCATCAAAACAAAAGAACATTATCTCTAAGTATCATCAACTATGCATGTAATAAAGAAACTATGCTAAATCTTAAAATGAGGAAAAGATCTGGCAATCTCCTCTGCATCCTCCCATTTGGCACTATCCACAGAATATTGGTCCCATTGGACCTTGTATTGCACAATATCCCTATTATGTGACTTAACGTTGTGCCTCTCCAAAATTCGAGTGGGCTCCACCAGCACCACTCCTGGATCCTGTATGGTGCAATCATAATTAGGAGGGTCCACAGAGTGAACAATCCAGACCGTGTAGCAAGAGTAAACATGACAAAAGAAACTCAAATATAGAATTGGAAATGTAGATTTAGATGTTCAATATATCATAGTTTCAAATTACTAACATGCCAACAACATGCGGACTTACATTTTTGGCCTGATTCTCTAGTTACAATATATGCGCAGGATATGGCTTTGAAGCTCCTTACAGAACAACATCCTAAGACTAAAACTTCATATTATGATTCACTACTTTCCTGTGCATTTATTACATGATTATATATTATCTCTAGATCACAAGAATCCTCCGCATCGACCAAGGATATTATAAACTCCAATGAAAGAGATATAACATGTGTACATGGATGGTTCGGCCTTAAGCAACTTGTACTCCTTCGCAAGTGAATGAATCAAGGTGTGGACCCTAAGAAGGGTTAGACATGTCCCAAACTATCTTGAATGATGTGTCAATAAGCTCCGCAAGATGTGGAAGTGCTCAGTAAGTCTTCTCCATCAGCTAATTGTATGAGATTGTCTAAATGCTTTGTTCTAAGGAAATAGTTGATCTTCTGAGAGCAATAACTTTCCGGTAATTGATCCAAATGATCTAAATTTTGGATATGATGTGCATGATGATGTCTAGATGGTAAGTCCAGCTCCACAAGGTCTAAAATGAAACCACAGAAAAATGTAGACCAAAAAACAGAAACTGCTACTGACTAAACTGACTGTACTAAACTAGAAAATGAAAGAAAATATTTTTGGTTGATGCAAGATTGCTATTGAACCAGGGATACTCCTGCATCAGACATCTAAGGTTGTTGAAAAAGTGAGTCCCTCACTTTGTTGGGGCTAGAGGAAAACCAAAATGGTCCACCTCAGCCTGAGAAATCCAAGATGAATCTTCTTCTGGTCTACCTTTCCACTTTACCAAATATTCCTTGTATTGCTTGCCTCTGGAGCTACGTCCAATTTTGTTGTCCAAGATGTCTTCAATCTTCTCTGATGCTTGTTGTGGTAACTACTTCTTCAAGTCTTCTTCAATGTTGTCACTAGTTTCTCCTTCATGATACTGATATAGGTTTGCAATGTTCAAAATAGGTGATATACCCAATTCTCTGGTATCTATACTTCATATGCATTTCCTGAATTAAATTTTCTGAGTATCCTACATGGTCCAAACTTCTTCATCTTCAACTTGTTATATGTCCCTACTGGAAATCTTTATTTTCTTAGATATACCATTACCTCATCTCCCAAAGAAAATTATGTGTCTCCTCTTCTCATTTGCTTGCCCCTTATACCTATTGTTCATCTCCTCCAAATGCGTCTTAACTTGATTATGTACTGTCTCCATATGTCCTGTAAATTCTCCTACCTCTACACTTCTCTTGTTCTCCATACTGATATCTCTCAACTCTGCTATTCCTCTACGGTTAGTTCTCGTCACAATCTCAAATGGTGTTCTTCCTGTGCTCCTATTCACTAAATTATTGTATGCAAACTCTACTTGTGATACAATTAGATCCCAATTTCCTGCCTTCTCTCCAACCAAACATCTCAACAAATTACCCAAACTCCTATTCACCACTTATGTCTGTCCATCAGTCTGTGGATGAAATGCTAAAATGAACTTCAAATCTATCTTCATTTTCTTCCAAAGTGTCCTCCAAAAGTATCCAAGGAATCTTGTATCTTTGTCTAAAATTATGCTCTTAGGTAATCCATGCAATCTCACAATCTCCCTAAAAAATAGGTCATCCACATGAACTGCATCATCTATTTTCTTGCAAGGTATGAAATGTGCCATCTTTGAAAATCTATCCACCACTACAAATATAGAATCATGTCCTCTTTGTGTCTTTGGCAATCCCAACATGAAATCCATGCTTATGTCTTCCCAAGGTCTCTCTGGTACCGTCAAATATTTGTAGAACCTAGTATTCTGACTACTTCATTTTGCAACTTGACATACTCTACAAATCTGGACAAACTTCCTTACATACTCATAGGTCTGAGGCCAAAAGTAATTTTCACTTACCAAAGCCACTATCTTATCAATTCCAAAATGTCCTAACAATCCACCATTGTGTTTCTCTTTGATAAAATTATCTCTCATTGAACTCCTAGGTATACACAACTAATTTCCTTTGAACAACATGTCCTCTTGAATGAAATAATCCAACCACTTACTTTTGTCTGTCACAATAGGTTCCTTACATGCTTTCCAAGGTTCTGCAAAATCAAGGTCTTCTTCATACATGTGCTTCAACTCTTCAAAACCTAATACTTGAAATCTAATCTTTGTGAGCAAATTTCTCCTTCTACTCAATGCATCTGCAACCTTGTTTGACTTTCCACTTCTATGCTTCGATACAAAGGTGTAACTTTGCATGAACTCTACCCTTCTCATATGTCTCTGATTCAACTTCCCTTGACTGTTCAAATAATGCAAAGCTTGATGATCTATATACAACACAAATTCTTTAGGCAACAAATAATGTCTCCACTTATTCAAGGCTTGAATTATGGCATAAAACTCCTAATCATAAACTAAATATCTTCTCCTTGCATCATTCAACTTCTCACTGAAATATGCTACACTTCTACCTTCTTGACTTAACACTGCTCCTATTGCATTTCCACTTGCATTACAATCTTCTTGTAATACCTTGTTGAAATTTGGTAATGCTAACATTAGTTGCTCTGTCACTTTCTGCTTCAACAATTCAAAACTTTTATTTGCTCCTAATGTCCACTTAAAGTCCTTTCTATCACCTCTCATTGTCTCTGTCATTGGTGTGCATACCAAACTAAAATTTCTAATGAACTTCCAGTAGAAACTAGCCAATCCATGAAATGATTTGACTTCCCCAATGCTCTCAGGTGTTGGCCACTCAACAATTGCTCTAACTTTCTCAGGGTCCATCTTCAATCCTTCTGCAGAAATCACAAATCCCAAGTATACCAATTCTTCCTTCATGAAGCTACACTTCTTGATATTTATCAACAATTTCTCTTCTCTCAACTTCTATAATACTTGTCTTAGGTGCCACAAATGTTCTTTTGTCTGACTGAAAATTAGAATATCATCCAAATATACAATAACAAACTTACCCAAGAATTTCTTCAAAACTTCATTCATCAATCTCATGAAAGTACTCGGTGCATTTGTCAATCCAAAAGGCATCAGTAATTAACCATTCATACAATCCTTCATTTGTCTTGAAAGCAGTCTTCCATTCATCTCCTTCTCTGATTCTGATATGATGGTATCCACTCTTCAAGTCTATCTTTGTGAAATATTTTGCTCCACTCAAACAATCCATAATGTCATCCATCCTAGGCAATGGAAATCTATACTTAACTATGATCTTGTTGATTGCTCTAGAGTCTGTACACATTCTCCACTCTCCATCCTTCTTTGGTGCTAACACAGTAGGTACTGCATGATGCAGAGTGGCACAAGGGAAGTAACAAAGTTTACTCTCTTCTTTGCCCACTTACCCACTTCACCTAGTCTTCAATCAAAGCCACATACAAGGGCATATGAAGGATCGGTGGTCTAGGCTATTGTCCAACCTCCACAGCTTCTTTCACACCTCAAGGCAGGTCTACAAACACCTTTTTGACAGTTGGTTTGGTTCCCAACTTCACACAACCCTCTAACCTTGACTAGGCCTAGTGAGGCTACTAGCCCTCTTCTACTAGTTTTCTTCACACCAAATGACAAAATCCCAAAGGACTAGGCAAACAAATGATGGAATTGAATACCCTTCAGGGGACCCTAACAAACCTCCAAATCTCCAATCCCAACTCTACTCCAGCAGTTCAAGACCCCCACTAGGTCTCTAGGCCTAATTGATCACTTTAGGCCTAGGTTACAAAGCAAAGGGTTCAAATTGGGTTCATAGGTTAGGGGCAGGAATTTAGTGTATACGCCTAAAAATGACATGATTCATCATAAATAAATATTCTAAATATTTATTCCATTCTTCTATAAATTAAATAAATATTCCAAATTTATTTAATCGATTCAATATTCCATAATTAAATAAAATCTATTTATTTAATTAAAATTCTTCTAAATGTCCTACATAATTAAATAATCATAAATTATTTAATTAAACCAAATTCCTCTATCCTAAGTTCTAATTCAAAAATCCACCTCACCTTTTCCACCTCACCTTGTCCACCTCATCAGGTTGCACATGTAATTAAATATATTTAATATTTAACTATCTTATTTTCCCTCACCCACATGGCCTATTTCTTCTCAAATCATAAGTTAGTTAACTAATCAATCAAATATGTTAACTGATTAGTCATTTGAGTTCACTGGTCACTCTATTCTGTTGACTCCTCAATCAACCCAGTTCACTGGTCAATCAATTCAGTCAATTCCACAATCCACTCTTCTAACTGATCAATCAAGTCTGTTAACTGTTCAGTCAATGGAGTTAACTCTCCAATCAATTTTGTCACATCCCCTCTTTCATAATGGAGCTGGGACACTTGTCACATTTCTACTGGTTGCACATTCCTCAACCATCCTCAGCCGTTGATCTTCATATCTCCTCTCAACCGTTGATTCCTATTCTTCCAAGTCTATAAATGAAGCTTCATCCCTCCATTCTAATCATCCAAGCTTTTGACATCGTTACTCTACAGAAATATCACCAGCGCGCCTTTGGCACCCTTTTACCATCCACAAGCTTGAGATCACATACTTGCTTTGGAGCTCATCTTCATTGCATATCACCATAGCCATTTACCATCGACTTCCTACAAACAGCTAAAAGAGTGCACTCTCTGAGGGCTCCCTTCATCTACAAAAGGATGGTTGTAATAGGCAAACAACAGAAGCATCGATTTCAGGGAAGGTTTGCTTTGTGTTATTCATTGCCATTTACTTTCAATCTTTCTTGTTATCTTCTATTCTATTGATGTTTGGGTCTTACATTATTCATTTGATTGATCCGCACTTTACCCTTACATTTAGAATGTCTCTACTAGGTCCCTACAACACAAAATCACCATCCTTTCATTCACCTTGTCTAGATTTTGTCACCTACAGCAGCAAATAGCATAAAATAGGCCAAATACATGGTAATACTTGACCTAGGGCATCAAATTAAAAATAGAAGACTCCATTTTCAAACAAAAAGCTTTTGGAATCTTATAGTACACACCCCTAGCCTGCATTTCACCAGTTTTTGTGAATTTTCAACGGTGGGAATGCATTCTAGGGCCGGATTTCTATGGCTGCCCTAGAAAACAGGGTTTCTAGACTTGTTTTGAAAGAAAAATCTATAACTTTTGATCCCGACCACTTCAAGACCTCAAACTAGTTGCATTGGAACCCTGACTCCAAGAACTTTTAGAAAAAGTACATTTGCACCCCTAGAAAATCTATACAGTCCATACAAAAACATGTTTTCTTCAAAAAAATAGTCAAATTCTTGATTTTTGTGCCCAAAATTGCATACAAAATCTCCTCCTCCTTACTGGAGTTAGATATCCACCATATTAACCCATCCAAGTCAGTTTCCAACTTCTACAACAGCATTCAACTGCCCAAAGTGGTTTTTTTGAACCGACCCAACACATAACACCTTTGACAACTATGGTGTTTTGCATTAACACAAGGAGGTTGACTTGTTTGGCTTGTCCAATGGAGTCCAAATGATCAACACACTCCTTCCAACATACTAAAACACTAAAACAACCAAAAAAAAACTCAAAACCAATCCTTAGACCTTCTAGGCCTAATTGGCACAACAAGGGTCCAAATGGACTAAGAAGGATTTGCGGTTTATATAGTCACCCCAAACCTCTTGACCATACAAAATGGACCAAACAACAATGGCTAAAAGCCTTATTACAAAACACATTGAACAAAAAAAAACATAACTTCTCAAAATGCATCAAAATGCCTTTAGGAACCAAGGTGCTCCTAGCTGCCCTGCACCATACACCCACTGTCAAAGAGAACTCAAGTCTCTTGAGTTGGAATGCTGTCAAATGTGAAACCTGCCTTCTCAATGTCTGCCCTACTCATCCAAGTGGCATCCTCCTGAGGTTTGTTTAGCCACTTCACCAAATAGTCATGATAGGTGTGCCTTCTAGTTTGTTTTGCAATCCTCTTGTCCAAAATGCACTCAATCTGATTTGGAGATGAAGGAATGAGTTCCTGGAGTGTTTGATCAGTTTGATCTACTGCAACAGCAGTCTAAGGATTAGTTCCTTTATAGGGATAAAGGTCTGAAACATTAAAAATAGGAGACAAAGCAATGCCATCTGGAAGTCTGATTTTGTAGGCATTTTCTCCACATTTCTTGAGCACTTCACAAGGCCCAATCTTCTTCATGAGTAGCTTGGTATGTTCACCTGTAGGGAGCCTCTCCTTCTTCAGATGGACCATTACCAAATCACCTTCTTTTCCTGTCAACAAACTATTTGTACTTATGTGAAGTGGACAGCAATTTCTGTTGTACTTGTTCATGGACATCTTTCATGACTTGAATGAAGTCTTCAGCCAAGGCACTGCTATTTTCCAGTCCTTTAACCTCCCTAAGTTCCAAAATACCCCTTGGGTGAGTGCCATAAACAATTTGGAAAGGAGACAGGCCGGTGCTTCTATTAACAGTGTCATTGTATGAGAACTCTACCTGAGCCAAAATTGAATCCCAACTAGCACCCTGCTCCTTAGTTAGGCATCTTAGGAGGTTGCCAAGTGACCTATTAATCACCTCTGTTTGTCCATTAGACTGAGGTTGATAGGCAGATTATAAGGACAAATTTGTACCTAGTCTCTTCCAAAGTGTCCTCCAGAAGTGTCCTATGAACTTGGGGTCTCTATCTGAGATTATGGACAAAGGTAAACCATGTAACTTGACTATTTCTTTGAAGAAAAGACCTGCTATGTGTGAGGCATCATGTGTGGTTTTACATGGGATGAAGTGAGCCATTTTTGAGAACATATCTACAACCACAAAAATGTTGTCATACCCATTCTTTGTCCTAGGCAAACCAAGTACAAAGTCCATGCTTATGGAATCCCAAGGCTTTGAAGGAATAGGTAGAGGAGTGTATAAACCTGCATTGGATGTATGCCCCTTTACTCTTTGGCAAATTTGACAAGTTTCAACAAACTTCCTTACATCGGTTGGCAATTTTGGCCAAAAATAATACCTCCTAACCAATTCTAGGGTCTTATCAATACCAAAATGACCTGACATGCTGCTACAGTGCTTTTCCCTGATTATATTTTCTCTAACAGACCCTCTTGGGATACACAACATGCTACCCTTGAAAAGATATCCATCTTGTAACAAAAAATTAGAAAAATCAGTATTATACCTTCCTGTCATGGCCTTGCAAGAGAGGTATGGTTCTTTGAAGTCCTCATCTACTGCATACTGATCCTTGATGGCTTGAATACCTGTACTTTCCAACTGTATGGTCTGCACAACAAGATTCCTCCTACTCAAGGCATCGGCTACCTTATTGGCCACTCCTTTCTTGTGTTTTATGGAGAAGGTGTATGCTTGGATGTACTCCATCCACTTGACATGTTTGTGATTCAACTTTTGCTGCCTGTTCAAGAAGCTTAATGCATGGTTATCAGTAAAAACTATAAATTCCTTTGGCAATAAGTAGTGTCTCCATTTCCTTAATGACTGAACCATGGCATATAATTCTAGATCATAGGTGGAGTAGTTTTGTTTTGCATCATTTAACTTCTCACTAAAGAATGCTACAAGCCTCCCATCTTGACTTAGGACTCCCCCAACAACCCTCTTACTTGCATCACACTCTACCACAAAGACCTTGTCAAAATTAGGTAGCACTAGGACTGGTTTTTCTGATATTTTTTTATTTAGCAGTTCAAAGGCTTGATTGGCCTCATTTGTCCATACAAATACATATTTCCTGCCCCCTTTTATGGTATCAACAAGTGGAGCACAAATACCACTAAACCTCTTAATGAACTTTCTATAAAAGCTACACAAACCATGGAAACTTCTTATCTCCGAGGCTGTTGTAGGTGTTGGCCAATTAAGAATGGCTTCAACCTTACTTGGATCCATTTTTAGGCTTTCCTTGGAGATGACAAACCCCAAAAATATCAACTCTTCTTGTAGGAAGACACATTTGTCAAGATTGATTCTCAACTTCTCCTCTTGAAGCCTCCTGAGCACTTGATGGATATGCCTTATGTGATCTTCCTTGTTGTCACTAAAAATCAGTATATCATCCAAATACATAATAATAAACTTCTTAAGGAAAGGTTTTAGCACTTCATTCATCAATCTCATGAAGGTGCTTGGTGCATTTGACAAGCCAAAAGGCATGACAACCCATTCAAATAGTCCTTCATTGGTTTTGAAGGCAGTTTTCCACTCATCCCCTTCCCTTATCCTGATTTGGTGGTAACCACTTTTTAGATCCATCTTGGTAAAATACTTAGCCCTACCCAAGCAATCCATTAAATCTTCTATTCTAGGCATTGGAAATCTATAACTGATAGTAATCTTGTTGATGGCCCTGGAATCAGTGCATAGTCTCCATGTTCCTTCCTTCTTGGGTGCAAGTACTGCAGGTACTACACATGGGCTAATACTCCTCCTGATAAGTCCTCTATCCAACAAGTCTTGGATTTGTCTTGCTACTTCAGCATTTTTCTCTGGAGTCAACTTGTATGCTGCTTGGTTTGGTAAGGTGGATCCAGGGATGAGATCAATGCAATGACTAATCTCCCTCTTTGGTGGAAGAGCATCCTTACTCTCATCGGCTATCACATCATGAAACCTTTCCAACAGTTCTTCCACTTCCTTTGGTCCAATCCTCCTAAGAGGTTGCTGCACTTTGACCTTCTTGGGATTCACATCCTTGGGCTTGATGACTACTGCAAAACATGGCACTTTCTTTTCCTTGAGGTTAGCCAAAAACTCTTTTTCACCTACCAACATAACTGAACTAGAAATGACTTTCTCTTTGCAATCATCAATCAAAGGAGTCATTGTAAACTTTTCACCATTCTTGGACAAATGAATTACATTGTTCTTACCATCATGTTGGGCACTTGTGTCATGTTGCCAAGGCCTTCCAAGAAGAAGGTGGCATGCATCCATATCCACTATCTCACAAAGAACCTTATCATGATATTCACCTATCTTGAATTCAACCCAACATTGCTCTTTCACCATAATTTGTTGTTCCTTGGTTAGCCAAAAGACTCTATAGGGGTTAGGATGAGGCATTCTTTCCAATCCTAACTTAGTCACCATTTCATTAGAAGCCAAATTTTCAGAAGAACCTAAATCTACTATTACCTTGCAAACTTTTCCTTTCACCTTGCAAGTGGTTCTGAACAAGTTGTTTCTTTGGGGCTGCTCCTTGGTGGCTGGCATGATGAGTGACCTGTTAAACATGATGCATTATCCACTCTCAGGTGCTGCAGACTTGGAAGAGGCTGTTTGGTATGATGTGGTGCTTTGACAGTCCTCTTCTTGAAGGAGTTGCACCCTTCTATCTTTCTGATTTGCAGCAATGTTTCCCATCTTCTCCTGGCACCTAAAGGACTGATGTCCAATCTGATTGCAAGAGAAACACCTTCCAGTAAACACATTGGGACCTCTACCCCCACTTCTACCTCTGTCATTACCTCTCCCTCTAAACTGACCCTGATTTGCACTATTTTTATCAGCCTACCCTTGGCTGCCTTCTTGTGATCTGCTGTCTTGGGGTCTAGAGAAATTATCTCTGTTTTGGAATCTACCTCTGCCCCTAAAGTTCTGATTTCCTCTACCTCTGCTGCTACTGCAAGAATCACCTTTTCTCCTCTGCTTATCCTCAATCCTCAGTGCCATTTGGAAGCACTTATGGACTGTCTCTGGGTTAAAGAGAGTTAATTCATCTTGAATGGAGAACTTGAGGCCATTGAGATACCTTGCAAGCTTCTGTTTTTCATTCTCAGGCATCTTGGCTTTCAATGTCATCTTGTGAAACTCCTCTGTGTAGGTGCTTATGTCCATGTCCTTCTGTCTCAAGTTGTGCAACTTCTTGTTCGAGTTGACCTCATAATCCTTAGGGACAAATTGCTTCTTGATCTCAAGTACCATCTTCCTCCATGTAGAGATAGGATTCTATCATCTTCTATCCTCTCATTTTGAATAAAATTCCACCAACTCAAGGCTGGCCCTTTCATTCTTGATTTGGCAATCCTCACTTTCTGATTTTCTGCCACTTCTTCACATTCAAAATAGTTCTCCATTGCCTCAATCCAATCAACGCACTCCTCTGGATTCATCTTACCAGGAAACATAGGTAAGTCTGCCTTGGTGTCCTTCCTACTCAACTTTCCAAGTGCATCTAGGAATTGTCTCTCTGACATGCCTCCTTGTGGATCTTCCATTGGCACTTCTTCTTCCTCATCTTGATCCTCTTCATCTGAATCCAAGATGACCTTTGGCTTCTTCTTCTTATCTTTGTCTTTCTTCTCAACTTTTCTATCTCACCCTCCATCCTTTTGTTCTTGGATGCTTGTTCTCTCACTATCTTTGCCAATTCGGCATTTGTCACCTTTGAAGGAATTTCTTCCTCTTCTTCTCTATCTCCCATCTCTTTAATGGCTCTGATACCACCTGATGCAGAGTGGCACAAGGGAAGTAACAAGGTTTACTCTCTTCTTTGCCCACTTACCCACTTCACCTAGTCTTCAACCAAAGCCACATACAAGGGCATATGAAGGATCGGTGGTCTAGGCTATTGTCCAACCTCCACAGCTTCTTTCACACCTCAAGGCAGGTCTGCAAACACCTTTTTGACAGTTGGTTTGGTTCCCAACTTCACACAACCCTCTAACCTTGACTAGGCCTAGTGAGGCTACTAGCCCTCTTCTACTAGTTTTCTTCACACCAAACGACAAAATCCCAAAGGACTAGGCAAACAAATGATGGAATTGAACACCCTTCAGGGGACCCTAACAAACCTCCAAATCTCCAATCCCAACTCTACTCCAGCAGTTCAAAACCCCCACTAGATCTCTAGGCCTAATTGATCACTTTAGGCCTGGGTTACAAAGCAAAGGGTTCAAATTGGGTTCATAGGTTAGGGGCAGGAATTTAGAATGTCTCTACCAGGTCCCTAAAACACAAAACCACCATCCTTTCATTCACCTTGTCTGGATTTTGTCACCTACAACAGCAAATAGCATAAAACAGGCCAAATACATGGTAATACTTGACCTAGGGCATCAAATTAAAAATTAGAAGACTGCATTTTCAAACAAAAATCTTTTGGAATCTTATAGTACATACCCCTAGCCTACATTTCACCAGTTTTTGCAAATTTTCAACATTGGGAATGCATTCTAGGGCCGGATTTCTATGGCTGCCCTAGAAAACAGGGTTCCTAGACCTGTTTTGAAAGAAAAATCTATAACTTTTGATCCCGACCACTTCAGGACCTCAAACTAGTTGCATTAGAACCCTGACTCCAAGCAATTTCAGAAAAAGTACATTTGCACCCCTAAAAAATCTGTACAGTCTGTACAACAACACGTATTCTTCAGAAAAATTGTCAAATTCTTGATTTTTGTGCCCAAAATTGCATACAAAATCTTCTCCTCGTTACTGGAGTCAGATATCCACCATATTAACCCATCCAAGTTAGTTTCCAACTTCTACAACAGCATTCAACTGCCCAAAGTGGTTTTTTTGAAACGACCCAACACATAACACCTTTGACAACTATGGTGTTTTGCATTAACACAAGGAGGTTGACTTGTTTGGCTTGTCCAATGGAGTCCAAATGATCAACACACTCCTTCCAACATACTAAAACACTAAAACAACCAAAAAAAAACTCAAAACCAATCCTTAGACCTTCTAGGCCTAATTGGCACAACAAGGGTCCAAATGGACTAAGAAGGATTTAAGGTTTATATAGTCACCCCAAACCTCTTGACCATACAAAATGGACCAAACAACAATGGCTAAAAGCCTTATTACAAAACACATTGAACAAAAAAAAAACATAACTTCTCAAAATGCATCAAAATGCCTTTAGGAACCAAGGTGCTCCTAGGTGCCCTGCACCACTGCACAAGGACTCAAGCTTTCTCTGATCAAACCTTTCCTCAGCAACTCATGTATCTGTCTATTCAATTCTTCATTCTTTGCTAGTGTCATTCTATGTGTTGCCTTGTTAGGCAAACTAGCTCTAGGTATAAGATTCGTGTGATGACTGATACTCTTGATTGGTGGCAATCCTTTAGGTACATTATCTGATATGATGTCTTCATACTCCTTCAACAATTCAGTTATCTCCTCCAGTTGTGATTCTTTAGTCTCTATCTTTAGGGTTTCAGGCTTCTTAGGAATCAAATCATAACACATATTCTCATGTCTCAAACCATCCAAAAATTCCTTCCATCAACCAAACAAATTCTAGCATTTCCACATATTTCACTTTTAGGTTCATCTTCCAAAGGAATCAAGGTAATTCTCTTTCCATTAGCTGTTATAATATAGGTATTCTTCCTCCCATCATGTATATCTTTCCTATCATATTGTCATGGTCTACCTAACAATATATTACATACATCCATAGGCATAATATCACACAATACTTCATCATGATAAGATCCAATATGAAATTTTACTAAACATTGTTCACTCACCAGTACCTTGTGATCATTCTAAATCCATGCTATATGATATGGTTTAGGGTGTTTCAATCTTTCCAACTTTAGCTTAGTCACCATCTCCTCTGAAACCAAATTATCAGAACTATCACTATCAATTACAACCTTACAACATTTACCTCTTGATTTGTATCTGGTCTGGAACAAACTTTTCCTTTGCAGTGGTTCCTCATTTATCTCTACTTGAAATAGTGCTCTCCTCATGATTAGTGATTCTCTGTTCTCAGGTTTACCAACTAAATTAGGTGATCCAACAGGTTCTTCTACATAAGTTGCTCTTCCACTGTTCTTTGTCTTTTTGCTTGTACTTCCTTAATGACATTCAAATGTTCTATGTCCTTCACCTCCACACTTAAAACAAGTTCCTCTGAATGTTCTCTTATCAAATCCCCTTCCATCTCTTCTGTATCCTTCACTCCGGTAGGAATTAGGGTTTCCTCTGCGGTAGAAAATTTTGTCATCTCTCTGGTATGAACTGCTATCTTTATTTTCCTTCTTGAATGTGCTATCTTGTTAGCTTTGCTCTACAAATGATCTTTCTCCTCTAGAAAATGTTCTACCTCTCTAAAATTTACCTCCTATACCTCTCTATCTCTAGTCATGCTTCTTGTTCAACTTTTCTTCAACTTTCAGGGCAAACTGATAAGCTTCTTCCAGTGTTGTCATCCTCACCAAACTGAGTTCTTCTTGAATGTTCAATCTCAATCCATTGATGTATCTTTCCACTTTCTCCTTGCTTTCTTTACTATGTCCTATCCTTATGATCATCTTATGAAATTCTTCAGTATACTCCTTCACAGGTTTCTCCTTTTGTCTCAGGTTTTGCAATCTATTCAACAATTCCAACTCATAGTTAGTATGTATAAATTGATTCTTTAATTTTGTCACCATTCTATCCCACTTTATGATCTTCTCTTTTCCTCTTCTATTTCTATCCAACTAAACTTCTTTCCACCAAATAGCATCATGTCCTTTCAACTTAGTCTTTGCAAATCTCACCTTCTCTGGATCTTCAATTCCTTCATATTCAAAGTATTCTTCTAGGTCATTTATCCAATCAATCAGTTCCTCTAAATTCAAATTGCCATTGTAGTTTGGTACATCCACTCTAGATCTTTTCCCAATCTTTGAAATAGCTCTCAACATCTTCACTTGATCTGATTCTTCTTCTTCTTCTAGGGTTTCTTCATTTTGATCAGTGGATTGAAATTCTTCATCATCACTTTCAACATTAGGTCGAGGTGTAAGTCCTCTTCTTCGATCTTCTTTAACATCCAATCAAACTTGCATTATTTTCATCATTTCCATCATCTCATCCATTCTTCCAGCCATAGTACCAACAACAGGCATTCTCCTTGGCGGCATCTCTTCCTAGGATCAAGTCAAACTACGTCAAATTCAACGATCGAGCTACAAGGTGACAACTGCCTCACAATCAGAGATTGGTTGACAACACAAGTAGTATGCCTCAAGTTTGGTGATCTATTCATAGCAAGATCTTATGCAATGCCCTCACAAACTTCGTTCCCAAAGGATTCAAACTTTGCTCCAATACCACTTGGTGCAGTCATGATTAGGAGGGTCCATAGAGTGATCAATCTAGACCGTGCAACAAGAGTAAACACAATGGAAGCAACTCAAATATAGAATGCAAATGTAGATTCAGATATTCAATATATCATAGGTTCAAAGTACTAACATGCTGGTAACATGCAGGCTTATAGTTTAGGGCTCACTAGCCTGATTCTCCAGTTACAATATATGGGTAGGATATGGCTTTGAAGTGCCTTATAGAACAAAATACTAAGACTAAAACTTCATACTATGATTCACTACTTTCCTATGCATCTATTACATGATTATATATCATCTCTGTATCACAAGAATCCTCCACGTCGGCCATGGAGATTACAAACTCCAATGAAAGAGATGTAACGTGTGTACATGGATAGGTCAGCCTTAAGCAACTTGTACTCCTCCGCAACTGAATGAATCAAGGTGCGGACCTCAGGAAAGGTCAGCCATGTCCCAAACTATCTTGAATGACATTTCAATTAGCTCCACAAGACATGGAAGTGCTCCACAAGTCTTCTCCATCAACTAACTATCTGAGACTGTCTAAATGCTTTGTTCAAAGGAAACAATTAATCTTCTGAGAGTGATAACTTTTTGGTAACTGATCCAAATGATCTAAATTTTGGATATGATGTGCATGATGATGTCTAGATTCTAAGTCCAGCTCTGCAAGGTCTAAAATGAAACTACAATAGAATGCGGACCAAAACACAGAAACTGCTACTGATTGAACTGACTATACTAAACTAGAAAAAATGAAAGAAAACAAAGTGAATGCAAATATTTTTGGTTGATGCAAGATTGCTCTTGAACTAGGGATGCTCTTGCATCACTGCACCTATAAATCATGCTAATCAAGAATGTGTGAAGCATTAGGATGATAAGGCTTAAGTAAAGACACATGAAAAACATTAGGGATTATGGCAAGAGGAGTCAGTAGAGCAAGTCGATAAGCTACAGTATTGATCACTTCTAGGACATCAAACGGTCCTATGAATCAAGGAACAAGTTTGGACTCTTTGCCAAATGATATTGAACTCTTTTGAGGCTTGACCTTCAGGAAGACATTGTTACCAATTGAGAACTATCCAGGCATCCTATTTCTGTCTGCGTAACTCTTCTAATGATCTAAAATTTGCTTAAGTTTTTCTTTGATCGACCTCATCTGATCATCCATTTTCCTAAGCATGTCAAGACCAATCACTATTCTATCTTCTTCCTTGTTCTAACTAATAGGTCTTCAACACCTATGCCCATAAAGAGCTTCGAACGGTGCCATCCCCAATGATGCATGGTATGAATTGTTGTATGTGAACTCCACCAATGGAAGATACTCCTCCCATTTATATTATTGATCCATACAATACAAATTGAGAAGGTCTTCTACAACCTAATTAACTCTTTCTGTCTGACCATCCTTTTGAGGATGATATGTCAAACTAAAATTCAACTTAGTTCGTAATGCTACATTCAGAGTTGTCCAAAATCTAAAATTCATGCAGGTGTCTTGATGTGAAATGATCATCTCCGGCACTCCATGCAATTGAAAGATCTCCTGGATAAACTTCTTAGCTAATACCAATGAACCATCTGAAAAGATTCCCTAGGATAAAATGTGTGACTTTCATCAACTTGTCAACAACCACCAAGATGACACCATGTCAATTCTTGGACATGGGCAACCCCTAAATAAAATCCATACTTATCACTTGCCACTTATGTTCTGGAACACTGCGTGGGTACAACAATCCTGCTGGATGCACATGCTCAGCTTTGACTCGATGGCATTCCAAACATCGAGCCACAAATTATGTCACATATTTCTTAAGTCTAGGCCAAAAGTATAAAGGTCTCAAACCTTTGACCATCTTTTTCACTCCAGCATGCCCTGAATATGGTGTGCTGTGGATCTCCTCCAGCACTAATTTTCTCAACTCCCCCGAGTCAAGAATATACATCCTTCCCTAATATCTCAAAAGCCCAACTGACTCAATCACATACCCATCAAACCAATGATCTAAGGGGTCTTCTTTTAAAGCTTACTTTACTCTATCATAATGTCCATCCCCTTGCAAATTGTGAATTACTTTTTGTTTCAAAATGGATCTTGTGGTAACCATGGCAACTAGATGTCTTCTTCTACTAAGACCATCTACTACTCTATTCTCCTTTCCTTTTATGTACTCGATCCCAAAGTCATACTCACTAAGGAATTCTAACCACCTTCTCTGACATGCATTAAGATTAGGTTGTGCCAAAATGTACTTGAGGCCTAAATGATCTATCTTTAACTCAAAGGGCTTACCTAGAAGAGAATGCCTCCACATCTGAAGTGCATGAACTATGGCGGCCAACTCAAGGTCATGTGGCACATAGTTTAACTCATATTGCTTTAACTTCATCAACTCATAAGCAACCACTTGCTCATTCTGCATCAAAACTCCTACTCCTTCTCCTAAAGTGTCAGTTATAACTGTGAAATGACCATTAGGATCTGGTATGGTCAAGATACGAGTAGTTGTGAGCTTTTCCTTTAAAACTTGGAAAGCTTGCTCACACCTTTTTGTCCATTCAAACTTTTTACCTTTCTTCTGTAGTGAAATAATCAGTGCTTCTATTGTTGAGAATCCTTCCATAAACTTTCTATAATATCATGCAAGTCCCATAAAACTTCTAACTTCTATCACATTATGAGGTGCAGGCCATTCTATTATTGCCTTAATCTTCTCAAGATCAACTACAATCCCTTCAGTTGACATTACATGACCAAGATAGTGCACCTTGTCTTGATAGAATGTACACTTAGATAGCTTACTATAAAATTTTCTCTCTCTTAAGCATTGTAAGACTATCCTCAAATGCTTCTCATGCTCTTCAACTGATTTAGAATATATCAATATATCATCAAGAAACATCAACACAAAATCATCTAAGCAATCACTGAATATGCTATGCATCAAATTCATGAATGTTGTTGGAGAATTAGTTAGCCTGAATGGTACCATTGTGAACTAGTAGCGACCATAGTGAGTTCTAAAAGATGTCTTAGAGATATCCTCATCCTTAATCCACAACTAGTGGTAGCCAGATCTTAGGTCTATCTTTGAGAACACCAAAGATCCCTTCATCTAATCAAAGAGCTCATCTATTCTTAGGAGTGGGTACTTGTTCTTTATAGTAGCTTTGTTAAGCCTTCTATAATCAATGCATAAACATAAAGTCCCATCCTTCTTTACAAAGATGACAGGTGTGCCCATTGGTGACACACTTGGTCTTATGAACCCTTGGTTCAACAACTCCTGCAATTGTGCTTTAATCTCATACAATTTTGTAGTAGTCATCCTATAGGGTGCCTTAGATTGAGGCTCAATCCCTGGTAGAAAATCAATTGAGAAGTCAAATTCTCTCTTCGGTGGTAACTCTATTAACTCCACAGGAAATACATCTTGGAATTCCCTTAGGATAGGGTAATCATTAAATGTTGTTTCTTCATTGTCAAGGTCCTTTACTTGGATAGCATAAATAAAGCACCCTTTTCGCTTGGCTTTCTTTAACGGCATAACCAAGATTTGTCTAAGTTCCAATGGTCTCTTAGATCCATTAATCTACACCCAATTCCCTAGGTCATCCAAACATCTAACAACCTTGTCTTCACAGTTTACTATTGACTTATGTTCAGCTAACTAGTTAATTCCCAGTATCACGTCATAAGACCCTAAAGGTGCTACATAAAGGTTGACTTGCATTTGAAAACTTGGAAGCTCTAACTCATTGCATGCTAGACATGAGTTTACTCTCTTTTCTGCTCTATTGCCATATTGTACCATCCATGAGTTTGCCATATGCCTAGGTCTAATAGATAATTTTGAAACTACTCTAGGATCTACAAAACATTATGTGGCTCCAGTATCAATCAAAATAGAAATAGGTAGTCCATAGAGCTTACCTTGAAACCGTATAGGTGCTACCTGAAAGTCAGCTTGTCGATTGTCCACGACAACATGAATTTGGTACTGAGGTGCTCCCTGCTAGTTCCTTTTTCCTCTTCATGTTGTTCTCTAAGGACAAGTGCTAGCGTAATTCTCCCCTCTGTAAACATAGCATCCACCACGAGGTGCCCTGGGTCCCTCTGACCTATCCCTTTGGTTATTGTTGTGGTTATTGTTGTTGTAGTTACCTCTTTTGTTTCCACCACACTAATTTCCACCATTTCTAACATGAGAGTTGTTACCTCTCTTCAATTTTATGATCTATCGACTATTATTGCCTTGATTGCTATTATTATAATTATTGTTCAGATTATTGTTCTAGAATCTATTGTTTGCAAACTTCACTTCTCTAGACTTATAATAAATGGTTGCTTGTTAGAGCTTCTGCTCATGCTTAATAGCTTTCTCAAAAACTGCATCCATTGTCAATGGGTTATGGATGTCTACATCTGCGCCAATCTGGGGCCTTAAACCCATAATAAACTTCCTTATTCTAAATCTCTCATCCATCTGGTATTGCAGAACATACTTAAGTAAGTGAGAGAATCTTTCCCAATACTGGGTTACCGACATCCCTCCTTGTGTCAAATTTTGGAACTTCGTCATCTTCTTATCAAAGAAGAGTTGTGGTAACCACCTTTCCTAAAGAGCTATAGGAAAAGTTCCCTAGTAATTTCTGTTGGCAATATTTTCTTCTCCGCCTTCTCATTATCCCACCAAGTAGCTGCTTCTCCAATAAGCTGATATGATCCCCACATTGCCTTTGTCTCATCATAAAGATTTTAGATCTCGAAGTACTTTTCCATTTCAATGATCCATTCTCCAGCTCCATCACCGATGGTCCCACCATCAAACTTGGGTGGTGATACTTTCTTGAGATCTTTTCCCAACTCCCCTATAATCCTTTATCGATTGTTTGCATTCAATTCAATCTTTGGAATCCGTACCTCTACCCTTGGGTTCTCATTGCCCTGATTTGGATTTGCACCTCCCCAATTTTGGTTTTCATTTTGATTATGCTTTATACAGTTCCCTCTAATCTCATGCTCAAGATTATCCATTCTCCTACTCTACTGGGTTAGGAGAGCAAGAATTCAATCCAATCTTCCATCTTGATTATTGTTTGTGTCTCCATGGTTTCTTCCATTTTGATCATTGCCTGATCATAAGACTCCACTACGATCAGTGATTCTAGTATTCATGATTATTGATCTGCATCAAGTCACATCTTAGCGTAATAGTCCAAAAATGCCCTAGTGTCAAACCAAGAGCTCTGATACCAAATGTAAAGGATGCATTCCATAACAAAAATTACCGAAGCATATAATCCACTTAATTACATCAACTCAACTAAAAAGATAGATCTCATATACATTATTCAATAAATTCATTCATCTTACAAATTCACGTGCCATAACCAGGTGATAGTACTATAAAATAATATACAATGTCCATCTTGGCGTTCATACCATAAGTCATCTCAAATAATAACAAGGTACAATAATCAAGTATAATACAAAAATGTATAATAAATCAACCAAAATCTCTAGCTGCCACTAATCCACATGGTCATCTGCAAGCCGAGAGACGGGAACATGGCTCAGGCACTTTTCCACCCAACCATGAAGCAATTATACTTCCCCGGATCCTTTCATAACATGAAGGAAACCTAGCCCTACACAAAATGTCTAGCAACCAGGAAACAACTGGCAGGAGGGAACACCCGATGTAACCTGATGTATAAATGCAAATTCTAAATGATGACGTGCAAATACCTAACAACAGGATGTGGCAAAGAAATATATATATATATATATATATATATATATATATATATATATATATATATATATATATATATATATATATATATAGTTTTGCTAGACAATCTTTCATCTATTTCAATGAACACATGGCTTGGCCCAAGCACTTAAACTAGTTATGGTCAAATCCTAAAAAGAGGAAAGCCTTCTCCATTTCCCACATTTGGCATCCTAGCCCAAAAGTAACCCCAAACACACATAAAAGATAAACTACTTCCTTTTCAAAGCAAATTGCAACCCATGTTCAGCTAATAACCATTTCTAATTCCTTTCTTTTGCACAATCAACGGAAATACACTTTCAAGCAAGTAATTCAAGAAAGAGAGCTTCGTTTATTCAAACAAGATGCATATGGAAGCATTAAAAATTTGATATATTCTTAAACCCATATTTCATTTATAAATATGTAATATAATCTAGAATAAGTTTTCCTATCTGCAAGCAAGTTTATAATCCTGCTCAATTAAATTTGCATTAGGGATTTTAAGAAGAGAAAAAAATAATTTTTAACAACTTCATAAGAGCCAAAATATATTTAAGTGTAGGCATTAATAGAACAATCAGTCAAATATTTAATCTATAGTTTATACAAGCACCTTGTTGTTTGCTATAGAAGTAAGTTAAATCTACTACAGGAAAACAAGCTAACCCTGCTACAAGAATGCCAAAAAAACAAGTTACAGTTACACAGTAAAACAAGATACAGGAACTGTTACAAGTTTGCTACAGTAACTAATAAAGTCTTCTATGATAGGAAGAAAATGACGATGACATGAATAAATTAAACTCGATGAGACAAGAATTAAAATAGTAACTACAGGAATACATAAAACGACGACAAGATTAATAATCTATAGCAGCTATAGGGAATTAACTTGCCAACTATGGTTTTTAAAGAGGTCATTTTCAAAAGCCAACAATAGGCCGAACCAAGCAAGCCCATAAGGAGAATAAACAAGCTAATCTAATTAGCAGTTAAAGATTTTAAGAAGCCAATACTCTATGCAGGCCGTTAGGGATATAAAATAGGCCGACAGAATCAAGAAATAGGTCGCTTCATGAGTTGCAAGCCATTGAACTTATGATTGATGTCTTCAAGAACATACTCAGGTTGTTTAGAAGGAATATACATTGGTTGATTTGAACAGGTCGAACTCAGCTTAGGGGCGACGGTCTTTTAGCAACCACATAGGGATAAAACTCAGGCATAAGCTATCAATGAACAACGACAAAAAGTAAAATAACTCTAGTTGTATAAAAATGAGGCTATCATACATATGCAGGGCAATCAATACCATAAACAAAAGTCGATACAAAAAGATACTGGTTGTCACGAGTTTAAGGGTTGACGCCAAACAAAAAGAAAGGCTGAATCAAAAAAGCAAACATAGAGGAATGAAAGCGGGCGATAGGGAATTCTTCTAAGGCATCAGGGAAATAAAAACAAGGCTCAAGTAGTGGTCACAAATAGGCCGATGAAGATATTACGCAAACCAGAATTTGAATAGTATGGACAACCAAACTTTAAGCAATATATAATTGAAGGAAAATACCCGATTTCACTCGCTTGGCTCAACAATTGACTTCTACCTCCTGACGTTGATTGCTTATTCTACTTTGTGTTTCCTTTGGTCACTCATCCAATTCTCTTTTCCTCTGTCGCTGAAATGATGATGTTGATTATTGATGGTGATCCATCTCT
Organism: Cunninghamia lanceolata; assembly: GCA_027924645.1. Taxonomy (NCBI): domain Eukaryota; kingdom Viridiplantae; phylum Streptophyta; class Pinopsida; order Cupressales; family Cupressaceae; genus Cunninghamia; species Cunninghamia lanceolata. Next base: position 2,943,623 of record BSBN01001313.1, read on the forward strand.
TTTGTCTCCCTTTTATCAATATTTCCCCTCTACTATTATCTTTGTATATTTAGATTTGAGTTCCTTATTATAAACTCAAGTTAATCTTCTGTTTGCATGGCACTTGGCATCTAATACCTCTAATTTAATTAAAATTTAAAACTCTAAATTATTGTCGCTCTCTTGCATGACAAGATTATTATTATATTTAGATTTCTATTTATAATATATATATTCTTAATATGATAAATATCTTTAAAATAATGCATATTCATTTTAAGTCTAGCAAAGAATATTCATATATATAACAATGAATATTTATATATATTATTTAATCAAATTATTTAAATAAAGAAAAACACATCAAATAATTATTAATAAATCACAGTAAACAACTTATGCAATTCTAAGGTATCCAAGTTGAAAGAATGTAATAATATATACATGGCGAATTTATATAATTCAAAGAACATTCTATAGCAACGAAGTCACATCCATTAAATGCTCAAACAAGACTAGCAACCACATAGTGATGCATACTAAAGCCACTCAAAGATGCAATATGACATAAAACCACGTGAGTGTGTGCATGCATCAAATTTATCCATCAGGATATCAGTTCTTGTCAGGTGGCTAGAACATTTCTACCTCAACCATGTTCTCGTCTTCGACATTCTTCCTGCACTCAGTCGCACTTAGATTTCCATTAATAGGTTAGTCCTTATAATCATATCCGAAGCAAAACAAAATGTACATCCTTAATTGTACCACTAATATTCAATTGTTAAATTAACTTTCAAAATCACACATTTATAACATTAACAAAAATTACTTTCACACACGTGGAATCACTCATAGTAAAACAATCATAGTAAATGTCCAATAATCTAAATTAATAATAAAGTCCAAAAATGAGATGTGACAATTGATTGGTTGTAGGTGCTCATGGATACTTGGAGACTTGGGTGAGGTTGGAGTTCACTTGAGTTAGAGGCATTGTTGAGACAATTATTCTTTGGAGGTTTCAATAGGAATTATGAGGAGCCTTTACTTGGATATGGACATGAGTTCATGATGAACCTAAAAGGAGATTGTTCTTGGAGAGAGTAATTGTGGCTTGGTGTATCCTAGAGGAGCATTCTTATTCCCCACTCTTGTTCTAATTGGTGACTAATCATCTGATAGGTATTGCCCATCTTTTTCAAGTGCATTTTATTTTATACTTCATCTTCTCATGGATATGGATCTTAAGATATGCTTGTTAGTATATGGAAGGTTCATTTGAGGGTTGTTTGACATGATTTCTCCTTGTGCATATGAGTTTGATTTATGATGTCATTTATGAGGATTTAGGAGATGTTTATTGGGCTTATTCCTAGTTTAGGATTGGATACTTGAGTTTAATCTTCCTTGATTAGAGAGGCTTCCATTCATATTGGTTATACATGATACATATGTTTCATTTGATCTATGAGATTGAATGGTTGGGTGTTGTTAAGGGTTTTCATTTGGGGTTGTAAAGGAGATCATACTTGACACAAATTAGCACTTTGAGGTGTTGGTAGAAGGACATGGTATGAGATCTATGATTTACAAGTTTTATATCCTTGTTCTATGACTACTTATTGGAGGTTCATGGTCATATGGTATATTTGGGAGAGTTATGGTGACATGTTGTGAGGGAGTGTGCAACTATTTATGTTGCATGTGTGGATTATTGTGATTGTTCTTTGATACTACATGGTTTGATCATTAGCAACACCTTAATTTGAGTGTTTATTGATAGACTTAGTATGCCTTGATCTATTATCAGATTTGACATTACTCATGTAGTGGGAATTTCTAGATATGTGAGTTCTTCATTGATAGGTTTTATGCAGTGAGCTTGTGATTGAGGTTTATGGGTTGGGTATGTTGTTGGCATGAGTTTACTGATGTTGTTGGATACATAGGAGGTATGGATTGTTGGATGTATTAGCATTTGTTGTGGGTACTATTTCCAATCATGTGGGTTTTTACCTTTGGCAATAGCTTGGAGCCTTTGTTATCACTTGGATTTGATGCTTGTGTTCTTTGGATTGGTGCATCTTCACCTTGGCTTGTTCCTTTTCTTCCATAGGTGGCATGTTGGAGGATGATAGGAGTTCTTCTTGAGATGGTGGTCACTTTGGTTTTATTGCAGATAACTTGATTGAGCACGAGAGCATGTTAGAGATTCATGTATGGCTATGATGATATATTTCATTGATTGAACCTTATGCAATGTATACAAGTGGGAGAATGTTGGGAAAAGGGTGTTGCACACATTGCACAAGTAATGAAATATTTTAATTATGTAAAATAAATATTTATTTGGGTCCACTTGTAAAGTTGTATTGTAACATTGGATAGTTATTTTATGTATGGGAGACATAGAATAAATAATTAATATTGGGAAAACTTAGTATCAAGAAGTAGATGAGGGGGTCAATGGTTTTGTACTCTCATGGTTTTGAGACACATGGTTTTACCAATACCACAAGTTGTATTTGTGTGAGCTTGAGTCTATAAAAGCAAGCACATGGTTAGTGGTTTGGGCTGGCTAGCTAAGTGGGCTATCATTATATTGAGTTTCTCTTGTGAGTGTATATGTGAAGCATGGCATGGGATGTGTGGTTACTTACTTGGACACATGAAGGATGCATTGGAGGAGCTTGATGCTTCAGAGGTATTCATGAGACTCTTTAAGTGTATTGTAATGCTTTATTGCTAAATAATACATTGAGTGTGGATGCTTTTAGGAGTTGGTTTTTCCTACTTGAGGGTTTTCCCAAGGTATATCTTGTGTCACCTTTGTGGTATGCTTATCTATTCTTTGGCATGGTGAATTTTGGTTATTCTGGTTAATATTTGTTTTCATATTTATCTCTCATGGGGTTATGTGGAAATGTTCTTTATTGCTATATTTTTCCCTTTCACATGATTTTATGCTTAATGTTGCAATATCATTCATGGTAATGAAATCATCCCTAGATGACTATCCCTCAAACTTAGTCACCTTCTCGTGCACTATTTGCCTATATTTTTTATGCACTATATCTACAAGGATGCTAATGAGCAACAACAATTATACCCATGCATGTAATCCTTTATTGATATATGGAGCAAAGAAAACCCTCATTCCCCAAAACTCATTGTTCTCTTCACCATGAAAAGTTATGTTAACCATGTCCCCATGTTGAACCTAATTGTACCATACCAATACATGGTTTGACCTACAAACCATGACTTGTGTGCTAAAGTAATAGTTGCAGCCACATCATGTATGTTTGTAGTCAAGTCTACTACCCTTCCTGAATTTGGTGCTAAGAAAGAATCAAAAGGTGCTACAACTTTTTCATTCTAGTCTTTTAGTTCATACATGCACCAATACCTATAAGAAACATAAAGAATATTTAAACTATCAATATTTGCACTTAATCAATGATTCTATCACTACTACACTTCATAATTGTAACTACTAACATTTGTATAACTAACCAATTATTCTTACATGATGTATTCAAAGAAGCTATTAATTGTGATATTTGCATCAACATTATTGATTTTCTTTGTATAATTATTGCAGAAGTTGTTTCGATAGGATTCCTCTTACTTTCTCCCTTGATGAAGTCTTTTAATCTATTGGCCTCAATCCAATCTGAAAATAATTGAGTCTTGAAGGATATACGTCTCGCAAGAAAGGTCTTGGTAGGAAAATTTTCATTGGGGATTGTTGAGACTTCATCCATGTTACGAGACCAAATGACATCCATCTAGTAGACAAACACAAATGTTAACATTTAATCTAAAATGTTGACACTTGATATAGCATGCTTGATAAAAATTCTAGACATGATAACTAAGTGTATAAAACATGCTACATGTCATTATTACAATTTTGTCCATTTTTAAAAGTGCACACAACCACCTTATAATGAGATTTATATCTATGGTAGAATAGCAACCAAAGACAAAACCTAACTAAATTTCTCTATCCTCTATGCTTTCATGGAGGGCATACTAGGCGGTAATTTCAAACACTAGGTTACCATATAACCAAATCCTTCTTTTCTATTTTAATGAACACTATTTGATTGGTATTAAACCACATATAAGCCAATCTAGTAGAGCTTCACCATAAAATCTAACCTTGTTGGTGAAAAGAAATGCATAATAAAATAACTTCCAACTCCAAACCCTAATAAGTTGTAAGGAACATAAATCAAATTTAACAACACTCTATACTTAGGGTTATGCGAGGCCAACTAAGGTTAGTTACAACATATTTAAATTATATTTTATCACCCCATGTATGGTCCAAGGAACAAGTATTTGTTAAGCAAAAATTAGAGTAAACATGAATAATCAATATATCGATATCAATAATACCCAAAACTCAATGAAATGGCAAATAAAAGAGATTCAATCAAACAATGAATAATACAAAGCAAACCTCCTTTAATTCTTAGCTTCCATTGATCACCTATCACAAATGATCTTGTCTATGAATATGGCCCTCAGAAGGTTTACTTCCTTGCTATGATTCCAAGATGTTTAAATGGGAACGACTATGATAGTTTTGCCATGAAGATGAGCTTCACAACAATGATAGTAGTGTGTAGTAACAAGTTTGATCACAAGCAATGAAGGAATTGGTGCCAAAGGTGCGCTGTAATTCCTGCAGAGTAAGTTTACTTTAAAGCTTGGATGAATGAAATGGAGGAACAAGGTTCAATTTACAGACTTGAGAGAGAAGATCAACGGTGTAGAAAGAACAAAAAGATCAACGGTTGAGAAACCTTGAGGAATGTGCACGAATAAGAAGACAAGTGTCACACAAAAGATGTTTTATTTGAGTTAACTACTTTCTTTTCTAAAGATAAGATATGACTTAATAAATTAGAAAGTTTTTTTTCTAATTTAAGAGATATTGATAAAAACAAGGTTGATTGAGTTTTAACTCAACTTGAGATTTACTTTTGTATGATTTGAGAGAAATTAAATAATAAATTATTTAATTTTGTGTGCATGAAGAAGAAGACTTATTTTTAGAAGATTTGGAAGATATTTGAAGAATTAGAAGATAAGAAAGTAAATTAAATAAATAAATTTATTTAATTGTTGTGCATGATTTGGAAGAATAAATAAAATATTTGATTGTATTTTATTTTTGGAGATTGAGAGGATTTAAATAAATTTGATTTGATTTATTTAAATTTGGAAGAATGATTTTGACTTAATTAAATAATTAAGAATTATTTAATTGTTTGGAAGAATTTAATTAAATAAAAGATTCTATTTAATTTTGACTTTAGAAGAGATAATTAAATATTTGGATATTTAATTAACTTAGAGGAATATGAATCAAATAAATTAATTGATTGATTGATTTATTTATTTATTGATAGAGGAATTAGACTTAAATAAATATTAAGAATATTTATTTGGACAGAGCCGTGTCATTTTTAGGCGTATACATTTTGCCCCTCTTTGATGCAATGCAGTTTACGGCATTGCTTCAAAAAATATTTTTTTTTGATAATGATACATGCCCCAGTTTGCCCCTTGTATAGGTTTAACAACGATAGGTTGCCCCCTTGGGAGATTAGACGGGAAGAAGGCATAAGGCATGAGACGGACAATCTCACGAAGACGAAGGGAAAACTTGGTTAGGATTCAAGAAAACAAGATGCGTTTCTGAGAAACGGGAAGAAAATGGGTGCGGGAAGTAGTCATAGTCATCACACAGCCAATTTAGGGTTTGCATGCTATATATAGGAGCTGGGTCCATAAGACAAGTCATTTGCACACTTGGCTTTTGTTGGATTGTCTTTGAGAGCTTAGGAGAGTACAGAGCACAGAGCAGTTAGCACTAGGATGGATATTCCACACGAGGAGCACTGCTTTGAGCAAATTCGATGATTCGATCAGCTGGCAGAGGCAGGACCTCTAGTATGTATCTCAAAAAATTTCACCTAGGGTTGATTTTTAGTGCATTAAATGCTAGGTAAAATTAGGCAGAACAAATGCACAAGATCGCAGTTTGGCACATCTGACATGCAGAATTGTGCATCTGTCATTCTACGGCACTTCTAGGATATGAAACAGTGCATGCATGAAAGTTGCGCATGCATGAGGAAGGTCGGCACATGTATTATTTGGCGGCACATGCACTTGGGCGGCGCATATATGATATGGAACGGTGCATATATGAAATGTTACGGTGCATGTGTCCAAAGTGGTGCATTTATTGAGAAATGGTGCATGTACCTTCTGTTCTAGTGCATATGAATAGGATAATCAGTTTACTTAACAAAATTGACTCGATTGGCATCCTGTTTGATGCATCAATCGATAAGCTATCTCTGAGATTGCAGGAATCTAGTCAAGAGATGTAGTGTGTTGTTTTGATCAATTTAATATGTTAAGTTAGTTGATATGATTCTATAGATATGTTGAGCATGGTACTTGCAGCTTTAGGTTGACGCCTTGCTTTGTGTGCTTGCAGGAGGACATACGAGATACACAGATGTCGAGGGAGCAGTTTGGGAGGAGATAGGCCATGCCACAGGGGCAGGCTCTGTTTGCACGGACACATGTAGAGAGGTTTAGATGGGGCCCAGTGGCATCCTCTAAGGAGGCAGTGGTAGAGTTTTGACAGATTCCTTATACTGCATGGCCGATGAGGAGAGAGATGTAGATGCAGGGATGACTCAAGACTATCAGGAGTGGTTCGCAGAGCATCCATTTCTGAGATACTCTGGGCCTGGAGAGCTAGTTCCTTGCATAGATGAGGTAGATTTAGATGATGAGGGCAGGCTTGGCAGGAGGAGGAGAGGAGGATGGAGAGATGGAGGAGATGGTGGAGATGGGGGAGATGGAGGAGGAGGCAGAGGAGATGGGGGAGGAGATGGTGGAGATGGGGGAGATGGAGGAGGAGATGGAGGCAGACTCAGGTAGAGGAGAGTTGGGGAGGGATCCTCCCACGTTCAACAGGTAGTGCAGCCACAGGCTACATAGCAGGGATAGATGCCACCACCTCAGCAGGTGGCGCAGTAGCAGGTACCTCAGCCACAGGGGCAGGGACAGGCACAGGCCTCCCAAGATCCAGCACAACCAGATGTCCAAGGGAGAGCCATTGCCATGCTAAGAGGACATGTTCGGCAGCTACGAGCATAGCTTAGGATGGTTGAGGCTCGGTGGGAGACAGATACAGGTGTTATCTCAGGGCTCACTAGAGAGTGAGATATGGCGGAGGATACGGGCCATCAAAGTAGAGAGGGACACAGTAGTGGCAACCCTGGGTACAGATGCTACTAGCATTTTTTTGGTTGGACAGGTGTAGCAAGCACAGGCATAGCTAGCATAGACATAGGCATAGTTGGCACAGGTGCAGGGGCAGTTAGTGCAGGTACAGGGTGAGCTTGCCAGAGCACAGGCTCAGACACAGTACTACCAGGGATTATACCATGGTGCTATTCTAGTTAATTAGAGGGCTCTAAGCTACAGGAGTCAGTCCATGGCTTCGTAGAGAGCAGGTGGTTTGCAGTCGGGAGCCTCTGTGATGGGCCCGTAGTAGTCTGGGGCCAGCAAAGGAGGGGACACAGAGGACCCTGCTGGGAGCAGTGGTTCATAGTAGCAGGGTTAGCAAACACTTGCATAGATTTTGGCTCCTATGTATATACTTTTTGATGGCTCAGATAGTTGGACACGTATATCTACCACTTTTGTATTTTGAGACATGTATCATTATCCTTGAGATGTGTACATTGTATATGACATTGACTCAGAGATGGACCTTTTGATATTATACATTTGGACATGTTTTATATGATATTTATATGATGATGCAACTATTTAATGCTCTCTATACTTATGCGTTATGGATGCATTTCTACTGTATGATGGTACTCATGTGATGCATATTTTGGCTATGTCTATATGATGTTTATCTAATGCAGACTTAGATGTGTTTACTTGATATGCCCCTAATGTGTGAATGTAAATAGTATCTATATGATTATGTAGTTTATGTGATGCACTTATCTATGTTTTTGATTTTTTTCTGTTGACACTATGTGATGATTGCAATGATGTATATGGATGACCCGATGCACTTATTATGTATGCAACTGATTTAATCATGTAAATGACTATCTCATGTGATATGATATGCAATTGTATGCTATGTTTTTGTGATGTCCAAATGTACTCTATCGAGATAGAAATGACATAATGGTAGATAGAAGATTGATTGAAAGAATGACTCGATAGAAAGACTCACAAGCTTCAATTTGTATTGATACTTTGCATTGTTTGGATCTTTATTGCATGGGGTACGGTATGGATGCTTTTATGGATGTATGATGGATGCTTTGCTTTTAACATCTTGATGGTGCAAGTATTTTGAAGTGCTTATTTCATCATTGGGCAATTTTTTTTGGGTACTTTTTCCAAATGTTGCAAGTTAATACAAGCATCTAGGTATAATTGAACCGAGATGACCTGAGTATTGCTTACATGGAGATTTAGCAAGTTAATACAAGCATCGAAGTATAATTGAACCGAGATGACCTGAGTATTTCTTGCGTATCAACAGACAAGGATTGCCCCTGTTCATGTTAGACCTTTGATGTCCTCGATGATCTTTTGCCGATCATGTCTTTAGACAAGGCTTCACATTACTAAAGTTTAATCCATAAACAACAAACAAAGAAAATAATCATGCCCCCATCAGCATCTCTAGCTTTTGGCATCCTCGAGTAGCATAGAAAGACATGATAACAAAGATCAAGACGCCATAACCTAACCCAATCACAAACACAAAACATTCTTGCATTTAGATGTGTTTTTCTTGCCATAATTTGGATAGAATTAGTTTGAGTGCTTAAGGTACTTGTTTTCTTTGTCTTGGATAGGTTGATGTTTTGCGTCAAGATTTTTGCTTAAAAAGTGGGTTTTTTCTTGCGCTTGCTTGCCTGGTGAAAGATTCCACAATCCTTACTGGTGAGACGGACCCTAAGGGACTGACCTAGTGCCTCGGGGGCTCATTACTAAATGACCTTGCCTACGTGATGACGTAGAGGCAACGTAGTTTGGGGTGAACCCTAATGGACCTAAGACCTAGGTGATAGAAAGTGGCATGGACTCAGATAGATAGAAGGACTAGACACGTGACGGATGGGACAGTGGAGCCTCGGGGGCGCATTTGAATAATGGCCTTGCCTACATGACAATATAGAGGCAACATAGTTAATGGACTCTGACCATGGATGGACTACTGACGATAGACACTATGCTAGGCTGATACTATGGATAGGAACTGGATAAGACCTTGGTTGACAAGGCAACAAAGAGATAGAGTATCAAGCCATGATAGGTTATTGGATCTCCTCAAGTACCATATCATTTACCGAACAAGATGACCTCTCAGTGTCTCAACCTCATAACACCCCTTTACATATTGTCGCCTTCATCCATAAGCACCACATCAGAGGGTTCTCATTGATGGGGGAGCTGGTTTAAATATTTGCATGCTCAAGCTAGTCCTTACATTGGGGTTCTCTGAAAATGCAGTCGATCCAAGGAAGAAGATTACTATCAAAGCCTATGATGAAGAGGAGAGAACTACCAAAGGAATAATGGTATTACCCATACAAGTGGGACTAGTGATAAAAGACGTTGTGTGCCAAGTCCTAGATAGGGAGCTAGCCTATAATATTCTTCTAGGTAGACCATGGATTCATGCCATGAAAGATGTGCCTTCTACCTATCACCAATGCATAAAATTCCCTCATAACGGCAAGCAAGTCACCATCCAAGGTGACCCTGACCCCTTTCAGCATTGCAACTCTATCCTTTCAAAACCTGATTGCATCATACCCAACAATGTCAACCCTTCAGTCATCTCCTACATAAGAACATTCCATTTAAGTGGGATGAGAAATGTGAAGAGGCATTTGACAAACTGAAAGAGTATCTTATGAATCCACCCATTATCATGCCTCTTATCCAAGGGAAGCCATTATTACTATACATATCTGCTACACCAACAGCCCTTGGGACAGATGGCACTTGCTTTTTCTTGAAGAATGGTACAAACTTAGTCTTTTCTGGTGGGGATAGAGACTTACCAAAGTGAATGATCTTAGGCTATTCCTCTGTTCCAATGTTAACAGGTTCTGTAGGTTCCACAACAATCTAAGACTTCTCTTGGTGCATGTCATTGGGGAGAGTGTCAAGCCTTCCATCGTCAGGTGCCACAGTTGGGTTTTCACCATCAAATGCGTCCTTTCTTTTTACTATTTTGGGATCTGACACTGCCGCGGAGTAGTTTTCACTGTCAGATCTAGTTTTTATTTTGATATTTTTACGATTAGAAGGCTTGGCACCCTCTCTGAAATAAGCCACAATATTAAGTTCAATGGAGAAGCCAGCTTTATGATCTCCTTTAGGTAGGTGGTCCCTAAGTTCCATGTAGTCAATATAGGCATCATCATTTTGGAACATATCTAGTTGTGGGGTTCCTTGTAGATCCCAGTTAATAAGCTCGGGATGCATAAGGGGGAGGGAGTCGGAGGATAGATTTGATTCATTGATAGTTTGAATGGATATGCTAGGAGTATTGGTAGGGAGAGTATTCAGGATGGTACTTTCCTCCAAATTATTTATTGCGATAGAACTTGAACCTTCCTCGAAAGTTGTATTCTTAGGGATAGGCAAATCATACTCTAATGGTCTATGCGGTATCATTTGTCCCTCACGGTAGGGGCTATAAGTTTGAATGGTGTCAACCTCTTTGTCGTCATAGGAATGCTTTGACAACTCATCCCATTCATACTCATTAGAATTTGTGTCACTGTCCTCTTGAAGGGTATGGATCATTTCCACAAGACAAGCATTTGCTTTTGCTTTGCCCTTATCTTTATATCCTAGACCTTTTGTAGTTCTAGCCAATGAGGATGAAGAGGGTTGAATGGGTTCTATAATTCCTTCTTTTCTTAGGCCAATGGGGCCTTGCCCTTAATAACCCATTCTATGTAGGATAGACTCACCTCGCCCATAGATTTCTGTTGGGAGCTTAGGTGGTTCTTGTTGTATGTTCTCTTCTTCTTCAGTGTAAAGCCATTGTAAGACATCTCTTTCCTCTGTTTCATTTGATAGGGTCCCCCATTTTACGAAGGGAGCTGTGGGAGGTGCAGGAGGAGTAGATGGCTTTGGAAAATACTTGGGTCACCTAAAGGATCTAGGAGATAGAGGCAATTTGGCTAAGTTGAGGCTGTGCTCGATGGAGTATTCCCCTGCTCTTGTTTCTTTGATGGTAATTTTTTGCTCTTTGGGCTTAGATGAGGAAGCTTCAGAGGTAGAATCATGCTGTGGGGTAGGGGATGTAGATGCTCTATTGTTGGGTATGATGCAATCAGGTTTTGAAAGGACAGAGTTGCAATGCTGAAAGGGGTCGGGGTCACCTTGGATGGTGACTTTCTTGCCGTTATGAGGGAATTTTATGCATTGGTGATAGGTAGAAGGCACAGCTTTCATGGCATGAATCCATGGTCTACCTAGAAGAATATTATAGGTTAGCTCCCTATCTAGGATTTGGCACACAACGTCTTTTATCACCGGTCCCACTTATATGGGTAATACCACTGTTCCTTTGGTAGTTCTCTCCTCTTCATCATAGGCTTTGATAGTAATCTTCTTCCTTGGATCGACTGCATTTTCAGAGAACCCTAATGTAAGGACTAGCTTAAGCGTGCAAATATTTAAACTGGCTCCCCCATCAATGAGAACCCTCTTAATGCGGTGCTTATGGATGAAGGTGACAATATGTAAAGGGGTGTTATGAGGTTGAGACACTAAGAGGTCATCTTGTTCGGTAAATGATATGGTACTTGAGGAGGTCAGATTACCTACCATGGCTTGAAACTTCTCTTGGGCCAAGTTCATGGGTACAGTGGTTTCCACTAAGGCTTTATCAAGAATCTCCTTGTGGGAAGGAGATAGACGCAACAACTCTAAGATAGAAATGTGGGCAGGGGTCTTCCGTAGTTGTTCTATGACACTATACTGAAGGGAGTTGGACTGAGAAGGTGATGACCTTGGAGGGAGGGTATTCAACGTGACCTTACCACTACGGGTGATGATACTGCAATTAGTTTTGTTGGGTCCTGATTGTTGGTTAGACGTAACCATGTTGATTTGTGGGACATGCTCTGATATGCAATTGATGGTAAAATCAAATGGCACACTTGCGTAATTGGAATTACCATTCCCATTATTTTGATTTTACCTGTTACAGTTGTTGTTGTTGCCGTCATTGTTGTTGTTGTTGTTGTTATACGACCTGTCGTGATTGAGAAGTGGATCTTTGTAAGCCACATGCATCTCATTAGAAGTATGTTGTTGAGCACCTCCTTGATTTTGATCAAGTATGTCTTGAATAACATGTTTGAGATGGATACAATTGTTGGTTGTATGTCCTCTTCCTCTATGATACTCACAAAAGTCGGTGTCTTTCCAATAGTGAGGTTTTATTTGAGGTTCATAATCGCTTGTTGGCGGTAGAGTGATTTCATTGTTGGCCAATAGCTTCCTTAATGCGGATTCTTGGGACTCACCTAGCGGTGGAATTTTTGCCTTGGACTTGAGTTGAACCATGGTCTTGGCTCTCGAGAGAATGTTTTGTTGGGCGTAACATTGCTTACCTCTCCTTTGAGAGTGAATATTGGTTATTGTTTGGGAGCTGCCACCTTGGCATCAACTACTCCATCATTGACGACATTTTTATTCTTAGTCCAAAACTTTGATTTGTCAGTCGTGTAGTTGGAGGTAGGTGTGTCCTTGTATAACTTGATCTATCCTTTGGTGATCATAGCTTTCTCAATGAACAATCCCATTTCAATGACCTTAAAAAATGAGGTAGGGCACTGAATTTGTATTTGGTAGCTTAGATCGGAGTTGAGGTTGTGGACAAACATCTCCATTAATACTTCTCGGGTACATCATATGAGCATTTGCTTGCTAGTTGTCTCCACCTTTGTAGGAAGGAGGTGAATGATTCACCATTCTTTTGCTTGGTATTGCATAGGTCAAGCATGGAGACTCCGTGTTCAATATTGTACGAGAAGTGCATGATGAATTTGTTGACTAACTCATCAAAAGTCTTGATGCCCGGTGGAAGTCGTGAGAACCACTCCATGGCTTGACTACCTAGAGATATAGGGAATAGTCTCATTGTGAGCTACTTCCATGCATGCTGCGTTGAATTCCCTAATGTGATCTCTAGGATCTCCTTTTCTTTTGTACTTGTCAAACTTAGGAACTTCGAATCGAAAGGGGAATGGTACCATGTTTAAACTTTTATCAAAGGGGTACGGTGCAATATCTTCCAAGGAGTATGTTTTAGTGTTTGTACCCATCTTGAGATCCATCATTTGTTGCATTAGACCCTTGATTTGTTTCCTCATTTCTTCCATAGGTGTGTTTGGGTCCATGACTTTCTTTCCTTTGTCCTCTCCGGTGTGGTGTTCATGATTATCCTCTACAGTCTCTTTGAGTTTGCTTAGATCGAAATCAGTAGGAGCTTAAGTCCAAGATTTGCAAGATGAATAAAATACTTGTGAGGGTCCTCATGGAGCACTTTCTCTAGCAAGCATTGGAATTTCTGATCTTGGAGGTTTCCTTGATAATCTTCATGAGAGATTTCCTCATCACTATCATGAGGGGTGACAATATGGTCAGATGATCTGGCCATTTCAAGTTGCTTTGGGTATTGAGATCTAGTAAGAACCATGCAAGGTGACGTGGGATGCGGTGGGATGAAACTAGAGATTTTGGCAAGATGCCGGTGGAGACTGCTGAGAATAGGATACTTACGACAAGATTTGGACAAGGGACTCTCTCGATCAATGATTCCAAGTAAGACAATCGATACAAGATGATAGCCACTAGTAAGGGTACTTGATACCTATCTTATTGTGTAGGGACTAGTCATGCACCAAGACCACTAGCAAAGTTCTGTGACTTACTAGGGTTAATTGAATCCAAAATGATCCGAAAAAGGGGCCTATGCTAATCTGATATGGGATACTTTGACTTTGGACTAGGGAGACCTAATAGAAGGTGAATGAGATGACCAATGAAAGAGAGACTTTGACGTGAAATGGATGGAAAAGTGACTGCAAGGTAAGATTTGATCTCAGAACTTGGAATCAAGCTAAAATGGGTACCCAAAAATGGTAAAATTTTTCTTTCAAAGATTGTGGAAGTACTCACTGTCACGCATGTGCCAGAATAGATGCGCCACAAAAACTGGTAAATACGCAAAAAGTCGGTACAAAAGTGCAATACTGGTAAACTTTAGATGTGCCACAACAAGTGTTAAAAGCACAATAAGTCAGTATAGATGCGCAGTAAGTCAGTACAAATGTGCAGCAAAAAAGGATAAATGCGCCGCTTTGGTTTTTTCAGTGTTTTTGCAAATTTTTGGCAATTTTTTGATGTTTTTGGTATCTTTGGCTGCAAGAAGGTCTTTTGGATTTGATTTTCTGAAATTATGGCAAGAAGACACAGCAAACACAAAGAATGTTTTTATGGTTTTTTATTTTTTTGTGATTTTTTGACTCTTTTTGGACTAAAAGAAAGCAAGTACAATCCTAGGTTTCAAAGGACAATATAAAACTGAATTCTCACTATCTCTAGTGAAGCATCTTTGGGAGGTGATAATCGCCCTTCCTTACACCAGATTATAGGGGTTTTTGGCCACTAAGACAAAGGTGTTTAATAAAGGCAACCGTTCGAGTGGTTATACATGCGGCAACACTACTCTTCGTTATGGAGTCTCCCAGCCTGCAAGGGTTGCGCCTTGGAGTGTTTTGGGGGAGGTTGGCTGTCGGTATAACACAACTTCACTCATTGTTTGAAGCTTTCACTCCAAACACAATTTATTTATAGTGGATTGGTAGGGCTTGATGTCTAGCATGTTACCACTTAGGGTTGTTCCTACTTGGATGAACGATATCCAAGAGCGGGCCCCTCTAAAGGAAAAACACATGCGAAAATGACATGTCTGGCATTTTGGTCACCTAAGATAGGGGAGAGCATAGGCCTGATATCATTCCCAAAACACAAAAGATAGTGTTCTTTTCCCCTAGTTAAAATGAGAAAAACTAGATGAGCTATCTACTTGCGCAAGCACAGAAATTTGTTAACTTTGAAGTGATAACAAGATAGAAATGGTCCATTTTTACCAAGATAGCAATGATGTGTTCAATTTTACCTAGATAGTAATGATTTGTTAACTTTGAAGTGATAACAAGATAGCAATGGTTCAATTTTACCAAGATAGCAATGAGTTGTTAACTTTGAAAGATAACAATATAGCAATGATTCAAAGATATGCAAGATAGCAATGATTCAATTACCGCCTTCCTAGTTAAGACTATGTGAGATTTGCATGAGCATCCATTTACTTTTCCTTTAGAAACTGAAGTGTGAGTTAACAAGTGCAACTATATGATTCTAAACCAGTACCTAGCCTACAAACAGATCAAGAGTGTTCCTGCAAAAAGACATTAGCGTTAGCAAAAATTTCAAGGAAACCCTAAAAATCCCTGCCTAGATCAGATGCACAGCTTCAAAGCTTGAATGTGCAGAAATAGAGCTCAAAAGTGCCGCAGTACATATGCACTAAGACAGAGGTCAAAAGCGCAGGAAAGCAGTATATATGCTCCAAACTAATAGATGCGCCAGAACAGAGTCTGTATGTGCCAAAAGAATGTATGCATCAGAATAGATAGTAGATGCGTGTTAGGATGTGTCAGATGTGTAGTTTCCTCCTATGTATAGCTTTCTCAAACACAAAAACTTAGTTTTTGGGTTAAAAATCAGGGCTAGGCCCCATGGTGGGCACCGAAAATGTTAAGGAAAAATTGGAGTAAACATGAATAATCAATATATCAATATCAATAATACCCAAAACTCAATGAAATGGTGAACAAAAGAGATTCAATCAAACAATGAACAATACAAAGCAAACCTTCTTTAATTTTCAGCTTCTATTGATCGCCTATCACAAATGATCTTGTCTATGAATATGGCCCTCAAAAGGTGCACTTCCTTGCTATGATTCCAAGATGTTCAAATAGGAACGACTATGATAGTTTTGCCATGAAGATGAGATTCACAACAATGATAGTAGTGTGTAGTAACAAGTTTGATTGCAAGCAATGAAGGAATTGGTACCAAAGGCACACTGTAATTCCTACAGAGTAAGTTTACTTTAAAGCTTGGATGAATGAAATGGAGGAACAGGGTTCAATTTATAGACTCGAGAGAGAGAAGATCAATGGTATAGAAAGAACAAGAAGATCAACGGTTGAGAAACCTTGAGGAATGTGCACGAATAAGAAGAAGACAAGTGTCACACAAAAGCTGTTTTATTTGAGTTAACTACTTTCTTTTCTAAAGATAAGATATGACTTCATAAATTATAAAGTTAGGTTGATTGAGTCAGTTAACTCAACTTGAGATTTGCTTTTGCATGATTTGAGAGAAATTAAATAATGAATTATTTAATTTTGTGTGCATGAAGAAGAAGACTTATTTTTAGAAGATTTAGAAGATATTTGAAGAATTAGAAGATAAGAAAGTAAATTAAATAAATAAATTTATTTAATTGTTGTGCATGATTTGGAAGAATAAATAAAATATTTGATTGTATTTTATTTTTGGAGATTGAGAGGATTTAAATAAATTTGATTTGATTTATTTAAATTTGGAAGAATGATTTTGACTTAATTAAATAATTAAGAATTATTTAATTGTTTTGGAAGAATTTAATTAAATAAAGGATTTTAATTTAATTTTGACTTTAGAAGAGATATTTAAATATTTCGATATTTAATTAACTTAGAGGAATATGAATCAAATAAATAAATTGATTTATTTATTTATTGATAGAAGAATTAGACTTAAATAAATATTAAGAATATTTATTTGAACAAAGCCGTGTCATTTTTAGGCGTATACAGTATTAAATATACATTTCATAATATAACATCAAAACATGTCTAATGGTTCCACATTTTGCATACACATCTATGAGGGTAGTTACAACTACAACATTAAATGAAATTCTTCTATCCTTTAGTTTTAATGGTATATTTCAGTTTTAAATGAACATTTTAAGCAAAAAATAAGGCCCTTATTCAAAATTCCATCGATAACAGTCAAGAAGTAGTAATTTCATACCCAAGTCTATGTTGTTTGAGGTAAAATTCTTGCCCTTAACTTTAAGAAAAGAATTTTTTTTTGAAGTAGTAATTTCATACCCAGGTCTATGTTGTTTGAGGTAAAATTCTTGCCCTTAACTTTAAGAAAAGAATTTTTTTTTGTTGATAGTCATTCAATATTAATGTAAGATAATACAATAGATTATTATTAACTATAGTTTTTGGTTTAATGGTTTGATTATCTAAAGTTGCTAAGCTTGATATTGTTCTAGACATTATTGTTAGTGTATATTATCTCTTGCATTTACATGCATGTGGATAATTACACATAGGAGTTAAGCTTTCTTAGGAGTACTAGTTGAGTAGGAGTCCATCTTTAACATCATTCTATTCTTGGTCATGTTTTTTTAGCCAGTCTTAATTAAGTGGACATGCCTATTTTGGCTCCACTAAATTTAGATGACTATTAGCTATATAATGTGCTTCATACTGTTAGTTAATTCATCCATTCATTGAGCTTTTGCTTTTATCTCTTCTTGTTTGCATTCTTGTTTTCTTTAATCTTGCAGAGTGTGCCTTTGCTTGACTTAGGTGACTCGACTGGTGTGATCATTCATCTAGTTGATCTCGGTTCTCACATGGTATCAGAGCAGTTCTTGTTTCGAATGGTGGCCTAGGTATATTTGCATAGTTAATTTGAAAATAAGGGTTGCATAAAATCAAGGAATTATTTATGTGTGTTCCTGCATATTTTGATTGCTATGGAAAGTGGCAGCCTTACAGAGGCCGATCTGCTTGCACAGGGAGAGAAGGTTGATTTGAAGCGACCAGAAGGATGTTCCTTTCTTGTAGAAAAGCCAAAGGCGAAAATATTCAAAGAAGACCCATCCAAACCCTGATTCCTGAAGGTTCTTTCAAGATCAGTAAAGAGGCATGATTTGTGTGTGGCAAGGGCGCATACTAGTCTAGGAGAAGGAATTTGTTTGAAGGCCCACAACCTTGGGTAGGCTCGTGGCCTAGTTTAAAGGTTGTGCCTAGGCAGAGAAGAGCATTTGAAGGTTATTCACAGGTTGACAAAGGGTGATTGAAGCCTGATCCAAAGGTTAAAACCTCATTTAAAGGTGTCCAAATCCTGTTTGTAGAGCATCCAAGGCTAGCTCTGAGGCATTTTTTAAAGCTCTGAGTCATTTCTTCTCCAACTAAAGTCATTTTTTCCTTTGAAGAGGGCATTAAAACCTATTTTAAGGCATTAAAATTGCTGCTGAGACATTTAGATCTTATGTGGAGGCATTTTTAACTCACCTCAGGCACATTTAGGACGTGGGAAAGCACCCAAATAGGGGTCTCTTGTTGTAGAATAGGTCTGCGTACTAAAAAACCATGCTACACCCCCAAATTTACCCTGCAATCTGCCAAATCAACCCTCCAAATGCCAAATTGCCCCTGCAAATTGAAAATCAAAGGTGATTCAACCTTCATTTTGCCTATTTTTGCAAATTTTCACCCAGTTAGGGCACATCTTTTGCCTAATTCGCCTAGTACTGTGCTTTTTTAAATTTGGGGATTTTTTTTTCTAAAGAAAAGCTATATTTATATTTGATTTAAAAAGCATTTTTTTGCAAAATTATAAGTTCTACCCCTTGTAAAAGTTTATTTTGTCTAAATATTTAGGCAAATTAAACTAAAAGTGCATTCAAATTGTGCAATAGGCAATTTTTGCCCACACACTATTTTTGAAGTGCCAAAATCAGGGGTATTCAAAATAATCTTAGGGTAACTTATTGGGTTGAGTTGTTTTCTTTCCTTTCCGCACTTAATTTTTTGCAAAACTACTTCAACAATATGGATTCACAACTTGCAATCAAGCCACTGACCCTATTTAATTATCATGAGTGGAAAGCTACAATTCAACTTGTGTTAAAGAATAAAGGGTTACACAAGGTGACGATGGGCACTGAAAAATAACCCACTGTTGATACAGTGAAGGATAAATGGTTTAACAAGTGTGATCAAGCTTTTGGTTTTATGTGTCTAAATATAGCTCATAAACTATTGTTTCACGTAGAAGCCTTGAAAACACCCAATGAAGTTTGGCTAGGATTAGAAAAGCTCTTTAGGAAGGTTGATGAGATGAGAGCCCATGAGTTGGAGAATGAGTTAATTAGTTTGAGTTCGAGCACATTTAACACATTAGAAGACTTTTTCACCAAGTTTAAATCTATTAGGTTACAATTAAAAGAGTGTGGAATCAACAAGAAAGATGATCAACTTGTGCTTTCAATTCTCTCCAAGTTAGGACCTGAGTATTATGTATTTGTATCTACTTTCTACTCCACCAAAAGAGCTCTTGGAGCCACATGGAAAATGACATCCTTAGATGACTTCATTGTAGACTTAACTAGGAAGCAAGATAAGTTAATACACATGGGTACCCTAAAGGCATCAAAACCTCAAGCTCTCTTTGCTGGGAATTGGGAACATAATGCTTCAAATAACAAAGGGGAGAAGAATAAAGAAGACAAGGAGACAAAGAAAGAACAAAAACTTGAGACATCTAAAAGTCACACAGAAACTTCATCCAAACAAGGGAAACCTAAAAAGGACAAAGTTCAGTGTGCCTATTGTAAGAAGACAGGGCATGATGAGCACAAGTGTATGAAGAAATAAATAGACCACCTCACTCATCTTCTTAAGAAGCATAACATAGGGGTCCCTGAATCTATCAAAGAGACCTCATCAACCCAAGAAACTTCTAAGACAAAGGGCAAGGCTCTTGTTGCAGTTGGCTCTTCAACATCTTCATCAACTCCATCTTGGATCATTGACGCAAGTGCTTCACACCATATGCCTTATTCATAGGTTAATTTTTCTTCCAAAGAGCCTTATAACATGTCTAGCATCACCTTGGGTAATGACACACCAACATCAGTTGCAGGGAGAGAGTCTATTGAAGTTGAGGGGGGGACATTCGCTAATGTTCTAAGTGTACCTTCACTTTCAACTAATCTCCTATCAATGTATCAGATTGCTCACATAGGGAAGGGCATGCAAGTTGAGTTTACTCTAGATTTAGTTGAGATCAGAGAGTTGCATAGAAACAAATTAGTGGCTTTGGGAAGGGCAGATCACCATTCTAGGTTATACACTTTCTCACACTTTGCCCCTGATATTTCTCCTTCCAACCATCCACAATAGATTCTTGAGACAAAGTTTTCTTCTTCTTCTAGTTCAAACAGTGAGGACAGTGATGGCGTTTCATCTCTATCCATCTCTAGATTCATTTTGGAGGATGAGGATTCAACATCTAACTCACCCACATTTAGCTCTCTTTGGGCTCGACAGCCACTTCAGAGTGTAGCTACTAGGGTACAAAATCTAGTTGGTGGCCGACTTCCATTGTCACATTACAAGGCTCATGCTTTCTAGGCCTTCGCTTCTGAGTTTCGTTGCTCCTTCAAGAGTTTCCAATGATTCATTACAGCAGGGTCATATTCAGGATTCACTTCATTAGGACACACTTCTGCTAGACATCTGTTGGTTGTTTGTAGAGTCTCACATATCATATCTTGATGACACCTTGGAGGATCTCATCTTACTATCTGATGATAATATACATACACCTGCTACTACTACAGAGTTCAGAGAGGCTTCACCAAGGGCTTCTAGTGATTCTTCATAGGACATCTCATGGGATTTGCTTTGTAGCCACATGGCATGCATTGACATTCCACATCCATACATCAGTTCTTTGGATCTTGCTCTTCATCAATTTTCACATGATTTTGAGAGGTCACTTGTTTTAGTTAGGCTCGAGCCTCCTGATTTGATTGTGACTCATCACAACATCAGCATGATGACATTTGAGTCGTATTCTAAGATAGGGTACATCATGAGACTTACCACCTCACTTGGCTTCTTTGACAATTTACCATTGGAGTTATTTATTCCTAAGGGGAGAAGCGTCATTTGCCACAAATGGATTATTTTCAACATTCATATGTAGGCATTCTCTTTTGGCATAGGGGTTACTTCATTATGGGGGGGCTCCATAGTCTCTTTTACTCTCCTATGGGGGGGTCATATATGCATCATCACAGTCAAAGCGACATGTTTTCAGGCTTGGTGTAGAGTTATCATCTTCAAGGAGGCTTTCTAGTCTTCTTCTTTTTCTTTTCTCTCTTTTGGAGGGAAGTTTTTTTCCCACAGGGTTTTCTTCCTTTCTCCTCTTTATGAGAGACTGCATTGCATTGCACATGAGTACCTGATCAAGCCTAGTTGCCAGGACCCATCTTCTTTCCTCACCTAAGCTTTGCTTAAGGGGGGGTGAACTAGTGCATACTATCTCTTGCATTTACATGCACATGGATAATTACACATAAGAGTTAAGCTTGCTTATGAGTACTAGTTGAGTAGGAGTTCATCTTTAGCATCATGCTATTCTTAGTCAAGGTTTTTTAGCCAATCTTAATTAAATAGACATGCCTATTTTGGCTCCACTAAATTTAGACGACTATTGGCTATATAATGTACTTCATATTGTTAGTTAATTCATCCATTCATTAAGATTTTGCTTTTATATCTTCTTGTTTGCTTTAATATTGCAGAGTGTGCCTTTGCTCGACTTAGGTGACTTGACTGGTGCCATCATTCATCTAGTTGATCTTGGTTCTCATAATTATAGATGGAAAAGATCTCAATTAAGACTATGGTATGATAGGAGCAACTAAGTTGAATTTACATCTTCCTAAAACCTCGTCGAAGATAGGGGCAAATGCGAGTGTTGTATGATGTATGAATTTACAAGTATGATGTGATGGATAAGTATCAAACTGTAACGAGCTAAGGTTCTTTCAAGTCAATCAACTAATAGTTGGAACTTTGATAGAGTTGTTCACCAGTGAAACTTAGCAAGTGAGAGTGAACACATATTTTATAAATTTTTAAAATTAATTTTGTATAATTGATAAGCTTTTCTTGCTTAAATGTGAAATACAATGTTTGAACTCAATATAAACTAATATAGATTTGGGTTGGATGTAAATTTTTATACTTCATTTGAGTTGGATTGAATATATACTATTGGCACATTTAAGTGACTACCATGTTTTGACCTTGCACTTAAAATATTTTATTTGGACTAAATGTAAGTTGTCGTACTTTATTTGGATTGGACATGTCCTTAAGTTTCAAGCTCACACTTGGAATATTTTATTTGGACCAAATGATGACTATTTTGATGAATAAACTTTATCATGTTATGCATTGTGATGGTACAATACTCATTGTATGAATCCATAGATGCCACAAAAGAATATTGTACACTAATTTTTCAGGCATGACATGTAAAGTAGTTTCAAGAGTAATGGGTCCTAATATGTGATAGGCAAAGTGACATAACTAAGGGACTCCCATGTAACAATGTCAACTCCTTTGATGTTTACCCTAGATTTTGAAAGATTTTAGTAACTAATTTAGATCGCATATATAGAAATTATGTACTACATATGTTTAGTCCAAGTCTATTATTCACTAAGCACACTTGAATCTATATCTAATCACAATATATAATGTTCTATACTCATGAATAACATGCGGAGAAGGTAAGTCTTAAAGTGCAAAGGATGTAGGGGCATACCCTAGATAGTTATGTTTAGAAGTAGTGAAGGCATAAAAATTAAGCTCAGGATGATATGTAAAACAAGGAGAGGAATAAACCATATAAGTGTTAATCATGTCACTAGACAAACTCTTATCACATGATATCTATCATAGTTAAAGAGGGTTCATTTCTGTCATCTCTAATATATGCAACTATATCACTTGCAGTAGAGAATGTCATCAACACAAGGTTCATCACTAGGATAGTAATCATAGATAGGTGGAGATAAGAAATCATAATCATCCATAATTATCCATAATTACCACATGAGATGTAGAATAATTGTCATCACTATACTTATAATCATGTATAAAAGAAGGTAAATCATGTGAAGCAAATGAATCTATGGACATAGAGCTAATATTACATGCACAAGATATATATCACATGTTATAGCAATATCATGTATATGTGAGCTACATGATAGATCCTTTCTTATAATATGCTCATCATTGTTTATGGGTGCAAATGTGAGTGTTTTATGATGTACAAACTTGGAAGTATGAAATGATGAATAAGTATTAAACTATAACAAGTAAAGATTCTTTCAAGTCAGACAACTAGTAGTTAGAACCTTAACAGAGTTGTTCATTAGTTAAATTTAGCAAGTGAGATTGAGCAAGTATTTTACAATTTAAAAAAAAAGTTAAATTTGTATAAATGATAAACTCTTTTTATTAAAATATGGAATACTTTATTTGGACTAAATGTAAACTAATATACATTTGGGTTGGATCTAAATTGCTACACTTCATTTGAGTTGGATTGAATGTAAACTATTGACACATTTAAGTGACCACCAAGTTTCAACCTTGAATACATTTTGTTTTGACCTTGCACTTCGAATATTTTATTTGGACTGAATGTAAGCTATCATACTTTATTTGGGTTGGAATATTTTATTTTGATTGAATGATGGCTTCTTTTGATATTTATCCTCTGATGTTCCAAGTTTCAAAGGACAAAGGATAGAGGAATTTTGTCCGTTGTTGTAGTTACAATTGCACTCATAGAGACGTATGCAAAATGTGGAACCATAAGGAAGCCACAAATAATGTTTCTTCATTTTTACATTGATTAATAGTGAAGTTTTATTACATTGATGCTAGAGATGGCAAATTTAACATGTTAAGGCCCATTAGTAGCAATGTGTGATCATGTAAACATTGGGGGAAGACTTAAATATTAAATGAGCATTGTGGGCAATAAGGAGGGACCTTGTTCAAAATTCCACATTTTACATATAATGTCTACGAGGATAGTTTCAACGCCAACATGTAACTATTTCAGCCACAACATCCAACTTCGTTCCCCTCAGCTTTGATTAGTACATACGAGATAGTAATTTCAAAGCATAAAGGATAAGGGGGATCTTTTGGATTGAACCTTGGAATCTTCTAGGTAAAATTCTTACTTCTAAGTTTTAAGAAAAGGAAAAAATGTTTTGTTGATAATCATTTAATATCAATGTATAAATTTCAATCTAAGATAATATAATATATTATTATTAACTATGAATTTTAACGTTAGGAGGGCCACGCAGCGAGTGTGTATAAGTAATGAAGTTTGGGTTACCGTCTCCATTTTTTTATGCGCAGAATTAGATGTTACGCTCTCAGAAAAGCTATTTCTATTTCGAGTTGCGACCAAATCCTTTTAACTTCCAAGTGTAAAATTTATCAGCTATATGGTATTAAACTAGCGAGCGTCTGAACATGGAAGAAGCCTAAGCGATACAATGACGAATCCTCGGAAGCCATGGAAGGCAGATTATGCCAATTCTGCAAGATCTTCGTGCAAGATCTGCAAAATTACCATCAAGAAAGACGCCTTCAGAATCGCCAGAATGGTGCAGTTTGATGGTTACATGCCTGTAATCTCCCTTCACCCTTCTTGCTATAATTCCTTTTTTGAATTATTAGCATATCTGTGTAACTTAAGCCCCTGTGTATTTTTGCATTTAAATATTTCATTAAAGGGTTTTAAAGCATTAGTATATTGGCCAATGTAACTTAAGCTAAGCCTTATCTCATTGAAATCTTTATTGGCAGTTTTCCTTTTATTTAAAAGGGTTTGTAAAGCATTAGATTTATACTGAGTGTAATTGGAATAACATTTTTTACATTGTTGTCTTGCTTGCATGAGCTGCTCTTGGCCTAAGTTGAGCATTTGTAGGCATTCCTTAGTTCAATCTTGGCCTAATTAAAGCATTTGCTGACATTTTTTTGCTTCAATCTTTGCTTAAGTAAAGCATCTGCGGGAATTGTTTTACTTGTATCTTGGTCCAGTGAAAGCATTTATAGGCTTTTTTTTAAGTCTTGTACCTTGGTCTAATGAAAACATTTATATTCACAGTTTTACCATTATTTGTCCTAATAAAAGCTTTTGTAGGCCTTTTTTTCACTTAAATTTTGCCCAAATTAAAGAATTGCTCTATTCCCGCCCCAATTAAACCATTTGTATGCATTTATACTGATTGTAATTGAAATAACATTTTTTGCATTGTTGTCTTGCTTGCATGAGCTGCTGTTGGCCTAATTTGAGCATTTGTAGGCATTCTTTAGTTCAATCTTGGCCTAATTAAAGCATTTGCTGACATTTTTTTGCTTCAATCTTTGCTTAAGTAAAGCATCTGCGGGAATTGTTTTACTTGTATCTTGGTCCAGTGAAAGCATTTATAAGCTTTTTTAAAGTCTTGTACCTTCGTCTAATGAAAGCATTTACAGACACAGTTTTACCATTATTTGGCCTAATAAAAGCTTTTGTAGGCCTTTTTTTCACTTAAATTTTGGCCAAATTAAAGAATTGCTCTATTCCCGCCCCAGTTAAATCATTTGTATGCATTCTTTTTCGTCAATCTTAGCCTATCTAAGGCATCTGTAGGCATTGTTTTACCTATATCTTTGTCTATTTATAGCATTTTTTTGGGATTCTTTTCTTTTATTCTGGGTCTAATTAATGCATTCATAGGCATTCTTCTACTTAAATCTTGGCCCGAATAAAGCATTTGTAGGCCTCCTTCTTCGGTCTTGCCTAATTAAATATCTGTAGATACCTTTCTAATTCATTCTGGCTTATAGAGCAGTTTGAGGCATCTTTTTACTTCAATCTTGGGCTTAATTTCTTTTTATGTTAAGGATCGTTTACCATTAATTACTAAAAAGAGAAGATACAGTAAGAGGTGGAGACCACCAACCAATAAAAAATGCAACAGTTGCATACAGCAACCACCATCAAAAACACCATAGAACCTTATACAGCCATCACAGTATTATCCAGTATATAAACAAACTATCAAAATGGGATAAGTGTATCTTAGAACTGATCAGAACATTATTCCCAACAGCATTTTTGGTTTCTGTCATTTTCATAGAAGTCCACTTCATGGAAGGTCCCTATCACCGGGTCAGCTTCATCTTCTGGCGCCAAGTCTTTAACCAATGAAATGTACTCCTGAGTAGCTTGCTGTCCATATCTCCTCTCTCTCTTTTCTTCTCAGACATCATTGGTTTCTCTATCTTCTTCTTTTTAAGGTATCTTTAAGATTCTTCAACTGGTCAGGATCCAGATTGTCTCTGCCATGGGGCCAAAAGTGAGCACTGACTATCTCCTTCTTGTACACAAGACTCAGTCCTTCCTTTAACAGAATGAAGAATCTGTCCTCTGACATTTCCAAGCAAACTGCAACCTGGTTCACCACATCAAATATAATGAGCTCAATGTATGAGTCAGTGAGAATTCGCATCTTGTCATGGAACACTTCATTGTTTCTTTCTTTCCATATATGCCACATCACTTCAAGAGTAAACACAAACCAGAAATTAGCTAATCTTTATGAAAGGAATCCACATAACCAAATAAAATTTCAGCCCAAGAAAAAATCTCAGAATTTTCCCACTCTAACCCATTACCCAAAAAAATAGTCCATACTCTCAATGCAAAATTACATTCAAAGAAAAGATGTTCAAAAGTTTCCAGACAGTTGCACAGTTTACACCTATAGACTTGACCATACTCAGCACCCATCACAAGTTTTAAAAAAACTAGCAACCATCTTAAACAGAGTTTTTTAGGTTCACACTTAACAGACCAAAGTTCTTGAATAGACACGACAACTTTTTATCATCCGAACCAAATTTCCAAGACTTATTAACCCTCTCAAAAATCTCTCTTATGCTGGCCAGCATCCCACAGAGCTTTTTCGAATTTATGTTCCCAAACACAGTGCCATCAGACCACTGAATATTTGCCCAAATTTCAGGATTAAACTTCAGTTCAATAGGAAATGTGACCCCATACAAAGCCTTGTTCAGAACAAATAGAGTCCTCTTTTGAGAATCTCTAAGACCATAATTCTCTTTCAATGATTGTCAAGATTTCACATTGCCTTTGTCAAAAATGTCATCGAAGGAGCTAATGCCCAAGGAGGCCCATAACTTGGCTGAGCAGCCTTGCAACAAGGCCAAGGGCTTATTATTATGGTGAAGATTCCACCACACAGATCTGCAAGCCAAAAAACATCTATCTGATCTGGAAAAGGCTTTGTTATTGCGTACCAAGTGTTTTACACTTTCCCAAGCCCGCCACAGGCTGCAAAAAACTTTGGAACCAAAAGGACTTACAGCAAAATTCCCAAACATTAAGTCTTGAGGGTGCAGCGAAAACTATTCTTTACCGTTTCTAGGTCTGTACAATGCAATGTTATTTCTGATTAAAATTTTCCAGGGCTCACCTCCTTCAATGGCCTTTACAATCCACTTTACCGCAAAAGCAACACCTTGGAATTTAAGATCCTTGAGGCCAAGTCCCCTGAGGTCTTTAGGCTGACAACACCAGTTCCAGCAGACTGTGTGCCTCTATTTGTTCTGTTTTCCATCGGACCATAAAAAGTCTCTAACACATTTTTGAACTTTTTCAGTTTGGTAGCTCCCAAACAGCCAAGCAGAAGCATATCTTGCGCTTAAAAATTTGTAGGCTCGCCTTTAGTCAAATCTTGGCTTAATTAGAGCACTTGTAGGCGTACTGTTGCTTCAATATTGGCCTAGTAAAATCATCTCTAGGCATTCCTTTGGTGCAATATTGGCCTGATTAAAGCTTTTGTAGGCATTCTTTTGCTTAAATCTTGGCCTATGTAAAGCATTTTAGGCATTCTTTCACTCCAAGATGATGTTTCATTTCAAATTTTCTTTGATTTATGATTTTGTTTTATTTCGGTTATGTTCCACTTTCTGGGAGATAGTACTAGGCAGTTTTGTACTTTCAATGGAGCTGGAATACTAGTGACCTCAGTTATTGGTTCTGTTTGAGTTTGGGGATTTGTGTATTCTGGTATGGCAATTTTTTTTGGGGCGTTGGGTACAGTTGTACAAAAAGCATTAAAAATCACAAATATATACATAGTTAGCCAAAAAACAAGAATTAATTGCAGATAACCACATAACATGCTTTTAGGGTTTTTGATTGAATTTTTTGCGACTAAGGTTTCTGATCTCTGGCGGCTAGGGTTTCTGATCTCTGGCGGTTAGGGTTTCTAGTTTTTAGCAGCTTGGTTATCTACGGTTTTTTATTTCTGGTGTCTAGGGTTTCTCATTATGACCCTACCATTCTACTGTGCCTACTCTGCTTCTAACACTTGTTGTTGCCTGCTGATTTTCTCTGTCTCTGCATGCAAGTAGAGCTTTCTATCACAAATTTCATAACTTCCGCCACAAATTTCAGAGTTTTCTGCACTCTGTTCTATGTGCTGTAGGGTTTCTGCACTTTTGGCACTCTTTGCCCATGGTTTTGTCCCCAGGGCTTCTAACTGCTGCTTTCCATCAAAGGCTCCGGTTTTCACTAACACATGACCCTCCCTGCATGCCCTCCATCCATAGGGAATATCGCTGTCTTCTCCATCACAAGAAGTGGGAGTTTCTTGCTTCTTGGTGAATTGCCTTCCTTGCTGATCTTCACCATTCCTCCAAACACTTTTGGTGCACTCTTCTCTCAAGGAAACCTGCAAATAAGCCTCTAACATTAGCCCCAGGCCCCCAACCCATGGATTTCTTATGTTAGCTCTCTTTACAATGTGCCCGATCAACCTGCTGTCATGATCCCCACTTCACCACCAACTTCTCCCGTTTTCACCATAGGTAATGTAAGGAGAGCTATTCTGAAGTTATGTACCAGCAGAGCAGCAGATTGTGAAGGCCTCCAAGTTGAATTTATCAAATATGGTGTGGATTCCCTAGCCCCCCCTTTGGCAAAGCTTTTCAATGAGGTTGTTTGTTCAGGCTTTCCTCAATCTTGGTCTCAACATATAATTGATCCTATTCATAAGTTTGGGGATTTCCAATCTTCTCTACTATAGGACTATCATGATTGGGCATACATTTGCCAAACTTTATGCCACATTGTTAGACATGCAATTTTTTGAGTACCTAGGTAAAGGTAATCTTTGAGCTTGTGGGTAGCTCGATTTCAGGGGAGATTATCAAACCATTGACCACATCTTTACACTCCGGGCTGTTATTGAGGAGGCTTGCCATCGATCTTCCATAGTCTTTTGTTGTTTCATAGACTTCAAGAAGGCCTTTGACTTAGTTCCAAGACACTTGCTTTTCCAATGGATGCGTAATGTCAACGTTTTTTATTCTCTCATTACTGCTTCTTGGAGGCTTTATGAGATAGTTATTGGGCAGTTTTGTACCTCTCACAATCTCTTCGACTTTGTGAGGAGTACCATTGGGGTCAAACAAGGGTGTCCTCTCTCTCCAACCCTCTTTAGCATCTACATTGATGAGTTGGAGTTTCTTTGGCAACATACTCATACAGATGTGGTTGCATTTTACATGAGGTGGTTATTGCCATTATACTTTTTGTTGATGATGTAGTTCTCCTCTCTCATTCTGCCAAAGGGTTACAATGACAACTTGAAGCCCTTGCTCGCTTTTGTGAACTTCACCAGCTTGTGATCAACCTTGGTAAAACTAAGGTCATGATTTTCGACATCTCTAAACTTCTTCTTTCCAGATTCCAATTCTTTTACAAGGGGGCAGCCTTGGAGATCACACCTACTTACACATACTTGGGGGTCCAATTTTCTAGTCCCTTCTTCAGCATGAAGCCTACCTCACATTCGTGTCTTTGCAAGGGATATGCCTCTCTCTCTCTCTCTCTTGGAACATTAGTGTCTCCCAATCCACTTCCAAGATATCCCTTCCGAAATATGTCTTTTTGATACCATTATCAAGCCTTATCAAGCCTACAGTTTTGTATGGCTCTGAGGTTTGGGGGCCTAGCTTGGGATCCGTTGATTGGGCTCGTATTGAGAGGGTCCAGACTCTCATGCAACAACACATTATTAGGTGCAAGCAAATTGTTCCTCAGAGCATTGTCCAAGCTGAGTTTGCTGTCCAACCATTGCGTCTCAAGACTATCGTTTGGCTTACTTTCTACATACATAGACTCAAATCCATGGGAGATTTCACTTTTGTTCATGAGAGATATCCGTACTTAGCTCTTCGTTCTTCTGAGAGGATTGCTTCATTGGGCCCAGTTTAGCACCATCATTGTTGGTACTTTGAGCCTTGAGACTAGCTCGCTCCATTCTATTGGCATCTCTATTGATAGGCTACCTCCTTTCATATATTCCTTGGATGCTCCTCCTCGGCTCCTTCCTTCGAAGGAGATCATCACTAGAGCTACTAGAAGGGACATCTACAAATAGTACATCCACGTCACTTGGACCTCCCCTCCTGTACCACTTGTTGATGATGTTTTTTGGACAACCCAACAATAGAATAAAATGCTGAGTATCTTATCCGCTCTTGATCAAAGCTTCCTGAATGCTGAATTATATGATCAAACAAGAACACTCCAAGGTTCCTTTGATGTCAGGTCTTGACTTGTACATGGATAGACTCAGTGAATAAATGTGATCTTGCTGGTAATCACAAAGGGACTTACGTTGAATTGACTCCACTCAAATATGTTATCCTCTTTTGTGAAGTGGAACTTACTCAAACTGACTATGAAAAGAAAAGGCAAAAGATAAGGGTTAAGAGATTCTAATCTAAGGACAATGAAATAATGAACAATGTTACGATAGACAAATTCCCTTGAAAACCTAACTTCGCTTCATCATGAGAACCAACAATTACGCGAAGCAGGTGCAATCTCCAAAGGTAATCATATGATTTTCATATTGTAAACATTCATTCAAATACCCACAGCTGACACAATTTGAACAAGTATTCACAATCGAACTAAAACAAATGTAGTTCAGGCTAACTTTGCAAAATGACTTATCATCGACAAATCACGAAAAGTATGAACCATTAAGGAATTCATCAAATATCTTCACATAAACTCATTACATCAATTAACTTCTAATCTACTATTTAAGCTACTTGGAAACACATCTTCATCATCTTTAAGAAATAAGAAACCATGCGACATTCCAACACAACACAATTGTCACCAAGCTTCAATGAGAAATGCATTAGTCTTGGAAGTAATTACAACAATTTCATGAGTTCTCTCCAACAACTTAGAGGAGCTTCCTCTACTCCTACTCTACTTTCTAAAATCTCTAATCATCCTTTACAAATGAGAGAAGTGAGCTTTATATAGAGCTCCAGAAATTACATGAATGGCCAGGATTGATTTGCAAATCAATGGCCAAGATTACACCACATAAGGAGTTTGTTACAACAACTTGCTATTTTTAGACATAGAAGAGGCAATGAAGGCACGCTTCCCAAGATGATAAGCTTGAAATGGAATCTTTGAGAATCTTCCAAGGTAGGCATCAACTTTAGGTTGTTATTTGTGTGCATGCATTGAATAAAGATGAGTGAGGTGGCGAAACTTGATAGGATTGATGACGTGTACATGCCACCTTAGCATTTAGCGAACCAATTTGATCTTCTCCCTGTTCACACTGCTTAGAATGCTTTCCCAAATCATAGATTTTTTGAACTTAGGATTTTCAACGTTGGAACTTTGCATCTTTCAAACTTGCAATTTTGGGAATTTTGGATTTCTTCAAGTTGTCTTTCGTGCCTTAGTGTAATTTATGGATTTATGATGTATTTGTTCATTTCTCTTCTCATGTGATGTTGTTCTTGCCAGATTCTAACTCTGGAATGTGGAAGTGGGACTTGACTCTTGAACTTGAAAATGAATCCCTTGAAATGAACTTCTGGATGAATGTTCCTCTCATGATGCTCGATTCTTGAACATGCAAAGTGGAGTGGCTTTCTTCGTTTTGGATGATTGAGCTTGCAAGATGATGATGAACTTCTTCCTTCACTCCGGCGATGAAATTCTCCTCTGGAAGTAGGATGATGGCGAAGTTGATGATGTTTCGATGAAGTATAGTGTTCTTCTTCCGCTCTGATGACAACACCTTCTTTGGATGTAAGGTGAATGAGCTTGATGATACTTCGATCCTTTGGATGCTCCTCTTCATGCTTGCCTCGGAATGCTTTGATCCTTCCTCTTGGTCTTCACCCATGCAGATTTGCTCCAAGTTGGTATTGCTCTCCTTCAACACTTGCCACTCCATCATCAACCTGCAAGTGAAAACACCTCAAGTCAGCATATTAACATGGTACTTGATATAAAGGGAATTCAATAACCAATTCCGCCTTCCTCATGAATGTGTGAAACAAAAATCATGATTTTAACACACTTTACATAGATTTATCCCAAATTTCTTAAGTTGAATGCAAGGAGAACATATAAAACCTTAAGAATTTGGCATTTTTTAATATTTGCTTAAGGGTGGAAATTCCTCCTTGGTGAGGAATTCGTGCCCTAGCAAGGGCGCATAATGCTCTTTAATAAGGATTTTCCTTTATTTTCCTTGGTGCATACTTCACTTGCATTTCTTTTACTTTACTCACTCCTTAGTGAAATCTTAAAATTTCTCAATCTTCTTCTTAAACTTTCTTTAGGAATCATCTTTGGAGTTGTTGATTTGAGCAAAATAGAATGGAACTGGGAGGGCGCATTCTCCTCTTTAATGAGGATTTTCCTTCATTTTCAAAAGAACTCGTCATTTCAACTTTCAAATTTCATTCCTTATGGGCAAATTTCAAACTTTTGTATTGGATCTTGATTGAACCCTTAACATCTCCTTCGAATGTTTGTTGGATCTTCTTCAAAATGGGAGGCTTGAAAAGGGCGCATAATCCTTGCTAGTGAGGATTTTGCGCTCTAACTTAGGCATTTTCACTTCTTAGACTTTATCTCCTCTCACTCTTTAAGTGGATGAAATTGGGCTCTTAGCGAATCTAAATAGGTTTCCATAAACTTCACTTTGACCTTTGAAGGATTTACTTCATGTGAAAGACTTTCCTTGTATGGGCGCATAATCCTTGCTAAAGAGGATTTTCCACCTTTTCACTTAGTCATTTTCATTGTTAAGTTTCAACTCCTTTCATTCCTTTGGCGTGGATACTTGGGGATTTCAAATAAGTCTCAATGCATTTTGATGAATTTCAAGCAAGTTTGATCTTAAGGCTTCATCTCATGTGAGTGCATAATCCTCATTGATGAGGATTTTCCTCTATTTGCAATTGAACTTGTCATTTTTCTACATTCCAACTTCATTTCACATTCTTGGCATGGATTTTTTAATGAAGCTCTTCTTCTATATGTTGTTCCCATGGATTTCCTTCTAGGATGACTCCAACTTTGTCACATTCCTCATACCCCTTCATGATTTCTCTCTCCAACATGTCCAGATGAGTGATTTCCTTGGGCGCGAATTCCTCTTTGATGAGGATTTTCCTTGATATCGAATTTCCCATAGTCAAATTTTCAAAAGATCTTGGGTGCATAATGCTCTTTAGTGAGGATTTTCCACCTTTTTTGGGAGTGCATAATCCTCTTTGATAAGGATTTTCTACCTTTGCAAATCACAATTTTTTTCGAAGTGTTAGAATGACTTCCTTAAAGGATTTCCAAAAGTTTTCAATATTCAAATCCTTATTGCATGATTATCTCTAGTTACAAATGCCTCATCCCTCAGGGTGCAAAATGCTCTTTAGTGAGGGTTTTCCCTCATTTACACTTGACACTTAGCCAAATTTTCAGAAGATCTTCTTTGTTGCCTTCAACTTCCTTGAACAACTTGACATAATTTCCTCTTGCATTCAATAAATTCGACTAAGGAGAGTAGTATTTAATCATCTTGACTCCAAAAAACGAGATCCTCTCCCTGAGTGCAAAATGCTCTTTGGTGAGGATTTTCCACCTTTTTCTGGGGCGCATAATCCTCTTTGATAAGGATTTTACGCTCTACCTTGATCATAAATTTTCTAAGTGTTGTGATGTATTCTTCAAGGGGAGTTTTCAACGATTTTTTCAAAGACCACATTTGATTATCATGCGATTTTCGTGCTTAGATGATTCTACTCCTAGAGCGCATTGTCCTCATAGGCATGGAATTTCCGCTCATCCTGGGCGCATTATCCTTATGGGTGAGGAATTTTCGCTCAAGGTCCAAGACTTAAACTTTTTTGCCCGATTTTGAAGGTGAAGATCCCTAGGTGGAAGTATATTTAAAATTTTGAAGGTGAAGATCCGTAGGTGGAAGTATATTTAAAAAATATATTTTCCTATACTTTAAATATTTTTGAAATATACTTCCAGGATGTTTGAGATAGGTCCCAGATCCATAGGATTTAACATGCAGATTCTAGATTTTTGAGGATCCACTAGATTTTAGACTTAGCCAATTTTCAGGATCTCAGAACATCAGACTTCAGGCATCAGACTTAGTCAATTTCAAGAGTTAAGGACATGCTTTGCCTTCACTTGCTCCCTGATTGAATCACTTGATAGATTTCATTTTGTCCAAGAGAAACATTGTCCAATTTGTGGAGGAGAGTTGATCTAATGACACTTCCTAAAAGACCCAACAAGCTCATTGCGAAAAAAAAGGGGGTCCCCATTTGCAATGGGGCGATGTGTGATTAAGTCACAACATCACTGAGTCCAAAGCTTGCCTTTTACATTGAGTATTTCTTACAGGTGGAGGATGGTATATCATGCCATCCTCACTATCTCTAGCTTCATTGGTCCCATGGCTTGAGGTTTCCCCTTGCCCAGATGAGGGTGTGCAACCACTAGCTATGGGTCTAGATGGACCATCATATTCCTCGCCCTAACTGGATTTGCTGTCTTTGCTCTCTCTAGGTGTGGAGACTGAGGAGCATTTCATCTTTAGATGCCCCATTTACTATGAGATCTGGGGGAGATATTACTGCTTCTACAAGGACTCAGGAAACAATCTCTCTACCTTCTTTATATATTTGGATCAACAATCTTTGGCTCTTTATCTTTGGGGGGCAATCACTCTTTGATGCAGATCCTTACATGAGGTCTCTTGGGATTCTAGAGCCCCTAGGTTGATCACCTCCTTTGAGCATATATAGGAGCCTAACAACTCTTAAGTCTCTAAACAATCTTTGGATATCACTACTCTTATAGATGCGAAGAGACTTGTGAGACGAGGTTTCTCATAGCTTCTACGTCAACATGTTCCCCCTTAGCATTGTGGTCTTGTTTCTTCTTGACGACACAGTTTAGCTTCTTGTTGGCATAGAGCTACTCCTCTTCAGCCACCCCCCAGCCATAGGGGCAGATGCATATTACGAGCTTTTTCACTAATCCAGGGGTTACTTTGTCATTGGATGTTAGATGTGATCCTAGGGGGAGTATCTTGCTTAACCCTCCTGGTCCTCAACACTCCCCGATGAGCATTATTAGATCTTGTATCGGTCCTGTTGATGATGGTTTTGATGCAATCATAACAATTAGTTAAAATTCACATAAAATGAACCAAAATTGACTTGAAAGATATGAAGGAATCGGTTAAGATTCACTTAATCCCAAGTTTAATATGGTCAGGTCTTGACCTGTTGGGCAAATTCAGTTGGTCGATGTGAAGCTGTAATGTTCAAGGGGCCTTACGTAGTTTAGGGTTTCTTATTGGTTTACTGGACTCAAACTATGCAAAAGATTAATAAATATCAATATGTTCATTCCTTTTGCATAAACTTATACTTGTGCTGCAAAACTTTAAATAGTCTTCTCGGATTATTGCAGCTTTCTCCTCTTAAATATTTATGAAAACTGTCTACTTTCAAACTCTGTTATGCGTGCTCTTTTCAAATATGAGACAAATTTCCTTCAAATTTCTACGTTTTAAGTTAAGTATTTTCAGATGGGTTGGAAAAAGTTAGAAAGATCTAATCTACACTTCATTCACTCTATTCGAAGGATCTAATTGTTCTGTGATGCACTTTATAAATAATACAGCAATTTGATCAAATCCACAGACAAAACCTTAAGTGTAAGTTCTGAGCATTTTCACAAACATACACTTAAAATTGCAAGCTCTAAGAGAAAATGTTTCAAACACAATGAAGAGCAAGAAAACACTCAGAAGATAGATGTAGAATTCCAGATTCAATTGTATTAGAAACAGACAGTCATATAAGATTTACAATGTCTGAATGACTCTTAGCTTCATTGACCAAACTACAGAAAACTTACAAGCTTTACAGATACAGTAAGGAAGCTAGATGTTCCACGCATTCCTTATTGTAGACACAGGCGACCTCCTTCTTCTACTTCTAAACTAAACTAAAATGCTATTTTTCCAAATTCTTGCTGCTACAAATCTCTATGTAGCCCCTGTGTAAAGTTTTACAGCGTATAGAGGCACAATATATAGACTTTTTGATTGTCCTCAATACAGCCCAAAAAACCCTAATTTAAACCCTGGTTACAACAATAAATGCTGGTGAACCAGTCCCCCAAAATATCTCTGAGCATACATCCAATCTGGGTGAAATATGCCATTCTGGAAACCCTAGCAGCTCAATAATAACTTCTGTGGTCTGCTGCAATAATGTCTTCAGCTGCATTTTGTCTTCATCAGTGAAGACCCTTGACTTCCTCGCCCTTCATCCTTATCTTCCTCTGCTCCTGAGATCTGATTTCCTCCTCCGTGATGTCACCGCCATTAAGTTTTAGCTCCCTCTTCAACTGTAAACTTGCAAAAACGGATAAGCAATAAGTATCATCATTTAATAAACCTGCAGGAAGAAAAACAACTGCCAAATCTAGTCGTGACTGTGTGAACGCATCAATCGGGCCCTGAATCTGTGAAAAAACGCGGGTCAAATGCATATACAGTGCTTAGAAAAGTCGAGTCAACTATCGTTGACCAAAAATATGCATTTGGGCTTCAAAAATAACCTCCAAATTCCTATCGCTCCGTTTTTTCCTGCCTATTTCCTTGTTTAAATCTCTGCATGCCCGTTACACAAGTCGGACGTTATACATCCATTTAACTCTTCTTAACCTTCCCTCGCATCCGCGCAATGTATAAGTGCCTTTGTATCCTTTGGACATTTCACTTGGACGTGATACAAACGCTTAACCACATCTTATTTTCCCTCTAATTCCGCATTGTATATTTCAGAATGTATGCCCATGCTGTATGTCATGCTTTTGTATATTTTGCCGAAACATACAAGTATTTAAGTCCGTTTAATAAACTTTCGGGTCCGCGTTGTATATGGACGTTGCATGTTCCAAATGTATGTAAAAATATACAAGTCCGAAATGTGCAACGAATTAACCTTGTTTAATAACCTTTCGGGTCCGCGTTGTATATGGACGTTGTATATCAGCTTGTATGCATTGTTTGTATCTTTAGATATACAAGTCCGAAAACATACAAGGACTTTTCTCTGTTTGATAAACTTTCGGTTCCGACACTTGTATATTTCGAATGTACGTATCCTCCGATATACAAGTCGGATGCGATACAACGAACTAATCGGATTCTAACCTCTCTTCGATTCTGCGTTGTATGTATGTGTTGTATGTTTCGTAACATACAAGCCACGGAATATTCAATGAATTAACCACAATTCATAACCCTTTTGGATTCCGGCGGATGTATATTCTGCAATGTATATTTGCCGCATATCGAGCAATGTATAAAACATTATACATTCCAGACGTAATACATTGGCTCAACTCGATTCGAGACACTTTGGATTCCGGATTGTATATAACACTTGTATCCTCGAATATACAAAGCGCGGAAACATTCAACCACTAAACCATATTCCATAAACACTTTGGGTCCGCCATGTATAAAGTGTCTTGTATATTTGACTTGCCAAAATATACAAATGTGAGATACAAAGCGGAACTTAAACATTTATCCATTTTAACCCTAAATTACTTCGGGTCCACTTTGTATGTATGAAGAAAATAAAGTATTTGTAAATGCATACAAGTAAAACAAAGCACCCGATATACAAGCAGACTAGTATATACAAACAACAAACCCTTCCTTTGTACATTTTACCAAAATGATCATAACTTGCAAAATATAGCGAATTTTAAGATGGTTCAAAAAGCAACCCTAGCTCATTTTTCACAAGGAATCTAACCATATCATGGACTGGTACTGAAAATGCATTTTTTCTTCATTTCTATCAAAGTTTGCAATTTTAACCCTTTTTTCCCTTTACCACCAAGTAAAACAACACACACAAGCAAAAGCAACAGCCACAGCAGGGGTCCTCATTTTGCTAAGGAGTAAAATGGGGCGTGTTGTGAACATCACAACAACTAGCAACCAAACAAAACAATTAAATTCAAAGCATTTAAGAAAACTAAATGAAATAAATCCATAACTTTCAACTATCTCTCCTGCAAATTATTATTCAACTTGAGACCTAAGGTATTCAATAAGGGTGCATGAATTTTCATTTTCAGTTTAAGTATGTGCACGTGATTAATTATTCTCATCTTGAAGATCGGTTGAACGAACCAGTGACTGACATTAGCCTACGTAGTTGAGGATATTCCCTCATAGCCGACCGGATAGAGCCTTGCTGCCAGCGAGCGTCCATAGCCCCGGCAAGGTTATCATTACAATTCTCCTAAGTAGAGCCCCATTGCCAGCGAGCGTCTATAGCCCCGGTAGAGTTACTTAGATGGCTTAATCTGGGTTTTCAGTATAATCCGCTTTATTTATTTATTTATATTTTACATTTATACTTTATTGATTTTGATGCTTGATAGAACTTTCACAAGATATAGCAATTTGTAACTTTATGATGCAAGGAGTGGGCACTTGCTGAAATTAAGCTGAGAATTGTAATGGTAGTAAGGGTGACCTCGGATTTTTCACCTAATATCTACACTGGTAGGTTCAACAAACTCAAGGATTTTAGGTGTGTCATCGTGAGAAACCTTCCTTGAACTCTCAATCACTGTTATTGAATACCAAATTTCAGAAGCTAAACAACTCTCTACATTCATGACAGTCACAACAAGTTATGTATGAATTGCAAATGATTAACCTGAATATTCTGAATTTTATGCTGTTTTCAATGGTTGTTAGCTTGCTCCTTAATATTCTAAAGTAAAACAAAGATCTCTGCTGAGGAGAAAACAACAAACCAACAACAGACTGTACAAGAAAGACAAAAAGAAAAAGAAAACAAAGCAAAAGGACAACTGTACAAACAACTAACCTACAAGAAAGAAAACAGAAAACAAAGCAAAGAAAACTGTACAGTACCTACACTATATTACAAAAAATGGACTGCCCTTTACCTCAGGCTTGGAAATAGTGTTTCAAATGTTGGCCATTAACTGGTAATGGCACATCTTTTCCTGTCAAGGTCTTGAGTCTAAATGTGTTGTCCCCTATTATTTCTGAGACGTGTAATGGAGCTAACCATAATTTATCGAATTTTCTATGACTCCCCTTTTTTTCATGTGCTTTGTCCCAGCACAGCACTAAGTCTGATATCCTAAATGTTTTGACTCTTGCCCTTTTATCAAATCACCTCTTAACTACTACTTGGTGTTTGGCAAATTTTTCGATGGCTTGATCTCTTTTCTCATCTAATTGTAGCATTTGTACTATCCTGGCTTCCCTATGGTTATCAAAGCCTAGATACTCATTGGCAAACTTCCAAATTGGTATTCTCAGATTTACTGGAAGTATGGGATCAGTCCCATAAACTAAATGATAAGGTGTGCTATCTAAAGCTGTTTTAAACTTGGTCCTATCTACCCATAATGCATATTTCAACAGTGTATTCCACTCTCTAGGATTCTTTGCAATCAGCTTCTTGATTATATCTAATAAAATCTTGTTCGTAGACTCAGCTAATCCATTACCTTGAGGGTAATAATTTGAAGAAAACTTTAAAACAATCCCGTATTCAAATGCCCATTTAGAAAACTTTAAAGAAGAAAAAGCAGGGCCGTTATCACATACTAATTAATAGGGAGTTCCAAACCTGGTGATGATGTTTTCTTCAAGAAACTTGATAACTACCTCAGTTGTGGAGAATTTGCAGCATGTGGCCTCAGTCCACCTTGTACAATAGTCCGTCACC
Organism: Cunninghamia lanceolata; assembly: GCA_027924645.1. Taxonomy (NCBI): domain Eukaryota; kingdom Viridiplantae; phylum Streptophyta; class Pinopsida; order Cupressales; family Cupressaceae; genus Cunninghamia; species Cunninghamia lanceolata. The sequence continues at coordinate 2,983,954 of BSBN01001313.1, forward strand.
GTCAGTATGAACTTGTGTCCTGCAGAAGATGGAGGATTGATGACTCCAATGAAATCCAGGCCCCACTGTGCAAAGGGTCTTGATTCAATCACAGGTTGTAATGGGTTGGCTTGATTTCTTCCCTTATCTGCTGCAATCTGACAGGTGTGGCAACTTTTGATGTGACTCTCAGTATCTTTAAACATCGTGGGCCAGTAATAGCCCGCCCTCAATATTTGATGTGTTGTAGCTAGATGGGAACCATGGCCGGTTCCGTACTTGTCATGCAGTGCTGTCAACACTTTATTTGCTTCAGTTCTGTTTAGACATCTCAAATAAATTCCATCATGGTTCTTCCTGAATAGAAGACCTCTTCGCACCATATATTTCTGTGCTTTAATCTTCAAAGCTCTCCTCTGAGAAGCTTTCATCCTATTTGGGTACTTTCCAGCTATTAAAAAGGTGTTTAAATCATCATACCAGTCTGATGCGTTCTGGGAATTCAATACATACTGTTGTTTTATCAAATCTGGATCTGTATTTGCTATTGTTTGTACCAATGCCTACCCTCTGACCAGCTTCATGGGAATGATTTCCATGTCGAATTCTTGCAACGTGGTGATCCATTTGGCTCTCTTTTCTCTAGGTTCGTTCTGCATCAGCAACATCTTTACTGCTGCGTCTGGCACTATGGCTTTGATCTGGTTGCGCAAAATATAATGTCTAAACTTTTTCACGGCTCTCATCAATGCGAATGCTTGTCTCTCGGTATCCAGATATCGCAGCTGTGCATCCTTCAGAGGCACGCTCATGAATGCGATGGGCCTATCTTCATTGTTCTCACCTTTCTGTGTCAAGGCAGCCGCGACTGAATGGGAGGATGCAAAGGAGTAGATGTAGAACGGCTTAGTGTAGTCTGGACTTGCCAATACAGGGGTGTTACCTTTTGAGTCGCCCTTATTTATTTATTGGTAATATTTCCTGAACAAGAGCCGGTTTGCTGTGTTGTATTTTGGGTCATACCTTTGTTTCTTAAATCGACTCTTGATCCTTCAAATTTTACCCGTTTATCGTCTTTGTAGACAAGGTTACTTAAGGTTTGAACCTTTGAACCCGAACCATTCTCAAAGTTCAAAGTTCAAATGGTTCGATATGTCCAAAGTGTCTCAAAAAGCAAGCTGTTGTTCTGTATATCTTAAACGTCTTTGAACTTTCGGTTTGAACTTGAACCCTTTTCTCAATAGTTCAATGGTTCTACAGTCCAAGGTGCAACGTTCATTTCCTTTTAACAAGTCATGTCATGTAGTTACTGTTGATCATGATGTTAGTCATTCACAAACATAGAATAAAAGTTACACAACAACCTTTACTCATCTTGAAAGATACGATGAATTCAGAGAATTCATGATCCCAAGTCTCCATTGATTAGGTCTTAATCTACTGACGTTACTTAGTGGTTGATGTGTGTTGCCGTTTTCCATTCAGGGGCCTTACGTATTTCTGCAAAGTTCATCATTATTCCTCCAAATATCCTGCTCTGTATGTCTGCTCTGCATAAATCTCCAATAATTCTACCTCTGCACTGTGAATTTAGTCAAATAATGTGCCTACAGGCTGATATTTGCATGATTTTTACCACTATTTATGATTCTTTGCATGATATTTTCAATACTACATGCATTTAACTCAAATATGCTAATGATTTTCAGTTACCTACGGGATTTCAGCATATTTCTCTATTTCTGCTTATTATTTGTCATGACTTGCAGTTATGGTGATGAATTTATGAAATTAAAAAAAGGAAAAGGGTTAAAGAATGAGATTCCCAAAACTACTTGACTGAGATCACTGATCCACATACAAGCTCCCATACATGCAATGAAAAGAAGGAAACTAGAATCATACTTCACCAGGACATTCCACAAATCCGCATGATCTAGTGCAAATCTTCAAAGGAAAAGTTGATAACATGTAATGAAATGAAAGCGCTTCCAGTTGAACACAGCATTCACCAGTACATATCCAGAAATCAACAGGAAGATTCCGTAAAATTTACAATCAGGATGCAATCTAAAACTTCATATCCATTCAGTATGCTCAAGAACAGGTACATTTACAGTGATCTGAAGAAAGAACCTTGACATTTCAACAATTCTATCCTCATTAGTCTCAGTAATCCGATCTCCTAATTGATTCTACAGTAATTGGCCTTATTGCCAGATGTTCCAATGTATATCTTTTTTCTTCTTTCTAATCTATTAGCCTTATTGCCAGATATATCTATCTATCCCTCTCTTCTTACAGCTCAGGATCTGGCTCTTATATAGAACAAATGCCAGAAAACAGTTACAATGATCCAAGGATCAGGATCCTCTCATAATGATCAACGGTCCAGATGAAAAGCACATGCTTCGCCAGTTGGCAAATGTATAGCTGGCACAGAATATTCCAGTATCTTTGATTTGATTCGGTCTCCAGCTAGCAAACAGCATATTTGACAATATCCTCCTCATTTCTGGTTCATGTTGCCTCCTTGTGCAACCATACAATGCTCAGCAACAGCTCTAACAGCATCATGACTTCCTGCAAATAAACAGACAAACATTAAGTTCATCATCATGTGGATAAACAACAGGAAGTAAAATGTTTTAATCATTTTATTAAACAGGCTTCAAAATGTGCAGCTACAGGCAATCGGGCTACAAATCAGTGAAAATTATGCACTAAATGCCTAAACAGCATCAAAAAACAATCGGGTCAACCATCGTTTCATTTTCCCGCCCATTTCCTTGTATATCGGGTTCAAATATGATCATGCATCGCAACATATACAATGAAATAACTACTTTTAACCTTCCTTCGAATCCGGCTCTGTATATGATGCATGTATGTATCAGCGTGACTACACACGGTCGGGATGACAAATTTTACATTAGGCCGACGGTTAAACTTATACCGACGCCAAAAATCATGATGATGTCCTTCCATCGGGAAGACATGTTCTATCGGCGAGAAAAATCCAGACTTGGCCGATAGCAAGACTTAAAACTTTCGTCTGCATGATATTTTGGAAATATGATGCTCCCCCTTCCGAATGTCCAGATGACGTCACCGTCATGTTTCGCTTCTGTATATTGGGGAAAAGAATGACATCATCATCATCATGTCGAAGGAAAATAGGAGGATATGAAATATGATGCTGCTGCTGAGAAATGGAATATGATAGTGACGTCATTGTCATATCCGGGCTTCATTAAAATGCAAAAGATGACGTCACTGTCATGTTTAGTTAAGATCAGGGGGTAAATGTAATATCGGGTCACCTAAGGAAGATGATCAGGTGGTGAATGTAATATGACCCCTTTGCGGCCAAGGTAACCCTCTCGAAAGATCAGGATGATGATGATGATCAGGATATTCGGGGCTTTTGTTAAACTTAGAACATGACGTCATCGTCATATTCGCGAACCGGATCATGTTTTGGAAAATATCCTGCCGAAGGGAAATGTGATGATGATGTCATCCTGATATTTGCTTCTTCATTTATCAGATCGAGATGACGTCATCAGGATATTTGCAAAAGGTCATATTTCTCGGCAGGAGGACATTACGAAATATCGGGTAGACAAACAAGATCATGATGATCTTGACAACATGACAGGATAAAAATATGATGATCCTCATCGAATATCATGATGACGTAACCATCATATTCCGTCTTCGAAGCATGAGGATGAGTTGAGGTCATCATCAGGTTAGCGCTAGGGTGATATTTAAAATATGATCATGCTAAGGAATGGAATATCACCCTCCCTTAAAAGATAGGGTGATCATCATGATCATGCAAAAGGAGATCAGGAGGATATGATGACGTCATCATCATATTAGCGAATATCAGCAAATATGACCCTCTCTTGAAAGATCAGGATGATGACCCTCCGATAGGACTTTGACATGCGCATGCAAATTATGCAGATAGTGGATTTTCTAAGCAGGGTGATATTATAATATCAGCATGATATTATAATATCAGGTGATGTTATAATATCATGATGCTCGTTGTTATGAAATATCGGGTTACACTCAAAACATTATGCTCACGATGCGCATAAGGTCATTTGACGGGTAAAGGGCACTATCACCTAAGATTGACGTCCAGATATTTCGACTGCATGATTTTATCAGGTGATAGACCAAGATCAGGATGACCTTGACAACATGACTGAGGATATAAAAATATGATGATCCTCTTGCGATTATCAGGTTTGACCAAAACTTTGACTGCTCATAACTCCCTCATATGGACGAATTTTCAGGTGATATAAAAGGCAAACCTGCATGGAATTTCAAGCTCTTTCTAAATATGAGGTCATAGAAACAAAATATGAACTTTGACAAACTGACCTCATGATGATGACCAACCTCATCGAATATCATGATGATGATGCACCTGACTCATTTTTACCAAACCGCCAGAAAGCAGACAACACAAGCCAAGCCAAAAGTTGGGTCCCTGTTTTGCCAAGTTAAAATGGGGCGTGTTGTGTAACCACACAACAACTTGCCACCAAAGAAAACAACAAAATTCAAATAATTCAAAAGGTGAGGATAAATTAAAACATAAATTTCCAACTCCTATTAAGCATGAGCATCCTAATCCTTTCTAACTGGTATCATGTTCATCAATGTAACAGTGAATTGTTAAGGGATCAATTGTGTGCATGTGATTCATATACTCATCTTGAAAGTGAGTTGAATAAGTCAGTGACTGGTGTTAAGCTACGTAGTTTGGTTCATCCCTCATAGCCAACCGGATAGAGCCTTGCTGCCAGCAGGCGTCCATAGCCCCGACAAGGTTATCGTTGCAATTCTCCTAAGTAGAGCCCCACTGCCAGCAAGCGTCTATAGCTCCGGTAGAGTTACTTAGATGACTTAATCTGGATTTCAGAAAATCCATTTTATTATTTTATTTATTTTATATTTTGAATTTAATTCTTAAGATATAACAATTATAGCTTCATGATACAAGGAATGGTCACTTGTTGAAATTAAGTTGAGAATTGCAATGGTAGCAAGGGCAACCTTTAGATTTTTCACTTAACACCTACACTGATATGTTCAATAAACCTAAGGCTGTTAGGTGTGTCATTGTGAGGATCACCTTGACTCAAGAAAAGTAGTACTGATGAATATGATACCACAGACCTGATCAAGAATACCTACAATGATATGAATTACAACCTATGTAAAAACTTATATTCAACTTTTGAATTCTAACAATTTATGTAGTGTTCTTAAGTAACAAGGTGCACCAGTTTTGCCCAACCAAAACAAAGACTCAACAACGCAAAGCAAAAAGCAACCTGTACAAACAGCTAACCTACGAAAGGAAACAACAGAAACAGAACAAGAAAGCAAAACAAGCAAACTGTACAAACAACCAACCTAGAAAATTATATACAAACCACTACTAGGCAAACAAAAACCAGAAAACGACCCAAATACACCTGTATTTGCATACTTCTTTTGATTGTGCAGGAGCATTAGGGTATTAGTTATGGTTCTCAACCTAGCAAATTTATCTTTATATTCTGAAAAATATTCTGCTATTCTGAATTCATTGTATTCAACAGAATGACTCTTGATGATCAGCAACTGAGGCAGCTCATCATGTTCATGGTTAATCCATATGCATGTCTTATCTCCTGAATTTCCATAATCAAAATAGTATTCAACATCATTCACTGTGGAAAGGAGAAATACAACCTGATATATTTCTGATTCCGTTGGACATGCTTGTTCATTGGCAGTTGGTCTTCCATTTGTCATTATATTTTCACTGCTTGGCTCAGTGCCTGGTCTCACTTCAAATTGAAGGATGTACGACTCTTGATGTATTAATTCTTCATCTTTATCCAGCTTTATCCCTTCATTCTGGATGTTCAGTTTATCTTCCAGTTCAGGAAACTTCTCAATATTTTCTTCAATTTCCTGCACATCAGCATCTAAATAAGTATCTTTATTATCATAACCTGATATACAGAAATTTATCCCTTCTAAATCATGTGACTGTAAAAGAGAAACAACTTTCACTTGATAAGGACACTCCCCTGTTTCATTCTCAAAATATTTCTGGAGTGACATCTGATTATGCATAACAACTCCAAAGTCTTCTACATCTTCATCTTTCAGGAATTGTTCATTAAATAATTCACATCTTCTATCTATTAGAGGATCTGGTTCCATTAACCTGCAACATTCCTGTATTTGATCATTCAATTCAACCCAGTTAGGTAGTAAATCAGCATTTATTTTCTTTTCTATGGCTCCCTGAGTTACCACTATAGGAACTTCATCATCAGCAGTGAATCTAAATTGTTCTACTATTTGTTTACACTTCTCTTTACCATAGAATGACTCCAGGAAAGATGTTTCATCTTCTTTATCAAAAGTATTAGGATCAGAATCAAAAATATTATCCTGATGAGTGGTTTCTTCTCTAAAATTTTCACAAGATTCATACCTGCATACTAACTGATCCTTACTTGTATTAGGAAGTAGAGAACTCCTATCAATCTCACCATAGAATGAATCCAGGAAAGATGTTTCCTCTTCTTTACCTTCTGGAACTGATTCAGCCACTATATTTTTGAGAATCTTTTTCAACATGATCAAGCAGGCGTAACAATCCCTTTCTGAATGCTCTTCGTCATGTAATCTGCACCAGCTTTCAATCAAGACATCGTCAATGGGTAAACCTAATAATTGACTACACTGTATATTTCTGGACAAGTATAATTCAAAATCTTCAGAACGATCCACTTCAGTGTCTGGACAATTAATAACTTCTGGTGCTGCATCTGCTTGTTGCTCCAGAATTTCCTCATTTCGCTGCCAGCCTTCTTCATTTTCCTGGCAAATTTCGGCCCTGAACACATCCGGGAAGAATATTAGTCCTTTCAAATATAAATCCAACCTTGTAAGGAAAGTTAAACAATTTATTTCGCTGTGTTCCACAGTCTGGTGTATCCTGCAACAGGTGGATAAACCAAAGTTAGACAAACTGTGAGGGTAAAGCTGCCTACTCAAAGTTTCCTGAAATAAAGGAATGTTAATTTGACAATTGCCTTCATATACATCCATCAAAATGAGACTCTATTTTTCAATTTTTTTTAGTATTTTGAAATTTTAATGAGATCTATCATATCTCAAAATAAAACTTGAAAGTCCAGAAAATCAAACTAATCTTTGATGTTTCAAGCTAGATCTTTGCAAAGGTGCAACCAAAACATCTCAGATAAGAGATATTTGCAGACATTTAACTGAAATGCTGAAATATTTATGCAATATTTGTAGAAATCCAGAAATTCACAGCTCTGGCCCTCCTTCTAGCGCCAATTTATGTTGTTGAGAAACAGCTCAGCCCTCCTTCTAGCGCCAATTTATGTTGCGTTAGAAGCGAGGGGCCTGCAGATATGTTAGCAAGATTTAAAGCGGGCTGATAAACAGAGGCAGGGGATATCACGTCAACTGAAAAGAATTTATTTGCTGAGAAACAGCTCAGCCCTCCTTCTAGCGCCAATTTATGTTGCGTTAGGAGCGAGGGGCTTGCATAAAATGAATGATGACTGAAGCAATAGTGTCTTTTCCAGTTCTGCCCTCCTTCTAGCGCCAATTTATGTTGGATATCACTTCAACTGAAAAGAATTTATTTGCTGAGAAACAGCTCTCCTGCCCTCCTTCTAGCGCCAATTTATGTTGATCACGCCCTCCTTCTAGCGCCAATTTATGTGGATCAGTGATCTAAGTCAAGTAGTTTTGGGAATCTCATTCTTTAACCCTTTTCCTTTTTTTAATTTCATAAATTCATCACCATAACTGCAAGTCATGACAAATAATAAGCAGAAATAGAGAAATATGCTGAAATCCCGTAGGTAACTGAAAATCATTAGCATATTTGAGTTAAATGCATGCAGTATTGAAAATATCATGCAAAGAATCATAAATAGTGGTAGAAATCATGCAAATATCAGCCTGTAGGCACATTATTTGACTAAATTCACAGTGCAGAGGTAGAATTATTGGAGATTTATGCAGAGCAGACATACAGAGCAGGATATTTGGAGGAATAATGATGAACTTTGCAGAAATACGTAAGGCCCCTGAATGGAAAACAGCAACACACATCAACCACTGAGTAACGTCAGTAGATTAAGACCTAATCAACGAAGACTTGGGATCATGAATTCTCTGAATTCATCGTATCTTTCAAGATGAGTAAAGGTTGTTGTGTAACTTTTACTCTATGTTTGTGAATGACTAACATCATGATCAATAGTTCAATGGTTCTACAGTCCAAGGTGCAACGTTCATTTCCTTTTAACAAGTCATGTCATGTAGTTACCTTGTGTAAATGATGTATCGTTGAACCATCCGCTTGTACTCTATAGCGAAGTTCAATGGTTCAAGGTTCAACGGTTCACTGTCCCATGGTTGGAACCCCTTTTACAAAAGTCACGCGACTGTCCATTGGTCTATGTAGCCCTTGTGTCTTTGAACCTTCGTATTGAACCATATCCTAATAAGTTCAACGGTTCATGAGCTCGAGTTCAATATTCCCATAAGTGAATCCTTGGCCCATCTATGTGATTCAATTGGTATGGTCGAACCACCGCATTGAACCACGTCCTAAAGGTTCAATGGTTCAATAGTTCAAAGATTTGGTGATTTTGGACTCATTTATTCCCACGGCTTTCTAAGTCAAATTTAGCGGGAAAATTGGAGGAAAATATGTCAGAGACTCATTATGAAACCGAGAGTTCTAATTTGGCGGAGGTTACGGATAATCATTATACCATCATGATGGCACGTGAATAATACTTGCTATTAATGAAGAGGTTAGAATTCATGTCTTTTCAAATATTTTTAGCACGTATTGCTCCGAGTGTTAATTATTCAATCTGGTTAATACCATTGTTAACTAAGGACAAGCCGGATTCAGCAAGTAAACAAACTGTGCGACGCAGAGGAGAATAACGCAGGAAGTATAAGGTTCTTATTACTCAAATTTTACAGTGAATTCAGATATTTTGAAGGTGAGTTCTATTTTTCCCACGTGCTATTCCTATTTCTTAGCTGGAAAGAAGAATCTCTTGACTCTCTGTCATTATTTTCAAAATTTGAAGTATTTTTCATTATAATCCTCCGAGTATGGCTTTAAAATCTACATGTTTGGGGAATGAACATGGTCCTGGTCTTACCTATTCTCACTCTGAATTTGGAGATATTGCGCTGGTACAATACAATTTAGAAGAATTTAGAGAAAAAACTAGAAACCCTGTTCAAACCCCCACGATGAAGAAAATTGTAGACAGCGGTTTAGTTGAAGCTGTAGCTTTTCCTCAGGCTATACTGTGCCTGGAATTGGTTCAGGAGTGTATGAATAGGTACGAACCCCACAACAGATGCATCAGAAACGCAAACAGCGACGTGTTATTTCATGTCAACAGACAAACCCTCATGTCTGTGATGAAGATACCACCTAAAGAGGCGTATTCCAGCCTTGATATTACTTCCTCCTATGGGCATTTCTCAGAGAAGAAATCAGCTTACAAAAGTGTAATAGCGAAAAACTGGCTGCTGAAATTTCAGAAGGGTGGTTCAAGGTTGCCCAGGCCACTCACTAGGGATCATTTGATTAAAGAAGTGAGGGATATTGTGGTATTGTTACACAGACTGAAGGGCAGTCAGCATGCCTATTATTGGGAGGATTGGATGTACTTTTTCATACAAGTCATCTTTCAAGGGAAACAATATTTAGATTGGGCCGAAATAGTGGCTGATTGTCTACATCAGGGTTTGAGTAATTGTTTGGGTGACAGAGATTTCTATATGTCTTCGTACCTGTTCTATTGTTTAGCATCTACAAGAGAATGGTTCGACCTACCTCATGCATCCTTAGCTGAGAATAGTAAGATTTATGAATATTATTCACAGTTGTAGTGAAGGAATTGCTATGAAAATTATAAAAGGGTTAATGATGTCTTCACTGGGAAAATAACCTATGAACTGGCAGGTAATCTGGGTAAAAGAATGTCCAGTGAAGCAATGCAACTGATTAGCATCTATGGTAGCTTCTTCATTCAATTTTTCGAGTTCACTTACATCAGAGTTGGAGGATTTGATGGTGAACCTGTGAAGTTACCTAGATATGTGTTTGATCGTTTCGTGTTGATGGAGGTATGTAGACAACTGGCACATGTAGATAAGAAATTCTCATCAAAAAAGGGTTTTGGTATTTCTTTTCCCATTGAGCTTGGGCATTATTCATGCCAGTCAAAATCTGATGCTTTGAATTCGGAGGTGAACCTTAAAAGGTTCAATTTTCAGTTTTTCACTGCCAGGTCTCAGTTTGATAGCAAAGGATTTGTCAGAGATAATCTAGATCCTGGAATAGGGCTTTTACACATTCCTAAGCTAGAGGATTACTGGGAAGACTGTCCGGATGAATTTGAGGTCAGAAGAAGGCTGTGGTCTAAGTTTTCTTTGGTGCAAATAATTACTCTCAATTTGAACATGGATATTTCTGGAATTGTTGATGATGAGGAACAGGTGGTTGACCCACAGTTTGAGAGAGTAGAACAATTACCTATTCCAGAAGTTGACTGGAGCAAAAAGGAGGAGGATAGAATTGAAGTTAAAACTCTTCCAGTGATAAGGAGAACCGAAAAATGGTTGAGGGAAAAGAGACAGGAAGGGCTTCAGGATAAAAACGCCCAACAAATCACTTCAATGATTGGATCATCACTTCCCATAAACTCTTCTAACCAACCTATTGCTATCTGTGGTGCAGGTGCTTCCAAGACATCAACTGAAAGAAGCCCTACCACTAAGAGGTCCAGAAGAGCCCTCACAGATATTTTACCCTCTCGTGTTACCAGGTTGAGGACCAAAGGTAAAAGAAAGAAACAGGTTTCTGAAACAATAGTTGTTGATTTGAATTCAGAGGAGGATTCAGAAGAACCTATGGGTGACAAGGAGCTAAGTCCACATAGAACAGAGGAAGTTGACACCATGCCACAGTTAGGGGCTGTTCTAGAGACCCCTGAAATATTGATGATTTCAAATGTATCCTCTGATGGGTTAAACCTTGAGAAGACAACCTCAGCCCCTGCACCAAAGTGGCTAGAGAGTTCTATCTCCGATAAGAAAAAAATAATTCCTTTTGTTGTCCCTTTAGAGGACATGGTAAGCAAATGTTTGGGGAAAACCCCCAAGTCCAAGAAACTCAAGACGACATCCAAAATAAACATTGATCCAAACACTGGTAACTGGAGTGCTGAAATAGCTAAGCCAGTGACTGAGAAAGAAGTTCAAGATCCAACTGTGCACGATTTCACTGTGGAGAGGGTAGATCTCGACGCTTCTTCTAGAGTTGCAGATGTCCACCACCTTGAAGCATCTACTAAGAGGATGGTTAGTCGAACCTGGAAAGATGAAAAGGACAAGAGGGAGCTGAAACAAATTCTGCGTTCAATGGCAAAGTACATTGATGCTATTCACAACCCTAACCCGCAGCCGGTCTTACAGCTCTCCCTATCTTTTGACCCGAAATCACCTGTTAATCAGAAGCTATTGGATCAAGTTCATAGAAGCAAAATGGTGGCAAAAACATTTGACAGTTGGTTGGATAGCATTGAACAGAAAGGAACCGAATACATTCGTGAACTCGAGCATATATGATCTGACTGCCGCCACCATTGAGGATCTTAAAGCACAGGTTGCTGTTTGGGCGAAAGATGAAGGTAAGTGGACGAATGTAATAAACCAAATAGATGAAGTTCAGAAATATGGGCTGGCGAAGTTTTTGACAGAAAAAAGCCTGATTGGTTTGGACGAAGATTTACTATATGTGAACAAGAAAAATATTGAATGGAGGAATTCCATATCCCGGCAAGGACGCTTTGAACTTACAAAGCTAATTAAGGAGATCACAGAATTCACTCAATCGCTGCAACATGACTTGCAATGTATTGATGTTAAATGCATAAAAGATGATGGAAAACCAGTGGAAGATGTTGACGTAGTGGTCCAATCTTTCAAAGATAAAATTAGCTTCGTCAGAGAAAATTATAATATTTTAATTGAGGATTTCTCTCGGATTTCTAAAGTTGAGTCACTACTTTACCTCTGCATCGACGCACTTCCAGAACACAAAGAAAAATTTGGGAAAATGCGGAGGGAAAAGGAAGTTTGGAAGTCAAGAATGAAACATATAGGTATTCCCAACTTCTCGAAGATTCAAGAGTTCGTTGCAGCTTTTCAGGAGTGGAAGACCCAACGTGCTTCCCAGGCCACCGATAACAAATCTGAAGATGCAAATCCATTGTCCCACTCATGATCTCATTGGCTCATTTTCTTTATTTCAGTTCCTCTTTTATGTTATTTTCAGCAATCTTGATCTTTAAAATCAGTTGTTATAAACTAAATCCCGTACGGGTCAGAGTTATGTTAACTCTGGGTTTGGTTTACTCAAAGACATGATTAGGGCACTCATATATATAGCTTTTTAAAAATCTTTTTAAAAGGAGGAAATTAATAGAGAGACAGAGAAAGGAAGAAACAGGAATTTTAGCTAAACTATTTTATGGTTTTACATTATGTGATGATTGTCTGAGAAGTTTTTCATCTGTGAATGAGAAGAAGAAACAATTGCTGCTTGCTTAGATCTGTGTGTCTGAGTGTTTGGAATTAGATTTTCTGTGTGAAATCTCCTTTCACCTGGTAATTGCTCTTTTGTTTGGACAATTCGTCAATGTGTTCTATTGTTTATTGGTTTAGCAAATTCATATGTACGTGTTCATGTATTTGAGTGTATCAAAAATAGAATCTGTGCATTCTATTACTCACTATTATTGCATAAATGTACCGCATTCATAACATAGTTATGTATGAATGTTAGTTTACCTTAAGCATTTTCTGGTTAAAAGTGCATTTGAATAGTTGAATAGATTAATTCATTGAAAATCTTAAAGGGAGCTGTACCTAAATTTAGAGGGGAAATAATTTAAAAAGTTCACCCATTTGTTGCTTAACTCGTTTGTTCTTCAAAAAGGGGTATAGAGTCAGAATAAAAGGTTTACAGAACAAGGACAAATTTGTTAGCCAACAATTTTTGGCGACTCCGCTGGGGAAATTTGAAATTATTAATTAAAGATTGGTCCCCTGAATATGAAGCAACAATGGTGCTTCCACATGAAAACATAATTCCTGTTCTGCAACCCAATCTTGGATTTCAAGATGAGCAGGAAGACATTATTGGCCAGTTGAATACCCTTGCTTGGCGTACTCGGCGGAATAGTGAACATTACAGAAGAGCAAGCAGAGTATTAGAACAAGAAGAGGAATTGGCCGATAACCTGAGATTGCTGTTACTCAGGCAGAGAAGAAGGTAGGCACGAAACGCAGCAAGAAATCAAGTCCTTGAAGCGCAAAGAAACCAAGAACAGCACAGAGATTAATAACTGCCTATTCAGCCACAATATTTTAAGCTGGATCCTAGACCGTATACCAGGTCTTTGAGAAGAGAGGGAGTTGAGGATTCTACCTTTCAAGCACTGCAAAATTTTAATTTTCCTTATATCCCTACTCGTGCAAGAAAAGCTAGAAGTAGACCCCCTAGCCCCCCTAAGCCTTCTACTTCCCCTGTCTGTCAAGCTTTAACTCTTTCAGGCACCGTTATTCCCTTAGCTATAAATTTTCTACCCATGGCCCAACCTTGGGGAGCAGCCATAGGGCCCTTGAACCTAGGGGCTAATCTAAATCCTTTACCTAAAAATGCAAGAGAAAATTTGCCCAGGTTCAATGGAGATGGCAAACAATCGCCAGAAGAACATTTGTGTGCCTTTGCAGCAGCATGTAGTGTGTTAGGTGTACAACACCAAGATGTTGCCATAAGGCTCTTTGTGCAGACTTTGACTGACACTGCGGCACAATGGTTCTACCACCTAACTAATTCCTCAATTTCAAATTGGAATGACATGAAGACTGCTTTTGAAAATAGGTTCAAAAGTGCAGAGGACGAGCATTACCTCTTTGCACAGCTGACTCAGCTTAAGAAAGAGATTCATGAACCTATGAGGGAATTCGTGGCTAAATTTAACAGAATTGTGAACAAAATCCCTGCTACTAAAAGACCATCTGGTGAAAATCAAAAATGTTTTTTTATTAATTCTATGCCTCTTGATATTAGCTTTCATCTCAGGAGGGGTGTAATTGCTGATTTACCAGCTGCACAAGCCTTAGCAGTCGGATTGGAGGATGATCTCATTATGGCCGGTAAATGGAAGAGAGGTCTAGGTGCCAAATGCCCAACCCTCATCATCTACGGATCCTGTAGTGCAAAAGTTGGTTAATGATATGATTGCCTTAAAAAGGCAACTACCTAAAACTGGTACTCCCTTCCAACGACCGTATCAAGATATAAGCAGAAGGAATTTGAATCAACAAGCAAATACTGGTAGAGCTTTACCCTTGACATCAGCACAGCCAAGACTGGCTATTGAAGCCCCTCCTAGGAGGGGAAATATGTGTATTTTTCATTTGACTACCGACCATGATGGAAATTCTTGCCCAGAAATGCTCAGGTATGCTCAGATGACTGCTACTCAAGATATGCTAGGGGAATCCACCGAAGATGAAAGGAGCTTTGAGGAACCAGGCAGCTCTGAAATACACTTCCTTGAATATGAGTCTGATTCAGAAAGGGGGGGTGAAATATTGGTTACCCTTGAAGACCCTTCATGCGCCGTGCTCACCAGGAGTCAGAGGAATGCGAGATCCTCTAATACTCAAGAAGTACCTGGCAAAGGTAAGGAGCCTTTAACTAGAACCTATAATGCTAATTTGAAGGTTCAAGAAACTAAACTGTTGCATAGAAATGATTCAGATGCTGCTTTCGATATTGTAGATTTCTGTAAGTCTGCAAAAATTCAAATCTCTCCTATTGAGTATCTCAAGTTGAAACCTACTGAACTTGACAAGCTGGTTAGACATGTTAAAGGTAGTCCTGCACAAACTGAATCTGAGAGTCAATTACAGGTTGATGCTGAATCTCCCATTGCTCGACTATATGCTTCCTCATTTGAGTCAGCCATGACTGCCCCTAAAATGACTCCCAATTCATCAACCAATGCTCCTTGTACTGATTTGAAACCCAATCCTTTCTATGTGTCTTTGTTTATCAATGGTCATAAACTTAGTAACTGTATTATAGACTCAGGAGCCTCTGACAACATTATGCCTTCCTCTGTGGCTAAAGCCCTAGGGTTATCACTCACAAAAACATTTGGTAGATGTTATTCTATGGATGGAAAACAGGTTTCCTTGCTTGGGCAGATTAAAGATGCACGAGTTGCTGCTCTTGTAGCTTACCCTGACAAAAAGGTGAAATTGACTATTTTGTTAGCAGATATTCCTGCTAGTTATGGAATGCTTTTGAGCAGGACATTTTGCAAGGATTTGGGTGGACAAATCAAACTGGATTGGTCAGAGGCCACAATCCTAGTGGGGAAACAGAAAGTGAAGCTGGAACCTGAACCCAAGTGCAAGTTCACTGTCTACCCCTCCGATGATCCCAAGGCCCAGATTTTATTTGAGGAATGTGAATTTGGCAACTATTTTCTCTCCTCTGAACAGAGCTGTGAGGAAGACCCCAAAGAAGAATCAATGCAAAGATTTGTACATTCTGATGACCTATGGGTTATGGAATTTGACGGCAGTTGTGCTACTGCTGGTTCAGGGGCTGGAGTTGTGTTGATCTCACCTGAAGGTGAAATTTTTTCTTATTCTTTTAAGCTAGAGTTTAAAAACACCAACAATACTGCAGAATAAGAAGCTTTACTGCTTGGGCTATTTGAAGCCAAAGAAAGAGGTGTGAAGGTACTTAAAGTGAAGGGTGATGCTGAATTAATTGTGAAACAGGTGAGGGGGATCTTTTTTGTTAAGAATGAAAGACTAAAACATTACAGAAATAGGGTATGGGATGAGATCGAATATTTTGATGCCTTCTCTATCGAAACAATTCCCAGAGATCAGAACTCCCGAGCAGATTCTTTAGCGGTATCAGCTTCTCTCCTTTTGCCACATCCGGATTTCAAAAAAGATTCTTATAGAATAGAAATGGTATATCGTCCTAATGTCCCCAACAATGCTGAGAGCTGGCAAGTTTTTGAGAGTGATAATCAGCTCAGAAAGTTTTTAGAGAATGCTGAAATGTTCCTGGGGACCTATTTTGAAGGTTCCAAAACAAAGTGTAAAGAATTTAGTTCTGACCTTGGGATTAATCCAAAGGATGACGTGATTCAGCTAAAGGGAAACAAAATCCCTAAAGGTTTGGTCTCTTTAGAACATCTGTTTTCTCGAAAAGATGAATATATTAGAGGCAAACCTCCTTATAATCCTGATAAAGTAGAAGATTATGAGAAAATAAACATTGGGGATGAGGCTGATCTTAAATGGGTATCCATTGGTAGATGCTGCTCTTTGGAGGAGAAAAGCAGATTGATCAAATTGTTCATCAAGTATAAGGATGTTTTTGTCTGGTGCTATGATAATCTTAAAAATTTTAGACATGGGCAGTTTCAACACCGTATTCCTTTGAAAGCAAATGCAGCTCCATTCAGACAGAAGCTGAGGAATTATAATCCGAAAGTTGCTGAAGCCATTTTTAAGGAGATTGATAAAATGTTGAAAGCTAGAATTATCTATCCAATCCATCACTCCACTTGGGTGGCAAATATCGTTCCAGTACGCAAGAAGAATGGAGAAATAAGAATCTGCGTTGACTTTAGGAACTTGAACCAGGCCAGCCTGAAAGATAACTATCCCTTGCCTGTGATGGACCACGTCTTGCAGACAGTTGCCGGGTTTGAAATGATGTCTATGTTGGATGGTTTCTCAGGTTACAATTAGATAGGTGTGGCTGCAGATGATCAACATACGACTACTTTCACTACGCCTCGGGGAACTTTTGCCTATAACCGAATGCCCTTTGGATTGATTAATGCGGGAGCAACTTTTCAGCGGGCAATGTATTCATCTTTTAGAGATCTGAAGGATAGAATTATTGTTATTTATCTTGATGATCTGACTATTTTTTCCAGACATAGAGGAGATCACCTGAGAGATCTGGAGACTGTCTTGCAGAGGTGCCGAAGCCATGGCATCTCACTCAATCCCAAGAAGTCAGTTTTCTATGTGATTGAGGGAAAATTGTTGGGACACCTAGTCTCAAAAGATGGAATCAGAATTGATCCGGAGAGGGTCAGGGCGATTCAACAGCTTAGTCTCCCTTCAAATAGGACTGGAGTCAAGTCCTTCTTTGGTCAAATCAATTTTCTCAGAAGGTTCATTCCTGACTTTGCTGAGGTTACAAAACACATCGTTGGGATGATGAGTGAGAAACAACCATTTAAGTGGAATGAAGTTGCTAAGAAGGCGTTTGAAGATATCAAGGAAGCGATTGCAAACACTCCCACTCTGGTAAATCCTAATTTTCAAAAAGATTTTATTATTTACTGTTATGCTTCGGAACACACAATGTCGGGTATTTTGTTACAGAAAAATGAATTGGATGAAGAGGTTCCCATAGCTTTCATGAGCGTTCCCCTTAAAAAGCATGAGCTGAAATATTCTTTGGTTGAAAAGCAAGCCTTCGCTGGGGTTAAAGCTGTTAAACAGTTCAGATATTATATACTTCATTCTCATTCAGTTGTATTTGTTCCAAATTCAGCTGTGAAAAGTGTTTTGACTCAGCAAGAAGTGGGATTAAACAATAGAGCAACGTGGGTTGCTAAAATCCAGAAATATGATCTGGAAGTTAAGCCTACTAAGCTAATCAGGGGTCAAGGCTTATGTAAGTTGATTGCTAAGAACAAAGAACAAGAAGGAGAAAGACTCCCCACAGTCTTATTGGTGAGCTTGCAGGACCCATGGTTTCTAGATGTGGCACACTATCTTACATATGGGGATTGTCCTAACCACTTAACTCCTAAAGAGAAAAGAAACCTAAAGCTAAAAGCGGCGAAATATGTTATTTGGGGGGATGTCCTTTACAAGAAAGGATTAGATGGAACTTTCCTAAGGTGTGTGGATAAAGAGCAGCAGGATAAGCTCTTGGAAGTTTTCCATAATGAAGCTTGTGGTGGACATTTTTCTTCTTCAGTTACAGCTTTCAAAATCCTCAGAAATTGTTATTACTGGCCAGGGATGTTTAAGGATGCGTATAGATGGGTGCCTAACTGTGAAAAATGTAAGATCTTTTCAGGAAGGCCACAACTTGCAGCTCTACCTTTGAGACCCGTTGTTGTTGAAGAACCCTTTAAACAATGGGGGTTGGATTTTATTGGGCCTATCTCACCCCCCTCGAGTGCAGGGCATACCCACATCTTAACAGCAACAGATTATTTCACAAAATGGGTTGAGGCAGCCCCTGTAAAAAGAACAACTTCGGAGGTGGTTTGTAATTTTCTCAAAGAAAATATTTTGGTACGATTTGGTGTTCCCCAGAAGATTGTAGCAGATAATGCTACCAGTTTTTCTTCAGTTGAAATGACTTCTTTTTGTTATGAACATAGTATATCTCTCTCCCATTCATCATATTACTATCCCCAAGGGAATGGACAAGCTGAGTCCAGTAACAAGAACGTGATTGCTATCATGAAGAAATTGGTGAATGACAACCCCAGAGATTGGCATAAGAGGTTGTATGAAGCACTTTGGGCCGACAGAATAACTCCAAAAAGAGCAATTGGAATGGCTCCTTTTGAATTAGTTTATGGAATAGGTGCCCAATTATCTTTACCTCTGGAGCTATCTACAGCCAAGCTGCAAAGTGTAATCGAGGATCAATATTTCCAAGATTCCCTGGAGAAGAGGATTATGTATTTAACTAAGATTGAAGAGGAGAGAAATGAGTTAGTTGACCGAATTACTGTACATCAGGCCAGAGTTAAAGAAATTTTTGACAGGAAAACAAGACCCAGGAAGTTTATGGAAGGAGATGAAGTATTACTGTGGGATAGAAGAAGAGAACCAAAGGGTGCACATAGCAAATTCGACTCTCTTTGGAAGGGACCTTTCAGAATTCATCAGGTATTAAGTCCAAATTCTTTTAAATTGGAGTATCCTGATGGAGTTACTTTACCTCTGTCCTATAATGGACAGGATCTCAAGTTGTATCGTCTGTAAAACAGGGTCCCCTGTTTTGTACATAGTCTTCCCTTTTGTTTGGTTTTGTGTTTTTCTTTTCCCATTTTTGTTTTGTTCCGTTCCGTTTCCTTTCTTCTCTATTTTCCTTTTCCTGCGAAACCAGAGCTTCTGAGTTCTCTGCATTTTTCCATAAAATGCAGTCCCCAGTCAGAGCCAATGTTACCTTTTGAGTCGCCCTTATTTATTTATTGGTAATATTTCCTGAACAAGAGCCGGTTTGCTGTGTTGTATTTTGGGTCATAACTTTGTTTCTTAAATCGACTCTTGATCCTTCAAATTTTACCCGTTTATCGTCTTTGTAGACAAGGTTACTTAAGGTTTGAACCTTTGAACCCGAACCATTCTCAGAGTTCAAAGTTCAAATGGTTCGATATGTCCCAAGTGTCTCAAAAAGCAAGCTGTTGTTTTGTATATCTTAAACGTCTTTGAACTTTCGGTTTGAACTTGAACCCTTTTCTCAATAGTTCAATGGTTCTACAGTCCAAGGTTCAACGTTCATTTCCTTTTAACAAGTCATGTCATGTAGTTACCTTGTGTAAATGATGTATCGTTGAACCATCCGCTCGTACTCTATAGCGAAGTTCAATGGTTCAAGGTTCAACGGTTCACTGTCCCATAGTTGGAACCCCTTTTACAAAAGTCATGCGATTGTCCATTGGTCTATGTAGCCCTTGTGTCTTTGAACCTTCGTATTGAACCATATCCTAATAAGTTCAACGGTTCATGAGCTCGAGTTCAATATTCCCATAAGTGAATCCTTGGCCCATCTATGTGATTCAATTGGTATGGTCGAACCACCGCATTGAACCACGTCTTAAAGGTTCAATGGTTCAATAGTTCAAAGATTTGGTGATTTTGGACTCATTTATTCCCACGGCTTTCTAAGTCAAATTTAGCGGGAAAATTGGAGGAAAATATGTCAGAGACTCATTATGAAACCAAGAGTTCTAATTTGGCGGAGGTTACGGATAATCATTATACCATCATGATGGCGCGTGAATAATACTTGCTATTAATGAAGAGGTCAGAATTCATGTCTTTTCAAATATTTTTAGCACGTATTGCTCCGAGTGTTAATTATTCAATCTGGTTAATACCATTGTTAACTAAGAACAAGCTGGATTCAGCAAGTAAACAAACTGTGCGACGCAGAGGAGAATAACGCAGGAAGTATAAGGTTCATATTACTCAAATTTTACAGTGAATTCAGATATTTTGAAGGTGAGTTCTGTTTTTCCCACGTGCTATTCCTATTTCTTAGCTGGAAAGAAGAATCTCGAGTCTCTGTCATTATTTTCAAAATTTGAAGTATTTTTCATTATAATCCTCCGAGTATGGCTTTAAAATCTACATGTTTGGGGAATGAACATGGTCCTGGTCTTACCTATTCACTCTGAATTTGGAGATACTGCGCTGGTACAATACGATTTAGAAGAATTTAGAGAAAGAACTAGAAACCCTGTTCAAACCCCCACGATGAAGAAAATTGTAGACAGTGGTTTAGTTGAAGCTGCAGCTTTTCCTCAGGCTATACTGTGCCCGGAATTGGTTCAGGAGTGTATGAATAGGTACGAACCCCACAACAGATGCATCAGAAACACAAACGGCGACGTGTTATTTCATGTCAACAGACAAACCCTCATGTCTGTGATGAAGATACCGCCTAAAGAGGCGTATTCCAGCCTTGATATTACTTCCTCCTATGGGCATTTCTCAGAGAAGAAATCAGCTTACAAAAGTGTAATAGCGAGAAACTGGCTGCTGAAATTTCAGAAGGGTGGTTCAAGGTTGCCCAGGCCACTTACTAGAGATCATTTGATTAAAGAAGTGAGGGATATTGTGGTATTGTTACACAGACTGAAGGGCAGTCAACATGCCTATTATTGGGAGGATTGGATGTACTTTTTCATACAAGTCATCCTTCAAGGGGAACAATATTTAGATTGGGCCGAAATAGTGGCTGATTGTCTACATCAGGGTTTGAGTAATTGTTTGGGTGACAGAGATTTCTATATGTCTTCGTACCTGTTTTATTGTTTAGCATCTACAAGAGAATGGTTCGACCTACCTCATGCATCCTTAGCTGAGAATAGTAAGATTTATGAATATTATTCACAGTTGCAGAGAAGGAATTGCTATGAAAATTATAAAAGGGTTAATGATGTCTTCACTGGGAAAATAACCTATGAACTGGCAGGTAATCTAGGTAAAAGAATGTCCAGTGAAGCAATGCAACTGATTAGCATCTATGGTAGCTTCTTCATTCAATTTTCCGAGTTCACTTACATCAGAGTTGGGGGATTTGATGTTGAACCTGTGAAGTTACCTAGATATGTGTTTGATCGTTTCGTGCTGATGGAGGTATGTAGACAACTGGCACATGTAGATAAGAAATTCTCATCAAAAAAGGGTTTTGGTATTTCTTTTCCCGTTGAACTTGGGCATTATTCATGCCAATCAAAATCTGATGCTTTGAATTTGGAGGTGAACCTTAAAAGGTTCAATTTTCAGTTTTTCACTGCCAGGTCTCAGTTTGATAGCAAAGGATTTGTCAGAGATAATCTAGATCCTGGAACAGGGCTTTTACACATTCCTAAGCTAGAGGATTACTGGGAAGACTGTCCAGATGAATTTGAGGTCAGAAGAACGCTGTGGTCTAGGTTTTCTTTGGGGCAGATAATTACTCTCAATTTGAACATGGATATTTCTGGAATTGTTGATGATGAGGAACAGGTGGTTGACCCACAGTTTGAGAGAGTAGAACAATTACCTATTCCAGAAGTTGACTGGAGCAAAAAGGAGGAGGATAGAATTGAAGTTAAAACTCTTCCAGTGATAAGGAGAACCAAAAAATGGTTGAGGGAAAAGAGACAGGAAGGGCTTTAGGATAAAAACGCCCAACAAATTACTTCAATGATTGGATCATCACTTCCCATAGACTCTTCTAACCAACCTATTGCTATTTGTGGTGCAGGTGCTTCCAAGCCATCAACTGAAAGAAGCCCTACCACTAAGAGGTCCAGAAGAGCCCTCACAGATATTTTACCCTCTCGTGTTACCAGGTTGAGGACCAAAGGTAAAAGAAAGAAACAGGTTTCTGAAACAATAGTTGTTGATTTGAATTCAGAGGAAGATTCAGAAGAACCTATGGGTGACAAGGAGCTAAGTCCACACAGAACAAAGGAAGTTGACACTGGGCCACAGTTAGGGGCCGTTCTAGAGACCCCTGAAATATTGATGATTTCAAATGTATCCTCTGATGGGTTAAACCCTGAGAAGACAACCTTAGCCCCTGCACCAAAGTGGCTAGAGAGTTCTATCTCCGATAAGAAAAAAATAATTCCTTTTGTTGTCCCTTTAGAGGACATGGTAAGCAAATGTTTGGGGAAAACCCCCAAGTCCAAGAAACTCAAGACGACATCCAGAATAAACATTGATCCAAACACTGGTAACTGGAGTGCTGAAATAGCTAAGCCAGTGACTGAGGAAGAAGTTCAAGATCCAACTGTGCACGATTTCACTGTGGAGAGGGTAGATCTTGGCGCTTCTTCTAGAGCTGCAGATGTCCACCACCTTGAAGCATCTACTAAGAGGATGGTTAGTCGAACCTGGAAAGATGAAAAGGACAAGAGGGAGCTGAAACAAACTCTGCGTTCAATGGCAGAGTACATTGATGCTATTCACAACCCTAACTCGCAGCCGGTCTCACAGCTCTCCCTGTCTTTTGACCCGAAATCACCTGTTAATCAGAAGCTATTGGATCAAGTTCACAGAAGCAAAATGGTGGCAAAAACATTTGACAGTTGGTTGGATAGCATTGAGCAGAAAGGAACCGAATACATTCGTGAACTCAAGAGCATATATGATCTGACTGCCGCCACCATTGAGGATCTTAAAGCACAGGTTGCTGTTTGGGCGAAAGTTGAAGGTAAGTGGATGAATGTAATAAACCAAATAGATGAAGTTCAGAAATATGGGCTGGCGAAGTTTTTGACAGAAAAAAGCCTGATTGGTTTGGACGAAGATTTACTATATGTGAACAAGAAAAATATTGAATGGAGGAATTCCATATCCCGGCAAGGACGCTTTGAACTTACAAAGCTAATTAAGGAGATCACAGAATTCACTCAATCGCTGCAACATGACTTGCAATGTATTGATGTTAAATACATAAAAGATGATGGAAAACCAGTGGAAGATGTCGACGCAGTGGTCCAATCTTTCAAAGATAAAATCAGCTTCGTCAGAGAAAATGATAATATTTTAATTGAGGATTTCTCTCGGATTTCTAAAGTTGAGTCACTACTTTACCTCTGCATCGACGCACTTCCAGAACACAAAGAAAAATTTGGGAAAATGCGGAGGGAAAAGGAAGTTTGGAAGTCAAGAATGAAACATATAGGTATTCCCAACTTCCCGAAGATTCAGGAGTTCGTTGCAGCTTTTCAGGAGTGGAAGACCCAACGTGCTTCCCAGGCCACCGATAACAAATCTGAAGATGCAAATCCATTGTCCCAGTCATGATCTCATTGGCTCATTTTCTTTATTTTAGTTCCTCTTTTATTTTATTTTCAGCAATCTTGATCTTTAAAATCAGTTGTTATAAACTAAATCCCGTACGGGTCAGAGTTATGTTAACTCTGGGTTTGGTTTACTCAAAGACATGATTAGGGCACTCATATATATAGCTTTTTAAAAATCTTTTTAAAAGGAGGAAATTAATAGAGAGACGGAGAAAGGAAGAAACATGAATTTTAGCTAAACTATTTTATGGTTTTACATTATGTGATGATTGTCTGAGAAGTTTTTCATCTGTGAATGAGAAGAAGAAACAATTGCTGCTTGCTTAGATCTGTGTGTCTGAGTGTTTGGAATTAGATTTTCTGTGTGAAATCTTCTTTCACCTAGTAATTGCTCTTTCTTTGGACAATTCGTCAATGTGTTCTATTGTTTATTGGTTTAGCAAATTCATATGTACGTGTTCATGTATTTGAGTGTATCAAAAATAGAATCTGTGCATTCTATTACTCACTATTACTGCATAAATGTACCGCATTCATAACATAGTTATGTATGAATGTTAGTTTACCTTAAGCATTTTCTGGTTAAAAGTGCATTTGAATAGTTGAATAGATTAATTCATTGAAAATCTTAAAGGGAGCTGTACCTAAATTCGGAGGGGAACTAATTTAAAAAGTTCACCCATTTGTTGCTTAACTTGTTTGTTCTTCAAAAAGGGGTATAGAGTCAGAATAAAAGATTTACAGAACAAGGACAAATCTGTTAGCCAACAAGGGGCATTAGAAATTGCTTCCTTGATATCTTCGAATGTAGTCCTAGCCACAGGCGTCCACTCCATCGGCGCATTTTTCTTCAACATGGCATTTAACAGCTGCACGATCTTTGCAAAACCCGTGATAAACTTCCGAACAAAGTTAATTTTACCAAAAAATGATTTCAACTGTTTCCTATTGTTTGGTATTTGCAAATTTTTTATTGATTCTATTCTATCTGGGTCAATCGATATTCCATCTTCAGAGATGACATGCCCTAGTAATTTACCTTCAGTAACTCCAAATGAACATTTTTTAGGATTAAGGGAAATTCCATACCTTTCACATTGCTTGAGTATTTTCCTGAGATCTTCAGCGTGGGTGGATGCATTCTTAGAATACACAATCAAATCATCCATATAAATAACAATGCACTTACCTGATAACCCACGGAATGCAATGTCCATGGCTCTTTGAAAAGTGGCCCCTGCATTGATCAGACCAAAAGACATTCTTCTATATGCATAATTTCCTCATTTACAAGTGAAGGTGGTTTTTAATCTGTCATCCCTATCTATTAAAACCTGGTTATAGCCTGAGAAACCATTTAAAAAAGACATCATCCTTGCTCCGTTTACTGCTTGCAGCACTTCGTCTATAGGAGGCAGAGGATAATTGTCCTTTTCAGATGCTTTATTCAAGTTTCTAAAATCTATGCATAATCTGATGTCTCCGTTTTTCTTCCTCACTGGTACTAAGTTAGCTACCCAGACTGAATGTCTGACTGGGAAAATTATTCCAGCAGACAGCAATTTTTTAACTTCCTCAAAGATTAAAGGCTCCAAAATGGCGTTCACAGGGCTTTGTTTTTGCCTGAAGGGTTTAACCTCTGGTCTCAAAGGTATTATGTGAGTTATGATGGACGTATCATAGGTTTTCAAGTCTTCATATGTCCATGCTATTACGTGTTTGTATTCTTTCAGAGTGTCTAAAATTTCTTTTCTAATTTTCTCAGAGCAAGCCTTCCCAATCAGCACGTTTTGTGGATTTTGCTCTGTCCCTAAGTTGTGTAAATTGCACTTACCCCCTTCTATTTTGGGCAAGTCCTTCTGTCTTATTACTCCATCGAAGTCAAAGATATGTTCTAATTCAATTACCCCTTTGGGTAAGAAGTTGCTCTTCAAGTTGATTATATCTTCTTCGTCCCATGTTGTCTCAGGCCTTTCTTGCTCATCAATGATTTGAGCCTCAAATACCTCATTACAAGTCAGAAAATCAATAATTTGGTGATCCCCCCCAAATACCTGAAAATGTGTAACATTGTCCGGGATACTGGGAACATTAACTAATTCAATAGCAAATCCTCTTAGACCTGACAGTGTCAAAGGTTCTAGTGTGCTAGCAGCAACTGCTAGTGCGTCTGGTCTATGATTTAATTCTCTGGGGATATGCTCTATGTTAAAAGCATCGAATGAATCTATTAAACCCCATACTCTATGTCTATAACAAATCATTTTCTTGTAATTGTAAGCATATAGCTTTCTTACTTGTCTGACTACTAGTTCAGAGTTTGAAAGCACCCTGATCATTTTCACTTTCTTCTTGATGGCCATGACAAGTCCCAAAATTAGGGCTTCATATTCAGCAATATTGTTAGTACAGGAAAACTGCAGTCTGTATGCTGCCAAATATGATTTACCTTGAGGATCTATGAGTTCAATACCTGCACCCGCACCCTGTTTTGATTTGGACCCATCAAATTTTAATGTCCACATGCCATCTTTACTTTTCTGACCTCTTATCTTGGCATGCTTTTTCTCTTCTGTCACTTGTGAGGTGCTGGTCTGTTTATTCATGGGTATTTCTGCTTGGTTAACTTGCATATGTGTATTTTTAGCTTGCAAATTAGAAAGACAACTATCCTTGTCCTCTATCTTCTTTCCTCTTTCTGAAATCAGGGCATCTACATCACCCTGAACGTATTTCTGTGTTTGATCAGGATTCACATTTTCCTCCTGTAACTCTACCCTCTTTATACATTTTTTGTATTCGTATTCAATGATGTCTTTGCATATTCTACAACTCTCCTCAGAATGTGGCCTATTGTGAACTCTACATCTGTCCCTATATAGTTTACATTGGACTGGCAGATTTTTTTAATGCATTCTTCCACCTCTTGTCTAATGGCATGACCAAATTTTTCCATTGCACTGTTTTCTTCATCGGAAGAATTTCCATCAGACTCAATGAATAATGCTGTCTCCTTACTTACACGTTTTTCTCTAATGTTTAACATCATGATCTCTTCAATTTGCACCCCATTGTTAGTAATTCTATAGACACCAGGTTCAACAGTAGCATATAATATTTCATTCGTTCGATTATACTCTGTTATCATGTGTTTCATCCTGGGTTCTGCCTCTATTCTAATCTGGTTTGGGACGCCTCTCCAATGTAGCCACATATGTGAAAAGTCAGTGGCCATATATCCGTTTAATGTTTTGGACCAGTCCCTACTTAACAACATTCCATAATTCACGGGTATGTCCACTATTTGAATGTCAATGAATTGGCTTACCCTAGGGTCTGAAGCTAATTGCATTTGAATGTTCATGAGTTCTCCTATCACACTAACCTCAGTTTTATCTAACTGTGTGACAACCTTAGCAGATCTGGTGGGAGTCAGCCCGAGAGTTTTGCATATTCCTAAAGGCATTACGTTGGCTGAGGCACCAGAGTCTACCATGCAGTTGTGTATGTTCTTCCCACACAATCTAACAGTTAACAAGAAAGGAGGAGCATCCTTCTTATCAGCGTACATTACTACATTTGTATTGGAAGGCAGCTCAACTTTCTTACTTTTCTCCTTAGGTGGTGAATCTCTATCAGGAACAGTTACATCAGCAGCAACCTCATCTATCGTAGATGTATCCAGGGATTTTATAAAAGCATTTCTGATCCTTGGAGTTTTCAATAATTCATTCAAAGGTATACTGACCTTAATTTTCTTTATTTCTTCTGACAAGTAACTCATTAATCTTGTTGTTTCTACTGTTTCAGTTTTACTTGTTTGGGCCTTTTCTAACGTTGTTCCATTGTTTGCATTAGCCTTAAGTATGGCAGGATTGTTGCTAGCGTTCTGATCTGGGGGTGTATTGAAGTTGTTAGGAGGAATGGAAGTGGTGAAAGGTCCTCCTGGCCTAGTGTTGTTTCTTAAATTGTAGGTGTGGTTTTTGTTTGTCTGTTGAAAACCCTGCACCTCTTCCGTTTCAGTCAATACTTCATTTTCTGTTTCAAAAGGAAACTGAAAATCATTTAACACAAAGGCTGATTCAGGATAAAGACTTTCACAAAAGTATGGTTCATCTTCTAACAATTCATCCTCTTTCTCTTCTGTAGTTGCAAAGGTAAAGGTTTCTAAAACTAAAGCTGTATCATACCCTGAGGGTACTACCTCATTACCCTTGGGAATGAGAAATTCAGAAGTAGGAGGCTGCACGTTTATATTAAATATGCTGGCTGCTAAATGAAACTGTGGACAATCAAGCTCAGCATGGGCATTGGTATTGTGAAATCTGCACCAGTTTTTCAGTGATGTATTGGCCATTTGGATGCCAGCCGTTTGTTTTGCATCATGATTATCTATATTCTCAAAAGGAGAAGCTAGAGTACCATTGTTTGGTCCTGTGTTCCATGTTTTGGATGGCCTAGGCTGATTCTGATTTTTGTTATTATTACCCCAGGCCCTATTATCTATCACTGGCCCTCTATTTTGCATTGGTTGCCCTTGGTTATGACCTTGATGCTGATTATAGTTTTGACTCTGATTTGAACATTGGCCCTGGCTATTATTTTGGGTATGGCTCTGATTATAGTTCTGGTTGTAATGCTGATTTTGATTTGAACTATAGTTTTGATTTTGGCCTTGGTTATAATTCTGATTTTGATTGTATCCTTGGTTGCCTCTTCCATAAAGGTTCTCATTTCTTAGTTGTGTTACTTCAGTGGTCAATCTTTTCAAATGTGCAGTGATCTCTTTGATTTCTTCCCTTTCCTCCTGTGCTTTTGCCACAGTTGTATCCCTAGGAGGTTGGAAGAAAGGCTGACCATTATTTTGACTGTTATTAAAAGTGTTACTCGTGTAAGGAGTTATGGCTTGGATTGGGGTAGGACTGTACACAGGTGTGTAAGAAGGAACTGGATTTAATAATGGAGTGTGATGCATAGGGACTCCATTCCATGGTTGTGCCTGATTCTGCATCGCAAAATTTCCTCCATTAACAAATGGGCTACAAGTTGTGTGCCTCATCTCTTGATTTACTGAGGCTGCCTCTTTATAGGCTTTGGATATTGAATCGATGTCAGGTTTTCGTTTGACAAACATGGCAGTTAAAGGATCTAAGGCTGCATAGTACATAGCCAACAAGGTATCATCATCTACTGTGTAAGGGGCTACTATCGTAGAGTAGGCCTTTTGAAATCTGTCATTGAAATTATCAATCAACTCTCCCTCACCTCGTTTTATAGTAGCCAATTTATGATACAAAATGCAAGGATCAATGGGTCCTCTAAATCTAGACAGAAATGCTTCTTCTATTAATGACCAAGAAGAAATATAGCCATTGGGTAGGTTTACATACCAGTTAGAGGCTTGTTCATTAAAAGTGTAGGGAAACAATCTACACACAACGTCCTCGTGCTCTAATCTAGCCCTAAAGCATGCCTCCTTAAATATTCTGATGTGGTCTTCTGGATCTTGGTGTGACTGGTATTTAGGACATATCTTTTCCAGATTTTTGGGCATCTCATTATAATTAGGGAATGCAATAGGAGAATGGACATTGAAATAAGCCATTGCAGGTGTTTGAGCTTGACCTGAACTTGTAGGAATACCTGGATTTATTGGTGGGGTAGGATTTATAGGAGGATTAGGACCTCTAGGAGTACCTGAACCAAGATTTAAAGATCTGAATAGTGATCTGTCAGGACTTACAATATTACGTATGTTAAAAGGTGACCTAGTAGGTGTTCCAGATGAACTTCTTGCTTGTGATATTTTAGGATTCCAAATCAAAAGGCTCTTACTTTGCCTTGTATTAGGTAATTGCACAAAAATATCCCCTGAACTGGATCTAGACCTGGTCATTCTATCACTGTTATTAGCCAGTTTGAAACAAACCCTAACTCAAGTCGGCTCTCCTTCTAGCCCCAGAAAACTGTTGATGATGGTTTTGATGCAATCATAACAATTAGTTAAAATTCACATAAAATGAACCAAAACTGACTTGAAAGATATGAAGGAATCGGTTAAGATTCACTTAATCCCAAGTTTAATATGGTCAGGTCTTGCCCTGTTGGGCAAATTCAGTTGGTCGATGTGAAGTTGTAATGTTCAAGGGGCCTTACGTAGTTTAGAGTTTCTTATTGGTTTACTGGACTCAAACTATGCAAAAGATTAATAAATATCAATATGTTGTTCATTCCTTTTGCATAAACTTATACTTGTGCTGCAAAACTTTAAATAGTCTTCTCGGATTATTGCAGCTTTCTCCTCTTAAATATTTATGAAAACTGTCTACTTTCAAACTCTGTTATGCGTGCTCTTTTCAAATATGAGACAAATTTCTTTCAAATTTCTACGTTTTAAGCTTAAGTATTTTCAGATGGGTTGGGAAAAGTTAGAAAGATCTAATCTACACTTCATTCACTCTATTCGAAGGATCTAATTGTTCTGTTATGCACTTTATAAATAATACAACAATTTGATCAAATCCACAGACAAAACCTTAAGTGTAAGTTCTGAGCATTTTCACAAACATACACTTAAAATTGCAAGCTCTAAGAGAAAATGTTTCAAACACAATGAAGAGCAAGAAAACACTCAGAAGATAGATGCAGAATTCCAGATTCAATTGTATTAGAAACAGACAGTCATATAAGATTTACAATGTCTGAATGACTCTTAGCTTCATTGACCAAACTATAGAAAACTTACAAGCTTTACAGATACAGTAAGGAAGCTAGATGTTCCACGCATTCCTTATTGCAGACACAGGCGACCTCCTCCTTCTATTTCTAAACTAAACTAAAATGCTATTTTTCCAAATTCTTGCTGCTACAAATCTCTATGTAGCCCCTGTGTAAAGTTTTATAGTGTATAGAGACACAATATATAGACTTTTTGATTGTCCTCAATACAGCCCAAAAAACCCTAATTTAAACCTTGGTTACAACAATAAATGCTGGTGAACCAGTCCCCCAAAATATCTCTAAGCATACATCCAATCTGGGCGAAATATGCCATTCTGGAAACCCTAGCAGCTCAATAATAACTTCTGTGGTCTGCTGCAATAATTTCTTCAGCTGCATTTTGTCTTCATCAGTGAAGACCCTTGACTTCCTCGCCCTTCATCCTTATCTTCCTCTGCTCCTGAGATCTGATTTCCTCCTCCGTGATGTCACCGCCATTAAGTTTCAGCTCCCTCTTCAACTGCAAACCTGCAAAAACGGATAAGCAATAAGTATCATCATTTAATAAACATACAGGAAGAAAAACAGCGGCCAAATCTAGTCGTGACTGTGTGAATGCATCAATCGGGCCCTGAATCTGTGAAAAAATGTAGGTCAAATGCATATACAGTGCTTAGAAAAGTCGGGTCAACCATCGTTGACCGAAAATATGCATTCAGGCTTCAAAAATAACCTCCAAATTCCTATCGCTCTGTCTTTTCCCGCCTATTTCCTTGTTTAAATCTTTGCATGCCCGTTATACAAGCCGGACGTTATACATCCATTTAACTCTTCTTAACCTTCCCTCGCGTCCGCGCAATGTATAAGTGCCTTTGTATCCTTCGAACATTTCACTTGGACGTGATACAAACGCTTAACCACATCTTATTTTCCCTCTGATTCCGCATTGTATATTTTGGAATGTATGCCCATGTTGTGTGTCATGCTTTTGTATATTCCGCCGAAACATACAAGTATTTAAGTCCGTTTAATAAACTTTCAGGTCTGCGTTGTCTATGGACGTTGCATGTTCCAAATGTATGTAAAAATATACAAGTCCGAAATGTGCAACAAATTAACCTTGTTTAATAACCTTTCGGGTCCGCGTTGTATATGGACGTTGTATATCGGCTTGTATGCATTGTTTGTATCTTTAGATATACAAGTCCGAAAACATACAAGGACTTTTCTCTATTTGATAAACTTTCGGTTCCGGCACTTATATATTTCGAATGTACGTATCCTCCGATATACAAGTCGGATGCGATACAACGAAACTAATCGGATTCTAACCTCTCTTCGATTCCGCGTTGTATGTATGTGTTGTGTGTTTCTTAACATACAAGCCACGGAATATTCAATGAATTAACCACAAATCATAACCCTTTTGGATTCTGGTGGATGTATATTCTGCAATGTATATTTGCCGCATATCGAGCAATGTATAGAACATTATACATTCCGGACGTAATACATTGGCTCAACTCGATTCGAGACACTTTGGATTCCGGCTTGTATATAACACTTGTATCCTCGAATATACAAAGCGCGGAAACATTCAACCGCTAAACCATATTCCATAAACACTTCGGGTCCGCCATGTATAAAGTGTTGTATATTTCACCTGCCAAAATATACAAATGTGAGATACAAAGCGGAACTTAAACATTTATCCATTTTAACCCTAAATTACTTCGGGTCCACTTTGTATGTATGAAGAAAATAAAGTATTTGTAAATGCATACAAGTAAAACAAAGCACCCGATATACAAGCAGACTTGTATATACAAACAACAAACCCTTCCCTTGTACATTTTACCAAAATGATCATAACTTGCAAAATATAGCGAATTTTAAGATGGTTCAAAAAGCAACCCTAGCTCATTTTTCACAAGGAATCTAACCATATCATGGATTGGTACTGAAAATGCATTTTTTCTTCATTTCTATCAAAGTTTGCAATTTTAACCCTCTTTTCCCTTTACTACCAAGCAAAACAACACACACAAGCAAAAGCAACAGCCACAGCAGGGGTCCTCATTTTGCTAAGGAGTAAAATGGGGCGTGTTGTGAACATCACAACAGGTCCCTTCACAATGATCGATGATGGCACCAATGACCACCATTTCTAGTCCAAATAGTGATACTTGATGATCTCTAGTTTTCCTTAGTGTTCGCTCTTTGGGGTTTTTGTTCCCCCTTCCTGGGTATATGGACTAGTTTCTTGATCAGTTGTGTTGGTGGTCCCTTGTTGTTTTGTATTTCTTTTCTGTTGTTCTTCCCCTTTGTGGGGCCTCTCTAGGTTTCTTTTCCTAGAACTTTCTATTGTAAACTGCTGTACTCTTGACTCCGATTGACCTACTTTTGGTCATCTGCGGACATTAATATAATTTCTTTTCTCTCTTCTTCTACCCACACGATTTTGGGTGCAATTTCTGCCCTACCTGCACTGCTTGTTTGCTGCAATAGTCAACGACTCAATACAATCAGCCTTCTATTGCCCCTCATTGTTGATGCCTTCCGCAATAGTTGGCCTTGACCAGTCAAACATGAGGACCGGAAATTAAAAAAATAGCATGGATTCATTCTGGGTTTGTTTTTTGCAGCCCAGATTTGCCCATGCTTGACTAGAAATCAAGAACCCTATCTGCATCCACAGGGAACCAAACTGCGTACCTGTATCTGGAGTGAATTGGACTGGAATTCAGGGCTGCAAGTGAGCGAACTGGTAATAGAGCCAGTGACGTCATATTATTTTGATGTTGAGCTGGTGACACTCAATGCTGAAATGCAAACCTGCAACTTTTAGTTGCCTAAGTTGGGAACTTGGCTGTTGGAGAAGATCTCTAACAGATTCTATGCGCTGGTTGCCCACCCCATAAGCAGTCTG
This sequence comes from Cunninghamia lanceolata, assembly GCA_027924645.1. NCBI lineage: Eukaryota > Viridiplantae > Streptophyta > Pinopsida > Cupressales > Cupressaceae > Cunninghamia > Cunninghamia lanceolata. The sequence goes on from BSBN01001313.1 coordinate 3,017,374, forward strand.
GATGACCCGGGGATTACAACTAGTCATAGGAGGAATCACCCCAACCCTGAAAATGGTAAAATACCAATTGTTTCTCTTCTGTATACTCAACAAGAGGGTTTGCACTACCTGACCGGGCATTGGCATGGGCTAGCAATCTGGTCATGACCTTAATGTAATTTGATTGGTTAACCATTTACACTTTTTTTTTTTTTTTTTTTTTAACTCCGGTCACTAAATTAAATTTAATAATTCTTTATGTCTTTTGTACTCAGCAAGTTAGGGCTAGAGAGGGCTTGGTTCTCAAGGTGGGAACAATGCTAAAATGCAATTCTAGGAAGGATTGCACACATTCTTTCCTTGGTTTAGATATTGATGTCTAAGTTTCTTGTTCATCTCACTCATCTGGTAGTATATGTTTCTGTTTTCTTTGTGGATAAACAGCCTTGTGAGTGAAATAGTTTTGTTATTTGTTCCTCTTTTTTGATGTTTGAGGTGGGTAGCATGGGTGGGACTGTAGTTTGAGAAGCAACCTTATCTTGCATTGGTAAAAACATCCAATTGCTCTAAGTGGGCGGCACTTACAGGCCACGAGGGGTTATGCTTGTAGTGGTAAATCAAAACTCACTTCTTATGCTTGCACAGAACACAAAAGTCTTCCTGTTTGAAGATGGTAGGCTTCCCATATAGCAGGGGTATGGAGGATGTTCTCCTTGAAGGCTATCCCATGCATACCAATTGCATCATAGCACAAAGTCGTTACATGTAATGACAAGTTAAGTCCACAGGATGCTTCATGGTTCTTGTAAAGGATTTTATACTTTTCTTGGATTACTAGTCTGCTTAAAGTTAAATCACTTATCTCAATAGCTTCTTAAGGCAGAGAAACCTCTAGAGTGCTAAGTCGTCAAATCTCAATTCTACAACTTGGGAATCTGTTTGTTTCAAATCTATTATGGTGATTCCCCTCTTTTTTTGTTTGAAAGGATACAATGACAATTGTGAAAGTGAATTACAAAGTAATTAACCATCTGGTAATGCTACCTTGGATCACAAGCTTGTAATAGGTTACAACTATGCTTTATAATCCACATAAAATGCAAATGAATATGCCTAGAATATAGTATTGAAAATTTCGGATAGCATACATTATACAGTCTTTAGCTAGCACAATAATCAAGCGATCCTTGTTATATACTCCTTTTAGCATTATGCACCTAATTGCATGCTTTGAGGCATCAACATGAATGCAGGTTTCTTTAATACAATCTAGGTACATTTGTATGGGAGCATTTACAAATATTAAGTTGAAGTTACAAATCCCGCATGTTGTTACTTCATCCATTGGAAACTCATGCCCTTCTTGGTTAATTTGTCAAATTCGTGGACCATGTCCACAAAGCTTTTGATAACCTTGAGCAATCTCCAACATGGATTAGGAAAGCTCTAGGGATTCATGTTAATTATCTTTGGTTTGATTAGATAGATATGCCCAAGCAATTTGCCACTTGATACCATTAAAGAACCCTTCCTTAGATAAAATGCAAGTTTCGTCTGATACAACTTAATGCACAAATGAGTTCTATTGCATAGGATACAGTGATACACTACTTAATGCACAATGAATGCTTGAAGATGTGAGTTCATTTGCATGTGGATGGACCAACAATCCAAAAACTTAAAATTTCCTGTTGTTATTATCACAGAATTATGCAAAATGACTCTTTCAAATATTTCAGGTGCATTTCACAATCCAGATGGCATCTTATATAGCTGCAAATTCTTTTGTCCGCCACAAAATCCTCAGCAATGCTAACCTGGTTGTATCTTAAGAAACCACTGAAAATGAGTATCGATCACGCCCAACCACTTCCTACAAAACATTTGATTATAAACATTTGAACTTCTAAGTCAACACAAGCTCTTTCTTTCTTACTTGGCGTCTTTATTTAGAACGAAAACAATGGGTGATATCCAATTTTGTTCCTACAGTACTGACATCAATAAGTGTATTGATCTCACCTGCATTTTCTTTGCATATTTTGGGTTTGTCTCCAAACGCCTCCTTTGCACCAACACTAATGTTGAAATTAGCTAAATTTTATTCATATACCAGTAAACTTTATTTGCACATACCTCTATTGGTACTCTCTGCAAATCAATGTATTCCATGCAGAGACCTTGTACAACATTTAAAAGCTAATGATTGTAGCTACAAGTAAGATTTTCTTGATTTATTCCTACAATGACCATATGTGGTTGTTCCTTAAAACGTAGGTTAATCTTGATGTTGTCTTGGCCTATACACTTTTTGATGTTACTCACAAATTGGTATGTTAGGCAACTAATGACTATATTGTTATTTTTGAATTTACTAAATTATTGAGGCTATTCTTTTCTAGCTCAACCTTTAGGCTTCTAGCTGTTGTCTTCTTGTTAAGATCATAGGTTGTTAATCCAATTATTAGACAAAGTATTTTCTACACAAAAGCTTGCAACCTTAAACCCTTATACCAAAACCCTCAATTGTTATTCCAAAAATCTAAAGCCTGATTCCAAAATCGTAAGCCCTATTTTGGGAAATTTATACCTTAACTTTGAAACCTTAAACCATAATGCAGAAACCTTAAAGCTTAATTAGATTGCCAGTCCAAGAAAGCAACAACCTGTTTGAGGGCCATAAGTGTGTTGAAAAACACTCATTTGTCATTGTGAAGAGAAAAGAAATTGAGGTTGGGAACATCAAACTCAAAATCCTACTTAAGAATGTTAAATATCAGGTCCCAAAGGCTGAAATATTTTCACCAGTGCCCTTTATGCCTTAACCAAGATTAGCATGCCATAAATGCTCAAGTTTGAATGTTTTATTAAAAAAAATTAAAATGGAAGTTGGTTACATTGATTGGTTTTGTGCGACACCCACACCTTCATTGAAGAGAAGCTAGTTGCTCACGTGAAAAGAGTTGCACTCAGTTCCAAACATTCAAGTGATGTTTGTTAATGGATGAGCCATCAATTGTGGAGGTTATTGCCATAACTTCAAGGTTTTGTGAGTGGTCATCATCTCTCTTCAACTATGTATGCCTACTCATACAGTAGTACACATTGTATTTTATGTGCAATGGCTCATGACCTTAGGACCTTTTGCCATTAACTTCCAAGATTTGTTCATTTGTTCATCATGGAGGGAAAACAATATTAGCTGAATGGTCTTTAAAGCGCATCAACTCGAATGCTCAATTCTTCTAGAATTGTTAAACCTCTTTTGAAAGGGGCTCAAGGAATGGTGGCACGACTCTTAGGGTTGGATGCCCCTAAATCCCTTTGCGAGACTTACAAGCATATTGCAACATGATAAGATTTCCTAGGACATTCCCAAGAGGATTGCATATGATCACTATCATAATTGCTATGGGGCTAGTTCTAGGTAGCCAACACCCTAACATTAAGCATTATAAATATACTTATGATCAAAACAATGAAATCAAGAAAGGGCATTCTTTTTCTAGCAAAAATGCATTTTCAAGACTGAGTGGGATGCTTCTTGGAATATGTGCCTTTGACTATTCTTACAAAACCCTCATCATTGGAATTTAGTAAAACTTTCCATTCTAGAACTAAAAAGCAACGAAAAAACACACAAGAATACCAAGATATGATGATATTGATATGCACTCAAAGCAGCCTGCTGTAGCAGATATTGAATAAATGATTACTATCACAAAATGAATGTGAAATTAGGTACACACCCTAACTATATATAGAGGATATATTCCAAACACTAATACTGGTTGATTTTGGGTCCTCTTGTGCACATCCCAATGGTTTGTCACATGGTCTTATATGGCCCTATTGGTGTAAGTAGTGACATGAATTCCAGGTGCAACATATCAGGATAGCTCATTGGATCCTATTTATCAATATCCCTAAGGAATAACGTAAGGCAATATCCCAAGGTTTTCAATAAGTCTGGTTTACACTCAAGGGCAATACTTGCATCACCGGAATCAAGGAGAAAGATATTCATAAAATCTCCTTTTGGAGGGTCACTTTGAGTACTTTGTCATGCTGTTTAGCTTAAACTATGCTTCATATACCTTCTGAAGGGTCATGAATCTTATTTTTGAGCTTCTACTCCAAGCAATTGTCACATTCTGCTTTGATGGCTTTCTTGTATAGTTTGATATGATAAGACGACTTTTGACATGTGGATAAAGTATTGTAGATACAGAAGCATAATTATGTCAAGAATTCCAAGAGTGCTTTTGGGGGCATAGGAGGTTGAAAGTCTAGGATGTGGTGTGTCATTAACAGGTGAAGATGAATATTTGGTAAATAAGGGCTATCATAGAAAACTTCTCTTGTTTGGTCTAGTGAGGCTGCCCAGGTACTTAATAGCTCAAGGAGGTTGAGGCTTCTACACATGTTTTAGAAACCTGGAATTTCAGCAAGGTATTTTGGTTGAGTGTGATGCTTTATGACAATTTGTTGGTGGTCTTGATGAAGGATGGTATACTGCAAACAAATTGTACGCAAAAATTTAGTCAAATTGACTTATGAAAGTGAGATGCATTCCAATTTATATCTAGTTAAACAATGGTGTCAATATTTGTCAGTAAACATTTCAAGGTTAAGATGGACCATAAGAGCCTCAATTATTCTTTAGAACAAAGGTTTATACAAATGCTTTGCATGCAAGATTTCATCTTGTGGCATGTATGAACTGAAATGCCAAATTTCTGACCTATTAGCAATGAGCAGTGTTACTAGGGTACCAAGAATTCTCTAGTTGAAGCACAAATTTGATATATATGACCGAGAAGTTGAGAGGCTGGAGCAAAACTAGATGCTGCTCAAATCTCACCACTTCCCATAATTCTTTATTTGAATAGACATAATGTGTAAAAAATGTGAGTGTAATGTCCCCATTTTCAGGTTCTCTTATAGTTAAGTTGGCACTAACCTTGTGGGTGTGTGTCAACGTTATCAGAGGGGTTATTTAAGGACTCCAATGAGTTTAGTTGATCTAAAGGACTCATATGCCACTTTCCGGGGTGATTTTCGACTTCTAGTGTGCTCTTCAAGAATCTTGGAGAAGACGTCTATTTATAGTAAGTCCCCTGGTTGGCTCTGTTTATCATTATTCTTCATCGGGATCACGCCAGTGTAGTTAGTTTTCGATTCCAATGCATTTCGGTAGTTTCCGCAAAATGAGTGTATTAATGGCTTTATTTAATTATTTTACTAAGGTTGTTAAATATTATTTAAAATATTTTAAAAGCACCTTAGTGTTATAGCTCATCGGAACCAGGATGAAATGTTTTAAATTATGGATGCATTAAATAGGGACCATGTGTGTCAAATTATCATTATTTTAATTAAAAGGTCTTTTTCGGAGCTAAAATGGAGTTTTAATTAAAAAGTGAATTTTAAAATAGAAGCTCTTGGGGAGTTTGGCGGAAAAAGTATAAAAAGGCATTTGAGGGGCTCATTTGGATTATGCAGTTTATTCTATTTCTCTGATTGAAACCCTTGTGGTTCTGGAGATCGAACTTGGTTTATCTCAGCCTTCTTGAGGACGAAACCGGTGGTGAAAGACCCTCTCAGGTTGATTGCTGGTAAACTTATTTAGAGTTTACGCATTGCACTTCATTGCAGGTTTGGCATTGTTTGGAGTTTCAAAGGAGGTATTTATTTATAGGCCAGCTTGGAGGATTTATTGGTGATCTCATTTCAAGGATTACATTGAGCTGATTGGAAGCATTTACATGTTGTCGCAGAGAGGCTATTCATTGCTGATATTAGATTTCTTTTGTTACATCCCTTTCTTCTGAACCATGGAATGTTAGTTATGTTGTTAGTTGAGAACAACTGCTTTCATGTGAATATGGAAATTATTCATTGATAATGTGTATAGTTATGAAAGAACGGTTTTCTTTTATATATATATGAAAATGGATGTATGAATATAATATAAATTATTGGTCGTATCAAGAAAATGATTTAACCATCAATTTTTGTCGAAGTGGAAGTAGGACAATCAGGTGACCGGTAAAAGGGATATCAACAAGGAGAGGGTGATTAGAGGAATCGAGAAACAATAATCATGCCTACGTTTAATCCACCGTAGCCTTGGCCAAGGCACATGACTATAAGTATTAATAAATATTTCTTAGTGGGAATTATTGTTCTTTTGTTTATTTTTTTGTGTGATGTCTTACCTTTAGTGGAGTGCTTGGACTGAGTGAGTTGGAGTCTTGATGTAACTCCTCCCACTCCGCCCACATACAACAGGAAACGCTCCTCTTGTATGTGATCGTAGTAGGAGGAGGGCGTTTCCTTGTGGCGTTCATTCTTTTTCTTGACATGCATTCTTTATAACGTTTGGGGTGTGAGTTTCCTAGTCACCATTCTTTTTCTCCAATCATTCGTGCCAGTCACATATTCATTCGCACCTCTCTTGGAAGGGCGGCTTTATCTCAAGCATTTGAAAGAAGAAAAATACAAATCTCTTGTTGCATGAAGCAGTCTTATATCCATCTTTGTAAATCACTTTGAAAAAGGCAATAGTTTTCTGCAGTTTGGAATCTGCACTTTTGATCAAGTAATCTTAGACCTGTTGGAGCAGCGTCTCTCTTCCAGTCGCATTTTAAAAACTTGTTAAGGCAAGTCGTAAGTCTTCCATGCACAGTCTAATATTCCACGATTCTGAATCAAAATATTGTCATTTATGCTATCGAATCTTCTTTATTTCTGCCATTCTGTAAACTATGGTTCCGAAGCAAACTATGGATTGTTCTATGCTATCGAATCTCCTTTATTTCTGCCATCCTATAAACTGTGGTTTAAGTTTAGTATGCAGAAATCTGTATGAGAACCATTTCTGTAAGTTTGTCGAATCTGCAGAAAATTTAAGAGTTGTTTCTTGTTATATATATAAATATCTATATATGCATATGTAGGAATGACTGTTTTATATCATATTTATTCCGTAGTATTGGGCTGCGGTCTCTGAATGGAAGATGCTTTTTGTTTATATGCTCTATGTGAGTCTGAAGATGTCAATGTTACTGAAAAACATAATTATATTAACTGAATGAGATGATTACAATGTAGAGCACAGCTCTATTTAAAGAAGATACAAGGATGTTTCTATAAACAGAACAGGAGTTTCAGAATAGAAACTACAGCTAATAAAACAGGATAGATAGAAACATACTAAAGTAAGAAACAAAAATAGAAACTACCTAAGATGACCATTAACTAATACAACTAATATTTTAATACCCTCCCTTAATGGTCATCGTACAAACAAAAACTAATTCAACCCATAACCCTATGGAGTGCTGGTCCTCAAAATGCATAAAATGCAGACTCCTCAGTATGCTTCGCCACTTGAGCACTTTGCTGAGGCATTTCTTGGTTGGACTTCTCATCAGCCAACCGCTTTCTGCAAAACCTCTTGATATGACCAGGCTTCCCATAGTAATGGCAAGTAAAAGACTTCTTGGAGTCCTCCGAATCACCTCGTCCTTTCTGCTGAGTGGACGTGCCTTTGCTAACTTCCTTGGTAGTAAAAGCTTGTTCAACACTAGGAGACTCACTGCTGCTCCCAAACTGCTTCCTCCACCTATCCTACTGCAAAAGCTTGTTGCACAACTCATCAAACTTCAAGTCAACATTGGTGGATGTCATGTTGAGCGTTTCGATGAAGTGCTCGTAGGAACGTGGCAGACTTTTCAAAGTGATCACCACCATATCCTCTTCAGCCATCTTACGACCAATGGCCTCCAGTTGGTCGCGAATGTCCTTGATTTTCGTCAAGTGCCCCTGCAAAGACACTTGGTTATCCATCATAATAGAGAATAGCATATTCTTCAGAAAGAATGCCCTTCCCTTGTCTGAGGTCTCATGAAGATCTTTCAAATGCTTCCAGATCTCCGCAGTAGATTTACCAGATGGTATTTCTAGTAACATCTCATCGGTGACAGATAATTTTAGAAGCATAACTGCCTCCCTATTACCTTCATCATACTTGTCCTGATTCTTCCCAGGAGTAGCGGGACGAGCATCCGTACCAAGAACAAGCGAATTCAGACACCGGTACTCAAAGATGGTAAGCATCCTCTGCTTCCACGTGTTGTAATTCTTTCCATTGAACCTCTGCGTATATTCCAACAGAATACTGGACAAAGACGCCATCCCTCCCGTTGTCCAAAGCACGAAAAACGAGATAACTCAGCTGGCATAAACCCTGGACAATCAGCTGGCACAAATTACGAAAAAAATCGCCTAAAAAAGAGGCTCAGAAACCTTCAAACACTCTGAAAAAGTAAGATTTTTGAAGAAAAAACCTTCGAAAACTCTTTGCAGAAATTTTTATGTACTTCCAGAGAATTTCTGTCAAACTGGCCCCAAAAAAATGACCCATCATGCGGCCATAAAAACACGATTTTTACAAAATCGCCCAAAAACACTGATGTTGCACATCAACGAACTCAGAAAACCGGATCCTTCAAACAGAAGATCGCCTGCCAAAACAAAACAGATACGAATGTTGCCAAAAAATTGATGAAAAAACTCCTAGAAACTGCCCAGAAACCCTAGGCGACCACGTTTTTCACAAAAACGTGCAAAAACAGTCATGATTTTCTTGTAACCCTACCAAAATGGAGTCTTCCTTGCATAAAAATCATGCAATATAACCCTAGGCGATGCGTCTTAGAGATCCACGGCCAGAAATGCAAAGGAAAAAAGTTGTCAAAAAAGAAATGCGACCTTAGATTTAGAGAACCCACCGAAAATGGAAGACGCTCCCTCTGATTAGAAAAAAAAACCCGCCCAAAGCAGAAAATCACGAGCAGGAGTGAAATCGCGATCACTGAGAACCCTGGAGCGGATTTTACAAAAACGTCGATTTCAAACTCTTAAAATCGCGAGCTAAAAATTCGCTAGAAAAAAAAATCACGATCACAGTCGGGAAAAAAAAACTCTGATACAGAAATTGCGGCCACAACCCACGACCCAGATTTATTAAGGTGGTTCAAACATAACGACTCTTCAGAAAAAATGGCGACCCCAGGAAAAAATGCCGAAAGCTCTTCATAATCCGCGACCCAGAAGATAACACTGCTGACAGAAAATGCGGAACGCGAAACCACTGCTTACAGAGAAGAACTGCGAAAATCGCGTGCAGAAACAATCGGAAAATCGCGTCCAAACAGAGTCGCGAGGGTTAAGACAAAAAAACCCCTACAGGAACACGCGACCAGAGGTAAATCGCGACCAAGGAATCTTCAGAAGGCAACGCGGGATAAAGCCCTCGATTTAGCTTCAGCAAATATCAGAAAATAGGATTATAAATCTCCAGAAACCGTCGATTTTTAACAAATCGGCTCTAAAAAATTTTTGCTAAAACTAATCAGGTTCGAGCTTGAGCTTTGATACCATGTTACTGAAAAACATAATTATATTAACTGAATGAGATGATTACAATGTAGAGCACAGCTCTATTTAAAGGAGATACAAGGATGTTTCTATAAACAGAACAGGAGTTTCAGAATAGAAACTACAGCTAATAAAACAGGATAGATAGAAACATACTAAACTAAGAAACAGAAATAGAAACTACCTAAGATGACCATTAACTAATACAACTAATATTTTAATAGTCAAATGAACCTTGCTTGGTATTCTTTCACAAACCTGCAATATGAAACATATGAAATAATGTCAGTGCCGAGCAAGGGTGAATGCTAACGACATAGTAGTGTCAGATATATATATATATAGTTATATACTAGAAATCCTTGGCCAAGGTTACGATGCAGATTAGGCATCTGTCAGCTATCAAGTTCCAGATATACCCCGATTAGAGTGATCTTTCCAGTAGGAGGTACCTTTGGAAAAGATCGATAAGGAGGTATAGGATTTTGACATCAGACTCAGAGGCATGATATTGTTAATTGATTCCTGGATTATCACCCTCGCGAAGGGTCGGGTTTCTTTAGTTGAAGAAGCACGGGAGACTAGTTGGTCTGGATGGGTGGTTAAAACCCTTGTTGATATTTCTTTTACCAGAATCCAGTGAAGGATCTATGAACAAAACAACAGGAAGCTAATCAAGTTGTACTCTTCTATCCCTCTCTTTCTATTTATATATTTGAGTTGCTGGAAAGAAAAACTTTTTTTTTTATAGTTAGTTAGATTACTTTGTTTTCACATGCATGTAGTATAGAAAAGATTATTTCAACTGAAAGAGAAAGTTGGTTAAAAATTAGAAATTGTTTTATACTCGTTACTTCTTTTATGAAAGTTAGTTAATCTTTCTGCTGAAATTCTGTTATTAGATAAGTTTCTATTCTGTTAAATTAGAGTGGGTGTCACATCTTTCCATGATATATATATATATATATATATATATATAAGAGATAATGGTGACTGATTTTCAGGGGAATTGGAGCAGATTTGGAGGGTTTGTGAGTGATTTCATATGGAAGTCACATTGAACTTCAAATGGTAGATTTAGGGGTTTTGCATTGGGATTTTTAGTTATATATAAGAGATAATGGTGACTGATTTTCAGGTGAATTGGAGCAGATTTGGAGGGTTTGTGAGTGATTTCATATGGAAGTCACATTGAACTTCAAATGGTAGATTTAGGGGTTTTGCATTGGGATTTTTAGTTGCAGCAGTTTGGTTTCATGGATGTAATGAAGTTGTGAGTTCACAAACATATTTTGGAGTGTGATTTTTTGGTGTTTTACCATCGGGCTTTTGGCGCGCAGCCATTCATATGGGCTACAATTGTAAATGTTTATGACAATAGTTGATATCATGCTACAACAACTTATGTGTACTTGGGAATTACATATTGTCATTTGTTGAGTGTTCTTTTGGCATTGTAATTCCATGGTGGATGATTGAACTTTGTAACAACAAGCTATTCTATCACAGATCAATATTTTATTGCTGGATTCAAGGTTAGATTTGTGTTTCATTGTTATTTCTATTGCATGCAAAGTGTGTGTTATAATGTCAGGGCTATTTATCTGCAAATTTGAGATGTTTCTTGTGTACTTTCAATTCCCAACTGCATATTGAATAATCCCAAACACAAATACATTGAAATGCATTTGAAGCAACACCAAAGCAACAAACAAAAAAGTGTTTGACGAAATGTCAGCTCACTAGAAGTCAGTAATCTTATTGGGTGTTTGAGAAAAAAATTTGTTCCAAACTAGGGTGTATATTACAGTGGTATTAGAGCTGGTTTTCCTGCCAGCCTGTTGGAGTTCTAACTTTTGCTGCAGTTTCCCCAGTTAGTATTCAACATTTCAGCAGCTAAAAATTTTGTTTAGTGGTTGCAAATCATGAAGACGCTCACGGAAGGAGAAATCTTGAAGGAATACCAAACAACGGGAGCAGAGTTTCATGCTTTAATCTCATTTGCAGAATTCATGGATGTTAAGGTAGGAGTAAAGCTTTACCATGTAGGTGAGGATCTTGAAGACCTATATCAGCCAAAAGATGTTCTTCTCAGTACTTTGGAGGAAGTTGAGGATTGTTTATACATGGTGAATCAATCACCTTCTCAAGGAATGTAAGAAAATATGAAACCATTAGTGACTTCCTTGGGTAAGAGAAAATTCTTGAGACACAAAGATAACGATGTAAGACTACTTGTTGCTTCTTGTTTAAGTGAAATCATGAGAATTACAACTCCTACTACTCCATACAATGATAGCACAATGAAAAAGGTAATTCAACTGATGGTGGACAATTTTCTGGATATTGATGATATCACATGTTCTCATTTTTCTAGAAGGGTTGCTATACTTTAAACATTTGCAGAAATCAGATTGAGTAACCTTGTCTTGGATTTGGGATTACATGATTTGATCTACAGCATGTTTCACCATTTCTTTATTTCAATTAGGATAGAACATGATGACGATGTTATGACAGCCATGCAAAACATTATGGTTTTGACTATTAATGAGAGTGAAGATGTGTCACAGCCACTGCTTTCTATCCTATCAGCTAATAGGAAAAATGGATTCTTGGAATTCCATTAGTTAAAGGGAGATTAGCTAGAAGGGTGATTGATCAATGTGATAAGAAATTGAAACCTTTCCTGGATAGTGAGAAGCGGGAAAATGAAGAGAGGATTATGTCAGAACATTTGGATGGAGATGGTGCCTTGACTCATGAGGACTATGTGACAGGGCTTCAGGATGATTCTTTGGTCATACAGGCAGCTACTATGGATGAGGTGGTGCATGAAGAATAGGATAGAACAATAGCTTTGGATCCTAGTTCGGATTCAACTAGTGATGATTCTAATGACTTCCTTGATGATTCCTATGGAGTAGATGATTGTGTTGAGTTCACTCATGTATTTTCAGATGAAGGGCATGGAGAAAGCAAATATGACGATGACTTCAAAACAACTTTTGATGATCCTTTATCTTATTCTGGTGAGGTTAATACAGGTGGCCTTGGATTTAACTTTCAAACCAAGCCTATGGGGGGTGATTTATTTAGAAAGACAACATCATAGGAGGAGTACAATGAACAAAGCAATCAACCTTTTAACACATGGGATTCGGGTGTGATGACACCTAAGTATGATGAGGATCCTACATGGGATGAATTTCCTTTTGATCGTGATGATGTTCGAATTTTAGAACACAATGCATGCGGCGAGGATGGCATTGATGGTGTTGATTTATTTCTTGAGAACAAATTTGATTTATCAACACATGAAGCTAACTTTGAGTAGAGGTTTAGTGATTTTGAAAATTTGAATCCACAATTTTCTGCTGAAATGATAATGGGAAGGCTCAGGTGATTTGGGACAGCCTTGGAGTCATTGAAGACATGTATGAAGGTTCTAATTTTAGTATTCATCATAGCAGCAGTGCATTTCCTTTGTATGAATATGATTGCAAGAATAAATTTGTGTTGATTGCTGATGACCCATTATTTGAAATGAGTGTTGATATGACTTATGATAATCCACTCTTTGAGTTGCATGATGGTGCTGTTTCTGGTTGTAGTATTGCACTTGTGAAAGATAACAGGGTATGGGATCTAGGAGAAGATTCAGAACTTGAGTTGGAATGTGGTACTACACTTGGTTTTGATTCAGGTTCACTTTATGAGGAGTTTGGTTACTCTCCTGGGAGATCACCGATAATGAAATGTGCAAATATGGAGACATATGAGGTTTGTATTTGGGATGATATGGCACGCAGAGGCATCATCATTCCTTGCTACATGAGGAATTGGAAGGTAACTTGAGTTTGCAAATCAATAATTTTACTTGAGAATCATTTCCTTGTTGGTATTCATTATGAGTTGCTTCATTCTTGCATGAGGTTTGGTCTTGAGTTTTGGAGCTGGCCAACAAGTGTGTCATTTCATACCTTAACTGAGTTGATGAGTAGTAGTGCATGCTTTTCATATGTAGTTGGTGATGCATTTCCTTCATGGGATGTATTGATTCTAGGAGATCATTCTTGGTTGGGTATCCATGCTTGGAATTCTCAACAAGAATTGTCAGAGTATTGTGAGTCACAAGAGTGATCTTTGGAGGGATAAGGATCAAAATTTCAGACTTAATAATGTTGTTCCTTCCCTTACCAGCCATCTGGTTATTCCATTTGTTCATCTACAAATGGATAGGAGAGAAATTTCAAGTAAGGATTGGGTCAGTGAACAAATGGTTACTATTGGATGTGTTCCTTGGCAAATATTGGATCAGTCTTTCATTTTGAGCTTGTTGTTTGGTGGTAGGTCAGCCAATTCATTTTTTGGTTTGCTTTCATTCAGAGAAGTTGGCACATTATTCTTTGTCAAGGAAATAAATTTTTTCAGTTGGAAATTGCTTGGAAGTGTTTCCCAACCACTTCTGAGTTGATTTGGGGTAGCACAATGCTTTTCACATATGCTTATATTTGGGAAATGTATTGGGGCTGCTGTTGTCCTTGGTGTAGAGCACTAAAATCAGATTGTACCTCTCTGATTTCGGTTTTGGACAACAGTCATTTTTATTTACTTCAGACCTTCCTAACTCAGAGAGTTCATCTTATGAAGGTTTGTGATGTAAACTTTGATAGTTTCCCCTCAGCGTGGGTTCAGGACATCGAGTTTCCACATGCTATGATTCATCTTTCAGAGGATTTTGGAGTTGTAACCATGAGTGTTAGCATCGCTGTCCACTTTCTGATTAGCCTACACATGACGTTAGCTCTTGACGAACAACTGTGTTGGTTTGTCTTTTCAGAGCAGCAGTGGGGTATTTGGTGGTTGGAGTTGGTTGTTGGAGGTGATTTGATCATAGATGACTCTCTGGTTACTTCCATACTCATGTCTCCTATATTTTCAGTTGGAATTCAGATGGATTGCTGCTGTCCTTATATTTCCACGATGGTTATGGTGACATGTTTTATTGAGCCAATTGGTTCTGAGCTTTGGCAGGCTTTTGGGCAGCTGATTGTGAGAGTTTCTCCAGCCACAGTTTAGTTATTTCTTGTTTCCACTTTGGTGAGTGATGGTTACTGCAAACATTTCATGGTGTTGGCATGTATATCATCAGATGATGCTTTGATGCTTGCAGTGGGTTGGGTTTGTTGGTGTGTTCGGAACCATTCTTTTAACACTTGGAGGTTAAGTGTCAATGATATGATTTCAATTGGCAACAGTAGAGACATTCTCTCCTTGGCACGATGATTTTACAGTCATGATCATAGCGGCATAGCGTCAGCATGGTGGTTCTTTCTTGAGATTGACATGGGACCCTGGGATCATTTTTGGTTTTAGTTGGACCAATCTGATGATTATAGGGGTTGTTTTGGCATTGCTTGAGGACAAGCAATCTTTGGGGAGGGTGGACTGTAATGTCCAAATTTTAAAGTTCTCTTGTAGTACAGTTCGCACTAACCATGTGGGTGTGTGTCAACGTTATCAGAGGGGTTATTTAAGGACTCCAATGAGCTTAGTTGGTCTAGAAGACTCATGCCACTTTCTGGGGTGATTTTCGGCTTCTAGTGTGCTCTCCAAGAATCTTGGAGAAGGCGTCTATTTATAGTAAGTCGTCTGGTTGGCTCCGTTTATCATTATTCTTCATTGGGATCACATCAGTGCAATTAGTTTTCGATTCCAATGCATTCCGACAGTTTCCGCAAAATGAGTGTATTAATGGCTTTATTTAATTATTTTACTAAGGTTGCTAAATATTATTTAAAATATTTTAAAAGTATCTTAGTGTTATAGCTCATCGGAACTGGGATGAAATGTTTTAAATTATGGATGCATTAAACATGGACCTTATGTGTCAAATTATCATTATTTTAATTAAAAGGTCTTTTTCGGAGCTAAAATGGAGTTTTAATTGAAAAGTGAATATTAAAATAAAAGCTTTTGGAGAATTTGGTGGAAAAAATACAAGAAGGCATTTGAGGGGCGCATTTGGATTATGCAATTTTGTAATATCCCCATTTTCGGATTCTCTTGCAGATCAGTCAGAGCGGGCTTTCTGGGTTGGTGACAGCATAACCAGAGGAATATTTCGATGTCACCAGGGTGTTCGGGTGGTCCAGTGGGGATGGCTGACACTTTCCGGAGGGATTTCGGACAACTTGTCCGTACTTACTATTTATGGTAAGTGCTTGCATGTTAATCTTTCTGGGTTTTTCTGGGTTTGTTCTCTTTGGTCCCCGGTGGTCACTGCTATTTTTAGTAAGTGGCAGTTTGGCGTTGTTTGGGTGACTTGGCAGTCAGCTGTTGGCTCATAGACATTGCACTGAGCTCGGAGTTATCAGATGGTTTGTGGATCCAGTTGGCACCCTTTGAGTTGGCTCAGTTTGCTTATGGCCGTTACTATTTTTAGTAAGTTCGGGATTGACACCGGAACGAGATTTTGAGAGGGGTTGGATTCATCTTGTCAAGACCTTTACAACGAGCTATAGATCATTGGTTTCCGACATCATCTTGGCCTCTGTTTTAAAGTCCGTAAATTAAACATTATTATTTAATATTGGACCTTGGTGCTTAGGCTCGAAAACTTAATGTTGTTTTAAAAGAGGGGACTTTAAGAGTGATGTTGAGAAAAGAATTAAAGAGAATTATAATATTTCAAAATGTATTTTCCCTCTCATGTTTTATCCCATATGCAAGAGGATTTTAGAGACTCGCAATTGAAAAAGTATAAAAGAAGGAAAAAAGCTCTCATTTGAATATGCTTGGATTATTATTTTCTTCTCTCATTGAGATTTCCCTTGCTAGGGTTTTGGAGCTTGGCTCTAGGGTTTGAATGGATTCAAACCAGAGGCTCTTGGAGACGAAAATCTCCTTGAGTAGTAGCATTCTACAGGGGTGCAATACCACCCAACGGTGCTTATTTGGTGGATACATCCAGTATTCACAACTGTGCTTCATTGGAGCTTGATTTGTTGAGGGTTTGAGAGCTCTTGGATATATTCTTTGCAAATTTGTGAAGGTTTCCTTATGCAGATTTGAAGGGCTGATTCAAATACAGATTAGAGTAGATTTCATTGTGAGTTTGGGGACTGTTATTCATTGTTGTTGCAGGCCGTACCATTCAGCCCCAGCCATACCATTTCAAGGTGGATATTTAAGGAGATTTAAGGGAGCATTTGCATTCTTATATGGTTGCCTAGCCTTGGGAACAACATACAGTCCATTGCAGCCTTGTTTCAGAGGCCATACACCATTTTGTTTGCTATTCATCACTTCCAGCATAGGTCGTACACCTCCAAGAGTGACATGGGGGCATTTTGGCTTCATTTCTCTTTGTGGGTGTTGTAGATTTTGCATTGCTAGAGGCGTTTGGAGCCCTTTGTATCGCTGATATTATTTTGTATGCTCATCTTTGTATTTCTTGAGAGATTGGAGTGATTTCCAGCCATACCCACTAGCTAGTCCGACAACAACATAAACATGAAGTTGTATTTCTGCACATGGGTACGACACACTACAAGTTTATTCTATTTCTCTGATTGAAACCCTTGTGGTTCTGGAGATCGAACTTGGTTCATCTCAGCCTTCTTGAGGACGAAAACCCTCTTGGAGATGATCAACCTCGGCGGTGAAAGACCCTCTCAGGTTGATTGCTGGTAAACTTATTTAGAGTTTATGCATTGCACTTCATTGCAAGTTTGGCATTGTTTGGAGTTTCAAATGAGGTATTTATTTCCAAGCCAGCTTGGAGGATTTATTGGTGATCTCATTTCAGGGATTACATTGAGCTGATTGGAAGCATTTACAGGTTGTCGCGGAGAGGTTATTCATTGTTGATATCATATTTCTTTCCATGATAATTTGATATATATATAAGAGAATGGTGACTGATTTTCAGGTGAATTGGAGCAGATTTGGAGGGTTTGTGAGTGATTTCATATGGAAGTCACATTGAACTTCAAATGGCAGATTTAGGGGTTTTGCATTGGGATTTTTAGTTGCAGCAGTTTGGTTTCATGGATGTAACGAAGTTGTGAGTTCACAGGCAGATTTTGGAGTGTGATTTTTTGGCGTTTTACCATCGGGCTTTTGGCAGGCAGCCATTCATATGGGCTACAACTGTAAATGTTTATGACAACAGTTGATATCATGCTACAGCAGCTTATGTGTACTTGGAAATTACATATTTTCATTTGTTGAGTGTTCTTTTGGCATTGTAATTCTATGGTGGATGACTGAACTTTGTAACAAGAAGCTATTCTATCACAAATCAATATTTTATTGCTGGATTCAAGGTCAGATTTGTGTTTCATTGTTATTTCTATTGCATGCAAAGTGTTTGTTATAATGTCAAGGCTGTTTATCTGCAAATTTGAGATGTTTCTTGTGTACTTTCAATTCCCAACTGCATATTGAATGATCCCAAACACAAATACATTGAAATGCATTCGAAACAACACCAAAGCAACAAACAGAAAAGTGTTTGATGAAATGTCAGCTCACTAGAAGTCAGTAATCTTACTGGGTGTTTAAGAAAAAAACTTGTTCCAAACTAGGGTGTATATTACAGTGAGCTATACAAACAGCTACGGAGGAAAAATCTTGTAAAGCATCTTTACCAAATTAAACGGTGTGGAAGTTTTGATGATTTATCTTGAAAAGTGAAATGCTTTTCAGATTATAGCATTTCATTCTATTTTTTAATTAAGTGCAGGGTGAATGTCAAAAGAAGCTGATGGAGATAGCTGGTAATCAGTTGGAGTCTAATTACTTCTCTTGGATATGATGGTAGATTGATCTGTTTTAAGATGTTGGATTATATGGTATGAGTGGGAGCAATACAGAACTTGCATTACACCAAAACAGGATGGTTGGATTACTTACAAAATCTCAAATATAAGAGAACCTGAAACCTTGTTAAATCAATCAAATTGAGGCATGGTATACTATCATGCACTTTTTCTTCATAACAAACAAAGTCACAAGGAAAGAAAAATATAGCATTTACAACATTGAATGGAATAAAGCTAATGTTTTGCATAAAAAACCTGTTCTGTGGCATAGATAAACCATTTTGGTTTATTGCCACAAAAGGTTCTTGTGAAAGCTAATGTTGAGATGAAAACATATATTTAAATATCAGGTAGTATTCATGTAATAGATGTTCTTTTGGAAATTTTTGGTTAGCTGGACCCCTTTGTTTGCCTGGCAGAGTTAAAACCCTTAGATGGTGTTACTTGGGGGATTCCCAGTGTGTAAGCAGCCTTGAAAACTCAACCTGGTCTAACAAGGGTAAATTCCCACCAATTTACTGCTAGACAATAGTTGGACTCATTCTCATGACTAATTCTAATACCTTTTTCATCATTCTCTTCAAGTTGTAAGACTAGTTTACTGTAAGTATGAATTTGGATGGGCATTTAACTCATAATATGTATTACCTAAGCTGTGATGTGGTAAAATGTATCTATTGTAAGTAGAAAACAACATTGCTGTTATGTTAAATGTGCAGGGCATATTTGAGAAAAATGTATTATATTCACATGCATCTTAGTTGATGTGACCTTTGTATATCATAGGCTACAAAATTATAAGCTGCATTTTGTGATTTTGCATTGAATTAGATAGAGCATCTACTGTTAAATGTCAAAAGTGTCTTTCAATTTCATCATTACATTAATTGATGCATGACATTATAATTGATGCATAACATAATGTCATGGCACTAAGAATGCATTTAAATTTTAAACAACTTCTTGTATATGTAATAGTGTATATGGAAGACTCAGAATTATTTGTAAATAAGCAAAAATCATGAATAAATTTTGATGAATCGCCACTTTCCTGGTTTAGCAATCTGAGTTGGTTGGATCACTGATTTTTCTAACAAAATTGGGCGCAAATTTTGAGAATGAATAAATCAAGATTTAGTTGCAATTTTTTTTGGGAATCACGGTTTTCGAAAAAATTGTGAATAAATCGCTGCAACCAGTATGAAATAAAGTGCAGTTTTCAAAATTATGATTTAATTGTGAATAAATCGCTGCAACCAGTATGCAATAAACTACAGTTTTCACATCCAGTTTTTTAATTTGCCTGAAAAATATTTGTTTTTTTAATATTCTGTCAAAACCTCATTTTGATGTTGCCTAATTACTGCTTTTTGGCCTTCACAACCACATTTTTTGAATTGTTTCGAGCTTGGTTAAAAGTGATAAAATTATGAAAAATAACATGCGCGATGAAGGTCCATGTGGCCTCGAAGGCCTTAATTTGATCTTGGTGGCTTTATGAAAGGGCATAGGAGCCATGCTCGCCAAAATCTTAAAAATCAATGGCCTATTGCTTTTAGTTTTAAAAGTATATAATTTACTGACATAGAGACGTCGGTATGCATCTATAACAAGGAAATGTTGGCCCATATGCATTCTGTAGAAACATTCAAGCCATATTTATTGTGTCAACCCTTATCATTTGAACAAACCATCAAGTTTGAAGCATTTACTATTGCAGTAAAATTTAAGGGAACAACAAGCAAACTGGGTAAGCAAACTATAAGGTTTTTATTTTGAAATCCTGTATTAGAATGACATAAATAATGTAATTACAAATTTCTTATCCGCCAAAATCTTAAAAATCAATGGCCTATTGCTTTTAGTTTTAAAAGTATATAATTTACTGACATAGAGACGTCGGTATGCATCTATAACAAGGAAATGTTGGCCCATATGCATTCTGTAGAAACATTCAAGCCATATTTATTGTGTGAACCCTTATCATTTGAACAAACCATCAAGTTTGAAGCATTTACTATTGCAGTAAAATTTAAGGGAACAACAAGCAAACTGGGTAAGCAAATTATAAGGTTTTTATTTTGAAATCCTGTACTAGAATGACATAAATAATGTAATTACAAATTTCTTATCTTGGTTACCTGAGTTGCATATCCATGGTAGGACTTGGATGGAGAGTGGAAATATTTGGTGAGTTATTAGAAACTTCTGCTATGATACATGACACAGAAAATGCAAAAGAGGACATGAGGTATACCTTTTCCATTTTCAGGATGTCTGATCTATCATAAGAAACACAAATAACTTGTTCCAATTTTTAATTTAGTAAAGTATTGGAAGAATGCCATCCTTCATAAGCTGCAGATCATGTTGGCTTCTTAATACATATTACAACATAGGATGTAATTTTTTTGGAAAGGACTGAAAGATAGTGAACTTATTTGTGGCTTTTGGTGGAACTTGCCAAAGGAATAAAACCATTGTTCCGCCAAGATTTCCAGGATTAGGGGACTTGGGGATGTTGGGACATCATTTTGGGGACAGCAAATTTTTTCTCAAATTTTGGGGACAGCAGGGAGGGCAGCTATTAAAATAACTTAAACAAAATAAAAGCCGTTTAAATTTGAAAAAGTAATAGAATGTGCTGAATTTGTAAAATAAAAGCTGTTTAAATTTGAAAAAGTAATAGAATGTGCTGAATTTGTAATGACAATCCTCCCATTTTAGCTTTTAGGGTTTTTTAGAATGTTTTCTTCAATTTTTTTAAAATTTTTTTTCTATACTTGCTTGAGCATGCTTTCCAATCATGAAAAGATGGGCATTCCCTCCTAGTCCCCAAGTCCTCGGACATCCACAATGTGACATGGACCTTTCAGGATTGATGCAGGAGCATCCAGACGGATTGGCAATCAACATCACCCAAAAAAAAACATTTTCAGGTTTGGTTTTTGGTTTTGATTTGGTTTGGTGGTCATTGGCATCTCTCGGCAGCACAGAACTTCAAAGTTGGCACATAATTGCAAGAATCAAACTCCGCCGGTTCACAGTTTCGACACTCTGCACGCAGTTTTGTCAAATTTATTCCCAAACATCCATAAGAACTAGAGTAGAATCCTTTTGCAGGGGCATTCTTGGAGGTACCATGCCCAATGTGCAAAAATAATTGAAGTCATCTTTCACTGTTTGGGAGAAATTAATTCCAAAAATTTGTGTTTTAGAGCCGAAAGTGTGTCACCGGTTACAAAAAGTTTAATTCATAATTTTGGAAAGCTGGAGCATAATCCTTTTGTGGAGGACCCGAGGGGGTCATAACACACCTTTGGGCAAATTTTTAGGCAAAACGGAGAACTTTCATTTTTTCCACTACCGACACCTGATTCCGCACATAGTCGGAGTTGTAATTTCTCAAAATTGCTTATACAACTTCATGAGGTATTTAAATTGTTTTTTTCAAATGTCAATATGGGTGGAGGTGGAAATTCTTCAGTTTTAATATTCAATTTGTCAAGTAACTCTCTCAAGCAAAATAAGAAACATTGCCGGAAATGAAGAGACATTGTTTTTGTAACATCTCATGGGAAGAAAATATAATAATAAAGAGAATGGATAGCGCCACAAACTGGAACACAACAATTGAGAAGCTTAAGGGACATACAGAGGTATTTAATTGGAGTTTGTTATAGGTTTGAGTAGCGCTAAGTTGGTTAAGGAAGAGAGGGAAGGCGCGCGCAAGATATGTTGTAGGTTTGTAGAGGTTGTTAAAATGCAAAGATTGACATAGAGTACAACAAATACAGGTTTTGAGAGGGAAATTTTCTGTTCTAAAACAGAGGAGTGATGAGAAAGTATGCAGATTGGATGTGGATATGAGAGGCCATGAAAAGACCATTGTTTGTCTTTGTATTGAAGATTTGTTTGTTGCAGATTTGTAGATTGTATAAGAGTTTTTATTTCAATAAAATGAAACAGAAATTTGTGTTTGCAATCTCTAAATTGTGTTGTGAGTTTTGAGTTGTGTGTGGCAGAGGGAGTACCTCTTGCATCAAATGGTATCAGAGCTAGAGGTCTTGAGCGTGTAGGGTCTACACCAGGACCCGTGGGTAGAGAGTGCGGTTGTGTTGAAGAGCTCGAGAGAATTGATGCAAGTGTGCGATGAGTCCTGAGCAATTGAGAGCTTGGAAGCCGTGAAGAATTGATTATGTGTTTTGTGCAGGTTGCAGGTTAAGGTTTTGTGGAAAGTGTTCGACAAAATGTCTTGGAACCCAGTAGAATGTTTTATGATGAAGAAAGAATTTCTAAAGCCACAAAAAGAGAAGCAAGAGCCCATCCAGAGGAGCAATGTGTTTCGAACTATTTGCAAGTTAGGTGGAAAGTGTTGTAGAGTGGTTGTGGACAACAGTAGCACAAATAATTTGGTGTCATTAGAGATGGCCGATAAGCTAAAATTGAAGAGAAGAAAGCATCCAAACCCTTACAATATTTCTTGGTTGCAAGGAGATCATTAGATATGGATAAGTGAACAATGTATTGTTGATTTTCAGATTCGTAGATATAAGGATGAGATTGTATGTGATATAGTACCTATGGATAGATGCCATGTTTTGTTGGGTTGACCATGGCTCTATGATAGAGAAGCTATACATAATGGTAGAGAAAATACATATAGCATAATAAAGGATGGGAAAAAGTATGTTTTGAATCCATTGCAGGGTAAACAAGAGGAAGTGGCGAAAGAAGTTACATTAGTATGCCCTGATGGAGGCATAGAGAAAGAGGTTGAAAAAGAAGAGGAAAGTGCAACAGTTGCCGAGGATGAAGAAAGAGAAGAGGCTATGTAGAGGTTTTTCAGGATGAAAAGAAAAAGGATATAGTTGTAGAGGAAGATGGTGAGATCGTAAAAGAGATTGAGGAGCAATGTAATGTTGCAGCAGTTGAAGAAGATAAGGTTATAGCAGTTGTGAGTCCTCTGGGGGACACGATAATGGTGGTAGCAGTGGCTAGTGAATATGAAAAAGTTGCGGTAGAGGATGAGCAAGATGTTGTCACAACAACAAATGAGGAATAGGTAAAGATTAGTTTTCTTGAATCTTGTGTTGTAGATTCAAATGAGACGATGAATGTGAAAGAAGTGAATGTAGAAATGGTACAGATGAATATTGTTAGTACAAGGTTATATGCAGTTGTTATGCCAAATGGTGAAGTTGTAGGTGTAGATTTGTATGTTGATGTTGCAGGTTGTGATGAGGGATTTTGGTGGAGGAAGTTGGATGATGGTGGGTTGGATCCCATGAAGGAGGAGAGGAGAGGAGAGTAGAGAGTATTTGGAGGAGGAAGTTGGGCTGTGGTGGACATAAGTCCACGAGAGGAAGGAGGAAGAAGGTGCACATTGGTGGAGGACGGCAAGTGTACCGGCTAAGTGCTGGAAGAGGCGGAGGAAGAAATTCTTTCTGTCTAATTCAGCAATGGAGTTTGCCGCAGGTTGTTTTCAACCTGGAAGAGTAGTCCCACTACTCAACTCCATTTTGTGAATTCTACTCACAAAATTTTCCAAAAAAATAAATTTCAGCTTTGGTTTTTGGTTTTGATTTGGTTTGGTGGTCATTGGCATCTTTCGGCATCACAAAACTTCAAAGTTGGCATAGAATTGCAAGAATCAAACTTCCACCGGTTCATAGTTTCGACACTCCGCATATGGTTTTGTAAAATTTATTCCCGAACATCCATAAGAGCTAGAGTAGAATCCTTTTGTAGGGGCATTCTTGGAGGTACCATGCCCAATGTGCAAAAAGAATTGAAGTCGTACCTTTCACTATTTGGGAGAAATTAATGCCGGAAATTTGTGTTTTTAGAGCCAAAAGTGTGTCGCCGGTTATTGAAAGTTTAAAATTTTATAATTCTGGAAGGTTGGAGCGAAATCCTTCTATTGAGGACTTGAGGGGGTCATAACACACCTTTGGGCAAGGCACCTGATTCCGCACATTGTTTGGAGTTGGAATTTCTCAAAATTGCTTATACAACTTCATAAGGTATTTAAATTGTTTTATTGAGGCATTTCAAATGTCAAT
Organism: Cunninghamia lanceolata; assembly: GCA_027924645.1. NCBI lineage: Eukaryota > Viridiplantae > Streptophyta > Pinopsida > Cupressales > Cupressaceae > Cunninghamia > Cunninghamia lanceolata. The sequence goes on from BSBN01001313.1 coordinate 3,041,696, forward strand.
ATGGGTGGAGGTGGAAATTCTTCAGTTTTAATATTCAATTTCTCAAGTAACTCTCTCAAGTAAAATAAGAAACATTGCCGGAAATGAAGAGACATTGTTTTTGTAACATCTCATGGGAAGAAAATATAATAATAAAGAGAATGGATAGCGCCACAAACTGGAACACAACAATTGAGAAGCTTAAGGACATAAAAAGGTATTTAATTGGAGTTTGTTATAGGTTTGAGCAGCGCTAAGTTGGTTAAGGAAGAGAGGGAAGGCGCTAGATATGTTGCAGGTTTGTAGAGGTTGTTAAAATGTAAAGATTGACATAGAGTACATTAGCAAATACAGGTTTTTGAGAGGGAAATTTGTTGTTCTAAAATAGAGAGGAGTGATGAGAAAGTATGCAGATTGGATGTGGATATGAGAGGCCATGAAAAGGCCACTGTTTGTCTTTGTATTGTTGCAGATTTGTAGATTGTATGAGTTTTTATTTCAATAAAATGAAACATAAATTTGTGTTTGTAATCTCTAAATTGTGTTGTGAGTTTTGAGTTGTGTGTGGCAGAGGGAGTACCTCTTACATCAGGGATGCATGCCCATGGAACACTGAATAAAACAATGAATGTAAAGTATTTATGTCTGTTGCAGTCCTTACCCATTTCCAAACAAAAATAGGAATTGATTAGCTTGGACTTCATAATGGGAGCTGCCATGGGCGGAAGGAAAGAATTTTAGTTATGTGGTGGCTTACTGGTTAATCGATTATGCCCCTTTTTTCCATGGATAATACAAGTATCAAGACAAGATTTCACAAGTTGTTGAGCTATTTATGCAACATATTTATAGATTGCATGGATTTCCTATGTACATTGTTAGTTGAAGGAGTTGTCTAAATGGCTTGGGGAAACCTTTATGAGTACCAACCATCATCCTCAAACAAATGGACAATTTGCGATTGTTAACAAATGTTCAGAAATAGAAGGTTACTTGTGGGGTTATGTTGTGAGTAGCAATATTCATGGATGGAATGGTGGCATTTGGTTAAGAGTTGGTACAAAATATCTTTGTCACTGTTTAAGGCCTTGTATAGTTCTGATCCTCCCTTGATAATCATTGCCATGTCCTCTTTTTTTGGATTAAAACTATGTTACTGGATTCGTTGAAAACCTAGCCAAATCTAGGTCCAATTTGAACCTAGTCCGGTTTCGGAATTGATCCGCTTGATAGTCTGTCTAGGGTTCGAAAAAACCCCTACGGGTTCATCTAGAGCGAATCCGGGCGAACCCGTCACGAATCCGAGCATTTTCCATAATTTTTTTCCTGCTTTGAACGAATTTCAATGCATTTTTAGGGTGAAAAAAATGTGATTTTTAGACGTCGTGGGAGATGAAAAGAAGGGGCGTCCACCTGACTTGCTTGCCTAGGAGCATTTGAGACCAGATTTGCCCCTCTCCGTGGTTTGTCCCTCTCTGGCAAAGCAAGTTTTTCATGGATTAATCTTGGCCAAATGTATGCTGCGATAAAGGTAAAAATGTATGCTGCGAGAGATGAACTTTAGTCTTTAATAAGCAACCTGTATAATGCATATACATTTGGATCTACGAAAAAAATATAATTATTTAATATATATAATAATAATATTAAACTATATTAATATTGTTATTATTATATATTAAATATATTAATATTAATATTAATATTATTATATGTATATTTATTATTTTAATGATATTAATATATATATTATATATATTTTTAGTAAGAACTACCTAGGGGGTAGTACCCATAGTTTATACAGTGCCAAAGAAATCTGGAGAAAGCATCAACTCTTAAACTGAGTGTGCAGGAGATACACTCAAATGCCGGTCTCCTTGAGATGCATCTAGAGACGAGGTCCCTCGAAAATCTTGAAGGTCTGCTGCAGCGATTCTGGGGAAAGAAGATCAACATTAGACTTGTATAGAAGTTAAAAGTCTTCATCTTATTTCTATACAATCCATTTCTGAAAAGCTTGACTGCCTCGGTAGTAGTTTTGTTCAAATTTGCAACATTAGCATCGAAGACACCTCCAAAATAACCTTCATCCGGTTTTTTGTTGAATAACAAAATTGCTCTCTTGATGAGGTCTTGCAGCTTTGGCTTGATGAATTTCTGGGCAAGATGCTTGCCCCAGCTCTTATGTCCCAATATCAACACCACATTGGACAGAAAAATCTCATATAGGGTGCCGTCGTGGACATGCTCCCCCCAAAAAACTTTCGGGCCGATTATTTGGAGGATTGCCCTATCCACACCTTCTTGCGTGACCTTGAAGATCCTACGGATCTAAGTGTTCAGGTCTTCCTCAATACACTTACACTCCACCACTAGCTCCATGCTCAATAGCACCACACAATGAATAACCTCTCAGATGCGAAGACCAAATGGTGCAACCATCATGTAGCATGTCGCAATTTGTAGAGAGATCCAACAACATTCTACCATGTAGATGAAATCCTTATGAGCACTACCAAATCTTCCGAATCAATGCCCGTGACTGAAGATTGAAGGAAATCAACACGGTAAGTTTACCTAGGGAGCTCTTGGGTGTAAAGTACTCAAACCATCACAAAAGTTATATGAAGTAAATAATCCACTTAATTACAACAACTCAAGTAAAGATAATTCTCATAAATATGAATCAATAAAAGTCACTAAATCTTACAAAAATCACGTGCTTAATCCAGGTGATAGCACTATAAAATAATATACAAAGTCCATTGGCTTTCATGCCATAATTCATCTAATAATAATTACAAGTTACAGTAAATATGTACAAGTATAATAAATCAAACAAATCTCCAGTCGCCACGAACCCTCATGGTTCTCCTGCGCGCTGAGAGACGGGAACATGGCTCAGGCGCTTTTCCACCCAACCATGAAACAATTACACTTCCCCGGATCCCTTCATAATACAAAGGAAACCCAGCCCTACACCAAATGTCTAGCTACCTTGAAACAATTGGTAGGAGGGAACACCCATGCAACCTAAAGTCTAACGTGCAAATCTAAATAATGCTATGCAACTTGTCTCACAACAGGATGTGGTAGAGATATATATATAAATAAAATTGACTAGACAAATATTCATCTTTTTCAATGACTGCTTGTTTAAATTCAAACATTTGAAAAATAGTAACAGGTTCATTTTTCGAAAAGAGGAAAAGCTATTTATGATAATCCACATTCGACATCCTAGCCCAAAAGTGACCCAAAACACTCTTGGCTAAAAAACTACTTTCTTTTCACAATAAATAAATAACAACCCATATTCAGCTATAAACCATCTCTAACTCCCTTTCTAAAACATCAATCATGAAAACACACTTTTCAAGCAAGTAATTCATCATTTGATCATACAAATTTCATTTATAAGGCTATTAAATTGAGTTTATTTCGTAGTCCATAATTCATTCAAATATTCACAATGTAATAAGTTTTCTAATTCCAACCAAGTATATAGTTCACTCTAATTTTATTCAAGGGTACTGCTGTCCACTACAGGAAGAAATAATTAATTGTGACAGGAAGTTGTGACAGTAACAACTGTGACAGGAAGCTGTGACAATAAGCTGTGACAGGAAGCTGTCTAACTAATGACAGGAACTAAACTGGTCTGAACAACAATAAAATAGATAAAAAAGATAGCTACAGGAACCTTTGAAACCCCAATACAGAAATGCAACATGAACCTTATACTTCAGTTTATAGTTCAGATTACAAGAACCCATTTTTAAGAGGATTTATACAAAGTTAAATGACCTGCGACATGAACCTAATATATGGTCTTTAACAACAATTACAGAAAAAGAAAACAACAAGAATTAAGTCTGCTAGAGATTAAATTTAACAGCGACCAGAAACTTGTTAGCTATGGTTTCAAATGGTTGTGACAATGGCCAAGGAGAGGGCTGATCTACTCATCATAAAACCAAGAAAACAAGGAATTGCAGAGACAAGAATGAACAGCTGGTAAATGACAAGAACATGCCACTCAACTTCCTAGCTGTGGTAAGGTTTAAATCGATCAGGCAAAGAGGACAGAGTTGGTGGTTTTAGCAGCTACGTAGGAGAAAAACGTAGGCCTGAGTAATATTTCAACGATCAAGAGATAAAATATAGTTTCAAGAATATGTTTTGCAAGCTGGAAAAAAATAGCAGGTCGATCACAAGATTCAATAGAAGGATAAACAACAATAACATAGGTAAATACAAAATGAGAGAAGGTTGACCCAGATTTAATGTAGACCGGAATAAGAACATTTTCACAGGACAAAATATCTATGGGTTTTAACAGTAATACATAACCATAAATTATTGCCATTAAAAACAAGGAAAGTACCCGGTTTTATTTGCTTGCCAAAGGGTTGAATTTTGCTGCTGTAGCTAATCCTTCCTCTCCCCTGTCGCTACCCAGAAACAAATGAATGTCCTCTCTCTGTTGCTGCAATTCGTGGTGCCTCTCCTGTTCTTTTCTTTTTATTCCGAATCCCCCTTCAATTTTGGGCATCCATAATTTAGGTTTTGGCTTCTTTTTTAATAACTCCCGTTTTTCTTACATTTGCATGAGTTTTGCTTTATTTTTAAAACTCTCATTTCTTTTTTTTTAAAAAAGAATAGAATAAAATAATCTTTCTTTATTTTTCTATCCCCTGCATGATAGATTTATGATTAAGATTTTTAGAAATTTCTATATATAATAATATAATATATCTATTTTAAATAAAACATAGTTGCCAAAAATAATAAGAAGTATTTGAAATATATATATATATTAATTTAAACATAATTGTTTTAAGTCTAAATTGGATATTGTCTTTCAAACAATAATATTTATATAAAAAGGAAAACACTTATTGTTATTTATTATTAAATAATATAAAATACACCATTTTAAATATAAATCGAAAGAACATTAATATAACATACACCATTTTAAATATAAATCGAAAGAACATTAATATAACATATACCATTTTAAATATAAATCGAAAGAACATTAATATTATGACTAAATCATGCATTCAAAAAGGACTTACTGTAACAATAAAAGCACATATTTATCTACTCCCAAGTCATCAATCACATTTATCAAGTAATTAATAATGCATAAAAAAATCATTCAAAATGCAATATGCCATGAAACTATGTGAGTGAGTGCATCAGGGTTATCCATCTCAAATAGTTCTTGCCAAGTGGCTAGAACATTTTTACCTCAACCATGTTCTCGTCTTCGACGAGTACTTGCATTTAGTCACACTCAACTCCACGTCAATAGGTTAGTTCCTCAAAATCATAGCTGAATCAATTCATAATGTATATCCTTAATCACATTGATAATATTTAATATTAAATCAATTTTTCAATTCACGCAAATATGACATTACTAAAATTACCTTCACACACGTGGAGTTACTCAAAGTAAAAATAATCATAGTAAATGTTCACTAATCTAGAGTAATAATATAGTCCATAAAACGAGATGCACCATCTTTCCCCACTAGGAATAGACATAGTCCCGATGTCTTATTACACAACTAAAAATAATAATGTATCAATCTACCACTACCAATGTATCCAAAGTATCATAAAACAATAACAGTAACTCAATGTATCATATTCCATGCATGAATAAGAAATCTATGCTATATCCTCAGATGAGGAAAAGATCTATCAATCTCCTCCGCATCCTCCCATGTGGCACTGTCCTCTGAATATCGGTCCCATTGGACCTTATACTGCACCACATCCCTGCTACACAACTTAACGTTGTGTCTCTCCAAAATTCGAGTGGGCTCTACTAGCACCTCTCCTGGATCTTGGATGCGTTAGGATGATAAAGCTTAAGCAAGGACACATGAAAACTATTATGGATTCTGGCAAGTGCAGGTGGTAGAGCAAGTCTATAAGCTACAGGATTGATCACTTCCAAGACATCGAACAGTCCTACAAATCGAGGAGCAAGTTTGGATGCTTTACCAAACGAAACTGAACTCTTCTTAGGTTTGACCCTCAAGAAGACTTTGTCACCAACTACAAACTGTCTAGGTGTTCTATTTCTGTCTGCATAACTCTTTTGACGATATGAAGCTTGCTTTAATTTCTCTTTGATTAAGCTCATCTGATCATCCTTTTCCCTTAACATATCAGGACCAATCACTATTCTGTTCTCTACCTTATCCCAATTGATAGGTGTTCGATACCTATGCTCATAAAGAGCTTTGAACTGTGTCATTCCCAAAGATGTATGGTATGAATTGTATGCAAACTCCACCAATGGAAGATACTCCTCCCATTTATACTATTGATCCATACAATACATCCTTAGAAGGTCTTCTACAACCTGATTGACTCTTTCTGTTTGACCATCAGTTTGAGGATGATATGTCAAACTAAAATTCAACTTGGTTCCCAATGCTTGATTTTGAGTTGTCCAAAATCTGGATGTCATGCGAGTGTCTCAATCTGAAATGATCGTCTCAAGCACTCCATGCAATTGAAAAATCTCCTGAACAAACTTCTTAGCTAATACCAAAGAACCATCTGAAAGATTCCCTGGAATGAAATGTGCTACCTTTGTCAACTTGTCCACAACCATTAAGATGATAGCATGCTGATTCTTAGACATGGGCAACCCCTAAATAAAATCCATATTTATTACTTGCCACTTATGCTCAGGAACACTATGTGGGTACAATAATCTTGGTGGATGCACATGTTCATCTTTGACTTGCTGGCACTCCAAACATCGAGTCACAAATTCTATCACATCCCTCTTAAGTCTAGGCCAAAAGTATAAGGGTCTCAAACCTTTGACCATCTTGGTCACTCTAGGGTGCCCTGAATATGGTGCATTGTGGATCTCCTCAAGCACTAACTTCTGCAACTCTCCTGAGTTAGGAATATACATCCTGCCCTGATATCTCAAAAGTTCATCTGACTCAATCACATAACCATCAAACCTGTGATCTAAGGGGTCTACTTCCAAAGCTTGCTTCACTCTTTCATAATGCTCATCCCCTTGAAGATTCTGAATCACTCTCTGCTTCAAATTGGATCTCGTTGTAACCATGATAGCCAGATGTCTTTTTCTACTAAGAGCATCTGCTACTCTATTCTCCTTTCCTTTTATATACTCAATTCCAAAGTCATACTCACTAAGGAATTCTAACCACCTTCTCTGTCATGTATTAAGGTTAGGTTGAGTAAATATATACTTGAACCCTAAATGATATATCTTTAACTCAAAGGGCTTACCTAGAAGATAATGCCTCCATATCTGAAGTGCATGAACTATGGCGGCTAACTTAAGATCATGTGGTGCATAGTTTAATTCATATTGCTTTAATTTCCTTGATTCATATGCAACCACTTGTTCATTTTGCATCAATACTCCTCCTACTCCTCATGAAGCATCAATTATAACTGTAAAGTGACCATTAGGATCTGGTATGGTCAAGATAGGAGTAGTTGTGAGCTTTTCCTTTAGCATTTGGAAAGCTTGCTCACACCTTTCTGTCCACTCAAACTTCTTACCTCTCTTCTTTTGTAGAGAGGTAATCGATGCTGCTATAGTTGAGAAACCTTCCACAAACTTTCTACAATAACCTGCAAGTCCCATAAAACTTCTGACTTCTGTTACACTTTGAGCTACAGGGCATTCCATTATCACTTTTATCTTGTCAGGATCAATTGCAATCACTTCTGTCGAGATCACATGACCAAAATAGTGCACTTTATCTTGAAAGAATGTACACTTAGATAGCTTACCATAAAGCTTCCTCTCTCTCAACCGTTGCAAGACTATCCTCAAATGCCTTTCGTGCTCTTCCATTGATTTAGACTATATCAATATGTCATCAAGGAAGATCACAAAATCATCTAAACAATCACTGAAAATGCTATTCATCAAATTCATGAAGGATGCTGGAGCATTAGTCAACTTGAATGGTACCACTATGAAATCATAGTGACCATATCGAGTTCTAAAAGATGTTTTAGAGATGTCCTCATTCTTAATCCGTAATTGGTGATAGCAAGATCAAAGGTCTATCTTCGAGAACACCATAGCTCCTTTCATCTGACCAAAGAGCTCATCTATTCTTGGGAGTGGGTACTTATTTTTTTTAGTAGCTTTGTTAAGAATCCTATAATCAATGCATAACCTCAAAGTACCATCCTTCTTTACAAAGATAACCAATGCGCCCCATGGTAACACACTAGGTCTAATGAACCCTTGATTTAGCAACTCCTACAATTATGTTTTAAGCTCATACAATTTTGTAGTAGTCATCCTGTAGGGTGCCTTAGATTGAGGCCCAGTTCCTGGTAGCAAATCAATTGAGAAGTCAAATTCTCTTAGAGTGTCAACTCCACAGGGAATACATCTCGAAAATCTCTTAGGATTGGTTAGTCATTGAATGTCAGTTCTTCTTTATCAAGGTCCTTTACTTGGACGACATAAATGGTGCACCCTTTCCTCTTGGCTTTCTTTAATTGCATAGCCGAGATTTGTCTAAGCTTTAAAGGTCTCTTAGATCCATTAATTTCCACCTGATTTCCTAGGTCATCCAAACATCTAACAACTTTGTCTTCACAGTTTACTAGAGACTTATGTTCAACTAACTAGTTGGTTCCCAAAATTACATCATAAGACCCTAAATGTGCTACATACATATTAACTTGCGCCTGAAAACTTAGAATCTCTAACTCACTGCATGCTAGATATGAGTCTACTCTCTTCTCTGCTCTATTGCCATATTGTACCATCCAAGAGTTTTCCATAAGCCCAGGTCTAATAGATAACTTAGATACTACTCTAGGATCTACAAAACATTATGTGGCACTAGTATCAATCAAAATAGAAATAGGTAGTCCATAGAGCTTACCTTGAAACTGTAAAGGTGCTGCCTGAAAGTTAGCTTGCCGATTGTCCACTGCGACATGAATCTGATGTTGAGGTGCTCCTTGCTAATTTGTGTTTCCTCTTCCCATTGATCTCTAGGGACATGAAATAGCATAATGCTCTCCTCCACAAACATAGCATCCACCCTTAGGTGCATTTAGTCCTTCAATCCTTTCCCACTGGTTGTTGTTTTGGTTGTTATAACTACCTCTTTTGTTTCCTCCATTCTGGTTTCCACCATTTCTATCCTAAGAGTTATTATCTCTCTTCAAATTCCTGATCTGTTGATTGCCATTACCTTGATTGTTATTCTGATTATAATTCTATTGGTTATTCTGAGGTCTCTTATTGGCAAACTTCGCATCTCTCTGCTTATAGTAACTGGCTGCTTGCTGCAGCTTCTGCTCTTGTTTAATTACTTTCTCAAAAACTGCATCCATAGTGAGTGGATTATGAATGTCTACTTTTGCTCCAATCTGGGACCTTAAGCCTAATATAAACTTCCTGATTCTAAATCTCTTGTCCATCTGGTACTATGGAACATACTTAAGTAGATGCGAGAACCTTTCCCAACAACTGGTTACAGACATACCTCCTTGTACCAAATTCTGAAACTCAGTCATCTTGTCGAAGAAGAGTTGTGGTAACCACCTTTTCCTGAAAAGCTGCAGGAAAGTTTCCCGTTATTTCACCAGGTAACAGTTTCTTATCTTCCTTCTCATTGTCCCACCATGTTGCTACTTCGCCAGTCAAGTAATATGATCCCCACATTGCCTTCGTGTGATCAGAAATATTTCGGAGCTCAAAGTATTTCTCTATTTCTATGATCCATGCTTCAGCTCCATCTCCAATTGTCTTTCCATCAAATTTGGGCGGTGAGACCTTCTTGAGGTCTTTTCTCAACTCCTCTGCAATTCTTACTCAATTGTTAGCATTCTCCAACCTCAGGAACCTAGACTTCTATCCTCGAGTTCTCATTCTATGCCTCAGCCTTTGGGTTTTCATTTGCATTTGCACCTCCTAGGTTTTCATTCTGATTCGGCTCTCTATGATTCCCTCTGATCTCTTGCTCAAAAGCATTCATTCTCGTATCCTGTTGGGTCAAGAGAGAAAGAATTCTATCCAATCTTCCATCTTGATCATTATTAGCATCTCCATGATTCCTTGCATTTTGACCATTACTTGTACCTCCACGGTTTCTTCTATTTTGACCACTCCTTGATCCTCCACTACGATAAGTGTTTCTAGTATTAATGATGAATAATCTGCATCAAGTTCACAACTTAGCATAGTAGTCCCAAAAAGAGGCCCTAGTGTTCAACCTAGTGCTCTAATACCAAATGTAAAGTACTCAAACCATCACAAAAGTTACATGAAGTAAATAATCCACTTAATTACAACATCTCAAGTAAAGATAATTCTCATAAATATGAATCAATAAAAGGCATTAAATCTTACAAAAATCACGTGCTTAATCTAGGTGATAGCACTATAAAATAATATACAAACATTGGATTTCATGCCATAATTCATCCAATAATAATTACAAGTTACAGTAAATATGTACAAGTATAATAAATCAGACAACTCTCCAATCACCAAGAACCCTAATGGTTTTCTTGTGAGTCGAGAGACGGCAACATGGCTCAGGCACTTTTCCACCCAACCATGAAGCAATTACGCTTCCCTGGATCCCTTCATAACTAATGCAAGAGCATCCCGGGTGAATACATGATCCTGCATCAACAAAAAAGATGTTATTTCAATTTTGGATTGAGTTGTCGCATTTTGGTGTTTCAGTTTGGTTTTGTTGTCATGGATATTTTCATGTTTGGCAAATTGAAGCTTCACGACAATTGTTTGATGAAATGTTCACAACCATTATTTTGGCAAAGTCTTCATAGATTGAATACATTCCTCTGGAGGAGTCGACGACCATGAGAGATAGAGGCAATTGGAAGTTAGTGAAGTCTTATATTTTATTGTCAAAGCTCATGCATTGGCGGCTATAGGTATATGGAAATATTATATCTAATTTAAAGACTTTCATTGTATCGAACAAATCTGCAATATGCCTTGAACCAGAGAGACAACGCCTTAGGTAATATAATTATTATTATTTTTAAATGAATCGCCATGTTTGAATTATAAAGCGAAGAAAGATTGAAAGGGTGTGGTGGTCAAATGGAGAGATCCCACGCAGCATAAAGGCAATTGAAAATCATTTAAAAATTCTAATTTCTTCCATGGAGGGCGGCGCTTCATTCTTTGGAAAATGAAAAGCCAGACTTATAAGGGAACAAGATTTTCTTTCCAGAGGGGTCACTTTTGGTGAGTGGGGCAACTTCCCTATTATGGTAGCTGATTTTATTTCCAAGTCGAAAGACCTTTGAATGCGTTGGAAAATAGTTTCAGTTGGCTGCGAATTGGTAATTATGAGAATAATAAACTCTTTTAACTCTTATTCCACCCCTGGTGCCACTTCATTTGTTGGGGCAAAAATCATTGTTCAGTCAATAGAGAGTAAAGGGCATGGCCTTGAGAAAGAATACCAAATGCCATACATAGGAGGAAAATTGGAATGTTACTAGAGGATAAAGAAAAGTTTGGTCTGGTAAAACATAGAAACCAAGAAGATACATGGCATCACGATGGATATAGAGAAGTGCTCAGATTGGCACTATTTTGCTGGAGTAAACACTGCCACACATAAGTCATAGAAAGGGAAGCAAACAATTTTGAGGGGAGTCTATTTGTGTTTCTTAGACTTTTCCTATTCTACGGATTCAAAGGAGATACAGAGCATCTCTAGGCAACAATAAAGAGGCTTGGTAGATGGAGAACGAAGGTGTCGGCTTCAGGAAGAAAGACATAATGACATTGTGTAGAATCTAGGAAAATTTGTGTGTAGGCAACTTGTGGAAGGAAGGTGCATTGAGTTTTAGATGAAGAGAAACCACCGTAGATTGAAGTCGGCCTTGGGAAAATAGATCGTTGCTAAGGAAGTTATTTAATTGTGAAGAAGAGTCAGTTTTGAATATATTTGTTTGTTGATATAGACTTGGTTTATTGGAATAAAATAAAACCATATGTTTGTTGCAATTTATTATTGTGCTGGGTAGAGTATTGCCCGTGCAAATTTGTGTGTGTGGGGAAGAGTTTAGTTTTTGTAGAGGGGGATAATTTCTGTTTGCATCAAATAGTATCAGAGTTGGTAATCCTGAGTGTGGAGAGGATCCACCATGACCTGCGGGAGAGTGAAGCGGTGTAGAAGAGCTCAAAAGATTGTTGCAGGTAGAGAGGAGTCTTGAGTAAGTGAGAGCTAGGGAGCCGCTAGAGAATTTGTTTTGCCAATTGAGAGTGTAATGGCAGATTGTAGAGCATGAGGTGAGATTACAATAGTGAGATAAGATGGGGATATTGATGAGGAAGAAGCCCGTGATATGAGAGGGTTGGAGACAATATCAAGAGAGAAAGATTTTGGTGATGATGGCTAATATAAACATGAGATTGGATTGATTAGAAGCCTGACAGTGTGATAAATTGGTCAAGCATGATGAGGAAGATGAAGAGTTGTGTGCAACGACAGTTGAAGATGAAGAGGTGGGTAGCGAGAAGGAAGAAGATGAAGATACAACGATAGAATACCAGGAGGTTGCAGCAGTAGAGTGTGGTGAAGATGATGATTTGTTAGCACAAATATTGGCGATTGAAGAAGAGTGGATGTCAAAGCTCATTGTTGCAGCGAAGGGAAAAGAATGAAAAGTTACAGCTGGCGAGGATGTGGCAAATGTCACAGCAAAAATTGATGTTTCAGTTGAGGTAAATTTGTTTTGTGATGATGATATTTTGTTTTCACATAAGATAGTAGAAAAAGAAATGGTTAGAGAACAAAAGTGTGTTGTAGATGCTGCATATTTGCTTGTAGAGGTTGTGGAGGATGATGCAGGTGGATTTTGGTGGAGGTGGTCGGTTTGTGGTGGGTTGGATCACATAGAGAGGAGAGATAATTTGGTAGAGGATGACATATGGTGGATGTGAATCCAAAAGAGGAGAGAAGGATGGTGAATGGAGTTATAGGAGGAAGATGATGGTTGTTTCTGCATGGTGCTGGAAGAAGAATTGATCATGTGCACATTTCACAGTGATAGAGTTCGCTGCAGGTTGGTGACAACTTGAAAGGGTGATTCTATCACTCAACTTCGCTTTGTGAGCCTATGCTCATAAAATTTCTACCCGACGTGTTTGATGCAGGAGCATTCCAGGTGAATACACAATCCTGCGTCAACCAAAAAGATGTTATTTCAGTTTTGGATTGAGTTGTCACATTTTGGCGTTTTAGTTTGGTTTTATTGTCACGGATATCTTCATGTTTGGCGAATTGAAGCTTCATGATAATTGTTCAACGAAATGTTCGCAACCATTATTTTGGTAGTCTTCGCAGATTGAATACATTCCTCTAGAGGAGTTGACGACCGTGAGAGACAGAGGCAATTGGAAGTTAGTGAAGTCTTATATTTTATTATCAAAGCTCATGTATTGGCAGCTATAGGTATATGGAGATATTATATCTAATTTAAAGACTTTCATTGTATCGAACAAATATGCAATATGCCTTGAACCATAGAGGCAACACCTCAGATAATATAATAATAATTATTTTTAAATGAATCACCATGTTTGAATTATAAAGTGAAGAAATCTTGAAAGGGTGTGGTGGTCAAATGGAGAGATCCCACGCTGCAGAAAGACAATTGAAATTCATTTAAATATTCTAATTTCATCCATGGAGGGCAGCGCTTCATTTTGGTTGCTACATTCTTTGGAAAATGAAGAGTCAAACTTATAAGGGAACATGATTTTCTTTCCAGAGGGGTCACTTTTGGTGAGTGGGGCGACTTGCCTATTGTGGTATCTGATTTTATTTCCAAGTCGAAAGACCTTTGAATGCGTTGGAAAATAGTTTCAACTGGCTGCGAATTGGAAAATATGGGAATAATAAACTCTTTAACTCTTATTCCACCCATGGTGCTGCTTTATTTGCTGAGGCAAATCATTGTTCAGTCAATAGAGAGTAAAGGGCGCGACCTTGAGAAAGAATACCAAATGCCATACATAGGAAGGAAATTGGAATGCTACGGTAAAACATAGAAACCAAGAAGATACATGGCATCACGATGGATATACAGAAGTGCTTAGATTGGTGCTATTTTGTTGGAGTAAACACTGCTACACATAAGTCATAGAAAGGGAATCGAATAGTTTTGAGTTAGACTTTTCCTATTCGACGGATTCAAAGGAGATATAGAGCATCTCTAGGCAGTAATAAAGAGGCTTGGTAGATGGAGAACGAAGGTGTCAGCTTCAAGAAGAAAGACATAATGACATAGTACAGAATTTAGGAAAATTTGTGTGTAGGTAGCTTGTGAAAGGAAGGTGAATTGAGTTTTGGATGAAGAGAAACCACCATAGATTGAAGTCAGCCTTGGGAAAATAGATCGCTGCCAAGGAAGTTATTCAGTTGTGAAGAAGAGTTAGTTTTGAACATATTTGTTTGTTGATATAGACTTGGTTTATTAGAATAAAATAAAACCATATGTTTGTTGCAATTTATTATTGTGTTCGGTAGAGTATTGCCCGTGCAAATTTGTGTGTGTGGGGAAGAGTTTAATTTTTGCAGAGAGGGGGATAATTTCTATTTGCGTTAATAACATGAAGGAAACCCAACCCTACATGAAATGTCTAGTTACCTATAACAACTGGCAGGAGGGAACACTCGATGCAACCTGATGTCTAATGTGCAAATATAAATAATGATATACAAATTGTCTCACAATAGGATGTGGTAGAGATATATATAAATAAAATTTGCTAGCCAAATATTCATCTTTTTCAATGACTGCTTGTTTATAGATAAACATTTAAAAAATAGTAATAGGTTCAATTCCCGAAAAGAGGAAAAGCCATCTCTGATAATCCACATTCGACATCCCAGCCCAAAAGGAACCCAAAACACTCATGGATAAAACTCTATTTTCTTTTCACAATAAATAAATAACAACTCATATTCACCTATAAACCATCTCTAATTCCCTTTCCAAAACATTAATCATGAAAACACACTTTTGAAGCAAGTAATTCATGATTTGATCATACAAATTTCATTTATAAGGCTATTAAATTGAGTTTTTTTTGTAGTCCATAATTTATTCAAATATTCACAATATAATAAGTTTTCTAATTCCAACCAAGTATATAGTTCACTTCAAGAAAGTTTGAAATTAAGATAATGGTATATTCACATCAGAACTTACTCCATTCACAACAAACATATAAGGAAAGGATAATTAAATCTATAATCTAATTTTATTCAAGGGTACTGCTTTCCACTACATGAAGAAATAACTGACTATGATGGGAAGCTATGATAGTAACAACTGTGACAAGAAGCTGTGACAGTAAGTTGTGACATGAAGCTGTCTAACTAGAGACATGAACTAAATAGGTCTGAACAACAATAAAATAGATAAAAAGACAACTACAGGAACCTCTGAAACAACAATATAGAAATGCAACATGAACCTTATATACTTCAGTTTATAGTTGAAAGTACAGGGACCCATTTTTAAGAAGATTTATACAAAATTAAATGACCTATGATAGGAACCTAATATACAGTCTTTAGTAGCAATTATAGAAAAATAAAACAACAAGAATTAAGTTTTCCAGAGATTAAATTTAACAGCATCCAGAAACTTGTTAGCTATGGTTTCAAATGGTTGTGACAATGGCCAAGGAGATGGTCAATCTACTCATCATAAAACCAAGAAAACAAGGAATAACAGAGACAAGAATGAACAGTTGATAAATGACAGGAATAGGCCGCTCAACTTCCTAGTTGTGGTAAGGTCTAAATCGATCAGGCAACGAGGATGGAGTCAGTAGTTTTAGCAGCTACGTAGAAGAAAAATGTAGGCCTAAGTAATATTTTAGCGATCAAGAGATAAAATATAGTTTCAAGAATATGTTTTGCAAGCTAGAAAAAATAGCAGGTCGATCACAAGATTCAACAAAGGGATAAACAACAACAGAGGTATATACAAAATGAGAGAAGGCTGACTCAGATTTAACGTGGACCAGAATAAGAACATTTTCACAGGCCAAAATATCTAGGGTTTTAACAGTAATACACAACCATAAATTATTGCCATTAAAAACAAAGAAAGTACCCAGTTTTATTTGCTTGCCAAAGGGTCAAATTTTGTTGCTGTAGCTGATCCTTCCTTTCTCCTATCGCTGCCCAAAAACAAATGAATGTCCTCTCTCTACTACTGCAATTCATGGTGCCTCCTTCTCTGCCGTTCTTTTCTTTTTATTCCAAATCCCCCTTCAATTTTGGGCATCCATAATTTAGGTTTTGGCTTCTTTTTTAATAACTCTCGTTTTTCTTATGTTTGAATGAGTTTTGCTTTATTTTTAAAACTCTCATTTCTCTTTTTTTGAAAGAATAGAATTAAATAATCTTTCTTTATTTTTCTGTCACTTGCATGACAAAATGCAATATGTTATGCATTTCATCTCCATTTGTGTTCTGTAAGTGACAATTGAGAATTAATTGAATCAAGGACGTATTGTTTCTCCCATAATACATTTGCTATTATGAATTATTGTGTGTGTTAGTTTCCATTTCAAGGAGACAGAGTAACTCTTTCATGCTAAATAATATTGTCATTTACAGTGCAAACGAATATTCAAGAATGATCTGTATAGTGTTTGCCATCATTGAAAAATCAAAATCAACGTTGAGGCATTGGTATCTTTAACATGATAAATTGGTTTTCAATTTGTGAAAGTCTTATTGGAACTTTGGTGCACCTTTTTGGCTATTTTGTAATGGGATCGACACCCTTTTTCGCTGCTTATCTTATCAAAAACATGATAAATTGGTTTTCAATTTGTGAAAGTCTTATTGCAAAGCATTACAAACAATATTGACTTTGTTTTCCCAGAACAAGCACTAGTCTTGAAGCTACGTAAATTCCCCAACCACCCATACACATTCAAAGTGATAAATCATGCTTGTTAATGTAATTTATTCCTAATTATTCATTGCTTTCGCAGTGGTTGCTAAAGGTTAAAAGAGAGTTTTATTCATGAGTCTAGGTATCTTAATCTCTTCATATTCCCTGTGAAATAAATCTTCTATTCAACACTATGGTTATTAATTAAGTCATATTTCCATAACAAGTGTTTAAGAAGGGAAACCCACCTAGGTTTTGCAGAGCCTAAAGTGCAGAGGAGATTGTCTTCATACAATATCTCCCGTTCGTTGGACATTTTCCACTGATTTGTCTAAACCTGAAATAGTTTAATAATTGGTGGGGTGCAATTTGGAACACCAACACCAACAACTTCTCTTTGTGAGCTCTTAATGTAGGTCATCTTGGTGTTTTGTATCTCTCATAATCTTTGGTCTATTTTTGTGTTTATGCATTTACAATTTTATAGCTTGAAATCTCTCTTAAAAATTTCTTGGGTTGTGTAACTATTTTAGACTTCTAACATGAGGGTGTTACTAATTGTTTAATTGATTTTGATTTCTGTGAGCACTATGTTTATGGTAAGAAAAATTTGGTAAGTTTTCTATTAATATTGCTAGAGCTGATGGAATTTTTTCTTTAATTCTATGATGTTTTTGGATCTATTTTAGTTCCTTCAGTTAGAAAATCCATATATTATGTTTTATTTATAGGAATATTTCTCCAAGAAAATATGGGTTTTTTCTTAGGCAAAAATATAAGGTTTTCACTTGGGTCAAAGAGTTTTAGGCTCTTGTTGAGAAATAATTAGAGAAGATAAAAGTTTTGAGAATGAGTAATGGTGGAGAGTTTTGATTACTAGAGTTTGAATAGTTTTGCAAGAACAATGAAATAACAAGACTTAAGACAACTCCAGACACCCCAAAACAAATAAAGTTTTAAAAGAATGAATAGGACATTGATGGAAAAATTATAGGTGTATGCTTAATGGTGCTAGTTTAGAAAAGAAAATTTTAGAAAAAGTAGTTAATACTGCTTCTTAATTGATAAATTGATATATTATATAAACTCTTATTGATAAAATGTCATTGGAGGTTTGGATGGGAAATAAGTCATTTCTTTGGCCTTTTAGAGTGTTTGGTTGTGATGCATACATGCACGTTCCTAAGGACAAGAGATCTAAGTTGGACTATAAGGAAGAGGAGTGTATCTTCATTTACACTCCCCTTCATTTATTACAATAGTAGTGTGAAATGATATAAAATTTAGAATACAATGATAGAGAAGACACCCTATGGTTGAAATGTGACCTTCACAAAGATAAAACAATCTCCAAGATAAAATAAACCAAGAGAAGAAGAGCAAAAGGAAGTGCAATTTGAAACCAAGGATAAGGAAACTACATCTAAGGATGAACCTAATGCACATGGTGAGGTTGAAGAGGGAGGTGATCTAGAAGAACCAAAATAAGAAAAGCCTCATACCTTTCTCTTGAGAAGGTATACTTAGAAAAGATAGAAACTAGAAAGGTATATCCCACCTAATTTTTGTTGTATCTTTGCTATATCTTCTAGTGATTTGATCCTAGAATTATGAAGGAAGAATTTCAATAAATGGAAAGTAAGTCCTATAAGTAGGGCATGGATGAAGAAATGATGGGTTTAGTAAGAACAAGACTAGGGATTTGGTCAATTTTATTGTAGGAAGAAAGAGCATTGGTTGCAAATAGGTATTAAAAAGGAATTTTATCTCAAAGGTACAAATAGAAAAATACAAGGTGCGATTGGTGGCTAAAGATTATTCCCAAGGCAAGGGAATATATTTTAGTAATATTTTCTCCTTTGTTTCTTGTTAGAAAATGTGTGTTGTATACCTTGTAAATAATGTTAATTTTAATGTTATTGTAAATATAGCCCCTTGGAATAGGATGCCAACCTTGAAGGAATCTTGAGATTCCCTTGTATGACTCACCTTACCATTTGGATTGTATCTTATGACACATAAGATGAGTTACGTTGGAGTATTAACATTGGGGGCTACAAAGATACTTGTAGGAGCATCTTTGAAAAGCTAAAAATAGTCATGTGTAAGATCTCTAGGTTGTAGAACTTGGTTTGACTAGGTTAACTTCTTGTTTTAGGGATCAAGATTATCATGGAGGAGTTACTATTCTTGGTGGGTACATTCATGAGTTGGGATGCATGGATTGAGGTGGAGGAGTATTGACAAAGTATAAGACTATTGGGATCATAATTTTGAGCTCATCATATTAGAAACCATTTTTGTTCCTTAGTTTTATCTTTTTCTATAAATCAAGTGCTTAGGTTGACTTTTAGACATGGATGAAAAATACATGTTATTGAAATTGCTCTAGGCATAAGGTTGAAGACATCATTTAGCATAGTTGAAACTCTACCTATTGTAATCCTTTCTTGTGACAATATATTATAGTGGTGCTATGTTCTTGCTAGGTTTTTTCCTAAAAGGGTTTCTTAAGATAAATCTAGTGCCTCATATGTGTATGATTTCTATATTTTGTTGATTAAATTAAAATTTTTAAACTTGTTTAACATAGTTTTTCTCCTAAGATTTTCTCTAATTTATACATTGCTAAGTTGATTTCCATTAGATTTATGTTATCTATTGCTTTTATTTTGATCTTGATATTATAGATGGATGTTAAGATAACACTCTTATATGGTGATACTAAGGAGGAAATCTATATGTTACATCGAGGGCACTTCATGGTAAAAAGAAAAGAGGATTTGGTTTGCAAGTTGAACAAATCTCTCTATGGCTTGAACCAGTCATTAAGAATGTATTAGAAGATTGATACCTACATTTTGAAGTTTAGATTCATTCAAAGAATATCTAGTCATTGTGTGTATTTGTTTTGTATATTGATGATATGTTTCTTATTAGAAACAATAAGGATATGATTAAGGATCTTAAATCCTTGTTTTCATTATAGATCTATATAAAGAATCTAAGAACCACAAAATTTAATTTAGGCATGGAAATTAAAAGAGATCATGTTAACATAAAACTTTGGTTGAGTTAAAGGAAGTATGTTGCTTCTATCTTGTAGAGGGTTAAGATGTAGGATTGCAAACTGGTGAGCATTCCTATTTTTGTTGTTACAAGGGTTTGCGTTGGTGAGAAACTTAGTTTTTTTTATTAACTTTACAAATCCTTAGCTTAATCTAGAGGTGATGATTTAAGGTAGATTAAGTAGATTATAGTTGCAAGTTTTTCTATTTGTTTTGGATTTACATTTCATCACATATATTATGGCATGCTCAGTGGGACCCATGTCCCTTTCTAGTTCTTTTGTTTTGTGAGATTTTTTGAGCTTTTTTAGTTGTAGGTCTATGGTTCATCATGTGTACTCCAATTTCGACACATTTTCCCATGCAACACCTCTACTTTGTCATTTGACACATCTGCTTAGCCTCAGTGTAGCAGTTCGACCAACAACCTTAACACATTTTAAAAATTGTGTTTGTCTTAAATTGTTTATAATTTTCTTGTGGTCTTTTTTTGTAGGTTTATTAGCATACTAACAATTTTCAAGACTTCTTTGGCTATTTGGATGCTAGTTTGACCCATTTGGTTGTAGGTTAATATCCATTTTTTAGCCTCGAGCAAGTTTCAATGCACCCACTTTTTTGTTTGGCGCCTATGTCATCTTAAGGTGTTTCTACTCATAGATCAATGCTTGTGCCTCCAAAATTAGATTTTCCTATTTGACACTTTTTGGGATTTATTTTTAAATTATTCTAGTTTTCATTACCTTAACAACATCTAACCTACCTATTTCATCATTCCAACTAACATTTGTCTTGCAAGTTTCAAATTTTTATTGCTAATCTTGTTGATTTCCCTATTTTACTATGCAAGTCAACATATTTCAGCATGATTGCCATAATTTAGCACCTGTGCTTCATAGTTTGATGCCTTTGCTCCACCAATCAGTGAACATAGGATTAACATTATTTTAGTTTTATCCCACTTTATAACATTATTTTTAAATTATTATAGTTTTCATTACCTTAACAACATCTAACCTACCTATTTCATCATTCCAACTAACATTTGTCTTGCAAGTTTCAAATTTTTATTGCTAATCTTGTTGATTTCCCCATTTTACTATGCAAGTCAACATATTTTAGAATGATTGCCATAATTTAGCACCTGTGCTTCATAGTTTGATGCCTTTGCTCCACCAATCAGTGAACATAGGATTAACATTATTTTAGTTTTATCCCACTTTATAATTTTTTCACGAAGAGGGACAATATCATGAGAAATAGTCTTCCCCTTAATACTATCTTCCACTTTACTAATGTTGCCACCTTATTTGATAGAAAATTTCTTACTTTAAAGATTAGGGTAGTTCATTCTAATATGGCCATCTTTTCTATAGAAAAAATAAGACCCAAGACCATCCAACCCATTTATTTTGCAAGTAGTTACTATAATGCAATGAAAATTCAATGTTATATTGGCAAGAGACACTATGTGGCTTCATGGGTGTTGTCATTGATGGCAACAAAGACCATCCCACACATCCACAGGACATGGTGTGTCTATATCGGAAGTCAGATTGAAGAGTATTTTGGTCCGGTGACCAAGAACAGAGCATGCAGCAAGGTCCGACAATCAGGTCCGGATCTCTCAGAGGAAGTATCTCAGTAAAGTGCAGACTTGGGGAAGTCAAGAGGAGTACCTTAACAGAAAGATTCTAGGGATTGGGCCTTTGGTGATAAAAAAGTGAAGAGATATGAGCACCTAAGTATTGGGCTCCTGTTTGGCAGAGTAGACTGAGGAAGAACTGACCGGCAGAGCATCAGACCTTAATCCGGATGAGATATTGATGGTAATAAAGTTTCTTAAGGGATCATTCATGATGGGCCGACATGATTGATGACTTCTATAAGCATCTCTTTGATACCCATCACTTGGTAAGCAAGGATTCAGCTGACAGACCAGAGTTTGGGAAAATATTGAGTATTCCGGATGCCGACTAGAAAGATGTTGAAATCCTTTGTGCAGATATATATACCAGATGGATTTCGATGAGAAGGTGTGTGTGGTCTATTGTGGAGTGTGAAGAAGAGCAGAGAACACTGTGGAAATAGAGATAGAGGTCTGGTATGTGACAGAACAACAGCACTAAGGCAGAGGAAGAATGAAGTGTAGTAGATTAGTATATTGAGCTTAACCGGAACTGAACCTAAGCATAGGTGGATGCTTCTTATCAGTTCAAGTACCTGGTTTCCTTCTATAAACTATTATAGGCAGTGAGCCTCTTGTGAGCAGTTTGCTCAGGCAGTGAGCCCTAATTGGCAAGTGCCATTTTGTACCACCTTATTCTTTTAACAGAGAATACAATCTTGGGTTAATCACCCCGTGGTTTTTTCCCTTAACACGGTTTTCCACGTCAAAAATATTGTGTCATGTGTGTTGAGTTTATTTTTGCTTCCATGGTTATGGATGCTTATATGATTTGATATTGCACTAATTGTTAAAGAAGACAAGAAAGTCAATTAATTATAGATAACTGATTCACCCCCCCTCCAGTTATCAACAATTGGTATTAGAGCTAAGTTCCTCTAGACAAAGCCTAACAGCTTGAGGAAGATCTGGGAATCTCAATGGATATGTATGGTATAAGGGAACAACTTTAGTCTGCTCTAGATTATCTTGATCAATCTCACTTTGAAGTCAATGAGCTAAGGGAAAGACTCAAACAAGCTGATGATTTCATAAATGAACTCAAAGAAAAACTAAGTATCTCAATGAAGAAAAGAAAGGAACTTCTTCAACAATTAGCAAGTCAAAATGAAGCCAATGATACTAATGAAGATCTAAATGAGAAAACCAAGTTATGTGAGAAGTTGTCAAAATAGGTCATTATGGTAAGACATGAAATGGAATCAGGAGTTATGAAATTCACCCAAGAAATTGAAGAGAAAAAAAAGACTGAAGATAATCTAAAACAATCTCTCAAGGAGAAATCAGAAGACTGCCACAAAATGGATAGAATAATCAGGCATTTAGAATCTGATCTTGAAGAAGCTAGAGACAATGAAGAACAACTTGAGAATCATATTGACACTCTAAAAAGGGATCTTCAAACAACAAATGAATACAAAGAGAAATTTAAGATAAGCTCTTCTCAACTTGAAGTTCTTCTTGAAAACCAAAAGAGGGTAGATGACAAGCAAGGCTTGGGGTATGAGAAAGGTGAAAGCTCCGGATCTAGTTAGAAGAACTCTGGATTAGGAAATCCAAGAAACAGGCCTAGAAGACCTCCGGTAAGGCAACCAAATGCTCAAAGATATCCATCTTTCAATGGATACTGCCACAATTGCAATAACTTTGGTCACAAAGCAAATTAGTGCAGAAGAAGAATGAATCAGACTAATTCATCCTTCTCCGGACAGTGTTTTAACTGCAAAAGGTATGGTCACAAATCTCATGAATGTAGAAATATGCAAATGAACAATTCATTCAATGGTAGATGCTTTGCATGCAATAGAATGGGACATATGGCTAATCAGTGCAGATCAAGAAGATATCAATCAAATATGCAAAGAAATGTTGTTTGCTACAATTGCAATAGATCCGGTCATATTGCCAAATTTTGCAGAAGCAAGAATCAGGACAAAAAGGGTTCGGTGCATCATAATCAAAACCAAGACAAAAGAAAGGGAACAGTGAATGCAGATGAAATTCAAAGGGAGATGAACAAGATTTGGGTGAAGAGGAGTATAGAAAATGTTGTGGATGGATCCGCACCAGAATCTGGTGCTGATATTCCTTCCAGAAACTAAATAGATGAGCTCTGGCTCAGGGGGAGTCTCAAAAGAAAACAAGTTCCCCCAGCCAGTCAATTGGTGCCTGAAATTGGCACAGGGAAAGTTGTAGATTAAATGGTTCTTAGAGAAACTTCTAAATGAGCCTTGGTAAAGATATGGAAGATCCGCAAGAAGTTTAGAAGAGGTTAATCTTCCTAGATTGATCCGGTTTAACAGTCATCCGGTAAGAACAAGATTCTCACAGTTAGATCCAGGTTTGACTCAAATTTAAGGTATCTTGATCTGTGGATAAGTGGAATGATTGGGGAAAGATAGATAGATAGCTAATAGTGCATACCAGTGATTTGGAAAGATCTCTCTCAGAACAAGGAAAACAAGGCAACCAGAATAACTTAGGTTGTGCATTTATTGCAAAATGGAATTAGGGTTTGCATAGAAATAAAAGGGCTCTTTGGTTTATCATTTGCACATTTGCATTCGAAAAGAAGAGAGAAGGAGCTCTGCAACAAGTTATCTCAAACCTCACAAAGATCAACCGTAGAAGTCGATTCATCCAAGCAACTCGATCCGGCTCATATCGTGAACCCTAGAAGCGTAAGAGGTATTTTTTGCTCTTGAAATCTCTCTCTGAATCTTTTGAAAGATGGCTACTCTGAATGTTGTAAAAATCACTGATAGGCCGTGCCCTAAATTCAAGAAATATCCCTACAAATCTCTAGAAGTTGATCCCCTAGGCGCATTTTCTAGCATTCTGCATGGAGTTCTGCATGTAGAGGATATTAGGGTTTACATACACGCAAGCATTGAAGAATTTGGTGAACCCAAGATGATGGACATCTATCACAAGGAATTGATAGATGAGTCACTTGAACTTAAACCTCAATACAAGGCCATCTAGGATAAACATTTTGGACAGTGCATCCATTTCCCCTATTTTGCAGAAGATGAGTGGGTCCGATATGTTTTGAGCAGGGTGCATGACAACTTCATGTGGTTGAATAGACCATTTAAGATCACAAAAGATGCCATTAGGGCAGTAACTGGATTGCACTCATCCGGTGGGTTGCCTACTCTCAAGTTAGTCAAAAACCAAACTGTTAGTGAGGCTACCGGATCAAAATTTGACAAGAGGGCAATGACAATAGAAGATATCACTGATTCGGATATCAAATTTGCATCTATGATAATTGGCTATAAGATATATCACTCCAGCAGGGAGAATTTTGTGTCTGGAACTGCTGTATATACTGCATATGAAATGTTAAGGAAAAATGTTGACTATGATCTTTGCGAGCTTCTTCTGAGCCAATTGTTGGAAAACTTACAAAAGATCAAGAAGGACAAGAAGAACTCATTCAAGTATGGTGGCTTGATACTGTGCCTATTCTTCTACTATATGAATGAACTACCTGGAACTAGTGGATGGATGTGGCAAAATGATAGACCTGTTGCCATTCAAATCAGAGATTACTTGCATGGGCTTGGTGATGCCAAGGCACAAAACAACACTATGGGGCTACTTCAAAAACTTCCAAAACATGATGCAGGCCAGAGATAGAATCCCTCAATCTTTAGTTGAGAAATACAAGGATACAATATGCTTTATGGTAGACACTGATCAATGCCTAATGGAGGTAGTGGAACCAAGAATAGTATGGATCATGCCAATGGGGTATGAGGTTGATGAGAAAATCCTAGAACTGCATATCCAACATCTGCTGAGTCGGCCTGAGGATCCTAAGGCAGAAAGGTTTGGAACCTACAAAGAGCTGAGTGTAAAAGTTCATGTTGAATTAAGATAGCCTGAGATCAAGAGAAAAGTAAGGAGGGAAGTAGAAGAATTCACCAAGAGGCATGTAATTTCAAAGGAGGCACTAGATGGAAACAGAGTGTTAGTGCTCAATTCGATTGGATGCTTCCCACTTATCCCTACAAGGCAGCCATCATTGATCAATAGGATTTCCGGGCCAGGGGCCAACAATACAGGAGATAGACTCTATAAATATCTCCTCTTCTTCTTTAGGCTCTGCAGAACCAAGGGGGTATTCCCTATTCAACATCCGTGAAATGTGCTTATTAACTTGGTGGGATGTTGAGACAAAGCAGATAAATCCTCATATATGCAGGCCAAAACTGTAAAATAAGTGCAGAGGGGCTAACTTTGGGCTTATGTTCAGTTGTGAGGCAGAGGATTTTGGTCCTAAAACTATTTCTAAATGTCCTAAAGGTTTGTGTTTGAATTTTGAATTTGTTTTTTGTATTTGGATGCAAAACTAGGACATTGGTTGTAACCTCAACACAAGACTGGATTGGTGCCTATCTCAGGGCTCGGAGTCAATAGACATACACATGTGAATGGTTACCATAAACATATATCAATAACCAGATTTCAAGGGGATTTTCTAGTGTCTACCTTACAAATAATTCCCAAAAATCAAGTGCTTAGTCATTCATACTTGATGGTATCCCTGTTGCAACATACTTTCTCAATGATTAACCTGAAACATTTAATTTGTTCCTTGAACAAAGGTAGGAGATTAAACATTCAATACAGAAAACCCATATTCCTGAATCTTAAATAACCCTTAGCTATTCTGATTCAAAAGAAAGTATGCCCACAACTTGGAGACAAATGATCAAACACATGCTACAGAGCATTTCTCATATAGAAACAACATGAAACCAGTTAACTTATGCATAAAACATACAACATGAGATTCATAAACTCACAAGACACCCAAAACAGAGCCACCAACGAAGTAGTATCTTATTATAGCACCAAAATTTGTCCAGTTTTTGACCACAAATGAGTAACACAGTTTGCATTTTATAGCAAAGTTGTGCTCTCAGCAATTAATTACATGGCACTTCAAAATTTCTGCCACAATACAATGCACCAAGAATGGCACCCAAATCAATCAATGCAGTATGGAGACAAAGAGGAAAGAACAGGTGAACTCGGGACGTGTGCAGCCGTTTGAAGATTTTCCTTACAAATCTGGTAGGTTGCTGTCAATCATCAACCCATTCCTCTGTGATTTCACCATTAATGGCTCAGTTACCGTGACCTCTAGAAACGCAGCTAACTGCGTACTTTTGAAGTTTTCCCACCTGAAAACGGCCGCAAATACAAAGAAAACCTCCACTGTTGAGAGTTTCAAAACCGGTCGTTGATCTTCTCCCTATCGCCAAAATCAATGGTGCCAAAACACGCTAAAAAGTCACCAACCAATCAGAATGTGTCACGTAGGCACCTTGGGCTTCCATCGCTAACTTTTCCCATTCTGATTTCGCCTTCAAAATTCTTGTATATGCAATTGAAAATGAGATTGTATATGCATACAATCACTTGCATACACGGCGGACCCCAGGACATTATGAAACAAAGTTGAACCTGCATTCGGGTCCGGGCCTTGTATGTATCTCCCTTTGCACATTGGCACATACAACACACTTTATACAACCTACGGACCCCAAATTTCATTTGTTGTACTTGATTCCTCCTTCATGTCTGGGCCATGTATATGCGCGCTTGTACATCACAAATGTACAACACGGATATACAAAACAAAATATACAATCTGGACCTGTACCTTTATTAACCAGAATGCAATATCCATCAGGTCCGGGCCTTGCATATTTGGTTGTATGTGCCAACATACAATCACCTTTGAATGCAATTGGTGGACCCCACCCCTTGTCTCCTACTTTACATGTAACTTCTTCTTTGTATGTGGCTCTTGCATATTTTCGATGTACAATCGGCTTTGTATCTTATAAAATATAATTGCCCTTGTATGTATCCTTTGTATCGGCTCCCTCATACATTACCCGATCTACATTTTGCCCTGCATATCCGTGGGCCCCACCACTTGTATATCGGCCCCTTGCACATTTTCTTTTGCATGTTGCCAATGTATATTTCTTCTTGTACATTGCCGCCGATATACCTTTCACTGTAGAGAATGCATGTTGTCATTGTATCTACCCGTTGCATGTCTAGACATACAACACAAATATACATGCAAACCCGATATACAAATAGGGAATATTCCTAGAATCTGTGATAGATTCCTCAATGTATATGCACCTTTTTTAAGCCCGATATGCATTGCGAAATGCATATAACTAATTTTTCACCATTTTTGACAGCTGATCGAAATTTCTGCAAACCGGTCGATGTATATTTGCATTTGCACATACAAACCCCTTTATATATACAAAGATACACGCATGCAACTGAATTTTTTGCACTTTTCAACTGTAAAGGCCAAAAGACTTAGAAATTTTAGATTTTTTGGGAAGGTGCCTGCATATTTAAATGCTTGAAACCTGAATGTTTATGCAGGCACTAACATTGGCTCCGACCGGGGACGTGCAGGCGCAGGGCTGCAGTGAGAACCAAACCACTCTGGGACAGACCAAACAAAACACAAAACGCAAAACACCAGCGACTATACAAGGTATGCACAGGCTATTTACACCTAATTTACAATGTACACACAGGACAATCATTTATGAAAAATAAGGCTTTAGGAACTTAGCGTGCACAAGCAGTTCTAGTAATTCACCATTTAGGGCCTGGAGAAAGAAGGAATCTTCTCCATGAATATTGCTGATTTGATATGGGCCCATCCATAATGGCTCAAATTTATTATGCTTACCCTTATCCTGGCTCTTTGCATTCCAAACAAGGATCAAGTCACTTATCTGAAACTTTCTTTCTACATCCCTTTTATCAAACAAATATTTTACCTTCTGTTGTATCCTGATATTTGTCTTCTGTGCTTCTCTTCTGGTCTCATCCAATGTGATTAGCTGATTTATCCTTTCATTCATTGAGTCTTCAATCTCTTCATCATTTTCTTGTATGAATCTATAGATTGGCAAGAGATTATTCATAGGTAACCTAGTTGCTGCACCATACACTAGCTCAAAAGGTGACCTTCCAATTGCTATCTTCATTGTTATCCAGTTAGCCTATAATGCCATCTTTAACTTTGAATCCCATGCCTTTTTGTTCTCATCCACCATCCTTTTGATGACTTTCATGAGGCTTTTGTTACTTGACTTTGCTTGACCATTTCCCTGTGGATGATATGGTGATGCATATGACAAATTAATCCCATATTTGTTACAAAAATCAACAAATTCACCAGATCTGAAGCACATGGCATTGTCTGTGACCATTGTGACTGGCACTCCAAATCTGATAACAATGTGTTCCAAAATAAAATCCATCACCACCCTGCTTGTAGCCTTTTTAGTTGGAATTGCTTCAACCCATTTGGTAAAATAATCAGTAGCAACCAGAATCCAACTATGTCCTCCACTTGATTTTTTTGAAATTTTCCCTATAAAATTGATTCCCCATTGCTGAAATGGAGCCCCCATAGTTACAGTTCTAAGGGGTAATACACCTTCATACTTTAGTTTTCCTGAGAACCTTTGACAGGGATCACACTTTCTTACCATCTTTTGTGCATCTGAGAAAAGGGTAGGCCACCAATAGCCTGCTCTAAGAATTTTGTGGGCGGTTGTCTTGGCAGTGTAATGTCCACCACCACTCCCTTGTGCATGCCATTTAAAATATCTGTAGCCTGGTTTTCATCCATACACCTAAGTAGAACACCATCAGGATTCTTCCAATACAATTCTTCTTGAACAATTATGTATTTGATAGCATGTAGTTTCAAGGTCCTTTTCTGACTATCACTGAAGTAGGAAGGACAATTCAAATTCTGCAAGTAATATATAATGTCCTTGTACCATTTAGATTCTGACATATTAACAATTTCATTCTGAACTACATTCACTTGGCATGCTTCCAGATTTGACCGTGTCATCATCTTAGCCAAACCCTGTCCCCTTACCAGTTTTGTGATTTGTATCTTAATGTTGAACTCTTGCAACTTGTTTATCCACCTGCATCTTCTTCTTGTCACTTCCTGCTGAGTAAAAATATCTTTAACTATTGCATGGGGCACATATGCAACTGTCTGAGAGCCCACTAAATATGGCCTGAAGCTCTTGACCACTCTAACTAATGCATACGCTTGCTTCTCCATGATATCATACTTCAATTCAGCTGCCTGCAATGCTAAAGAAAGCAATAGGTTACTCAAAACCATCCTCATTTTTTTGTAATAAACATGCAACAATAGTATGAAAAGAAGCAAATGAGAACAACTGAAGTGGCTTAGAAAAATCAGGAGATCTTAATACATGAGCCATCTTTATAGCTTCTTTGATGTTCTGAAATGATTTAGTTGCTTCACTTTCCCACTTGATAGTTGCACCTTTCTTCAACATTTTAGAGATATCTTTTGTAGTCTCTACAAAGTTAGGAACAAATCTTCTAACAAAATTAATTTTTCTAAAGAAAGACTAAATGCCTTTCACAATTTTAGGGATCTGAATTCTGTCAATTGTAGTAACCCGTTCAGGATCAATCCTAACTCCATCTTTGGAAACAATGTGTCCCAATAATTTTCCTTCCACTACCCCAAAAGCACATTTCTTTGGGTTAAGTGAAATGCCATATTCCAATGCTCTAATAAAAATTTGTTCAAGATGCATGCAATGTTGCTTCTCCTTTTTTGAATAGGCAGTTAAATCATCTTGATACACAGCCAGAATTGAGTCAATCAGTCCTGCAAAAGCAACATCCATAGCTCTTTGAAATGTAGCACCTACATTTGTTAGTCCAAATGGCATTCTTACATATACATAGGTTGCCCACGGAGTGGTAAAGGCAGTCTTGTATTGTTTAGATTCTTTTACCTTTACCTGATTGTATCCTGAGAATCCATCCATCATGGATAAAAGCTCACAACCAGTTACTTTCTACAACATAGCCTCCATGTTGGGCAGTGGATAATTATCCTTTAAAGAAGACATATTCAAATTTCTGAAGTCAACACAAAGTCTTATGTCACCATTTTTCTTTTTGACTGGGACAATATTGGACACCCAGGTTGAATGTCTGATAGGCACAATTATTCCAGCCTCCCTAAGCTTCATAAGTTCTTCTTGCATTTTTGGAGCCAGAGTTGGATTAATAGGTCTTTGTTTCTGTCTGAATGGCTTAGCTCCAGGCTTCAATGGGATCTCATGCTAGAATAAATCCTCTCTATAAGATTTTAGGTCCTCATATGACCAAACAAAGACATGCTTATATTTCTTCAATAATGCTATCAACATGTTCCTAATGTCTGGCTTGAGCTATTTGCCAATGTATACTCTTTTGGGGGCATGAGATGTCCCCAAGTTTATCTCCTCCAAATCATTCTTATTTGTAGGAGATGCCTTTGTAAAAAATTGGTCTTTATTGTCAAATGCCCTCTCTAAAGCAACCAGCCCTCTGGGGATTTTATTTGTTTTGAGCTGAATTACTTCTTTCCCCAAAAGAGTTTCTTTTCCATCCACAAATTCTACAAAAATCTGAAAATCAATTTCTTGATTCTCATATTCATCTATGCAGTGCAGGAACCTCAACAAATCTTTATCATCATCAAATACTTGCCAACTGCATATATTTTCTGGTACTGCAGGTCTAATTTTAACCTCAACATTTGTAACATCAGACATAGTAATATCATCTGGCCTTATGGCCACACTAGCTAAAAAATCTGCCATGACATTTTTTGATCTCTTTATCTAGTTTATTGAAAATGCATCAAACAATTCAATTGTATCCCACACAACATGCTTATACTGTTTTAACCTTTTATTCTTCAAAGCATATCTATCTCTAACCTGGGAAACAATTAATCCTGAATCTCCTAATACTTTTATCATCTTAATTCCATGCTTTAGAGCAACATTCAATCCTAGCAACAGTGCTTCATATTCTGCAATATTATTTGTGCAGGTAAACTTTAACAGGAAAGAGAACTTTAGAAGCTTACCAGCTGGAGACAAAAACACAACTCCAGCACCAGAGCCTTCCTTTGAACAAGCTCCATCGAAATACATAGTCCATAGGCCCTGTTGGTCTAGCTCCTGAATGCAATTATCTTTCCTTTTACCTCCTTGATCACCTAAGACAACTTTGAAGTTCTCACAATTAGTATCCACAAAATAGACATGTTCCTCTGAGTCTTGATCCTCAACTGTTTCTAATGACCTTTCTTCTCTAACCAGTTTGATGTCTTTACCATTCATTGGAATCATGGCATATGATAGATCTAACTGCATACTTCCACCAATCAATCCTGCGCATCTTCTTGACAACAGCATACCATATTGTGGCTTTATGTCAACCACTGTTATGTTCATTTTGTAAGTTTTTTCTGGATATGCTGCTAGCCTAAAATTGACATCCTTCATGATTCCAACAACTGGTACCTCCCTAGCATCCATTGCATAGAATTTTCCACATGCCTTATCTATCTTCAATCCAGCTTGCTGCATGATAGCCAAAGGCATGATATTTGTTGATGCTCCTAAGTCAAGCATACAATTCTTGATTGTTTTTCCATTAATAACAAGGGAGACATAAAATGGCTCAACCTGTGAAGGGCATTTTGTCATGGTCACCCCAGATAAACTTCAAGAACCTCATCCTCTTCAATACACAAGGCCTATTCCTCAACATTTTGCTCAGCCTGACAAGCTACTTCTGAGATTAGGGACAATGCCTTATTTATGAATTCTTCAACTTTCATCATCTCCATCAACGGAATAGACATCTTTACGTAAGATAAAACCTGAGTTATGTCAAAGGGAGCATATTTTTGTATAACAGTTGTAGCCTGAGCCGTGGTTTTACTTTTATCCTGAGCTGATCCTGCGTTAATCTTAGCGGCCCTCTGACCATTATCCAGGACTTGAGAATCCTTATTTTGATCCTCACTTTGGGGAGTTTTTTTTTTTGGTCCTTGAGAATCATGACCTGGTTTTTGCTTAGAGTTCCTCTTATTACTGTTCCATTATGTCTTTTGTGGTTCAACCTTCTTATGATTATGCACTGGTTGATTTACAAAGGTGCTTTCTGGTTGACGTGGGTCACTTACTTGAGCTTTACCTCTAAGATTATAATTGCTTTTGACCTGAGCTACTACCGCAACTGTGAGAGCTCTAATTTCTTCATCAGAAGGTCTCCTCAAGTTATTCAGAAATATGTGAGTCCTGAGCATACGCATAATTATCTTCATCATCTTCATCATAGGAAAACTGCTGGCAAACCTAAGTCCCATAACTCGTATTTTCATCTGCATCATAGGAAGAATACTCCCTATTTGTGGACAACATATTTACATTATCATCCTCCATACAATGTGGCTCATTGCATTCATCATAGGCAACAACATTATTATACAGAGACTGAGCGATCATACATTGCGATTGCGAATGAGGCATTTGACATATTATGCACCATGGAGTGTCATCAACAATATTTATAGCCTTCTTCAAAGGATCTGGAGTTTCCCTTGCATTCTGGGTTCTTTGATTGGTGTTGTTGTTATGTGGGAGAATGGGTTTACCATTATGCCAATTAGTGTTATATGGCATATCATGCAATGATGGTCTCTTTTCTTGTCTCTAGTAAACCTGCCTGTCAGGACCTATTCCCTTTTCATTTTTAGCAAGTCTATAACTTAAGTCCTTAGCAACAGTTGTCAACTTATCTAATTTATCCTCAGAAGTAGATGCATTACCTTGAGTACTTTGAAGCTTATTTGGATTTTGCAGAATCTTCACATCATCCCTTCTATTTGTCTTACCAGATGCTTTCCTATTATTTTCAATATTTGTTGCAATCCTAAAAGCATCCCTGAGGCTAGTAGGACCCTTATCTCTTAATCCATAGGTTGTTTTGGCATCAAAAACATTTATGTACAACACCATGCACATTGGTTCATTAGGTCTCATGTGAGGTGGTAATTTGTTCAACACTTTAGTGAATCTAGCATTAAAATCTGCGACCTACTCATTTGACCCTTTAGTAATACTAGTGAATTCATTTGCAAAAAAACTTGGTTCAATTTTGTCACCATATTGTTCTTTAAAGATTCTCCTGAAATCATCCCATGATGAGATACTTCGGTCAGGCAGGCCTTTATACCATTCTCTAGCTTCATCAACCAAGGACTGCATAACCACATCTTCATGTTCAACCTCAAAGTTGTCCATGACATTCTGAAAGGCTTTTAAATGATCTTCACCTGACACAGTATTGTTTCCTAAAAACTTTGGTACCTACAGTCTCACATGTTTGTCAATGGGATTAGGGTAGCCAGGAATACCATTAAAAATAAGCTGGCTGAATCTGTCCAGCTGCATAGGCTGTCTACCAAACTGATTAACAT
This sequence comes from Cunninghamia lanceolata, assembly GCA_027924645.1. Lineage (NCBI taxonomy): Eukaryota > Viridiplantae > Streptophyta > Pinopsida > Cupressales > Cupressaceae > Cunninghamia > Cunninghamia lanceolata. Next base: position 3,075,801 of record BSBN01001313.1, read on the forward strand.
CGGCATTCCTATTTGCATTATGATTTCTCACATTATGTAATGGTACCCTAACATTGTTTACATTATGTCTCTGATCATTCTATTGATACTGGATTTCATTTCTATGCTGGTTTCTCAAGACATTTGCATTATCAAGGGTGGGGACTGCATCATGTTGAGCAGTTCTCAGAGCTTGCACTTTTTGTCTCATATCATCTCTAATCTTCACAGCTTGTAAATATTCTAATTCAGCTCTTAAGCTTTTGATTTCTTCAGCTAATTGTTCATCTTTGGGCATCTAAGAGGATGGTCCCTTTCCATATTGGTCATCATCATCATCCCTTGGGGACTCAGTGTCTTCAAATCTATTAGAGGGAAATAAGAAAGGGTGTTCCTGAAACACCTCTGATCTCACTCTCAAATTAACACCTTGTTGTCTTTCATATACATTCTGGATTTCAGCCTTAGTGTTTGAAAAATAAGGTATTGTCCACTGTCTGTTCAGAAGATCCTGGTTTGTCTTGAATATTATCATTACTTCTGGGAGAACCCTCTTACTAGCTTGAACATTCCCTTTTTTCTTGTACATCATTTTTTTGGGTAATTCCTCAGACAGAGAATTACGCAGGGATCTTCTCCCTTGCATACAAATTTTTACTTTACCGGTTGGGAGATTGGTTCAGAGTCACCACCTACAACTAGGAATTATTTTCTTTTAAACCAGGGTTCTTATACAAAGGTCCCCAGTAGAGTCACCAAATCTGTTAGTGCTCAATCCGACTGGATGCTTCCCAGTTATCCCTACAAGGTAGCCATCATTGATCAATAGGATTTTCAGGCCAGAGGCCAACAATACAGGAGATAGACTCTATAAATATCTCCTCTTCTTCTTTAGGCTCTACAGAACCAAGGGGGGTATTCCCTATTCAACATCCATGAAATGTGCTTATTAACTTGGTGGGATGTTGAGACAAAGTAGATAAATCCTCATATATGCAGACCAAAACTGTAAAATAAGTGCAGAGGGGCTAACTTTGGGCTTATGTTCAGTTGTGAGGTAGAGGATTTTGGTCCTAAAACTATTTCTAAATGTCCTAAAGGTTTGTGTTTGAATTTTGAATTTGTTTTTGTTATTTGGATGCAAAACTAGGACCTTGGTTGTAACCTCAACACAAGACTGGATCGGTGCCTATCTCAGGGCTCAGAGTCAATAGACATACACATGTGAATGGTTACCATAAACATATATCAATAACTAGATTTCAAGGGGATTTTCTAGTGTCTGCCTTACAGATACTTCCCAAAAATCAAGTGCTTAGTCATTCATACTTGATGGTATCCCTGTTGCAACATACTTTCTCAATGATTAACGTAAAACATTTAATTTGTTCCTTGAACAAAGGTAGGAGATTAAACATTCAATACAAAAAACCCATATTCTTGAATCTTAAATAACCGTTAGCTATTCTAATTCAAAAGAAAGTATGCCCACAACTTGGAGACAAATGATCAAACACATGCAACAAAACATTTCTCATATAGAAACAACATGAAACCAGTTAATTTATGCATAAAACATACAACATGAGATTCATAAACTCATAAGACACCCAAAACAGAGCCACCAACGAAGTAGTATCTTATTACAGCACCAAAATTTGTCCAGTTTTCGACCACAAATGAGTAACACAGTTTGCATTTTATAGCAAAGCTGTGCTCTCAGCAATTAATTACATGGCACTTCAAAATTTCTGCCACAATACAATGCACCAAGAATGGCGCCCAAATCAATCGATGCAGTATGGAGACAAAGAGGAAAGAATAGGTGAACTCAGGATGTGTGCAGCCGTTTGAAGATTTTCCTTACAAATCTGGTAGGTTGCTGTCAATCATCGACCCATTCCTCTATGATTTCACCATTAATGGCTCAGCTACCGCGACCTCTAGAAACGCAGCTAACTGCGTACTTTTGAAGTTTTCCCGCCTGAAAACGGCCGCAAATACAAAGAAAACCTCCGTTGCTGAGAGTTTCAAAACCGGTTGTTGATCTTCTCCCTATCACCAAAATCAATGGTGCCAAAACACGCTGAAAAGTTGCCAACCAATCGGAATGTGCCGCGTAGGCACCTTGGGCTTCCATCGCTGACTTTTCCCATTCTGATTTCGCCTTCAAAATTCTTGTATATGCAGTTGAAAATGAGATTGTATATGCATACAATCACTCGCATACAAGGCAGACCCCAGGACATTATGAAACAAAGTTGAACCTACATTCGGGTCCGGGCCTTGTATGTATCTCCCTTTGCACATTGGCACATACAACACACTTTATACAACCTACGGATCCCAAATTTCATTCACTGTACTTGATTCCTCCTTCATGTCTGGGCCATGTATATGCATGCTTATACATCACAAACATACAACAAGGATATACAAAATAAAATATATAATCCAGACCTATACCTTTATTAACCAGAATGCAATATCCATCGGGTCCGGGCCTTGCATATTTGGTTGTATGTGCCAACATACAATCGCCTTTGAATGCAACTGGTGGACCCCACCCCTTGGCTCCTACTTTACATGTAACTTCTTCTTTGTATGTACCTCTTGCATATTTTTGATGTACAATTGGCTTTGTATCTTATAACATACAATTGCCCTTGTATGTATCCTTTGTATCGGCTCCCTCATACATTACCCGATGTACATTCTACCCTATATATCCATGGGCCCCACCACTTGTATATCAGCCCCTTGCACATTTTCTTTTGCATGTTGCCAATGTATATTTCTTCTTGTACATTGCCGCTGATATACCTTTCACTATAGTGAATGCATGTTGTCATTGTATCTACCCGTTGCATGTCTAGACATACAACACAAATATACATGCAAACCCAATATACAAATAGGGAATATTCCCAGAATCTGCGATAGATTCCTCAATGTATATGCACCTTTTTTAAGCTTGATATGCATTGCGAAATGCATATAACTAATTTTTCACCATTTTTGACAGCCGATCAAAATTTTTGCAAACCCGCCGATGTATATTTGCATTTGCACATACAAACCCCTTTGTATATACAAAGATACACACATGCAACTAAACTTTTTGCACTTTTCAATTGCAAAGGCCAAAAGACTTAGAAATTTTAGATTGTTTGGGAAGGTGCCTGCATATTTAAATGCTTGAAACTTGAATGTTTATGCAGGCACTAACACAGAGAAAAGATGGAAAGGGCAGAGAAAGAAAAGGAAGAAGCAGAAAAAGAAAGTGCTCCGGTAGAAGCTCCCTCCCAGACCAGATCCTCTAAGAGATCTGTACCTGCCACTGCTAAGATCTCAAAGGCATCAAAACCGGAAGCAAAACCATCTGGTAAAGGAGAAAAGAGAACTAAGACAAAGGCTACAAGATCATACACAAGCCTCAAGGATGATGAAGAGACTGAGATAGATGAGGAAGTAAAGAAAATGAAGAAGAAGAAGAAAACATCCAGTGAATCCTCTACTGGTCAAGGCAAGCAAGAAAAGGCAAAAGAATTTATTGAAAAACCTACTCTCCGCATTGATGATATCATCAAATCAGTCACTATGGATGGGAACCTAAAACCAATGACTGAGTTCTATGATGAATATAATGAAGCTGACCAGAAGATCTGGCAAGAAGCTACAGTCAGGTATTTGAATATCTATAATAAGGCTTTTATTGAAATCATATCTCTGATTCCCAAAAGCCTAGAGAAGGAACTAGAAATAAGGAAGAACAATGCCAAGGCAAAGGACCTTGAGATCCGGGAACAAATAGCTATTCAGCTCTATCCTCCAATCACTCAGAAACAAATGAATATGATCTTCAAAGATTGCAAGGATGAGTTCTAGAGAAAAGCTAGAATGAATCAGCTTATGCTTGGACAGATTGACAAAGTGGCAAAAGAAATTGAAGACATCCTCGGGAATGCCTTTATGAAATTCAATCTCCCTATTGTAGAGGACATAGATGATGAACCTATTGAGAAAAATGTAGAAGACCCAAAAGAGATAAGTAAGGAGAAGACCATGGACCTGGATTCCTCTGTTTCGAAAGAGGAAGTTCATGGAGAAGCCGACACCTCTCTTCCGGATCCCCCTACAGACTCCAGAATTGAAGAAAGAAAAAAAGAGAGCATCAATCAAAGAGAAGAAGAGAAGGGAAGAGAAGAAGGTCAAACTGAGAAGACCACAAGTGACAGTGCTGAGGCTGTAGAAGGGAAGAAAACTCTGTCTCCGGCAAGAGACACTGCAGAAGTAGTCAAAGACTGCTTGACAAAAGAAATGATGGAATTGGATGAACCGAAGCTACTTCAAGGGCCATTCAATTTTGATTCTCTCTCCGGTCCAGACAATGAAGGTAGCATCTTTTGCTCAAGCCAAAGCAAAAGAAAAGCTTCTGAAGTCTCACATGGAAGATTGTGAGCTAATAGAGATTGCATCCGGTGTGCTAGAGAAAATTATGCCAACCTTCCAAAAGGATTCTTCAGCCTCCACATCCGGTAATCTAAAGTCTCTTGTTAACTCTATTAATACACATTTTGACTCTTTAGAGAAAGCAACAGAAGAGAAAGTCCGAAAATAATTTTTGGGTAAAAGATTCTCTGAAGTACAAGGGTACATAGCAAATGATAGGAGAAATCTCAATATTGGAATAAAGAGCTTAGAAAATGCTCTTAAAGATGGTGGAGATATATATAAATTTTGTCTATCCTAGTCTAAAGTGACAATGGATATTGAGAAGAAAGTGAAAGAACAAGAGGGAAAACTTTCAAGTATATCTCAGAATTTTGATCCTCTCACCTCTTCCATAATAAATCAAGAGTGTCAGACTATTGCAGTCATAAATGAAATAAAGAAGCTTGAGAAGGAGAAGAAAAATAGAATAGCAGGTTAAGTGAACTTAGAGGGATAATTATCCCTAAATTAGAGGCCATGCATGAGGCCCTAATTGATGCTCAGACCATAGCCCGGACCAGTGATCCGACAGATCTAAAAAGGGCAGAGGCTTATGCATTCCTATTGAGTGGTCACATCTCAATTTTGGACAGGATGAAGCAGAGTTGGGCAACAGAATTTGTCCAGTTGAAGACAACTTTTGCAGATATACTTCAGTATATGTAAGTATAACATGTATATATACTTATGCGGCTAAGTATAGTTGGATTTTTGGGAATTTTGGTGTGCAGATTCTACCCTTTGCCATTGATGTCAAAGGGGGAGTGAGTAGCAGTGAAAAATGTGGAATCTAGCTAAGGGGGAGCTCCGGTAAAATGTACATTAGAATAGAGCATCAGCTAAGGGGGAGTGTAGTGTGACACTTAGTCATTTTTCACTAAGTGTTGCCATCAATGCCAAAGGGGGAGATTGTTGGCAAGAGACATTGTGTGGCTTTATGGGTGTTGTCATTGATGGCAACAAAGAGCATCCCACACATCCGCAGGACATGGTGTGTCTATACCAGAAGTTAGATTGAAGAGTATTTTGGTCCAATGACCAAGAACAGAGCATGCAACAAGGTCTGACAATCAGGTCCGGATCTCTCAGAGGAAGTATCTCAGTAAAGTGTGGACTTGGGGAAGTCAAGAGGAGTACCTTGACTGAAAGATTCCAGGGATTGAGCCTTTGGTGATGAAAGAGTGAAGAGATATGAGCACCTAAGTATTGGGCTCTTGTTTGGCAGAGTAGACTGAGGAAGAACTGACCGGCAGAGCATCAGACCTTAATCCGGATGAGATATTGATGGTAATAAAGTTTCTTAAGGGATCATTCATGATGGGCTGACATGATTGATGACTTCTATAAGCATCTCTTTGATACACATCACTTGGTAAGAAAGGATTCAGCCGACAGACCAGAGTTTGGGAAAATATTGAGTATTCCAGATGCCGACTAGAAAGATGTTGAAATCCTTTGTGCAGATATATATACTAGATGGATTTTGATGAGAAGGTGTGTGTGGTGTATTGTGGAGTGTGAAGAAGAGAAGAGAACACTATAGAAATAGAGATAGAGGTCCGGTATGTGACAGAACAGCAGCACTAAGGCAGAGGAAGAATGAAGTGCAGTAGATTAGTATATTGAGCTTAATCGAAACTGAACCTAAGCATAGGTGGATGCTTCTTATCAGTTCAAGTACCTGGTTTCCTTCTATAAACTATTGTAGGCAGTGAGTCTCTTGTGAGCAGTGTGCTCGGGCAGTGAGCCCTAATTGGCAAGTGCCATTTTGTACCACCTTATTCTTTTAACAGAGAATACAATCTTGGGTTAATCACCCCGTGGTTTTTTCCCTTAACACGGTTTTCCATGTCAAAAATATTGTGTCATGTGTGTTGAGTTTATTTATGCTTCCATGGCTATGTATGCTTATATGATTTGATATTGCACTAATTGTTAAAGAAGACAAGAAAGTCGATTAATTATAGATAACTGATTCACCCCCCCTCTCAGTTATCAACATGTTATCTAGGCATTCCTTTGAATGACCCAAATAAATAAGTACCCTAACATTTATATGAGGTGTGGAAAAGTTTTAATCTTGATCTTAATGACTTGCCCCAAAGGGATCAAGAAGATAATGCAATAATAACCAAACATGAGTGGGGATGTTACAAATTTTGATCCATCTAGGGGAAGAGTAAAATATAACCTCTTCATGATGGACCACATAGTCCCAAGGATGATCCCAAAAAGATGATTTACCAACATTCCAAATTTTTAGTAGCCACTCTTTTTTACATGCCATTTCATTTGAGATAAATAAAGAATAATCCTTTCTATATCATCCTACACATGTTAACATACAACCCAAGCTTCTTCCCTAACATAGACAACACCCAATCATCAAAATTTTTACAAGACCCTAAACTCTTTTCTTAGATAAACAAAAAATACCAATTTTCTTGAGCCTCTTCTATTCATTGTTAGTAGTGTTTAGCATAGCATCATTAGGGATTATTCTCAAGGTTGATGCAAGAATGTTATCTTGCCAACATATCCTTCTTTTCTCCTCTGTATTTCTCAAAGATGTCACCTTCTAGAAGAACAACATTCTCATAAAAAACTAGGACATTCTATAATTTACCTTCCCCAAAACCATCACCAAGCCTTAACATATTTGTAGGTAATGTACTACCTCCTTTATACCCTACCTCCCCTTATGTGGAAACATTCAAAATTTAGTGAACAACCAACCTTAGCTAAAGCCTATGAGGAGAAATACAAGAATGAAACACATAGAACCCCGCCATCCTAAAAATAAATAAATTAAAAACTCTAACACAAACCACACAAAAATAAACTAATAAACAAAAATAAAATAGAAAGTATCAAGTACACAAAAAGGGACCCAACAAGAAAGAAGAAAGATTAAGTTATGGAGGGTGACTCTTTATCTCCCATAGGATCAACTCCGTCCTTCTTCCTCACAAGAAATATTCATACATATCTAACTTCATGTTAATATAGGTTTGAAAAAACGGATTGATTTGACTATTTGTTCCCAGAGACATAATGAGTATATCAATTATCTTGTCATTTTCCTCCAATATTTGTGTGGTAAAAAAATCATCAATTAGATGACAATGAGTTACAAACCATATTTATTGAAGGAATCCTTCCCACTATTAAAATTAGCACAAACTTGGGTACCTTTCCTTCTTTCATGGACATGTGTACTCACATAAAGAATCTTGGGTTGAAACTACTTTCCTCAAATGCACTTTAAGTATGACTTATCTTCTCATGGTTCTTCCACATCATCGTACCCTTCTAAATTTAAATAGTCTAATACTTTTTCAAAGTGTAATGATCCCAAAGAGACAAAGGATAGTGTGTATCATGTGACTAATATTTCCAGTGTTCCATATTTCAAGCCTCATATCTTTAGGAATTTTACTAAGATACAAGAGACCTTGGACACTATGATTCAAAGTTTGTTAAGCTCTAATTTGATTACTCTTCAAGCTATTCATCGTTTAGATCCAAGAAAAGGGCTACCTAAAAAATACAACAAGAGCATATTTTATAATTTTCATAGAGTTAATGGACATAATATTTAGGGTTGCATGCCATTGAAACATTAAGTGCCAACTTTGATTGATAATAATATAATTCATATTGAATCTATGTAATGATGGGTGCAATCATTCGATAGCTCTCCTAGTCAAAAATTGAAGATTTGTACTAATCAATTTCCTACTCATGATAATAACATCAATGCATCTCACGAACATGATTTTATTATTATATGGATCACACATATTGATAGAGATACAATAGATAATCTTTATGTAGATTCTCGTGACCATCACACATGGATACTTTTGAGCATACTATACATTCTAGATATACATCCTTTTCCTCTCATGATACTGCATCGATCACATTTTATGATAATGATATCCCAAAAAATTATTATTGTGGTCCATTATATATCCTTGGTAGTATTATAGGCACTTTTGTTGCATCTTGATAAGATTAGTTGTCATTGATGTCAAAAGTATGTGCTTCGGAGATAGTCAATATGTAGTATCAATTGGTGCAAGTTAGTATGAAGAAGAATGGTAATCAACCTGATGTCTAAGTGTGATGCGGAGGTGATTACACTTGTTCTAATATGTTTCCTATATGTCTACATTGATATCCTATGAGTTTGGTATATCGCACTTAGAGATAAGTTGCAAAAGTTTTACTAAGGCATTTACAGTGTATACTCTAAGGCAGAGTCATAGTGTTTTGGTTTACATTCCTCTGTAGAGAAAGATTTAGTCTTGTTGTTTAGAAGACAAGTTAATTGGCATATGAATGTGTTATATCCAAGAGCTTAAGTCTTTATACCCTCAAAAGTGAAATTTATAAGTGACATAATTTTGGTCTGTGACTTGACAGAGTAAAGCAATGGTGAAGACTTGTTGGAATGCTCCACATTCCTCCGGAAGTGAATATTTGTTCATGCAGTTTTGAGGACATGCATAGAGATGGTTAATGCATGCTTTATTGCAGTATCAAGTGATTCAATGGTCTGCAAGTTTAGCTTTCAAATGACATAAGTGCTACAATTGACTTCGGATGCCTAATTGCTCTCAAAACACATGTTTGAGTACTTGCGCCAGTTGGAGAATGTACATATTGGCTATAAGAGTTTATGTGAACATTCTACATATCTCAATATGTCTTAGGGTTGAATCACATGCAATTCCTTCTTGTTTCCAGTACCGCATGAAGTGTTCAAGTCACTTTGAGTTATATATATGAATGCTAATTATAATGCAACTGAGTTAAATGTCTTTGAATTCCTCCAGAAGAGATAGATATGGTTGTGCGGTCTTGGAGATATGTTCAGAATGATGCATGAGTTCATTCCTAAGATTTTAAGATGTTTTAGTGGTCCACAATGCAATATCCTAAGTTTTGATGTGTTACAGTCAGTTTGGAATGCTCTGTTTTCATCAGTTCAATATGTTTTTTTGTCTTGAGGCAACACATAATGATCATATACTTCAAGAGAAAGGTGTAAGGATAGTGTTGACAAGGTTCATTGTTCACATCTTGGTCCACTTGATGGTTTTGGTTTCTCCCCGATGATGTAAATATGAACAAGTTAGTAGTGTTGATATTGTTTGGGTTGACAGTCTGATTCCCTTCATTTCCGGTTGATCTTGATTAATTAATTTTGCTTTAAAGGATGTGTTGTGATGTATTTGACCCTGCCATACCATGTGTAGTGATCCACAACTCATTTTCTCTGCATGATGTATTTTTTCTGAGCCGAATCATAACAGTATCACACGTTTCATCTAAAAGTCTTTTTGGTGCTAACCTAATCAAAGTTTTGAGTAGTTGCGGAGGGTATATATAGAAGAATTTTTTTTTTTGTGGAGTGTGGAAATGATAGAACAAGGATGATGAGATGAAGTGTGTGAAGTTTGTATGATGGAGTAATTGTGTAGAGAAAGGGACTACAACATCAACATAAGTCAGATGCCTCTTTCACAATAGTTCATGTTTATGCTTTCATTGTAATTTTGATGTATCCTTCTATTAGACTCTTCAATAGGTCTTTGTATCTTGCCCTAAGGTTGCAGCTTTAGTCTGTAAGTCCAAAAGGGAGTAGTAGCTTCCTTGGTTTGCAGCCCTAAAACAAAGTTGTAATCTTTATAGCAGTGACCATTATATATTGTGAGCTAACCTCACCGGGGTTTTCCCATTTTGGGTTTTCCACGTAATAATCATGGTGTTATTGTGTTGTTTAATGTGATGCATGCTTTACTTTCTATTCTCTAAGTAATTTGATTTGATCTGCAAATGAAGTAGTTAAATTTTTGTATATGTTGATTCCCCCCCTCTCTCAACATTTCAGTGTGTTCAACAATTGGTATCAGAGCCAAGCACCTTCGAGAAGCTTAACAACTGAGGTAGATCCTGCACTTGAACACATGGAATCTGAATCTATGTCTAATGACATATTTTCTCTAGAACCAGATCTAGAAGAATTGGAACTTGAAGGTTGGGACCTCAATCTAGATGAAGTAGACCTTGAAGAACTCCGATCAGCCCTTGAGGATTTGGATGAAGCAAGAGAACTAAATTTGAAATATGAGGTCATGCTTGGAAAATCAAAGGAGATAATTGCAAAATGGAAGACATAAGCTATAGAATGAAAAGGATAAATTAGCAAACTAAAATCTCAAATAGAGGGAGATAAAGGATGTGACATTAAACTCAAGGAGGTAGAAGATGTGATCTCTATTTTGAAAGTCATGATTGAAGAAGGGAAGAGGATTAAAGATTGCTTAAATATGAAGCTCAATGAGAAAGTAGCTGAATATTCAAAACTTGAGGAAGAAGTTGTCAATCTTAGAAAAGAATTGGAAGAAGCAAAAGAGCAGATAAACAAAAGCTTAAAACTCAAAGGTGGCAATGATCTTCTTAATGAGATACTTAGTTATCAAAAACCACATAAGGACAAAGGTGGTCTTGGTTTTGGGATAGAAGAAAGATCTAAAACAAACCTGTCTGAAGACAAGAATGAGAAGGAAAAAGAAAAGTCACATGATGAATCCAACAAGAGAGAAGAAAGAAAGAATAGCTTCAAAGTAGAAAGGAAGTTTGAAATAAAGGAGGAAAAATATTGCACTGAAAAATCCTAAGAAGAATGCCTCCGGAGATGCAAAAGAAGATAAATTCATTCCTGTCTGAAGACAAAGAAAGAATAACTTCACACAAGTCTAGAACAAGAAGAGGAACTTTAGAAAGCCTACTCCTAAACAAATTGCTCCTACCAGGTACCCTCAAGCTTTCAATGGTAATTTCTATTCTTGTAATAAGATTGGTCACAAGGCTATTGAATGTAGAAGCAAGATGAATTAGAATTCATTTAGGCATCCAAGGTACAATGTTGTGAACTATCACTCATTTCATGGTCAGGGGTATGCTTGCAATAAAGTTGGTCATAAGGCTAATGAATGCGGAAGTAAAGTGATGAGGAATTGTTCCATAAATAAGAATAATATGACTTCTCAATTCTTCTATGGGTATTGCTACACATGCAACAAATTTAGGCATAAGGTTGCTGATTGTAGATCTAATATGAGAAGAAGTGGGGTCAACATACAATAATGGGTTACAATTTTTTTGACAAAACAAAATTGCCTGTGCCTTAAAAAAAAGATTAGGTTCGATTGAACAAGAACGTTTGATTGAATCCTAAAGAAGATTTAATCAAACTTGCACATTCAATTGAACCCTATGTCACCATAGGGTTATTGGGTGTTTGATCGAACCCAGACATGACCTAATTTTTTTATTAATATAATAATAGGTTCAATCGAATACCTATTCGATCGAACCCAATTGTTTAGGTTTTTTTTTTAATATGAGTTTTAACTGTCATTTTTGATAGTTAGTCTTGCTGAACCCAGATGAGAGTGATCGAACCCTAGGAGTTTCCCACCAGCTGAGTTCGTCGCCACCCCCGAGCTAGGTATGTGAAATTTTCTCGTTTCTCCAGTGTTCATTTTGTATATAAAATTTTCTATGTTTCCACATTTTGCAGAAAAAAAACCTCCTTCAATTATGCTAAATGATGGATGTCCATACCCAATTCCAACTATATTATCTATATTTTATGTCTATCAGAGCATTTCCAACTATATTATCTGCAAAAAAAAACCCTCCTTCAATTATGCTACATGATGGATGTCCATACCCATTTCAAAGCTCCCATTTTGTCACAGGAAGGAATGATGCTGGTGAAGGGTGTCTAGTTTTACACCTTTGAATTGCATTTGCTTGAAAGTTTCTAAAGCCTTTTCAACAAATCCATTTTGTGGATACCCTGCAATCATTGTCGACCACGAGACCATATTTCTTTGAGGGATTCTATCAACAGTTGACGTGCCTTGTCTACACTTCCACATTTTGCATATACATGTCTACCAGAGCATTTCCAACTATAATATGTACCAAAAAACCCCCTTCTGTTAAGCTCAGATGGATATCCATACCCGTTTGAAAGCTCCCATTTTGTCACAAGCTTGTAGGGGAGGATGCTGGCGAAGGTTGTAGTTTCTGGATTTACACCTTCCAATTGCATTTGCTTGAAACTTTCTAAAGCCTTTTCAACAAATCCATTTTGTGTGCATAGCTTGCGATCATTGCCATCCATGAGATGACATCTCTTTGAGTCATTCTGTCAAACAATTCATGTGCCTTGTGCAGGCTTCCACGTTTTGCATATATATGCACCACAACATTTCCAACTATAATATCTAACAAAAAACCCCCTTCCGTTATGCTCAGATGGATGTCCATACCCTGTTCTAAAGCTCCCATTTTATCACAGGCAGGGAGGATGATGGTAAAGGTTGTTGTGTTATGATTCTAACAATCAACCTTGCTTGTCAAGCAATTTTTTATGACAGTTATCTATTCAAACGTGCCTTTCATTAACTATGACATGCCTTAGTATAAGTAAATCATACAAAAATCAAATATATATATCATCATAATCCTATATAAATTTTAACAGTTTGTCCAAAATCTCTCCTTTCATATGATACAGTCTTTTTTAAAATTTTGACTGTATTTTACAGCTAAAATGCCTAAATACAACTATACAACTGTCAAATTTAAGTCGTAGTCTAGGATCAAATTTAGGATGCCTATCACATGAAAGGTTAAGATCTTTGTGATTTATCGTTGTTGTCATGTTTAATCCATATGCATGTTCTTTCATTTAAACCACCATGATGAAAATAATAAACATGATAAAATGTAGGTAGGGAAAGCAAACATCATATTTTTGTGTGATAGTACAACAACCAAAGGTATTTGTTCACATTCCATCACTATGCTCAAATCAACAAACAATCCTCCAAATATACTCCCTTAAGATCCTTAGACATGTGATTTACACACCCACATGATCACGAGTCAAAATTTATTTTGCATCAATACTATTTACATGATGATGCAAATCTACATTACTAGAAACAAGAAAATTGTTAACATGTGTATTAGATGTAGCATAGTGTAGGGATATATCAATAGGTATTTGCATGAATGTTGAAATTCTAGCCCTAATGAATCATCATTTGTTGAGCCATGGGCTAGGAGAAATTTTAGAAAACTAACCTCACCATGCTAAGCAATAGGATGAATCATACAATGGCTAGGTAATGCAAGATCTATTAAATTAATAGAGTACTCTAAAATTAACATCTCATTGCTTAAATTTGATACCATGTCCAACATGTTTTCAATTTTAGAATTTGGCATCCAGATGACAACCTAGTTTTTGATGTACAATAGGGAATATCATAGCATGCATCTACTTCCTTAGTTTGGGTGTCCACATGTGTGTTTTCTTCAAGTTGAATGCTACAATTTTCTTCTTGTTCACTCACACTTGATTTATAATTAAGTGGACTTTTGGGGGATTTCCAACATGCATCCATGAACACAAATTCATTATATAAAATCATTTTCATTAGTAAGACTTGATTTATCTTAGCAAGTATTTCTCATTAACCTCAACAATATAAAGTATTTCTTCAAAAGATATAACAAGTTGCCATTTTGTTCATCCATGTCACCACATGAGGGGCAATAGTCTTGATATTATTAGGTGTACTTGGCATGATTTCACATCCATCTAAGCAATTAGGATTTTGAGCATATTCACCCCCATTTACATAATATTTTCCTACATGTATTAGATGCAACGAGTTTTCAATTTTGACTTCAATGTCAATGTCATCATAAGGAATCAAATTAGGTGTATAAATTACGATATCTTATAAATTTAAATAAGGGGCCATAGTTTGTAGAGGAATGCAATTGGATTGATTATTATTTCTATTTCCAAACATTTTGCAATTTGACAAGGACTAGCCACTATGTGATACTTGTTTCTTAGATTACATTTACACATGCTTATGATCATATTACTTTAAAATAGACTAAAGTTGTACAAATTTCCTATCAAAAAAATTATCTTATGAAATTGTAGTAATGTTGGTGGGAATCCTTGGCCATTTATGTCTTTTGATATGGAAAAGAACTTAATGTACAAATTGCATTTAATTTTATTTTTTAAAATAATTTTTATTTAAATCAATAAATTATATACTTAGAGATTCCAGGAGAAAAATCACTTCAAACTCAACTCTTAAGAAGTCCAAGATCTAGAATGATAATGATTACAAATGTGACACAATCTTTGGATTTAGGAAAATTATACAACAAACAAGCTAGAAAACCTAAATCTTTAGACTTATCACAAAATTATTACATCATTAAATAGAGCAAATGCACTATAAATTTTGAGGTATTTCTGGAGTACTTAGAAATTCCTAAATGCACTCAATCCAGTCCATACCAAGTCTCAAAGACCACATTGTCATTATAGGGCCATAGAAAAATAAAATTTCTTAGAGAAAACATAAGATACATATACCATTAAATAAAAAATATTGTATATCAACAATGGCTATAAACAAGTCCTTGAACATAACTATACCAAAATAACATATATAAAATTCTCAATGTTCATCTTTAGGCTTATTAATATATTTAAGGAGCATATATTATTTTGTATCTTTGAGAGAATAGGGGTAATATAAAAAACATGTTTTTCCTTTATAATCAAAATGTTTATGTTTTGCATCTAGGACATGACAATTCCCTTCTCAAAATTTATTCCTAATCTTTAATGAAGATGCATATTGAGTTAATTGAAACTGTCTTAACTATTGTAGTATCATAAATCAATTGGGCTTATTTTAAAATGTTTACTTAGTGAACTATTTAAGTTATGACACATCAAAATGGGTTTCAAACATTAATTTTATTGGTAGTATTTCAGATTGTAATCTACCATCGAGGTGGTGAGAAATTTATTGAAATTAATGTTTTATTTCCTTACCTTAAACTAGGACATGTGTATGGTTGTTACATAATGATTTTTCAATGATGGTTTTATTCAAAAAATATAGTTAGTAGGTATGAATTATTTCTAATGGTATAATATTGCAATTAGTTTGTTTAGAAATCATTCCCTTGGTGTATGTTTTTATGTTGCAATGAAGTTGTTAACATGCACTTTCTTGAGTGATTGAATCTCCTTTAAATGCCTTGTAACTTCCAAGTAGCACGAGTAGACCCATCTAGGTGTGGGAAGTGTGTCTTGGGGTTTATGTACCTTTTGAGGTTCTTAGTTTTCCTTATTTGATCAATGAAGGGCCCATGTGTGCCTAAGCACTTAGACTAGACTATTTTTGTACAATATAAACAATTATATGTGTTTCAAATTATACTTACAAAACCTTATTTATACCGAGCTATAGTTGCATTAGGATGGCCATATTTAACCAATTCTCTACACGATGAATGATATGTCTCACCAACACCAATGCTAACTAGTGTCTACTTTAGAAGTCGTGGAACAATATCAATATACACACCTGTACATCAGAAAAGAAATTGTATGTTGATATAGGCGAGCGCAACACAACATACCTATCTACTCTGATGTAGGACGTGTATGTTGATACATTTGTTCCAAAATCCATTTAGTAGACACTATCATGTTATGATGTTGGTGAGACATATCAGTCATTAGTTGTAGAGAATTGGTTCAACATGGCCATCCTAATGCAACTAGTTATAGCTCGGTATAATATTAAGGTTTTGTAAGTACATATTTTCAAAATAAAATTCTAGT
This sequence comes from Cunninghamia lanceolata, assembly GCA_027924645.1. NCBI lineage: Eukaryota > Viridiplantae > Streptophyta > Pinopsida > Cupressales > Cupressaceae > Cunninghamia > Cunninghamia lanceolata. The sequence continues at coordinate 3,092,041 of BSBN01001313.1, forward strand.
AGATGACAGTCTACACATAAAATTAAATTGTTTGCAATAGACAATTATGTGTTGAATTATACTTACAAAACCTTATTTATACCAAGCTATAGTTGCATTCGGATGGCTTTGTTTAACCAATTCTAGATCTACAAGAGGATAAGCGAGCTCAACAAGTCAGAAGCAAGAAATTGTATGTTGATAGGTTCAACATGGCCATACTAAGGCAACTATAGAGGTTTATATAAGGTTAAATTGTAAGTATAATTCAACATGTATGATGTATCTAGATATTTTGAAAATAATTTAATTTTATGTGTAGACTGTTGTATCATCTACTAAATTAAGTCATTTTTTGATTCACAGATTTAAGTCAATTGATCCAAAGCATCCTTTGCTATATTTGTATTTAAGTTTAGTAGGTATGAATTATTCAAAAAATATAGTTAGTAGGTATGAATTATTTCTCATGGTATAATATTGCAATTAGTTTGTTTAGAAATCATTCCCTTGGTGTATGTTTTTATGTTGCAATGAAGTTGTTAACATGCACTTTACAGTGTATCCTCTAAGGCAGAGTCATAGTGTTTTACATTCCTCTGTAGAGCAAGATTTAGTCTTGTTGTTTATAAGACAAGTTAATTGACATATGAATGTGTTATATCCAAGAGCTTAAGTCTTTATACCCTCAAAAGTGAAATTTATAAGTGACATAATTTCAGTCTGTGATTTGATAGAGTAAAGCAATGGTGAAGACTTGTTGGAATGCTCCACATTCCTCCGGAAGTGAATATTTGTTCATGTGGTTTTGAGCACATGCTTAGAGATGGTTAATACATGCTTCATTGTAGTATCAAGTGATTCAGTGGTCCGTAAGTTTAGCTTTCAAATGACATAAGTGCTACAATTGACTTCAGATGCCTAATTGCTCTCAAAACACATGTTTGAGTACTTGCGCCAGTTGGAGAATGTACATATTGGCTATAAGAGTTTATGTGAACATTCTACATATCTCAATATGTCTTAGGGTTGAAGCACATGCAATTCCTTCTTGTTTCTAGTACCGCATGAAGTGTTCAAGTCACTTTGAGTTATATATATGAATACTGATTACAATGCAACTGAGTTAAATGTCTCTGAATTCCTCCAGAAGTGATAGATATGGTTGTGCGGTCTTGGAGATATGTTCAGAATGATGCATGAGTTTATTCATAAGATGTTTAGATGTTTTAGTGGTCCGCAATGCAATATCCTAAGTTTTGATGTGTTACAATCAGTCTAGAATGCTCTGTTTTCATCAGTTCAATATGTTGTTTTGTCTTGTGGCAACACATAATGATCATAGACTTCAAGAGAAAAGTGTAAGGATAGTGTTGACAAGGATCATTGTTCACATCTTGGTCCACTTGATGGTTTTGGTTTCTCCCCGATGATGTAAATACGAACAAGTTAGTAGTGTTGATATTGTTTGGGTTGATAGTTTGATTCCCTTCATTTGTGGTTGATCTTGATTAATTAATTTTTCTTTGAAGGATGTGTTGTGATGTATTTGACCCTGCCATACCACGTGTAGTGATCCACAACTCATTTTCTCTTCATGATGTATTTGTTCTGAGCCGAATCATAACAGTATCACACGTTTCATCTAAAAGTCTTTTTGGAGATGATCTAATGAAAGTTTTGAGTAGTTGCAGAGGGTATATATAGAAGAACAAATTTATTTGTGGAGTGTGGAAATGATAGAACAAGGATGATGAGATGAAGTGTGTGAAGTCTGTATGATGGAGTAATTGTGTAGAGAAAGGGACTACAACATCAACATAAGTCAGATGCCTCTTTCACAACAGTTCATGTTTATGCTTTCATTGTAATTTTCATGTATCCTTCTATCAGACTCTTCAACAGGTCTTTGTATCTTGCACTAAGGTTGCAGCCTTAGTCTGCAAGTCTAAAAGGGAGTAGTAGCTTCCTTGGTTTGCAGCCCTAAAACAAAGTTGTAATCTTTATAGCAGTGACCATTATATATTGTGAGCTAACAGTCACCGGGGTTTTTTCCCATTTTGGGTTTTCCACGTAATAATCATGGTGTTATTGTGTTCTTTAATGTGATGCATGCTTTACTTTCTACTCTCTAAGTAGTTTGATTTGATTTGCAAATGAAGTAGTTAAATTTTTGTATATGTTGATTAACCCCCGCTCTCAGCATTTCAGTGTGTTCAACAATTGGTATCAGAGCCAAGCACCTTTGAGAAGCTTAACAACTGAGGTAGATCCTGCACTTGAACACATGGAATCTGAATCTATGTCTAATGATGTATTTTCTCCAGAACTAGATCTAGAAGAATTGGAACCTAAAGGTTGGGACCTCAATCTAGATGAAGTAGACCTTGAAGAACTCCGGTCAGCCCTTGAGGACCTGGATGAAGCAAGAGAGCTAAATTTGAAATATGAGGTCATGCTTGAAAAATCAAAGAAGATAATTGCAAAATGGAAGACATAAGCTATAGAATCAAAATAAGAAATTGGCAAACTAAAAGCTCAAATAGAGGGAGATAAAGGATGTGACATTAAACTCAAGGAGGTAGAAGATGTGATCTCTAGTTTGAAAGTCATGATTGAAGAAGGCAAGAGGAATGAAGACTGCTTAAATATGAAGCTCAATGAGAAAGTAATTGAATATTCAAAACTTGAGGAAGAAGTTGTCAATCTTAGAAAAGAATTGGAAGAAGCAAAAGAGAAGATAAACAAAAGCTTAAAACTCAAAGGAGACAATGATCTTCTTAATGAGATACTTAGTTATCAAAAACCACATAAGGACAAAGGTGGTCTTGGTTTTGGGATAGAAGAAAGATCTAAAACAAACCTGTCTGAAGACAAGAATGAGAAGGAAAAAGAAAAGTCACATGATGAATCCAACAAGAGAGAAGAAAAAGAAAGAATAGCTTCAAAGTAGAAAGGAAGTTTGAAATAAAGGAGGAAAAATATTGCACTGAAAATCCTAAGAAGAATGCCTCTGGAGATGCAAAAGAAGATAAATTCTTTCCTATCCGAAGACAAAGAAAGAATAACTTCACACAAGTCTGGAACAAGAAGAGGAACTTTAGAAAGCCTACTCCTAAACAAATTACTCCTACCAGGTACCCTCAAGCTTTCAATGGTAATTGCTATGCTTGTAATAAGATTGGTCACAAGGCTATTGAATGTAGAAACAAGATGAATCAGAATTCATTTAGGCATCCAAGGTACAATGTTGTGAACTATCACTCATTTCATGGTCAGTGGTATGCTTGCAATAAAGTTGGTCATAAGGCTAATGAATGCGGAAGTAAAGTAATGAGGAATTGTTCCATAAATAAGAATAATATGACTTCTCAATTCTTCTATGGGTACTGCTACACATGCAACAAATTTGGTCATAAGGTTGCTGATTGTAGATCTAATATGAGAAGAAGTGGGGTCAACATACAATAATGGGTTACAATTTTTTTGACGAAACAAAATTGCCCGTGCCTTAAAAAAAATAAAGACTAGGTTCGATCAAATAAGAACGTTCGATTGAATCCTAAAAAAGATTCGATCGAACCTACACATTCAATCAATCCCTGCATCACCACAGGGTCATTAGGTGTTCGATCAAACGTAGACACGACCTAATTTTTTTATTAATATAATAATGGGTTTGATCGAACACCTATTCGATCGAACCCAATTGTTTAGGTTTTTTTTAATATGAGTTTTAATTGTCATTTTCGACAGTCAGTGCTGTTGAACCCAGATGAGAGCAACCGAACCTAGGAGCTCCCCACCAGCTGAGTTCATCGCCACCCCCGAGCTAGGTATGTGAAATTTTCTCGTTTCTCCAGCGTTCATTTTGTATATAAAATTTTCTGTTTCCACATTTTGCTATGTATTCATGTCTATCAAAGCATTTCCAACTATATTATCTGTAAAAAAAAACCCTCCTTCAATTATGCTACATGATGGATGTCCATACCCATTTCAAAGCTCCCATTTTGTCATAGGGAGGGATAATGCCAGCGAAGGGTGTTTGGTTTTACACCTTTGAATTACATTTGCTTGAAATTTTCTTAATCCTTTTTAACAAATCCATTTTGTGGAGACCCTGCAATCATTGCCGACCACGAGACCATATTTCTTTGAGGCATTCTGTCAACAGTTGATGTGCCTTGTCTACGCTTCCACATTTTGCATATACATGTCTACTAGAGCATTTTCAACTATAATATCTACCAAAAAACCCCCTTCCATTAAGCTCAGATGGATATCCATACCCGTTCGAAAGCTCCCATTTTGTCACAGAATTGCACGGGAGGATGCTGGCGAAGGTTGTGGTTTCTGGCTTTACACCTTCCAATTGCATTTGCTTGAAACTTTCTAAAGCCTTTTCAACAAATCCATTTTGTTTGCATACCTTGCGATCATTGCCATCCATGAGATGACATCTCTTTGAGTCATTCTGTCAAACAATTCATGTGCCTTGTGTAGGCTTCCAAGTTTTGCATATATATGCACCACAACATTTCCAACTCTAATATCTGACAAAAAACCCCCTTCTGTTATGCTCAGATGGATGTCCATACCCTATTCTAAAGCTCCCATTTTGTCATAGGCAAGGAGGATGATGGTAAAGGTTGTTGTGTTATGATTATGATAGTCAACCTTGCTTAAATTTGATAGTCAACCTTTCTTGTCAAGCAATTTTTTTATGACAGTTATCTATTCAAACGTGCCTTTCATATACTATGACATGCCTTAGTTTAAGTAAATCATACAAAAATCAAATATATATATCATTATAATCCTATATAAATTTTAACAGTTTGTCCAAAATCTCTCCTTTCATATGATATAATCTTTTTTAAAATTTTGATTGTATTTTACAGCTAAAATGCCTAAATACAGCTATACAACTGTCAAATTTAAGTCGTAGTCTAGGATCAACTTTAGGATGCCTATCACATGCAAGGTTAAGATCTTTGTGATTTCTCATTGTTGTCATGTTTATTCCTTATGCATGTTCTTTCATTTAAACCACCATGATCAAAATAATAAACATGATAAAATGTAGGCAGGGAAAGCAAACATCATATTTTTGTGTGATAGTACAACAACCAAATGTATTTGTTCACATTCCATCACTATGCTCAAATCAACAAACAATCCTCCAAATATACTCCCTTAAGATCCTTAGACATGTGATTTACACACCCACATGATCATGAGTCAAAATTTCTTTTGCATCAATACTATTAACATGATCATGCAAATCTACATTACTAGAAACAAGAAAATTGTTAACATGTGTATTAGATGTAGCATAGTGTAGGGATTTATCAACAGGTATTTGCATGAATTTTTAAATTCTAGCCCTAATGAATCATCATTTGTTGAGCCATGGGCTAGTAGAAATTTTAGAAAACTAACCTTACCATGCTAATTAATAGGATGAATCGTACAATGGCTAGGTAATGCAAGATCTATTAAATTAATAGAGAACTCTAAAATTAACATCTCATTGCTTAAATTTGATACCATGTCCAACATGTTTTCAATTTTAGAATTTGGCATCCAGATGACAACTTGGTTTTTGATGTACAATAGGGAATATCATAGCATGCATCTACTTCCTTAGTTTGGGTGTCCACAGGTGTCTTTTCTTCAAGTTGAATGCTACAATTTTCTTCATGTTCACTAATGCTTGATTTATAATTAAGTGGACTTTTGGGCGATTTCTAACATGCATCCATGAACACAAATTCATTAGATAAAATCATTTTCATTAGTAAGACTTGATTTAGCTTATCAAGTATTTCTCATTAACCTCAACAATATAAAGTGTTTCTTCAAAAGATATAACAAGTTGCCATTTTGTTCATCCATGTCACCACATGAGGGGCAATAGTCTTGATATTATTAGGTGTACTTGGCATGATTTCGCATCCATCTGAGCAATTAGGATTTTGAGCATATTCACCCCCATTTACATAATATTTTCCTGCATGTATTAGATGCAACGAGTTTTCAATTTTGACTTCAATGTCAATGTCATCATAAGGAATCAAATTAGGTGTATAAATTATGATATCTTATAAATTCAAATAAGGGGCCATAGTTTGTAGAGGAATGCAATTGGCCTGATTATTATTTCTATTTCCAAACATTTAGCAATTTGACAAGGACTAGCCACTATGTGATACTTGTTTCTTAAATTACATTTACACATGCTTATGATCATATTACTTTAAAATAGACTAAAGTTGTACAAATTTCCTATCAAAAAAATTATCTTATGAAATTGTAGTAATGTTGGTGGGAATCCTTGGTCATTTATGTCTTTTGATATGGAAAAGAACTTAATGTACAAATTGCATTTAATTTTATTTTTTAAAATATTTTTTATTTAAATCAATAAATTATATACTTAGAGATTCCAGGAGAAAAATCACTTCAAACTCAACTCTTACAAAGTCCAAGATCTAGAATGATATTGATTACAAATGTGACACAATCTTTGGATTTAGGAAAATAAAGCAACAAGCAAGCTAGAAAAACTAAATCTTTAGACTTATCACAAAATTATTACATCATTAAATAGAGCAAATGCACTATAAATTTTGACGTATTTCTGGAGTACTTAGAAATTCCTAAATGTACTCAATCCAGTCCATACCAAGTCTCAAAGACCACATTGTCATTATAGGGCCATAGAAAAATAAAATTTCTTAGAGAAAACATAAGATACATATACCATTAAATAAAAAATATTGTATATCAACAATGGCTATAAACTAGTCCTTGAACATAACTATACAAAAATAACATATATAAAATTCTCAATGTTCATTCTTAGGCTTATTAATATATTTAAGGAGCATATATTATCTTGTATCTTTGAGACAATAGGGGTAATCTAAAAAACATGTTTTTCCTTTATAATCAAAATGTTTATGTTCTGCATCTAGGACATGACAATTCCCTTCTCAAAATTTATTCCTAATCTTTAACGAAGATGCATATTGAGTCGATTGAAACTGTCTTAACTATTGTAGTGTCATAAATCAATTAGGCTTATTTTAAAATGTTTACTTAGCGAACTATTTAAGTTATGACACATCAAAATGTGTTTCAAACATTAATTTTATTGGTAGTATTTCAGATTGTAATCTACCATCGAGGTGGTGAGAAATTTATTGAAATTAATGTTATATTTACTAACCTCAAACTAGGACATGTTTATGGTTGTTACATAATGATTTTTCAATGATGGTTTTATTCAAAAAATATAGTTAGTAGGTATGAATTATTTCTAATGGTATAATATTGCAATTAGTTTGTTTAGAAATCATTCCCTTGGTGTATGTTTTTATGTTGCAATGAAGCTGTTAACATGCACTTTCTTGAGCGATTGAATCTCCTTTAAATGGCTTGTAACTTCCAAGTAGCATGAGTAGATCCATCTAGGTGTGGGTAGTGTGTCTTGAGGTTTATGTACCTTTTGAGGTTCTTAGTTTTCCTCATTTGATCAATGAAGGGCCCATGTGTGCCTAAGCACTTAGACTAGACTATTTTTGTACAATATAAACAATTATACGTGTTTCAAATTGTACTTGCAAAACCTTATTTATACCAAGCTATAATTGCATTAGGATGGCCTTGTTTAACCAATTCTAGATCTACAAGAGGATAAGCGAGCTCAACAAGTCAGAAGAAAGAAATTGTATGTTGATAGGTTCAACATGGTCATCCTAAGGCAATTATAGAGGTTTATATAAGGTTAAATTGTAAGTATAATTCAACATGTATGATGTATCTAGATATTTTGAAAACAATTTAATTTTATGTGTAGGCTGTATGTATCATCTACTAAATTAAGTCATCTTTTGATTCACAAATTTAAGTCAATTGATCCAAAGCATCCTTTGCTATATTTGTATTTAAAATGTTCTTGTACAATGTGTATTGTGTGTATTCTGTACTACTTATTCTCTTTCTTGTTTTCTTATTTAGACACGTGAGAACTATGAATTTCTACATGTACACATGATACACATAGAGAGATGTCTAATTTTGTACATGTTTTATCTAGTTCTAGAGATCTTTGACTACATCACACATGACAAATTATCCGCCAGTTCCACCTCAGGAACTATTTTCATGAACTAATAATGAGATCGATAGATTGAGAGTTTGCATAAATGATGGAACAAACATGAGAATATATAAGGATAGTTGTAAGTTCATAATGGAAAGCTTAGAAAAAAAATAGAGATAAAATTCAAGACACAAGTGCTTATTCCCCTGATGCTATAACTACAATTCTTTCCCACATGCGGGAAGAAGTTTGTGGTGATGTTCCCCTCTCTCATGTTCAGAGTGTGGTGACAAAAGAAACCATTAAATCCAAATTCTTTCCATACTATCAGACTAAGGTAAAGGTCAAGGGATACTAGGTAATGAGATGTGTTGATGATGATATGGCCAGATTGATATACCCTCGATTTCTTGCTATTTATGGTCGTTATCCAAATAATGACCAAATTCCCTTATGTTTTGCACAACAGTTGTATGCTAAGGTTCATTTAGGCCTCAAAGTCAACTACTGTGACATTCCACCATATTGTGGTTAGGGCCGTGGCAGGCTTGCTGATAGGGATGCTTATCATCGACCTGATCAGGTGGCCCCAGCGTATAGGGCATTAGTTAGTGAGAGGAATCCTGCTATCTCCCTAGCCATAGCCCCCTCAGCAGATCATGTTGTCATTACTTCCCAAAGGAAAGCAATTGATAGTGTTGGTGATATTGCAGTTGCCACCACTACGATAGCTACTGATTGTGTGGGTTAGTTTTTGATGGCACGACGTCCATGATCTAGAGCTTCATTTACAACACAGTGTACCAACACTCACTATGATCCTTATGCTATGGTAGATATCCCTACAACTACACAGTTGGATGGTCTCATAGGGGAGATGGTGCGTAGCACATTGTATTGTTTCGTAGAGGATCTCTTGGAGGCATATGCATTCATTGCATCAGAGCTAGGGATCTCCATAGACCAGGTTAGAGATAGTCTGGCTATGTCTATTCATTCACATTCAAGATGTCATCATTCTAACCACCCTTCTAGGCCTGGAAGCACTAGTGCACATGATGATCCAACTATAGATCATTCAGTTGTTGCATAGGCCAGTGATCTAGGTTTAGATCATGACCTTGAGAGGATGCAGACTTCTACAGGATTTATGGATATGTTGATGCACTCTGATTCTATATCGATGCCATCTTAGTTGATCAGTCCCCTTCACTCGTCATTACTACGACATAAGAGGGCTTAGCTAAATACATCAAATCATTTTGGATGATTTAGTGGAGGTGGACATTGCAGAGGGCTTGGGTCCTGTGGTACCAGGTGATATGCAGGTATGTATATGTGTAGATCTAGATAAGATATATATGTATGTGTGCATGTGCATACATTCAATTCAATTTTTTTTAAAATTATTTAGATTTTAGTTTTAACTAAATGATATATATATTGTAGATGGAGATACCTCATGTTACTCCTAACCTAAGGTTAGACCGTGTACGTCGACGTGATTCTGTTGATGATATTGTTGCCAGTAGACATGTGAGTTTTGTATGTACATGTAGATATATCTATCTATTTATAATAAATTACAATATATACATTTTTAAATAGTTCTATATATCTAGATAAAATGTATTTAACTGTGCATTGTACTTGATTTTATCTCTAGGAATCGGCACATGCATTAGAACAGGATTCTCATTCAGAGGGTCACTCGATTAGGAGCCGACATGACGATTAGGCTGCAGCCACCTAGAGAGGTCTCCATTTGATGTTGCTTCTAGCTCGACATTTCCATTTATTTATGTTTGATATGTTGACATTTCCACCTGACTTGATTACATACATGTGTTTGATGATTTATGGTGGACATTTGTGTTTATGTTTATGTTTATGTTTGAGATATGGACATGGACATTTGTGTAACTTATGATTATGTTTGAGATATGGACATTTATATGTTTATGTTTATATTCAAATGGCATGTATGGATGTTTATGTTTATATATTTCACATGTATAGACATTTATGCATTTATGTATGGACATGATTATGTTTATATTTTCAAACATGTATTCAAACATTTATGTTTATATATTTTCTTGAATGTATGTATGAACATTTATGTTTATATATTTTCAACATGTTTGGACATTTATCCATCTATACATACCGACATGTTTATTCTTCAGATGGACACAAATATGTTTATATTTGACATGGACAAATTTACATTTGAGATATATTAATAATGTTTTCATGTAAATGCTTCTTGATATTTTCAATGGATCTATTTGATATTTACACGTGCACGTATTAAGACATGTAATACAAGTTTTGAAATAATAAAATATTAACTTAAAAAATATTATGCTTATCTCAATCACGTCATGTAAATTTCAACCTACACATGCTAGATACATAAGATATATATAGATTCTTTAAATTGTACATATCTCAAATTTTAAGTTTAAAATAAACTTTATAACTCTGTAATAATAGACCATTCAAATATCTAGATAAAGGACAAGAAAAATAGCTATATGATGAAATAACATAAGTTAGGCCCACATAAGTAGCATACGAACACAATATATATAACAAAAGTAAATAAAACTTGGAAGATTTTTTATTAAAAAATAAAATTAGACTTCTAGATAATTTGACTTTCACCACTACTAGAACAAATAAGTATTACACTCAAGTCATGAATAAGACTATAAGCCAAATATCTAATCAAGTAACATTAACCACTTAGCACACCATGAACATAATAAAACTACAAATTGGAATACCATTAAGGATTGGCTAAATGCAACATCCATTTAAACATGATGATGAATTGTAAACTTGAAGAATTCATTTGAATAACCTTAACTCAAACTTGTTAAAATGCATATAAACAACTAGAATCCATTCCATGCCCATTGTCAGTCAATTCCTATAAGAGGCCCTAATTCAAGAGCATAGATTATTTAACGATATATTATTTCAATTCAATCAAGCTATATCCTTATCTACACATCATAGTAGTCCATAAAATTTTAAGGAATTGTTCCTTAGGACAACCTTCATATCTCCTAGAATTGGAATAAGAATTTTAAGATCATTCTTCTCAAGTCAAGATATCATGTTCACTTATGTTGTACAAATTTGATGGTACCTATAGGATTAAAGAATATATCTCCCTTATGTAATGCATAGAAAGAATTAATTTGAAGATCATCCTTCTCAATTCAATCTGAGGTCTTGTTGACTTATGTTGAACAACTTTGATGGTACCTATAGCTGATTAAAGACTATATCTCCCTTTAGCTATAGCTATAGTGAGTAGGAATGCAATTCTAGGTAATTTAACATAATTATAGTTAAAGTCATGAAATCATGTATATATTCATCCATCTTAGTCAAAACTAGAATAATTTTCTACTCCTAGACAATGTGAAGAGGTATCAAAACCAATGTTGATTTTATAATATATACTGGTGAAGATTGAATCTATACAAGTTCATCTTATTTGAATGTTTAAATGAACTAGATAGAAGAGGCTTGTTAAGTTTGAGACTTGAATGATTATTAAACTCACATACAACTTTCTAAATACAGTGAACTAAAAAGTTGGGTTTTATAAATTTCTAATGATTTAACATACTCGAATGGGCACCATGGATCTTTACTAGGGTTTCATAACTTCAAGATAAAAAAAGAGCTTCCCTTAGATTTTATACCTTATTCTAGTCTAGACCTAAGAATATCTAATCTACACCTAGATTTTATATCATTTAGACATATTAAGAAATTTCCTAGTAGATGTAACTTAGACCTAAGATATATCTAATCTACACCTAGAGATTTCATGTACCTTATTCTAGTCTAGACCTAAGATGTATGTATCTAAGATAGGTGTCCCTGGATTTTATACCTTATTCTAGTCTAGACCTAAGACATACCTAAGACATATAAAAGAGTAAAATATCATGAACAAAAAGGTAAATTCATGGGAAGAAGATAATTAAGTTTACTACATATAAACAAAGTTTAAAACTTGGACTCCAATCTAGTTGACTCAATACTAAATGAAATCTTACTTTAATTATTTCATGTTATATTCAACAATAGAAATCCATTGGTGGCACTTACTAAAAATAATTTAAAGATATTTATAAATCCATTTCCAAAAAATCTAATGCTACATTATTTAGTGTCTTGTGATTTTACTTTGGCTAGGAATATTTCAATTGACATGTATTAATTACCTAGATAGGGTTAACCACTAGACCTAGAGTGAACCATACATATAAACATATGGTCAAATCATCTCATGATGAAATAAATACCTGTTGAGTGATTAGCATCTATATGTTGTAACTTAAAAGGTTGCAATGATAAAACAACAAGTGGAAATGAGTCTTTAGGAATTTGTAAATGTTTGAGAATTAGATCAATCCTCATGACCGAGCAAGAGTGATTTAAGTGTGCAACATCGTTATGATTGCAATGAAATGTTAACCTCAACTCAATCATGTACTAATTGTCTCATAGTGCACTAAGGGTGACCAATGTGAATTCAATCAATTTTATATTTAATAATTATAAAAAAAGTTGTGTACAGTGATGATTTGTGCATTGATACATTGAAAACTTTGATTTTAATTTAAAATTTATATCAATGACATCTCTAATTTGCATATGTACATGTATTGTAGCATGTTCAAAGAGCATACATAGCATTAAATAAAATCATTCAAAATTTATCATATCGTGCATGCAGTTGAATAAGAATCTAGGGCATTATCTATATGACTTCTAATAGAGAGATCATTTGTACATTAAGAACCGCATGTTGAAATTTAAAATTTGTTCAACAAAATAATTATTAATTTAACTTGCATAATTTGAAAAATAATAATACATGAACATAGATCTAGATAGTGAATTTAGGTCTTCAAAACATTAAAAATTGTAAGTTCTTCATCCATATTTTTCAAGTCACATCAAGTGGTTCAGCTCGCTCTTCAATGACATCTAATATTCTCTGATGATCATCACTATCTAGTCTCCACTTACGACGTCCATGTCCATGAATTGTATGAAGAGATAGGTCGGTAGCAATTACTAGGTGGCTATATTGATATACCTTGTTGTTAGGTTGATAATCAATAAAGTGAATCCCATGGTGAACAATCTTGACTTGTTTGAGATACGTCCGTTGCACTACAATTGAACCTGTGGGAAACAACATTCCATGGTAAGACATAACATTTATATAACATTTTCTTGAGGTAAATGTAACCTACATCTATGAACATGTATAGCATTATCATTGCTCGGTAAGACATAACATAAATTATAATATAAATTGAAAGTTTAAATCACTCTTGAGATACTTGACATGTACATATGTAACAAATTCAAAATGATTTAAAAATATTAATTAAATAAAGTTAAACCTGTGGAAAACATCATTCCATCACTTATTTCTAGATTTATTAGCTTTTGCCTCTCTTCTGTACAACACAATAAATAATAACTAACTTGTATATTTCCAGCCTCTGCTATGGCTGCAAAAACATCTCCTGCACCAAATTTACATGTCCAAAATTTGTAACTTAAAAAATTTAGAGATACAAGTTATATAATTTATATATATGTACACATACCTTTTTTAATCAATCCTAAAATATGGTTATAATCAGTTGAAATCAAAGGAATGTCTTCAAATATTTCATCCTCATCTTCATTGTATGTGTTGGTAACAACTAGTGGCATGTTTTCCCATTCACTGACATATCCACGTTGTTGGTTCATACAATTCTCAAAATCTCCCAACATGCACTCATAACAAAAACAAGAGTAATCTCTAGTGTGCAACGTCCATGTAGGGCTATCTGTACTCATGACACAATGCAAATATCTTGTTTTCTCTACCCTCTTTCATCCATGCATTGATCTTCTATCCACACCTACAAATTTATTATATTGTACATTATGAATATAATATATCTAAATAATTAAATTCAAACTAAAATAAACAAACTCATGTATACACATATATCATATAAATGAATATATATTTAAAGTACACATTAAATAAATTCAAACAATACATACCTGATATCTCCCAAAACACTCTATGTGGAATCTATCTGTTTGTTCTTGAAGATGTGCCAGCCTCATTTGGTGTAAAGTGTAACTTACACCATTCAACAACATCATGTGTATCATTTATATGGTCTCCATCATAATTCATTTGATGTTTTCTTAGAGCACGTTTGATGCAAGCTCCTGCATCATCATGTTCACCATTTCCATGCCCACTCTCAAAGAAACTCCAAACATGTGGTATATTGTCATTTCGATGATATCTACATAGTGCATAAAATGGCCTTGATTATTTGAATTGTGACGCACATCCATCTGACCATATAAAATGCCTTTCAAATTTTACACCCTTGTTTGCCAAATATCCAAAAAAATTCGTAAAGCAATGTTGTACAAAATGTGTGTCATGTTCTTTATCATCACTAATATAAAAGTGCTATTCTTTCTTGATGACTCATGCTTCAAATGTACTTTCAACACCATCCAAATCCAATTGTATATGTCGATAACACACATGCACCATAATAGTGATCTTCTCTAAAAAGCAATATTGTGATTGAATCTCTTTTTGATGTACAAAAGAGTAATTTTCTGCAAAGTCGACTACTAATAAAACTTTTCCAGGTGGGAAAGTATCTCTAAATGTTTGAAGCTGTTGTGGTTGCCACTTAGCAAAAAAAGCATGATGTATGTATGGTTGAATCAATTTACAAAAATTTTCCATAAATGTTCCAATAGGTGTCTCCTCTTCAACATAATCTAACCTTGTGAATTCTTTCCCATTTTTTGTTTGAAACTTTATGTACTTGTAACTCTTGCAATTTATCAACTTCATTGGGTCGATATCTTCATTTCTCAACGACATTTTTGCCAAATTTCCACATGTTTCACAAAGACCTTTTATGCAGTTTATTTGACCATTTCCATTATCATCATTTGATTTATCACATAAGATGGATGCTATGAACTGACTTACTCATTTAAGAGGTGCTTTTGCAAAACCATATCTATCTTCACAAATCTTTTCAAACACCTGATAGTAGAGATCAAATTCACTATGATAACGACAACAACAAGTTTCAAAAACCTTGTTTATCTTCACATAATATGGCCTTAACCTTTCAAACATTGTTTGCCCAATCTTTATAATTGGATTTGAATTACAAAAGTTCACATACATCTCATGCTGTGTTATCTCTAGCCAATGTTTTGTGTGTAGTTCATAACTATTGGGCCCAATTCTATGTTTGATAACATCTCTACTGATTGATGAAGGATGAATATTATCATTCCAAAAGCTTGTGATCAAGTTCCTAACAACATCTTGAATCCTGTCAGATTAAGGAGCTCTACACATAATTGCCCAAATGCTTTCCGAGGTACTATCATCCAATAATTTTCTCCTTTTCACATATTTTGTTACCATCTTTCTACTGAAAGCAATCTCAGTTGAAATTGAAGACAATTGTCTTTTTTTGGAATTATCTTCACTTAAAATACCTATCAACATCAGTCTTCTTGAAATGGATTTATTCGCAGATCGAGATTGTTTCCCAATGGAAGCCAAACTTTTTTTAACATTTTCAACAATATCTTTTTCTAGGTGTGAATGTAATGCTCCTCGCTTTTTGGCTTGTGATAGATGTTATTTTCATATTCCTTATGATAGTTCTGTTATAGTTGATAGTCTTTTATTGCACATTTCAGCTTCGAGCCATCGGATTTACATGTTTTGGGTTTATGATCTCTTTGTTTTGATGGACTATGTTCGATGGACATATTTAGACATCTGTTATGAGTTATGATGACATTATGAGTACTTCAGTTATGATGTGTTGAATAAGTTTAGTAATGGATTAGTATTAACATGTTTTATTAGATTTGTAGATATTTGTTTTCGAATGTTATGATTATAACCTTATCCAAGAGCAGGGACGGTGTAGCATTACTCGTTTCGAGTACCCTGCTGCGCTGCGATTCTCTGACTCTCTATGTGTTGACACATATGTACTTGATCATATTTAATCAGTTGTTTGGATGCAGGCTATAGTATCGAACCTCGACTCCACCTGATATAGCAGGTTTGAGCGGGTTCTTTCACCAATGGATATTAGTGATGGGAGATAACACGAGGTCTAATCCACTAGCTTGGTCCTTGTCTTCTGTTGTGGTCTCGAGTCGTGTTGGGATACTTGGCCCTTGTCATCTGTTGTGGTCTCGAGTCATGTTGGGGTACGTGGTCCTTGTTTTGTGATGATGGGTTAGGTTGTGTCGTAATGTTTAGTCAAGTCGTATTCTATAATGTTAAAATTATTCTCCTATGTGGATGGAAGATTCTCTAATAGATTAGTGGTTATTAATAATACTCCTATTTTGTGTTAGATAATTATTTAATTAACTCTAAGCTGTGGAAGAGACCTTGATTAAATTTTATAATAGGTGAGAATTATGATCTGCTGTCCAAAAGTAATTATGTGGCAAAAAAATTGGAGTTATGGGTAATTAGTGGTCTTTTTTGGTGGAGAATATTTTTGGGATATGCATAATTAATGCTGTGTATTTTTTTTCAAAATTGGAGGACTTGGGAATCTTTTGATATTGTTAATTTTTGAATCTCACGAGAGAGTGGGTTGTTGGAAAGATAGAGAGGCATGGCTTCTGCATTTATTCGAGAAGTTGAATCCTTGTTTTGAGGAAGTGGGTTGTTGGGAAGAGAGGATGTTTCTCTGCATTTATTGGAAGGGTTGAATCCTTGTGAGGAGAGAGGAAGACAGAGATAATAGGAAGAAAGAAAACAGAGATATTGTGGAGAAGAACAGAGAGAAATTGGTTGTAGAAGTTGGAGAATTTGGAGCTGGAATTGAATTTTAGGTATGTGGTTGTCCCTCTTTGTGAATTTACAATTGTTGTAGTTTGGAAATTATGTTTCATTGCAGCATGATTCTATTTGTGTGGAACTAGCATATCCTGGGTGTGAACTTGCATTACATGATTCTGTAAATTGAAATTTATCATTCCCGTAGCACAATCTGTAATATAGAATTATCAATATCTGATTTTGTTACCAAGTTCTGTTATGATCTCTTCTCTATCCATTCTTGTTTGTTTTCAAAGCACCAGTTTACCCAATCAATTGTCTCAGGCATGGTACCTGGAATCCTCCTAATTAATGATACGACCCCACATTAAGACTGCCAAATCTCTCTATTGCCTAGCATTGCTTCATCCATAACACTCTGGAATCTTATGGCCATCATCTATAATCCTGCATTGTGATCTTAATCCTGTGAAATAGATGAGTCCATGGTAAGGTTCCACCTTACCCCATTGGTTCTTGCAACCTGTCTCACATGTATATCTCCCTGTTAAAAGTAAATTGCTCAGTGAGGGATGATTTGGCCTTTACATATACCTACCGTGCAACTTGTTAGTGCTTGCAACCTTGTAATTGTCCTCATATGATTACCTCATCATCTGAGATTCTTGGAGTTTATCTGAGCAACCCTGACCAAGATTTTGTATCTCCAACAAATGCCTCCACAAGAGTATACCCTGCAATCATGTCTAGAGTTCTTTCAAGCTTGTGAAGTCCTCCTCATATTTTCCTTCATATCTACCAAAAACATTTTTATGGCTGAAAGACATTTGTTGGTTCATCTTTTATATTTGAGTAAAGAAAAACTCAGCTAGAAGCAATAAAGAATGAATAAATAGTCAATCAAGTCTTACTTCATAGAATCTCACATTGTTTTGAACTCAGAAATGAGAAAATCATATGGGAAACTTCCATTTCTAACTATGGCAGTCAGTAGTTCTCTGTTTAGTTTCTGTTACCTTTTTCTTGCTATGTTCGGCATTACTTTTAGTTTGGGTTTAGAAACTGTATTATTTTAAAATGTGGTTTTGGCATGTCATATGTATGTGGCGGTTCATTTCCCTTTAGTCACCCTTTTCCCACTACAGCCGCTGGAGCTCAGAGTGTGGTCGGTTGTCATAGAGATGTTTTGGTTAGTCACTTGTTGTTGTGTAGTCAGCATTCATGAACATGTTTGGTAGTCATGTTTCATTGAACACTTCTGTCGTATGAAGTTCCATGTTTGGTCAGCGTTTTATCAGTCGATAGGTAAGTCAAGTGGCTTAGAAAGTCGTGGGTATGGGTGGTCCATAGCGGCTTGGTTTTTATGCTAATCTTAGTATGCCTTTTAACCTAGTATGGTGACTGCCAGTTAGACCAGTGAGGTCTGAGTGGCGTGCCCTTTTGGTGGAAT
This sequence comes from Cunninghamia lanceolata, assembly GCA_027924645.1. NCBI lineage: Eukaryota > Viridiplantae > Streptophyta > Pinopsida > Cupressales > Cupressaceae > Cunninghamia > Cunninghamia lanceolata. Next base: position 3,110,500 of record BSBN01001313.1, read on the forward strand.
GCATTGTTATTTTGTTGATTTCTTTTAGTCCTCTGCAAGTCATTTGGAACAGCGTGTGGTCATCATTCTTAGCGGTGTCTGTGTTTGGAAGGGTAGACATAAGGCTTTTGTCGGTGGCCGTGGATTTAGCCGTCGAAATGATACCCTTAATGGATGCTGTCACTTGTTGAGACACTGCAGTTGTTGTTATCTGTGTGTAGTCGGTGTTAGTCGACAGTTATTGGAGTTATTAGAATGTAGTCGAGGTAACATCATGGGTGACTTCTTTGAATTGTAAACAATGACAAAATCGTAGATATTTGCTAAGGGTGGTCGACAGTGGTTGTCAATAGGATCATATTCATGCTGATTGTTAGTAGTAATGGGACAGTCGGCAACCAATGCTTTAGGTGAATAGTAATGTTCAACCTAGATTGCTAACGGGTCGCAAGGTGCCGAAAAATCCATTTCCCTAGTCTGTCAGACCAGCGCGCTGTAGTGGTGTCTCTCTCCGGGAATGGGTCATTTCTTATGGAGGTCACTCCTTCTTAGGCTCTGTAGTCGATAGTCATTATTCTTTTGAAGTAGGCTGTTGTGGCTTACAATATGATTTTTTTTGCTTGCTATGTTTTGCCACCACCATCGGGATAGTAGTATTTATAGATGACCACCACAGCATTGTTAGAGTCACTATTTATATCCTTTATGTCGCGGTTTATCCGTCCTTTGCCGCTGTTATTTGGCACATCAGTCATTATGAGCTTGGGGAAATTAGAGTTAGTCAAATTTCTTCGCCGCTGTTTAAGTGCTGTGTTAGTTGGCATTTCACGTATGTTTGTTGGTCACCTTAACTGTTCACCACAGTCCACGTAGTACCGTGTGCAGTCGGCGGTCCATAGTGTCTATAAGAGTGTAGTCAAGGTGGCTCGTTGGAGACTTGGGTAGTGGGCCGATGGTAGAGCCCGTCGTTTGTAAACAATTATTAATTGTAGTTACTTGCTAGGGGGTGGCCGATTGTATGATGTCAATTGGTTTACATTTTTGCTCGATGGTTAGTGATTATAGGATAGTCGGCCACTTTGCTTAGGGAGCATAGTAATGTTTTAAATGTTTAGCTTTGAATGGTAATGTGTTAGTTAGTTGATTGCGGTAAATGGTTTGTTAGTAACCTTTGAAATTAGTGGTAAGCATAATTGTATCCACTGAAGTAATGCATTCGAGATTAGTAAAGTTATTTTAATTATTAGATTAACTTTTAAAGGAGATAGGTTTGTTTAGGAGTTATAGCTAGTTTAAGTTTGGATGGTAACTTATGTTAATTAGTGTTGTTGATATTGTTATTGGTTAGTGGTAATGGGCAAGTTACACTTTATGGAAATAATAGTTGTGTAATGTAGTTTTAGGAGATGGTAAGATGTTAGGAAGACATTTATACAAGCTTATAGTGATTTTCTTTGGAAATTGTAATGAGTAGACGTTAGATGGCATTTTGTGCTTGTATGTAATTACGTATAGCATTTTGTTTTGTAATGGTAATTGTATTTCAGATTTCTTCTATTGTATAGATTCGCAATCTTGTAGAATTAACCTTGTGATGGAAATTGTAGAGGGAATTAAATTATTATTTCTAGTTCATGAGATGTTAGTAGTGTATTGATTTCCTTGTTGAATTTTAAATTTGCTAGTCATGCTTGTGATATTCCATTTCGTGCCTCGCAAATGGTGGAAATCATTGTTTATATTTTCTTTTTCTTCATACTTTTATTTTGGAAAAACAAGAATTGTGTCTTGAGCATATCACGGGAAATTAAAGTGGCTTCAACTTGGGATTGATTTATTAATGGAGTTATTTTGTGAGCTTTCCTTGACCTTGTTTAAGTAAGGATGTTCAGTTATGGTTCACCTTTCTTGCCCTATTACTTCCTAAAATTTTGAAGTTGTGCTATTTGTAACAACTTGATGTAAGTTGATTCTTGATTGAATCTGGAGTCCTTGAAACTCTTGCTCGATCTCCTCCTTGGACATGGCTTATGTTTATATTAGAGTATTATGTTACCTTGGGGGTGGAATTTGGTCTTTGTTGGATTGTTGTGAAGTAGGAATCTTGTGAGATGCCTTGACCACTTATTGTCAATGTGGAAGCATTGTTCTTGTCAGATAGTGATTACCCCTTTTTGTTTGTACCTTACTCCAGAGGTGTAGTCCTTGGTTTTGGTTCAATTTTGGCATGTCATGGCAGTGGGGTTCCCTGGATTCTTGTGTCTTGCAATGAATGGGAAATGGCCTCATGGATATAGTACTTGGTTCTTGATGGTTTTGCTTCTTTTTGAGAGATTATGGATTTCTTGTTGTGGCCTAGTGAATGGCATATGTTATGGCTCAGATCTAATTGGTGACTCTTACCTATATGTTGTAGTATGTATGTTTGACCCAAGAACACTAAGGGAGTGGCTTTCATGGTGGGGCCGGTGCCTAGTGAGAGGCTGCTTGGGTAACCCCATGGAAGTTGTAGCATGTGGAAAACTTAATAACTTAATCAAGAGGGTTGGGATAATAAAATACTTAACAAGATAAGTAAGAGACCTCACCCATGCCTTGAGTGCTCGTAAAGGCTAAGGATGGGGTGAGAAGGCCTGGTTGGCAAGGCCAACCTCCTTGTCTCCATGAGAGGACCCGTCGGCTCCGCATGTGTCACCCTATGGGGCTGGTGCCTAGAGAGAGGCTGCCAGGGTAACCATAGATGGGGGCTGGCTTCTGGTGATAGATAGCCTGGGTAACCCATGCTAGGACCATGTGATGACACTCTCCTTATGCAATTCAGTTCCTTTGTTGTGCCTCTAGAGTGGTGCCTTGACTTATGCTGTTATGTTGATATGGTCAGTGGTGTCAAGTCAGTTGTTGATCATGTATTTTTGGATGTTGTTTCATGGCTTAGTGGATTCCTCGTCGTTATCTCCTAGCTCGGAGGGGTGGACCTTAGGGTTCCATGTGGTTGGGTGGTAAGAGCTATCCATTGGTCCTTTTTGGAGATACAGTTCGAGTTCTGCGTAGAGGTGTTCCAGATCCAGTTCACTTTCCTCCTTTAGAGTTGTATGCTTTCTTATGTATCCTTGGTAAACCGACATGATCGGTCTTATAATCTTGTAATCATGTAATCTTGTTCTGAGACTCTGTAATTAATCTCTCCTGCTATAGTAAAAGTTATTTGTATCTATTTTAGCAGTGTAATGGTTATTACTTCTGTAGTTCTATTTCCTTTTATTAATGCAGTCATGTTGCCCTAGAGTTGTTAGAAGAGTAATTTCATTTATGCTATGTACTACCTTGCACTATCTTGCTTTCAAAAAAAAAATTATTTCTGTAACTTTTGCACTTTTAGTCTAGCACTCTAAGGTTACATGACGGGGCATTACAGTGAACCTTTCCCCCTTTTTCAATGACAAATCTACACCCAACAATTGTAATGGCTCATTTAGCTCCTTATTAAGAAGTACAATTGATAACAATTGGGTTCAGCCAAGTGTATCAAGATTATCGAAATGAGCAATTATTTCCTTTGCAGTTTTATTCATTGACCTCCTATCAGTATGTTTAGGTTGTCTAGCATACTATTTCAATTTCTCAATATCCATTTTAAGTAAATGTTCTAAATTTCTATAAGAATTTTTTTCCTTCACCTCTTTAGCTAGATTAATATGCTCATCCATACTAGTTAAAGGAAGCGATCCTGACCCCTCTTCAACATCCATTGTTTGCACTTGGGCCTCCTCTAGGCTAACATCTTGAACTATGTGTTCTTCAGCAATGTTTGTTCCATTTTCTGTATCACACATTAAGGAAATACATATTAAAGAAAACTTATTTAATTTAGTGAACGAAGTCTTGATATATTTTAATGCTCGCCTCCATATGAACAAATTACCATAAAAATTAATATACACATGTACATGTACAATAACTAATATATTTGACCACAAGTAATCTATATATGGAAGTTCATGCACACAAGTGACAAATATGAGTACAAGATACATCTAGGTAGTTATACCACTTAGGATATAAGTGTGTAAGTGTGTACAAATATTCTTGGTAAGATGTACAATTTGATATATATGAAATCTCCTGTACATATAATATGGTACAACATAGCTCTTAGAGCCTTGAATGATTTAACAAAGCACACAATCCTTTGTTGGAATTTATATTTAAGATCAAAATGAAATAAGAATACTTGTAAAGAAAAGATAGGGCTTATATAAGTAGCAACATTTAACATGTAGCAAAATAGGCCTAAGATTAAAGCGAAGAGAAAGCCCACCATGGATTGAAGGTAGTGAAGTTCATTAAGCTCAATTGAATTCAAGGAAAATAAAATGCACAAAAGAAATAGATCTCTCCAACTTAGTGCAACATGTACTATCAAAAGAAGGATGCGACTAGAATTTTAAGGACTAACCTGTGGCTCTAAATGGAGTTCTAGCTTACTTGAGATAATTAATCTAGTAGCTCTACTTGTTAAAGAGATTCAACTATAATTTATATGGTGACAAAATCTAAGCTACTAAAGAGAAGACCTATCTAGAGAAGTCCTAGTAAATAGAGAAAGAAGGACCAAGTTAAAAAGACTTAAGTCAAGAGAGAGATAGAGAGAGAGCTTTCAAAATCTACTT